>JARQOD010000003.1:485488028-485585168 GCA_033576555.1 Oophaga sylvatica
GTTACCCTGATTTGCTCCCTGTCCACATTTTCTGCTCAGGCTTTCGTTGATTCGGGAGCAGCTATTAACCTGATGGATTTTGATTTTGCTAAACGTTGTGGGTTTCCCTTGATACCCCTACGGAAGTCTATTCCCCTACTGGGGATCGATTCTACCCCTTTGGCTGAGAATAAACCTCAGTTCTCTACTCAGGTGATAATGAGGGTTGAACCTGATCATCAGGAGAGTTGCAAATTTTTGGTGCTGTATAATCTGCATGACATTATCGTACTGGGTTTCCCTTGGTTACAGTCTCATAATCCTGTTTTGGATTGGAAATCTGTGTCTGTAACCAGTTGGGGCTGCCAATGTGTTAATACCAACACTCCTGTTTTTTCTGCCTCCCCCAGGCTCAGGATGTTCCTGACTTTTTGACTGATTTTTCTGATGTGTTTAGCGAAAGTAAATCTGCATCCTTGCTCCCCCATAGGAGCTATGACTGCGCTATTGAATTAGTGCCTGGTAGTAAATTCCCTAAAGGTCGCCTTTTTAACTTGTCTGTACCTGAACATGACGCTATGCGGTCTTATATCAAGGAGTCATTGGAGAAGGGTCATATCAGACCATCCTCTTCACCCTTGGGTGCCGGTTTTTTCTTTGTGGCCAAAAGGATGGTTCATTAAGGCCGTGTATTGATTATCGTCTCTTGAACATATCACTGTGAAATATCAATATCCGTTACCCTTGATTTCTGACCTGTTTTCCAGGGTGAAAAGTGCTACTTGGTTTATCAAGCTTGACCTCAGGGGGGCATATGACCTTATTCGCATTAAGCACGGGGATGAATGGAAGACGGCATTTAATACCCCAGAGGGGATTTTGAGTACCTAGTGATGCCCTTTGGGCTCACTAATGCTCCTTCTGTCTTCCAGTCCTTCATGAATGACATTTTCAGGGATTTTGTGGATAAATTTCTGATTGTTTATTTGGATGATATCTTGATTTTTTCCAATGACTGGGACTCTCATGTGAAACATGTTCGGACTGTGTTCCAGATTTTGAGAGAGAATGCTCTGTATGTGAAGGGATCAAAGTGTCTTTTTGGCGTACAGAGGATCTCATTTCTGGGATCATTTTGTCCCCATCTGTTATTGAAATGGACCCGGTCAAGGTTCAGGCAATCTGTGATTGGGTCTAACCTACTTCATTAAAGGCTCTTCAAAGATTCTTGGGTTTTGCCAATTTTTATCGTAAATTTATTGGTAATTTCTCTGTTATTGTTAAACCATTGACTGATTTGACCAAAAAGGGTTCTGATGTGGTGAATTGGCCTCCTGAGGCAGTCTCTGCGTTTCAGGAACTTAAGCAGAGATTCACTTCTGCTCCTGTTCTACGGCAGCCTGATGTTTCTCTGCCATTTCAGGTGGAGGTTGATGCCTCTGAAATTGGGGCAGGTGCCGTTTTGTCCCAAAGAGATCCAGAGACCTCTAAAAGTAACCCTTGTGCCTTTTTCTCTCGAAAATTTTCTCCAACTGAACCTAATTATGACGTGGGTAATCGGGAGTTATTGGCCATGAAGTGGGCTTTTGAAGAGTGGAGACATTGGCTGGAGGGAGCCAAACATCAGGTGGTGGTCCTCACGGACCATAAGAATCTGGTTTATCTGGAATCAGCCAAGCGACTTAATCCTAGACAGGCCAGGTGGGCCTTGTTTTTCACACGTTTTAATTTTGTGGTTTCCTTTCTTCCTGGCACTAAGAATGTGAAGGCGGATGCCTTCTCGAGGAGTTTCCTTGCGGACTCTCCTGAGTTATCTGATCCTGCTGTTATTTTGAAAGAGGGTGTAGTTCTTTCCGCCATACTCGCCCAATTTGAGACTGGCTCTGGAAGGGTGTCAGGAGGATAAACCCGAGCGCTGCCCTGTTGGGAAATTGTTTGTCCCAGACCGGTGGAAAAAGAGTGTGATATCTGAGATTCATTGTTCCGCGTTGGCCGGTCATCCCGGAATTTTTGGTACCAGAGACTTGGTTAGTCGGTCCTTTTGGTGGCCTACCTTGTCTCGTGATGTCAGGGAATTTGTGCAGTCCTGCGGGACTTGCTCTCGCTCCAAGCCTTGCTCTCGCTCTAGTGGTTTGTTGATGCCATTGCCTGTGCCCAAGAGACCATGGACCCATATCTCTATGGATTTCATTTCCGACCTCCCTGTTTCTCAGAGAATGACCGTTATCTGGGTGATTTGTGATAGGTTTTCCAAAATGATACATCTTGTGCCATTACCTAAGTTGCCTTCCTCTTCTGAATTGGTGCCTTTGTTCCTTCAGCACGTGGTTCGGTTACACGGCATTCCTGAGAACATTGTGTCTGACAGAGGAGTCCAGTTTGTTTCCAGATTTTGGAGGACTTTTTGTTCTAAACTTGGTGTTCAATTGTCTTTCTCCTCAGCATTTCATCCTCAGACAAATGGCAAACTGAGAGAACAAACCAGACATTGGAGACTTATCTAAGATGCTTTGTGTCTGCTGATCAGGATGACTGGGTCTCTTTTTTGCCTTTGGCTGAGTTTGCTCTTAATAATAGGGCTAGCTCTGCCACTTTGATGTCTCCATTTTTCTGCAATTTTGGGTTTCACCCTCGATTTTCTTAAGGACAGACGGAGGCTTCTGTCTGTCCAGGTGTTGACTCTGTTGTGGAGCGTATGCAGCAGGAGAGGGCCCAGCGGTTTGCCAACCGCATAGGACTGATGGTCCTCGGTTTAAAGTGGGGGACTTGGTCTGGTTGTCCTCAAGAAATATCCCTATGAGAGTTGCATCTCCTAAGTTTAAGCCTAGGTTCATTGGACCTTATAAGATCATGGAGATTCTTAATCCTGTTTCCTTTCGTTTACTTCTTCCAGGGACATTTAAGATCCATAACGTGTTCCACAAGTCCTTATTGAAGAGGTTTGTCGAGCCAGTGGTTCCTATGGCTGTGCCTCCTGACCCTGTTTTGGTTGAGGGCAATCTGGAGTATGTGGTTGAGAAAATATTGAATTCTCGTTTTTCTAGACGGAAACTCCAGTATTTGGTTAAGTGGAGAGGTTATGGTCAGGAGGACAATTCTTGGGTGTTTGCTTCGGACATCCATGCTAGGAGACTCATCCGTGCGTATCACAGAGCTCATTCTGACCGACCTGGTTGCTCAAATGAGGGTTCGGTGACCCCTCCTCAAGGGGGGGTACTGTTGTGAATGTGCTAGAAATGAATTCTGAGCAGAAGCTCCCTCTGGTGGTTACAAACAGTACTGAACTATCCAATGAAGATTGTGAAGATTGGCGATCAGGTGTTACTGACTGGTCTTATATAAGGGAGGTTCCCTCCCATCAGGGTTGCCGGTGATCAATTGTTCTGGTCTCATCTTTGATTCCTGTTCACTTTGTAGCTTGCTGTTTCGTGCCTTCATCTTCTGCTAACAGATAAGACATTTTCTTCTTTTAGTTTTTTGTGCTTGCTTTTTGCATTTTGTCCTGCACTTCTGTGGGGGTCTGCTGGGTCCCCTTCGGGGCTTGTGCTCCTCTCAGTTTAGTTCAGCCACTGTTGTTTGTTCATTTGCCTTTTCCAGTTTTTTCAGTGGTTGCTGTTTAGTTTTTGTTACACCAGAGAACTAATTTAGGTGGTAGAGGTCGTGTGATCTCAGGTGTTTTTGTAATTAGTAGAGTTGGTACTTTTCAGGTTTTTTTGGGATTGCAGTAAGTGTCCTTCCTATCCTTTTCTATTTAGGAAGATTGGGCCCCAACGTTTGCTCATACTATTTTCTGTCTGTGTCAGTATTTCCTCTTGTCTGGCCGCCATTACATGTTTGGGGGCTTTCTATGTTCTTTGGGGATTTGCTCCGGGGCAGATAGCTTTCCTCTTTCTATCTTTAGGTGTAGTTAGCTTCTCAGGCTGTGACGAGGCGTCTAGGACCAACGTAGGTACGCTCCACGGCTGCCTTTAGTTGTGGTTAGTCAGGGTACTGCAATCCCATAGATTCCAACCTCTCTGGTGTATTTCCTTTTTTGCCTGGTCTCCTCAGCTACCAAATCATAACACACAACAGTGAAAGCAGTCGGAGCTTTGATAAAGGTCCAGAGTGGGACCGAAACGTTGTATATGACTGCAATAAAATTCTTCTTTATCAAATAAGTTGAGTGCCAAGTTTTATTATATTATCACGTGGTTGGGTTCCTACTTGATCACCTTGCACAGCTGTGCCACATTATATTATATCAACAGACAGCTGACAGGCACAGCAAGCGGTGCGGGGACCTTTGCCGTCGGTCCCCGCACCCACAGCGCTGTGATTGGTCAGTCAATGTGACTGACCAAACATAGCAGCGATCAGGCAGAAGAGGCTGAAATTTCAGCCTCTTCTGCCCGATCAGTGCAGGAGCTCAGCGCTGCAGTGGCTGAGCTTCCTGCACTAACAGCCAGGAGCAGCGCCCCCGCGGCCCCGGGCTGTTAACCCCCTGGCTGCTTTGATCGAGCACGATCGCAGCGCTCAGGGGGAGAGGAAGGGTCGTGAGCTCCCTCTGCCTCAGATCGGCGCCCTGCAATGTATTTGCAGGGCCTGATCTCTGCCTTGATGACCTGCGGGTTGTCATGACAACCTCCGGGTCATCTAGCTACGGAAAGCCGCTGTGACCATGTTCACAGCAGCTTTCACCATAGGTACAATGCATTGCAATGCTGGAGCATTGCAATGCATTGTACCTGCAATCAAAAGTAAAAAAGTGAAAGTCCCATAAGGGACAAGGTAAAAAAAAAGTTTTAAAATTTTTTTTTAAAAAAAATATTAAAAAATAATAAAAAAATATCCCCTAAAAAATACACATTTTTATGTAATAAAAAAACAAAAAGCAAAAAAAATGCACGTTTGGTATCGCCGTCTCTGTAAAAATCCCATCTATAAAAGCGTAACCATAGTTAACCCATTCAGTGAAAGCCGTAAAAAAAAACACAAAAAAGCAGTAAATTATACTTTTTCCAAGCGGTATCATCATACCGCTTGGAAAAAGTATAATAAAAAGCAATCAAAAAGACCAATATAAATAATCATGGTACTGCTGAAAACAGCATCTTTTCCCGCAAAAAACAAGCTGCTATACAGCATCATCAGTGAAAAAATAAAAAAGTTATAGCTCGCAGAACAAACTGATGCAAAAATAATTTTTTCTATTAAATTTTTTATTGTGTAAAAAGCGCCAAAACATAAAAAAATATATAAATGAGGTAGCGCTGTAATCATAGTGACCGAAGAATAAAGCTGTTTTATCAATTTTACCACATGCGGAATGGAGAAAAAGAAAAAAAAAAAACAATTCCTAAATTGCTGGTTTTTGTTCATTCTGCTTCCACAAAAATCGGAATAGGAAGCGATCAAAAAACGTTATGTGCCCATATATGGTACCAATAAAAACATCAGCTCGTTACACAAAAAATAAGCCCGCAGACAACTCTGTCAGCCGAAATATGGAAAAATTATAGCTCTCAAAATACAGCGATGCAAAAATTTCTTACAAAAAATTCTTCCAAAAAAAGCGTCTTTTAGTATGTGACAGAAGCTAAACATGAAAAAAGGATGTAAATCTAGTATCGCTGTAATCGCACCGACCCGAAAAATAAAGTCGCCTAATCATTAATACCGCACGAGGAACGGTGTAATAAAGAAAACCAATTCTTCACCTTTTGTGGATTTGTTCATTCTGCCTCCCAAAGATCGCAGTAATAATAATAATCTTTATTTTTATAAAGCGCTAACATATTCCGCAGCGCTTTACAGTTTGCACACATTATCGCCGCTGTCCCCGATGGGGCTCACAATCTAGATTCCCTATCAGTATGGTTTTTTTTTGAGTGTGGGAGGAAACCGGAGTACCCGGAGGAAACCCACGCAAACACGGGGAGAACATACAAACTCCTTGCAGATGTTGTCCTTGGTGGGATTCAAACCCAGGACTCCAGCGCTGCAAAGCTGCAGTGCTATCCACTGAGCCACCGTGCTGCAGTAAGGCGATCAAAATGGTTCCCCCACACATATGGGTTATCAGCATACTCAGCACAAATTGCACATCAACTTTTGGGGTCCTAAAAATTAAAATTTGGGGGCAAAAAGATCATTTTTGTGGAAAAAAATATGATTTTTTTATTTTCACGGCTCTACGTTATAAACTTCTGTGAAGCCCTTGGGGGTTCAAAGTGCTCACCACACATCTAGATAAGTTCCTTGGGGGGGTCTATTTTGCAAAATAGGGTCACTTGTGGGGGGTTTCTACTGTTTAGGCACATCAAGAGCTCTCCAAGCACGACATGACACCCGCAGACCATTCCATAAAAGTCTGCATTAGAAAACGGTGCTCCTTCCCTTATGAGATCTGCCATGCGTCAAAATAGTGGTTTACCCCACATATGGGGAATCAGCGTACTCAGGACAAATTGCACAATAGCTTTTGGGGTCCTATTTCTCCTGTTACCCTTATAAAAATAAAATTTGGGGGCAAAAAGATTATTTTTGTGGAAAAAAATATGATTTTTTTATTTTCACGGCTCTATGTTATAAACTTCTGTGAAGCACTTGGGGTTCAAAGTGCTCACCACACATCTAGATAAGTTCCTTGGGGGGTCTAGTTTCCAAAATGGGGTCACTTGTGGGGGGTTTCCACTGTTTAGGCACATCAGGGGCTCTCTAAACGTGACATGACACCCGCAGACCATTCCATCAAAGTCTGCATTCGAAAACGGCGCTACTTCCCTTCCGAGCTCTGCCATGCGTCAAAATAGTGGTTTACCCCACATATGGGTATCAGCGTAGTAAGGACAAATTGCACAATAACTTTTGGGGTACTGTTACCCTTTGTAAAATAAAAATTGGGGGTGAAAAGATCATTTTTTTGGAAAAGATATGATTTTTTAATTTTACTGCTCTTAGTTATAACCTTCTGTGAAGCCCTTGGGGGTTCAAAACTCTCACCACACATTTAGATTAGTTCCTTGGGGGGTCTAGTTTCCAAAATGGTGTCACTTGTGGGGGGTTTCCACTGTTTAGGCACATCAGGGACTCTCCAAATGTGACATGGAGTCCAATCTCAATTCCAGCCAAAAAAGTCAAATGGCGCTGCTTCCCTTCCAAGCTCTGCCATGCACCCAAATAGTGGTTTACCCCACATATGGGGTATCAGCGTACTCAGGACAAATTGCACAATAACTTTTGTGATCCTTTTTTCCTTTGAAAAATAAAAATTGGGGTGAAAAGATCATTTTTGTGGAAAAAATATGAAGCCCTTGGGGGTTAAAAGTGCTCACCACACACTTAGATAAGTTCCTTGGGGGGTATAGTTTCCAAAATGGGGGCACTTATGGGGGTTTTCCATTGTTTAGGTACATCAAGGGCTCTCCAAACGCGACATGGTGTCCGCTCTCGATTCCAGCCAATTTGACATTCAAAATCTCAAATGGTGCTCCTTCCCTTCTGAGCACTGCCGTGCGCCTAAAGATTGCTTTTCCCCCACACATTGGGTATCTGTGTACTCAGGATAAATTGTACAACAAATACTGTGGTTCATTTTCTCCTGATACCCTTGACAAAATTAAAAAATTGTGTCGAAATAAAAATTTTGCGGAAAAAAAGTTAAATGTTCATTTTTTCCTTCCACATTGCTTCAATTCTTGTGAAGTACCTAAAGGGTTAATAAACTTCTTGAATGTGGCTTTTAACACCTTGAGGGGTGCAGTTTTTTTACAATGGTGTCACTTTTGGGTATTTTCTGTCATATTGACCCCTCAAATTCACTTCAAATGTGAGGTGGTCCCTAAAAAAAATGGTTTTGTAAATTTTGTTGGAAAAATGAGAAATCGCTGGTCAACTTTTAACACTTACAACTTCCTAAAAAAAAAATTTTGGTTCCAAAATTGTGCTGATGTAAAGTAGACATGTAGGAAATGTTATTTATTAACTATTTTTTATGACAAATCTCTCTGATTTAAGGGCATAAAAATTAAAAGTTTGAAAATTGCTAAATTTTCAAAATTTTCGCCATATTTCCATTTTTTTCATAATTAAATGCAAGTTATATCGAAGAAATTTTACCACTATCATGAAGTACAATATGTCACGAGAAAACTATCTCAGAATCGCTAATATCCGTTGAAGCGTTCCAGAGTTATAAGCACAAAAATTGACAGTGGTCAGAAATGTAAAACTTGGCTTGGTCATTAACCTACAAAATGGCTTGGTCGTTAAGAGGTTAATACAATGTTTAATTATATAATGTAGAGAAGAAATTCCAGAAGCACTAACCAAGAAGCAAAATCAAAGTGATTTATTTAATTAGTGGTACGTGTAAGTAGTAAACAACCTCATAACTTTTTCACATAGTAGAACGCCTTCTCATGGCTTTACCGTATTGACAGGCACATGTCCCTTAAGCAGTACAAACTTTATTGACAATTGCTAATATAATACTAAACAATATACAAAAAAATATGTATAGTAGGTACGGAAACTATTCAGACCCTTTTAAATTTTTCACTCTTTGTTTCATCACAACCATTTGGTAAATTCAAAAAAGTTCATTTTTTTCACATTAATGTAGACTCTGCCCCCCATCTTTACTGAAAAAAACAGAAATGTAGAAATTTTTTAAAATTTATTAAAAAAGAAAAACTGAAATATCGCATGGTCATAAGTATTCAGACCCTTTGCTCAGACACTCATATTTAAATCACATGCTGTCCATTTCCTTGTGATCCTCCTTGAGATGGTTCTACTCCTTCATTGGAGTTTAGCTGTGTTTAATTAAACTGACAGGACTTGATTTGTAAAGGCACACACCTGTCCATGTAAGACCTCACAGCTCACAGTGCATGTCAGACCAAATAAAAATCATGAAGTAAAAGGAACTGGCCATGGAGCTCAAATACAGAATTGTGGCAAGGCACAGATCTTGCCAAGGTTACAAAGTATTTCTGCAGTACTCAAAGTTCCTAAGAGCACAGTGGCCTCCATAATCCTTAAATGGAAGAAGTTTGGGACCATCAGAAGACTTCCTAGACCTGGCTGTCCAGCCAAACTGGGCAATCGTGGGAGAAAAGCCTTGGTGAGAGAGGTAAAGAAGAACCCCAAGATCACTGTGGCTGAGTGCCACAGATGTAGTAGGGAGATGGGAGAAAATTCCACAAAGTCAACTATCACTACAGCCCTCCACCAATTGGGCCTTTATGGCAGAGTGGCCCGACGGAAGCCTCTCGTCAGTGCAAGACATATGAAAGCCCGCACAGAGTTTACTAAAAAACACATGAAGGACTCTCAAACTAAGAAAAATAGGATTCTCTGGTCTGATGAGACGAAGACAGAAATTTTTGTTGTTTTGGTGATAATTCTAAGCAGCATGTGTGGAGAAAACCAGGCACTGCTCATCACCTGCCCAATACAATCCCAACAGTGAAACATGGTGGTGGCAGCATTATGCCATAAAATAGGACGACTGATTGCAATTAAAGAAAAACATGAATGCGGCCAAGTACAGAGATCCTAAAACCTCTTCCAGATTGCTCTGGACCTCAGACTTAGCCGAAGGTTCACCTTTCAAAAATTTACAATGACCCTAAGCACACAGCCAAAATAACAAAGGAATGGCTTCAGAACAACTCTGTGACCAATCTTGAGTGGCCCAGCCAGAGCCCTGACTTAAACCTAATTGAGCATCTCTGGAGAGACCTAAAAAAGGCTGTCCACCAACGTTCACCATCCAACCTGACGGAACTGGAGAAGGTCTGCAAAGAGGAATGGCAGAGGATCCCCAAATCCAGGTATGAAAAACTTGTTGCGTCATTCCCAAGAAGACTCAAGGCTGTACTAGCTCAAAAGGGTGCTTCTACTCAATAGAAAAAGCAAAGGGTCTGAATACTTATGACAATGTGATATTTCATTTTTTTTAAATAAATTTGCAAAAATTTCTACATTTCTGTTTTTTTTCATTCAAGATGGGGTGCAGAGTATAATTAATGAGATAAAAAATCCTTCCTACTGCTCCCAACTTCAGGATCTGTTGAGATCTTTTTTCTTAATAAGTTATGAGGTCTATTCCTGCCTTCTTTTAAATGTTCCAAGCGCAAAAGATTGGCAGAACAAAGCAATCGTTCATCTACATTCCTATACTGTATATTCTATTAAACTCCAGCAGATTTTTTTTTTCAGTGCTGGAGTGGTGCTTGTAATATAAAGTCCCTACCCTGGTCTTATACTCACCCTCTGGCCTCTTCAACTCTTTTGGCACCACTCCGATCCTGTGGCACTATTTTTTGACCACAAGTTCTGACTAGTCAGAAGTCAAAAGTTACGTTACAAGCTCTCAATACAAGTATATTAGAGCCAGAGCAAAGCTCTCATAGACTTAAATTGAAGAGTGTTCTCCAACTCACCCAGTAAACATTAGAGCTATCCAGCAGGTCATCAACTGCCAGAGACCAATGAAAGTTGCAGTGATAAGAGGTGAAGACAGCGGCAGATGAGTATAAAAGTAGGGTCACGGAACTTAGATTAGAAGCAACACTCCAGCAGTCAAATTAAATAAATCGCTAGAGTGGTACTTTATCACTGGTGATTAGTGTTGAGCGATACGATACTGCAAATATCGGATATCGGCCGATATTAGCTGTATCGGCCTTTCGATTCCGAATACCGATATTTTCGTCATATCGAATACCGGAATCGGGATTGTCACTGTCATTGTCAGTGTCCGTCGGTCGGGTCTGTCACTGTCAGTGTCCGTCGGTCGGGTCTGTCAGGAGTCAGCGGCACTTACCTGGCAGAAGATCTCCGGCGGTCACGGCCTGGACTGCTTCATGGCCGCCATCCTCTTCTCCCCGGCGGTCACATGCAGTTTCTCGCGATAACTGCAGTGACTGCTGGGTAATCCCGGCCGTAAAGCAGTCAGTCCGATGACGTCACCGCCGGGGAATTAGGTAATCAGCTGTGCTGCGCCGGGATGACAGGCTCCGCCTGTCATTCTGATGTAGCAGGCTGGATCGTCGTGGGACACTCGTTACTATGGACTGCGTCGGACAGGTTGTATACTGCTGTTTTTTTTTTTCATTTTTTTACAGGAGATCGATGGCGTCGCAAGATGAGACTGTAATAAAAGTAATGAAAACTGTGTTGTGTTTTTTATTAAATTAAAAAAATTTTTTATGAACATTCACCCGTCCGGGTACATCAACAATTTAACTATTTACATATTTAACTATTTACATACAGGGACCCTGTCCGGGTTATTTATAATTCTTTGGCAGGGGTGTTCCAGGTACCACCTGGTACTCTTCTGATGCTTGCCAAACATCCGAGACACCAAGGACCACCAGGACCTGATGACGTCGTGTGGCCTGTACAGTCAAGTCGTGACCCGCTATCTGGGTCTGTGTGGCCACCTCTTTCATCTCCCTCTGGGTCTGGACTCCTATGTCCCGGACTGAACGAACCCCAGGGGGCCTAACAGGCGCCGGGTATGGGCCAGCTATAGTTATCATGTCCATAGCTGGGGCTGCTGAGGAGACCACTGAGGGAGGCTGGGGAGATTTACGGCGTGGGGTGGGCACTTGTGCAGAGGCCTGGTTGGGGGAGGCTGAAGGCTCGGAGGGTCTGTCAGTTTCCTGACACTCTGGGGAGTAGGGGTCGCACCTGGTAACATTTAGGGCGTACCATCCATTGTAACCCCAGTGTCGGATGTAAGTCACCAAGTCTCCTGGCAACAGGTCCCTCCCCGGGTGTCCTTCTGGGAGGTGAGTCTCCATGTCCCGCCGGGTCACAAAGACTTCTAAATAAAGTCCAGGCTCCTGGATGAAGCCCCAACCACCTTTCAATTTAAAGCTCCGTACTGCACCCTTACGCCGCGGCTCCCTCAGGGTACCTTTATCTTTTCTCATCCGGTCCTTATCTGCCCGGTCCTTCTCGATGTGACGTTGGCGAAGTTTCTGGGATTCGCGCTGCTCCCTTTGTCGCTCTGCTTCCTTCTCCCAACGTCTCCACACTTCCTCCTGACGCCGGTTGTAATTCTCCTCCAGCATCTCCACGTCTCCACCATCAAACTGCAGCTTATGATGTCCGGTTTGCGGCAGCTCTCCTGGCGCCCCCCAGTCCTGGCGGCGCTCACCTGCGGAGGAAGCAGCCGGCTCTGGAACAGATGACAGTCGGGGCTCCGGTACAGACTGGTAGACCTCTGGTGCCTGCTCGGCCTCCTCCATGAGGACTGGTGTCGCTTCTTCTGTCTCAGCGACGGGGGCAGACAGCGGGATCTGGGGTGCTGGCGGTGCAGAGTTTTTTGCAGGAACGGGTGCCTCCACTGCGACAACGTCAACCGGATCACATTGCAAGGGCTGGGATGCCCGCACGGACTCCTCTACTAGGACGGGTGCCTCACCTTCCGGTACAGACACTTCAGGTAAGAGGGATTGGCGCCGCTCCAAGTTTAGTTTTAGGGCACGCCAGCTGGCTTCCATCCTGGCGACCTCCTCCCGGTGCCGGGCCAGGTCTCTCAGGGTATCCTCCGCTTCTTGCAGCGTAGGAGGGTTTCCAGGCCGGGTGCCCAACGGTGGTTCCGTGGCGATCGGGTCGCTTCCGTGGGGGGAGAGCTCTGACTGCTCCATCCCTTCACACTTCTGCTCGTGTCCATTAGCCATCTCTGCCAAGTCACATGTGTCATTAGCATCTGGAAAGGGCCCCTCTTTTGTAGTGAGGCGGGACCTTCGTGTTAGTTTCCGCACACTGAGGAGGATGAGGAGGCGGAACTCAAGAGCTGTGGGGCACGATCTTACATTGCAGTACCATTTAGAGTGGTCGGCCACTGAGTGAGTGTACACCCACGAAGAGCACGCCCTTCTTCTTCACCAGTGCCTCGTCGTGACGCAGATATGGCGGAAAAATGGCAAATACATTCTCTGATGATTTTAGCAATTCTCAAGCACAAAACCAGTTCAATTCAGGCACACAGGACTCGCTTATAGCGAGCTACAGAATCCTGTTCGTGACGCCCAAGTTGAGTCGCACAGAGCAAGAGGTTTTGGGGGTACTCGGCACCGAGCCCGTCGACTTCTATGGGGTATGTCACGGCTTTACCCGGCAATTGAATCAGAGTCTATTTTACTATGTAGAAGTGTATAAACTATTAATATATGTATATATATATGTCACAATGACATGTATATATATATATATATATATATATGTATTCTATGTGTGTATATTTTGTGTTTACAACGAAAGAAAGGTTTTTTTCGTTGCGATTTTTTGTTCCCATAGACTTACATTAGACTTCCGGTATCGGAATCGGATATCGACGATATTTAGTGATATCGGCGATACCATTTCAATACGATATTTTTAGATATCGAGCAGTATCGCTCAACACTACTGGTGATCCAACAGTAGCATGTTATGATATTGTGTATTTTCCAAATCTTTTATCCATTAGTCTGATAGTTTTGTTAAGCCTGTTACATGAACACATAAGTACATATATTACAAAATGTTTTTGCCAAGAGATCAACATATTTATCTAATATTTGGATATGTTTCCCACAATTCAACTAGATACAGAGATGACATTTTCCACATCTATAAATCCCTTTCAATATATCTTTAGTAAAGCCACATTTTCTGTTTTTCATTGGATACAAAACGAACCTGCACCAAAATAGCCCTCAGGCTTTCAGATCATCTAAAGGGCAATAAAGTCATTTTCTATTTTCTGCCAGTTTTTAAAGATCAAAAAAGGAGAACAGCGGAGTAGTGGATTAAACATAATAAATATATATGAAAGTTTATTCAATAACAATGTAATACAAAATACAAAATACAAAGATGTCATGGAAAACACAGAATCAGTGCAGAAAAGGGGGAGACAAAGTCCTGTGCACACAAACCCACTATATAATGACCAGTCAAAATTTAAGTCATAGCATATGACTGACTACATGAAAATGATAGGCAAGCCAACCCGTAAGTGCTAGGGCTTGACAAAGCGGCCTGGGTGGGCGCGAAACGCACGTTTGGGTCTTCACCCTCTGTGCTGGCACCTCTGCACATCCCCCTTACTGGTAAGCCTCCCATTTTTGAATTATTTACTGTGATTTGTGGCTATTTGGCCCTTTTTTATGCATGTGCCCTAGTGCTTACGGGTTGGCTTGCCTATCATTTTCATGTAGTCAGTCATATGCTATGACTTAGATTTTGACTGGTCATTATTAGTGTTGAGCATTCCGATACCGCAAGTATCGGGTATCGGCCGATATTCGCGTTATCGGAATTCCGATACTTAATTCCGATACTTTTTCCATATCGTATACCGGAATCGGAAGTTCCCATAATTCTTTGAGAGGCAATGTGATTTTAGTCAGCCAATGAGGAATCCTACGAAGTGTGGGCACATCCTGTAATGATGCGGTCATCTTAACTAATGGCATGGCTGTGATTGGCTGCTGAAATGATGTCAGAATGCACTATAAAAGGCGCCGCAGCCATTTTAGCGTCACTGTGCTGTGAACTCAGTTAGGGACAGAACGCTGCTGTGCTGACTCTGAGGGACAGTTAGATATTGCGATTTTGTGTACTACTGTGCTTGAGGCAGGCTAGTTTACCAACCGCTGTGTAAAGCTTCATTTTGCCAGTGTTGTTTTAACAGCTCTGTGCAAGGTGTGTGTGTGACAGTGCAGGTGACGCTGCAGTTTGCTCTGCATCCACCGCTGTTTGTAGGCATCTGCACGTGTCACTTTTTTTTTTTTTTTTTTTAATTTTATTTAGTGGAATTGGTGCAGCTCCATTATATTAGAAAAAAATCAAATCTATTAGTGTGACGTGCTTCCATCCGTATACAATACATTGGTTGCAAACACTATAGAAGTACAGAAAGGAGCTTTTCACAGATTGTGGACAGTTGTGTTTCAGTGTTCACTTCAGTCTGTGTTTTTTACTTTTTTGAGTGCAGATCACGCTCCAGTTACATGTTCAAGCACTGCTGCTTGTACTCTGCTGAGCGTGTCTCAGTGGCTCATCCTTTTCATTTATCTCCAATTGGTTCTGCTACATTCCATTTAAAATAAATCTAATCTATTAGTGTGACGCGCTTCCATCCGTATACAATACATTGGTTGCAAACACTATAGAAGTACAGAAAGGAGCTTTTCACAGATTGTGGACAGTTGTGTTTCAGTGTTCACTTCAGTCTGTGTTTTTTACTTTTTTTAGTGCAGATCACGCTCCAGTTACATGTTCAAGCACTGCTGCTTGTACTCTGCTGAGCGTGTCTCAGTGGCTCATCCTTTTCATTTATCTCCAATTGGTTCTGCTACATTCCATTTAAAATAAATCTAATATATTAGTGTGACGCGCTTCCATCCGTATACAATACATTGGTTGCAAACACTATAGAAGTACAGAAAGGAGCTTTTCACAGATTGTGGACAGTTGTGTTTCAGTGTTCACTTCAGTCTGTGTTTTTTACTTTTTTTAGTGCAGATCACGCTCCAGTTACATGTTCAAGCACTGCTGCTTGTACTCTGCTGAGCGTGTCTCAGTGGCTCATCCTTTTCATTTATCTCCAATTGGTTCTGCTACATTCCATTTAAAATAAATCTAATCTATTAGTGTGACGCGCTTCCATCCGTATACAATACATTGGTTGCAAACACTATAGAAGTACAGAAAGGAGCTTTTCACAGATTGTGGACAGTTGTGTTTCAGTGTTCACTTCAGTCTGTGTTTTTTACTTTTTTTAGTGCAGATCACGCTCCAGTTACATGTTCAAGCACTGCTGCTTGTACTCTGCTGAGCGTGTCTCAGTGGCTCATCCTTTTCATTTATCTCCAATTGGTTCTGCTACATTCCATTTAAAATAAATCTAATCTATTAGTGTGACGCGCTTCCATCCGTATACAATACATTGGTTGCAAACACTATAGAAGTACAGAAAGGAGCTTTTCACAGATTGTGGACAGTTGTGTTTCAGTGTTCACTTCAGTCTGTGTTTTTTACTTTTTTTAGTGCAGATCACGCTCCAGTTACATGTTCAAGCACTGCTGCTTGTACTCTGCTGAGCGTGTCTCAGTGGCTCATCCTTTTCATTTATCTCCAATTGGTTCTGCTACATTCCATTTAAAATAAATCTAATCTATTAGTGTGACGCGCTTCCATCCGTATACAATACATTGGTTGCAAACACTATAGAAGTACAGAAAGGAGCTTTTCACAGATTGTGGACAGTTGTGTTTCAGTGTTCACTTCAGTCTGTGTTTTTTACTTTTTTTAGTGCAGATCACGCTCCAGTTACATGTTCAAGCACTGCTGCTTGTACTCTGCTGAGCGTGTCTCAGTGGCTCATCCTTTTCATTTATCTCCAATTGGTTCTGCTACATTCCATTTAAAATAAATCTAATCTATTAGTGTGACGCGCTTCCATCCGTATACCATACATTGGTTGCAAACAATATAGAAGTACACAAACGGGCCTTTCACAGCTACTGAACATGGGTTTTTAATTTTTAACTAAAATATGTATTTTTTCAAATGACACAAATATAAGTAATGTTGAAGAGGAATAGTCCTACATCCATTGTTTGCACAATATTACAGGTGTACATCATGTCCCTTAATCAACAATGTATTATTATATTTACTTGTATGCTTTTATTTAAAAGCCAAGAACACAGAAGGATAACCTTCGCACTGCAGCTGTTGTCAAAGTTCAACCCACATTATGCACTTCCAACATTGCAGCATTTGAGGCATGATGTGAGTTGGATTGGTCAAAGTTATGGAGTGAGAAGGTTCACCATCAGTACCCTATAGCATAAGTATGCTTTTGTGTTAGCATTTGTGTTAGACATGTGGATATCTGCCATAATATGTCACAATTATTTAGTTACAGATTTGTTACCAACACTAATCATTGAATGGTTTTAAATTTGACGTTTCACTTGTTTACAGCTTAGAAATAAGGGTGTAGCCTGATATCTATGTGTAGCACTAGCCACTTTAACATGTCATGTTTTTTTAAACATGTGTAGCTAGGTAGCAGTAATTTTTGCCGGACACACAGCAGGGGAACAGCAGGCGTTACTGAACCCCACTATCACTATAGCTTGTGTATTGGTCTGTGGACACGACACTTCTGAGCAGCAACTGGCAGTGTTGTAGCCCAGGGAGTATAGCTCAGGTGGTAGAAAGATGAACATAACAGGAGACATGGAAAACGTTGTCAACCAGTTAGTTAATCTGAAACCGGACAGGCAAATTCAGGCGAGATCCATGCCTAGTTCATTTTCAGAAAAGTAAGCCGTTCTACATTATCGTAGGATAGTCGCATGCAACGGTCTGTTAGTACACCACCTGCAGCAGTAAAGACGCGCTCCGATAATACACTGCCAGCAGATCAAGCCAGCACCTCCAATGCATACTGGCTAAGCTCTGGCCATGTATCCAGCTTAGAGACACAAAACTTGAATGGGGAAGAGCCATCTGGGAGTACACTGAGAGGGCAAGACATGTAGTCTGTCACCATCTTACGGAAATGTTGCCTCCTGCTGACTGGAGCCGTCTCGGATGGTGTAGACATTGGTGGCGCTGCCACAAAACTTCGACACATTTGGAACATACTGTTCTTGCCCTGTGCAGAGGCGCTGCTTGTGCTCCCTCTTGTTGCAGAGCTGTCTCCACTGCCTCGACGCACAGAGCTGCTTTGTAAATCAGTAGCAGCAGCAGTGCTCTCGGCTGGAATGGAGAACATTATGGATTGCACCAGTGTGTCTTGGTACTTCCGCATTTTACGCTCCCGGTTCAACGGTGTGATGAGGCTTTGTAAGTTGTCCCGGTAGCGAGGGTCTAGGAGGGTGTACACCCAATAATCAGACGTGGTGTGAATGTGTTCGATGCGGCGGTCGTTTCTCAGCCACTGCAGCATGAAATCAACCATGTGCTGCAGACTCCCAACTGGCCAAGAAACGTTGTCCCCTGCAAGAGGCGTCATCTCCGCCTGCTGTGCATCACCCCACCCTTGGTCTACATACTGACTAGAGCATTGTCTACCTCCCTCTGGAGCGATGTCTTCCTCCTCCATTGACTCCTCCTCATCCTCCTCACAAAGTCCTTCAAATACATATAAATTTACAAAATTTAAAACTCAAAATTTAAAAACTTTGTATCATAATTCTGTAACATCAGTTTATGGAAACACAATAGCATTACAAAAGGATAGACAAAAAATGTACATTATGTGCTTTGTAAATACATTAAAAGTTTGTAATGGTTATGAAAATATAGACAGCGACTCTGGAGGTTCAATTGTTGATACAGCATGGTACTTTGAAAGTCCTCCAGCCCTTTGTGAGGAACCACGTTGCGCTGACTGTCCAGAAGGTGATGGAATTTGTGACTCCTCATCCTCCACCTCTTCCAAAACCTCATGCCTTAGTGCTTGCAGTGTTTTTTGAAGCAGGCAGATAAGGGGGACAGTCAGGCTGACTAGTGCATCATCTGCACTCGCCATCCGCGTTGACTCATCAAACGCACGCAAAACGTGGCAGATATCCTTCATAGAGTTATTCGCCACTCATTACACTGGCAGTGGCTGCCCATTCATTATAGGATCCAATTCTAATTACTGGTTCTCACCAACATAGCTCTCCACAGCGCAGCACCCCCCTACATCTCCTCCCTTATTTATATTTATAGGCCTAACCGACTGCTGCACTCTGCAAACGACCTTCGACTAACCTCTGCACTAATCCGTACCTCCCACTCCCAACTCCAAGACTTCACCCGCGCTGCGCCAATCCTCTGGAATGCTCTACCCCAAGAAATTAGGACTATCCGCAATTTGGATGGTTTCAGGCGCTCCCTCAAAACACATTTGTTCACAGTGGCCTATCACATTCACTAATCAAAGTCATTCTATGTGTAATTCTGTGTGTGTAGCCCATTCACTATCTCCATGCATCCCTCACTTCCTTAAAATGGCTGGACCATCATTGTAAAAACACCATTGTATATAAACACCTGTACTTTGTATCTCCCACACCTCATTGTAGATTGTAAGCTTTCACCAGCAGGGGCGGCTGATTTTGCTTTAATTATTGTATTGTTAACGTTGTTACTTATGACTCGTGTTTTGAAACTGTTAAACTGTAAAGCACTGCGGAATATTATGGCGCTATATAAATAAATAATATTATTATTCTTATTATAGAGGCCCACTCAGTAGTGGTGAAGTGTGAACGCCGCAAATTGCGAGTTGACTGCGCCTGATGCAGCTGATACTCCATTACTGTTGGCTGCTGCTCACACAACCGCTCCAACATATGTAACGAGGAATTCCACCTGGTGGGTACGTCACATATAATGCGATGTTCATGAAGGTGAAATCTGCGTTGCAGAGCTGCAATCAGCGATCTGGCCATGCTGGAACGTCGCAAGTGAGCGCACTCTAGGCGGACCTTGTGCAGCAGTGCATCAAGATCCGGATAGTCCTCAAAAAACTCTGCACGACCAAGTTGAGCACATATGACAGACATGGTATGTGACTGAGGTTGCCAAGGCCCAGAGCTGACACCAGATTTCGGCCATTGTCACACACTACCAAGCCTGCCTGTAGATTCTCTTCCAAAAACCACACGTCGCTCTCCTGCTTTATGGCATTACAGAGCTCCTGCGCTGTGTGGCTAAGATTCCCCATGGAAATTAATTTCAGGATGGCCTGTTGACATTTGGACACGGCTGTGCTCATATCGGTCGCAACAGGTAAACGTTCACGGGTCCATGTGGAGGTAGACCGTGACGGCTCCTGCAGCGATGATTCTGAGGAACTGGAATAGGAGGAGGAATCAATGTGTACAGACTTGATTCCTGCAATCCTTGGAGTTGGCAGAACACGTACAGCGCCACTCGCAAGATCAGTACCCGGCTGCACAACATTGACCCAATGGGCAGTGAGGGAAAGGTATTGTCCCTGGCCATGGGTGTTAGAACCCTCTTGTTAGGTTTTGTTTCAGTTTGCTGGTCACATGACCTTTTTTCCCTATTTAGTCTGGCTCCGCCCTTCTGGCTTTGCTTGACTTCATTGTATTATCTACTGTTAAGCTAGCCGGGTGCTTAGGTGCCTTAATCTGTGAGTTTTGCTTGATGTTAGGATCACAAAGTATTTATTTTTCTGTTTAATTATCCATGCTACAATTTATGTTAGGAGGTGTCCACCTTTTCTCCCAGTCCCTAGATCTTGTAGGGATTACTCCCTCGCAACTATAGGTCTTCGTTCACACTAGATGAGGACTTTAGCGGGTCTGGTCGCAGGATCAGGTTCCCCGTTACATCGTAGGGATTCAGCTTAGTTGTATTGTAGGGACAGAATTCCCTTCTTTCCTTACTGGTTGTAGCAGATCATAACAATGGGTACTGGTCCACGCATCGGTGGTCAGGTGGACCTTGCTACTGAGGGCTTTTAGTAGCGCATGTTTAATTTTTCCCTCAACATGCTTTTGCAGACCAGGGACGGCTTGCCTGCTGAAATGAAATCGGCTTGGCACATTGTATTGTGGGATTGACAATGATATTCAGTTACGGAAACTGTCTGTCTCCACCAGCCTGAATCACAGCATTTCAAGGGACAGGAGTTTTGCAATGCCAGCATTCAGAGCCTGTGCTCGTGCATGGTTTGCGGAGTATGGCCGTCTTTTATCCCATGCCTGTGCTACCGCTGGCTGTTTTGTGGCCTGGGAGTGTGAGGATGACAGGGAACTTGCTGCTGTGTGTGGAATAACAGTTTGTCTCTGGACAACAGTGGCCGAGGTTCTTCCATGTCGATCCTGTGAGGAAGCATAACCAGCTGTGTGTGAGCTCGATGAAGAGGCTTCAACACAACCTGAAGATGTAGGTGCTGCTGTAGGTTGGCCTACATCTCCAGTGTGTCTTTGTAACTCAACTACGTGCTTTGTCCGCACATGTTTCCACATATTTGTGGTATTGAGGTGACTGACACTTTTAGCTATTTTTAATTTTTGATTACACAGCTTGCATTTCACATAGCAAATATCATGTGCAAGTGTGTGAAAAAAGGACCACGCAGTGCAAGTCCTGGGAGCGCACGTTTTGACTTTTGGAAGACAACTGCTCCGAACAGGTGCCAAACTGGAGGCTACAGGCAACCGAGTCTGCAGCCTAACTCTCCCTCCTGTTTGTACCGTTGGGGCAATGTCTTCCTCTATCTTCCTTCTATCACTAACCATTTCTCTAGGCCTCTCCCAGCTTTCAACCAAAGTACTGGTTCTCACCCACAAAGCTCTCCACAGTGCAGCACCCCTCCTACATCTCCTCCCTCATTTCTATCTATCGGCCTAACCGACTGCTGCGCTCTGCAAACGACTTTCGACTAACCTCTGCACTAATACGTACCTCCCACTCCCGACTCCAAGACTTCTCCTGCTCTACGCCAATCCTCTGGAATGCTGTACCCCAAGAAATTAGGACTATCCACAATTTGCATGGTTTCAGGCGCTCCCTCAAAACACATTTGTTCAGAGCGGACTATCACATTCACTAATCAAAGTCATTCTATGTATTCTGTGTAAGTGTGTGTGTGTCTCTAGCCCATTCACTATCTCCATCCCTCAGTCCCTTAAGATGGCTGGAACATCATTGTAAATGCACCATTGTATATAAACACCTATACTTTGTATCTCCCCCATCTCATTGTACATTGTAAGCTGTCACGAGCAGGGGCGACTTATTTAGCTTAAATTATTGTATTGTTAACGTTGTTACTTATGACTTGTGTTCTGAAACTGCTAAACTGTAAAGCGCTGCGGAATATGATGGCGCTATATAAATAAATATTATTATTATTCCTCTGAGCTGCTCCCACCACCTTCCTGTTCTTCATGCCATGTTGGGTATTGGACCTCATCATCTCCACTACCCTCTTCCAACACCTGCTGTTGGGTGGTCTGGCCAGCACCATGCTCAACAGAAACTGGCACCTGGGTCTCATCATCATCATCAGATGCGTTCTGCGGTGTGCTGACCATCGGCACTGTCTCAACCGCCTCTTCAGATTCAGAGAGACACAGCTGTTGCGCATCACTGCATACTCCCTCTTCTTCACATTACAGAATGCTGCTTGGCTGGGCCCCTGTTTGCAAGCCAATAGATTCTGAGAACAGAAGCAGACACTCAGCTGGCTCCTGTACAGAACTCTCTGACTGCCTGGGCAATTTGCCAGGCGGTGAAGAGACAGATGGTTGCCCAACAGTGCTGTGGTCCTGAGAGGAGGTGGAAGCAATTGAAGTCGATGCATTGGCTGAGATCCAAACAACAACGGCTTCAATTTGTTCTTCCCGCAGCAGGGGGGTACTCCGAGCTCCTACAAAAGTGCGCATAAAGGAACGCTCACGGCCCGGGAAAACTGGTGGATGCTGTGTCACTGGGGGCCGCAGCAGCCACAGAATCCCCACGTCCTCTCCCTGAAGAAACTCCACGACCACGTGCCTTACTCCCTGCCTTCTTCATCTTGGTAGATTGATAAAGAAAGTCTGAAAAGTTATAAGGCCTAAGTGTGGTTATTCCGCAGAGACTGCAGTGAACACTGCACACAACTGTTCAGTAGGTGTGAAAGGCCCCTTTGTGTACTTCTATAGTGTTTGCAACCAATGTATTGTATACGGATGGAAGCGCGTCACACTAATAGATTTTATTTATTTGTAATAGAATGGAGCAGCAACAATTAGAGAAAAATTTCAAGGATGTGCCAGTGACACACGCTCAGCAGACTACAACCAGCAGTGGTTGAAGAACTAACTGGAGCGTGATCTGCACTCCAAAAAGGAAAACCTCAGACTACAGTGAACACTGCACACAACTGTTCACTACCCAACGCGTCTCAGCAGGAAGGCAGTCTGTGCGTCAAAACAAAGGCGCAAGCATACATCCACGTACCCTGTTTATAAAGCTATATAAAAAAAATTATGTAGTAGTGACGCACACTTTATTGAGGTACAGTATTACATCGCCATTCACCATCTGTGGCTATGCAGTGTCATCTATATATACCTTATCTATCCGTTGTCATGCTTGCAAGTCGACAGTCAGGCATAAATAGCAATTTTCACTATGCACTATGCACTTTTTAAAGGTTATGTTTGTTAATAAACATGATTATTGCCACATATTATGAGTATTACATGATGGAAATTGTATAATTTTGTATAAACTGTTTAGTGACATTATTCAGCAAATGTAACATTTTAGTAATGTCACAGATAACTTGTAATGCTGATGATGTTTTGAAGTCAGACATTCATTGTCTATACAATAAAAATGGTGTACATACTGTTACTTATCCATCATTAATGGATTCAGATATGTACTTGTATGCTTTTATGTACAACCGTATAGCAGATTCCTTAACTAATTTATTTTGTGGTTTGCATTGCTGTTCAACATGTTAATGTATGTGTTTATGTTTGTCAATTCTTTATTTATCTAGATATTAGTTTAAATGAAATCATCATCTTATGGTAGTAAAGGTTATCTTTCTCTTGTTTGAAGTATAGACATTTAAAATTGACAGGTAACAAGGAAATTACTTGATCTAGTATTTAAACATCCTCCTTGACCCTGGGCTCCAACACCGCCAGTTGTTGCTCGGAAGTGCTGTTAGCACAGTCAACACTTGCTCCTGTGTTACTGGGTTCAGTAACGTCAGCTGGTCCTCGGTTGTGCCATTGGCTCTTTTCCTTCTGCTGCCCCTCCGGGTTCCAGCACAGTCAGCTGGTCCTCGTTACTTGCATTGGCTCTTGTACCTTCTGCTACCCGTCCGGGTTCCAGTACCGTCAACTGGTTCTCCGCAGTGCCTTTGGCCTAGGTGCCTCCATCTCGGTATCCGAGTTCCAGCAACGTCTGCTGGTCCTTGGTAGTGCTTTGGAGCACAGGTACCTCCTGCTTAGTAACCGTGTCCCAATAACGTCAGCTGGTCCTCGGTTGTGCCATTGGCTCTTTTCCTTCTGCTGCCCTCCGGGTTCCAGTACCGTCAAGTGGTTCTCCGCAGTGCCTTTGGTCTAGGTGCCTCCATCTCGGTATCCGAGTTCCAGCAACGTCTGCTGGTCCTTGGTAGTGCTTTAGAGCACAGGTACCTCCTGCTTAGTAACCGTGTCCCAGTAACATCAGCTGGTACAAGATTGTGCTACAAATACAAGATACGGAACAAGAGACACAAGAACAATAAGCAGAAGATCTAAAAGCAGAAGAACATGAAGTATAAGACCAAAATGAAGAGCAAAATATATGCTCTAAATTCTAAGCAGAAGAAGACTAAGCAGTGTATGGGGGTGAGTCCGTTCCTCCTCGTGGTGCCCCTGGAAAATGCCTGCTGCTGCAGGCTAAACTGAACACGGACAAATACTGTTGTAATTTAAATCTTTTGTGACAGCAAGAACGGAAGGATGAAAAATTCATACTTTGACAGATTACAAGTACAGGATTCTCTGTCACAAATAAGAATATGATGAAGAAGATGAAGCAGAATATGAATAAGAATAATAGTTTAATAAGAAGAATATGAGTAATGCTAACAAAGATGAATAGCAAGAAGTTTAAGAAGAAGATAAAGAAGGTGAAGATGAAGAATAATTTGATGAAAAAGATGATGCTGCAGAAGATTATGAAGGAGAAAGTGTGTGAAAAGTTAAAAAGGTGAAGATGAAGAGCATGGAAGTTGTGTAATATACATATTTGCCAAAATATAAAAAACGTTAACATTGTCAATTTCTTCGTCAATCCGAACATCTTTAAAAAAAAAAATATTTATGCTATTCCATTTGATTGGGTTAAACATCTATGCCTTTAATGTCTCCTCAACCTTCCCCAATACATTCTACATTACTCTTTCTTGTTTTCCTTCATGTACAATTAACCAACAAGGCAAGAATGGGTTTTTTTTAATTTCGATATTTTGTTCCCATAGACTTACATGGGACTTCCGGTATCGGTATCGGGTATCGCCGATATTTTAGTGATATCGGCGATACCATTCCGATTCCGATACTTTAGGATATCGGAAAGTATCGCTCAACTCTAGTCATTATATAGTGGGTTTGTGTGCACAGGACTTTGTCTCCCCCCTTTCTGCACTGATTCTGAGTTTTCCATGACATCTTTGTATTTTGTATTACATTGTTATTGAATAAACTTTCATATATATTTATTAAATTTTATCCGCTACTCTGCTGTTCTCCTTTTTTGATTACCGGTATGTTTATGGAGTGAAATTTGTATTATTATGGCGGTTTACCTTTTTTCTTAGCCATTTTTTTTAAAAGTTTACCGGGCAGTTTTTTGTTTCTACTCAGTTTTTATAGATGGTCAATCTTATTATTTTCAGCATCGGGCTATGTCTAAATGAAAACACAATATTCTTAGGCTTTTACTTTTGCATCTAGATGTAGTTTATAATAAGGAATTTCTATTTTTTGCCACGCTTAACCCCTTAGTGACAGAGCCAATTTGCAGCTTAATGACCGGGCCAATTTGTACAATTCTGACCACTGTCACTTTATGAGGTTATAACTCTAGAACACTTTAACGAATCCTGCTGATTCTGAGATTGTTTTTTCATGACATATTGTACTTCACATTAGTTATAATTTTTTTTATATGACTTGCGTTTATTTATGAAAAAAATGGAAATATGGCGAAAATTTTCAAATTTTCACATCAGAGGAGAGAGAAATTAAATGGAGAAGCGCGGCTTTTTTTTGCGGTCACCGTTATACGGTTAATAACGGCGATCGCAAAAGCCGGATTGGTAAAAACCGACCCGAATCATGTTCTCTGGGGTCTCGGCTACACCCAGTAGCCAAGACCCCAGAGAAAATCCTACTCTGGGGGTGCTATATACTTTCTCCACAGCGTCGTGAATTAACGGCGCTGTGATTTAAGTACCCTTAACTACCGCCGTTAAAAGGCGTATTGGCAGCCTTAAGGAGTTAAAGCATCGGGGTAATACATAATCTTAGACATCTATCCTTTGCCGCATTTAAAAAGGCCCGTTCGTCACTAATATTTCTCTATACCCGCAAATATTGACCATTAGACAATGCCTGCTTAATGTAATTTGGGTGGTTAGAATGTAGAAGCTAGTTTGTGGCAGATAGTTTAGGTTAGCAAGTAGTAGTAAATTCTCCCCCACATACCATTACAATTGTGACCAAAAACTTGCCACTAAGGTTTTTTAGGATTGGTCACAGATAGTTTTACTGAAAATCTTTTTAGAAAGATACTTATTAGCAAATGAGTGACAGTGATATATTCAGGTGGAATAATAAGATAATACTTACAGCTAAACCAATGTCGAAAAGTATATTTTCCATAAGACTCACCACTAATCTGTGCATTTTTCAGCCAATGGTTGATAATCATTTTATGGTGAGCAACTAAACTAACAGGTACGTGAAATTGATCAACTGAGATTTATGTTTTGTTTCATCTAATTGACATTGGAACACATAGTAGGTGCCGATTGTAGCTTTGTGAGCACATTAATCACTTGTGGCTGTCAACTCACAGACATGTAGTAGTTTGCCTACAATGTGCAGTAAAATAGTTTTCTAATATTCAATTTGTAGCATGTTAATTAGTGTCCTAAATGTAAAAAAATATAAAGTTTGCCCCTAGCACAGTATGATTAATCACATCAATTACTTTTTTTTAATAACAAAAAAATGGTGATTTATGCATGATATCGCTCTGTATGGGACTAGAAGCCCTGGAGCTCATCCAGCAGCAATTGTGCAGGCTACTGATTGCAACAATGATCTCCTGCAAATATTTCTACCTCATCCTCCTTATCTCCACCTAACCTCAGCACATGTAGTTAATCTCATATTGCCATGGGCTTCTTATGGTGTCTCAGCAGGGAACAATCTTCAGTACTTGGTATTTTGTTTGAAGTTATATAATTCTTCTCATTTCGAGAATGGATATAAAAGATGTTTCCACATTGCAAGCTTTTGCTCTCATGCCCAAAGTTATTTTTAATTTGCAAAGAACACAAAATAGAGGAAAATACACAAGAAAATGTTCACTGTTAGATTTCCAAATATTGTTACTCAATAAATAATACATCCTCAACTTGTTTTCTCATGTGTTACAACATTTGAACATTGACAAATGTGGTCACTTCTTGTTATATCCTCTGGTTCCTTTTTAATATTCTCACTCTCTAAATGGGGCTGCCTGGTCAAAACATTTTGATGACCTGTCCATAGGATAGTAGATATAGCAGTTATACAGCATTACAAGTGCATGAATGATGTTCCACTCCGTATTTCAAGCAAAAATAGGGAACGCAGCACTCCACTATATGAAGTACATTAAATAATAGTGATGAGCGAACATGCTCTCCACTGCTCGTTACTCGCCCGAGTATCACGGTACTCGGTGAGCACTGAGCATTTCCAGATCACTCGGCGAGAACTTGGGTCTCTACCCATCATTTTTGGTGGACTTTAGAGACCCAATCACGCTGCAGGGATTGTATGCCAGGCAATGAATTTCCGCAGCTATCTTTGTTGTGGTCGTGCAGTGATTGGCTGGCTGCACAGCATCATCAGGGGTGTAAGAGACCGGACGCCGCCCTGTTAGTGCATTCAGCTCCGGATTGAGATAGCATAGGGAGTGCTGCTGCCGAGGTAGGGTCAGATTTGGTGATTTCTTAGTCAGTGTGGGGTCTACCATCCTAAACTACTCAAATCCAGATAAACCAACAGTCCTTTTAAGGACTAATTCTGGAGTATATAGGTTCCAGTGTTAGGTAGGCAGGGGAGTGTACTTCACTCTATGTATATCAGTGCAAGGCCTGTAGGCACTGTATGTGTGTATATAGATCATTGCATACATCAAGAGGGTCCATTTTCTTCCTGTGTTCTGGTGCTGCTGCTACCTGTATGATATATTGGCTGTATATAGCTAGCCCCAGGTGTAATTGGAATACAGACCACACATTCTACGGTGTGGTATCTTCGTGCCAGCTTATATCTGTGTGTGATCAAAGTTTGGCCACTGTACGCCAGTTTTATTTTTTGGGCCTGGGTGTGACTGCACTTATAATCACCGGTATTTAGCCAAAAAAACAGGCCACACATGTTTCGGTGTGATATCTCCTTGCCAGCTCATTTCTGTGCGTGCTGAAAGTATGGCCAGTGTACGTGAGTTTTATTTTTTTTATCCTGGGTGTCACTGTACTGATATACAGCACTAGATAACCCAAAAATAAAAAAAATACAGGCCACACATTTGTCGTACTGGTATTTCTGTGGCAGCTCATATCTGTGTGTGCTCAAAGTTTGGGCAGTGTAGTCTGGTTTTCCGTTTTTTTGTCCTGGATGTCACAGTCCTAATATACAGCACTAGTTAGCCCAAAAATAAAAAAAATCAGGGCACACATTTGTTATAGTGGTATCTCCTGCCAGCTCATATCTGTGCGTGCTGAAAGTTTGGCTAGTGTACGCCAGTTTTATTTTTTTGGCCTGGGTGTGACTGTACTTATATACATCACTATGTTGCGATATTTTAAAAAACAGGCCACATTTTACACTGTGGTCTGTCTGTGACAAGCCTCATACATCCATGTGCCAAAAATTTAGGCATTTTAGGCCTAACTTCCCTTTTTTGGGCAGTCTGTCACTCTCGTTATATCCAGCAGTATTTTTTATCCAAAAAATAAAACAAATGTATACAGTCTGTTATCTCAGGCTGAGGCCTGGTGTATCTGTGGTGTAAAAATCTTTGCTTCGCAGGCATACGTGGCATAGTTCTCTCTGCTAGCCTTGATCTACTCATTATTTTGTGTTTTCAAAATTAACACAAAACCTAAAAAAGAATGCAGTCTTTTTTCTCAGGCTGAGGCCTGGTGTATCTGTGGTGGAAAAATCTTCGCTTTGCAAGCATACTGATCACATATAATTTTTCTCAAAATAAATCCATTTGAATTGAGCTTTTCAAATATTTCAGTAGTCCACTTAAAATGGGCAAGGCAAGGGGCAAGGGATGGGGAAGTGGACGTGATGCTGATGGTTCATGCAGAGGACGAGGACATAGCCAAGCTGAAAGTGGGCCACAGCAAAGATACGCATCTTTGCGCTTGACCTTCCTGTCCGTTTCTAGGGGACCGCAGCACACCACTATTGAAGCCAAAGCAGTGTGAAACGGTTGTTGGTTGTATAGCTGATAATGCTTCCAGTCACTTAGCCACCACCACCACCATCATGTTTTCCACACATGGGGAAGGAGGCATATCACCCCAACAGGCAGGAAGAAGCAGTATGTTGGCCGCAGACAGAAGGCGTGCATCCATTCCCCGTAACACCAACAGGACGGAAGTTGCCATTCCAACTGTTAGATCTTCCTGAGTCTGGTTATTTTTTTAAGACTCTCCTTATAACCCAAAACAGGCCATTTGCAGCACTTGCCATGCCCACATTAGCAGGGGTAGCAACACTACAAACCTTACCACCACGAGCATGATTAGGCACATGGCAGCAAAGCACCCGACTCTGTGGGCCGAGCCCAGGGACAACACTGTTCTGCCACTGTTTTGCATACGAGCCAATCCCCAATTCACTGTGCCTGTGAAGATGCCTCGGGCCCTGCACCTGTTGTTGCCCACAACACCATCATCAAGCCCGTCCACATCCTTGTCACAGCCCAACCTTCAGTTGTCTATACCCCAGTCATTGGAACGCAAGCGGAAATACCCAGCCAATGCCCCACATGCCACAGTACTTAATTCGCACATTTCTTGTCTGCTTGTGCTCGAAATGTTGCCTTTTAGGCTCATTGAGACGGAAGCTTTCCACAACCTGATGGCGGCAGCTGTCTCAAGGTACTCGGTCCCCAGTCGCCACTATTTCTCCCATTGTGTCATACCGGCATTACACCAGCATGTGTCCCACAAAATTACCCATGCCCTCAACAATGTTGCTACTGGGAAAGTCCACCTAACCACGGACACGTGGACAAGTGCCTCTGGGCAGGGACGGCACATCTCACTGACGGCACACTGGGTTAACACAGTGGAAGCTTGGACCCAGTCGGACCTTGGGATAGAACACATCCTCCCATGTCAATCAGGGTTGCCCCCACAGTCTACAGCCCTGCGCCTCCTCCTCTTCAGCCTCCATCTCTGAAATTAACACATCAGTCAGAAACTGGAAGCACTGCAGCAAACCACAGCCAAGCGGCAATAGGCTGTGCTGAAGCTGACAAACCGCACAATGCAGAAGAGTTGTGGACAGCGTTGAAAGAACAGTCAGATATTTGGATGACAACGCTGAACCTACAGCCAGGCATGATCGTGTGTGACAATGGCCGGAACCTGGTGGCGGCTCTGAGAAAAGGTGAGCTCACACACATATCTTGCCTGGCCCATGTGCCTAACTTCGTGGCTCAAAGTTTTCTCAAAAGCTATCCGGAGCTGCAGGATCTGCTAGTGAAAGTACACAATCTGTCTGCCCATTTTAGAAAGTCAGCTACAGCTTCAGCCGCCCTTGCCTTGCTTCAGCAGCGCTTGCAGCTTCCGGCTCACTAACTGGTGTGTGATGTCCCCAGTCTTTGGAACTCTACACTGCTTATGTTGGAAAGTATTTGTGAGCAGAAGAGGGCAGTTGTTGACTACCAGCATCAACAAGGCCGTCGATATTCATTTCAGACTCCACACATAAGACCTCAGGAGTAGACATGGATGTCAGACATATGTACCATCCTCCAGAACTTTGAGGACTGCACTAAGATGGTGAGTGGCAATGATGCCATAATTAGCTTCACCATTAGAGATGAGCGACTTTGCCTCCTGGAGGGTCGAGTCGGTTTCGGAACACACGACTTTCGCGAAAGTCGAGTCTAACGAATTCGACCAACTATTGGAAAAAGTCAGAGTTCCATCTGAAACGCAACCCGACCCCAATGCAAGTCAATAGGGAAGAAAAGTCGGCAGTGAGTGGAGGACAGTAAACACACCTACAGTGCCCATTTCAATGCCAAAAACATCAATTCTTATTACTTAAGCTTGTCAACCTTAATTTACTTCATAATAATAGTAACGCACTGAAAACTGGGGGTTATTTGGCTAAAGATGTGGGGGGGGTGCAGGGCTGGCTCCAGGTTTTCGGGGGCCCCGGGCGAAAGAGTCTCAGTGGGCCCCTTTAACACATACCACAATTCATGATGCTCCGATATGGCAGAGAATGATAGGTATAGTACAATGCCAAATACTTCACTTCTTACATTACATGAATGATATCTATTGCAAATTCTACAATAGCTCAAAAACCGGACAGTATAGTCCTCCATACAGTATTATGGGCACCACATAGTGCGCCATACAGAATAATGAGCCCCATATATTGCTCAATACAGAATAATGAGCCCCATATATTGCTCCATACAGAATAATGAGTCCCATATATGATGCTCCATACAGAATAATGGGCCCATATAAAGCTCCATACAGTATATGATGGGCCCCATATGTTGCCTTATACAGAATGGGCTCCATATAATGCTCCATACACAATAGGCCTCATATGTGCTCCATATGATGTTTCATATATAAAGGGCCCTATATGATGACCCATAAATAATAAACCCTATATGATGCTCTGGTATATGATGGGCCCCATATATGATGCTCCAGTGTATGATGAGCCCCATATAATGCTCCAAATATTATGCTCCATATATAATGTGCCCATATGATGCTCCATATATAATGGTCCCCGTATATGATGCTCCAGTGTATGATGGGCACCATTTATAATGCTCCAGTGTATGATGGCCCCATATATAATTTTCCAGTGTATAATGCTCCCCATATACAGCTAAAAACATTAAAAAAAATGAAAAACCTCTCCTCGCTGGGCACTGCTCTACTCTGGACTCCTCAGCATCGCCAACTTCCAGATCTCTGCACTGTGACTGTTCAGGCAGAGGGCGCACAGACGTGACGTCATCGCGCTCTCTGACCTGAATGTCACTGTCAGGAAATGCGGAAGACGTCACAGTGGTGGAGCAGGGAGAGTTAAGTATTGCAGGTGCTGGGACCCTGAGCAAGCAGGGGGGGCCAAATCGTGGGCACCGGTACTGGCACAGGGCCCCTCATAGTACATCGGTGTCTCTGACGGTGAGTGGGCCCCCCCACCTGCTCAGGGCCCGGGCACTTGCCCGGGTGCAACAGGTTCTGACGCCGGCCCAGGGGGGTACAGCCTAGTTAGGGAGGTTGAAAAACTGGCATATCTTGAGGTGTAGGCTGAACGTTCAGCAGCTGCAAATGGAGGAATTGGAGAAATCAGAGGAAGATAAGGACAAAGCGAGCCATTTTGCTGGCAACCTATGTGTCATCAGGGGAAGGTGGTACAAAATAATTTGAAACCCAGGCATGGTTCATTTTAATGAAGGTGAGATCACCAACATTTTGGGCCGCATTGTCAAAATGATGAAGGATGACGACTACTGGTTGGCCAGCATCCTCAATCCACGCTATAAAGGCAAATTACAGAACATAATGCCACAGGAGAACCTAGAGCTAATATTGGCCAACAAACAAGCAACTCTTGTAAACCGTTTGTTTAGAGGCATTCCCAGCAAACAGCAGCGGTGCAGGTTCTACCACGAGCAGTACTGGGCCAAATGGAAGAGGTGTTCGTGGTGCACACAGCCGAAGTGGCGTTGGAGACGGGTTTCATGACCATGTTGTGGATTGATTTCTCCAGGACAGCTCACACGCCTGGTAATCAGGATTCTATAGCAACAGGCAGGAGACAGCAGTTGTCAACTATGGTTACAAATTACTTCTCTTCCCCTATCGTTGTTCTCCCCCACCGGTCATTCCCCATTGACTACTGGGCCTGTAAACTGGACACCTGGCCTGAATTTTTCACAATATGCCTTACAGGAGCTCGCTTGCCCTGCTGATAGTGTGCTATCTGAAAGAGTCTTCAGTGCTGCATGATCAATCCTGACAGAAAGAAGGACCCGTCTGTTGACGCAAAATGTTGATGATCTTACCTTCATTAAAGTGAACCATGCATGTGTAAGGTTCTATGTATATATTCCTGAAACTCAGTTTGTTCGTCAGCCATTTTACTTTCTGTCTTGCTGCAGCTATCTTGCCCTCAGTCAAAATGGAGTTTCCAGCTTGCATGTTCCCGCCCTGATTCTCTCCTTTGCTTCTTAAGCAGCCACAGCTGAGCAATCAGTGCTTCAGAATCTAGCCTGCAGTGAACCTGTGACTTGACTCCTGTAAGCCTTGGACCTTGTACTCCAGCTATTCCTACTGAGGAACTCTGAAGCACTTGTGGACTCTGAACCCTGCTCTTTGAAAGACCCACGTTTGCATGGACTTACGGTAACAGAGAAGAAGATCCTGAATCTGTATTGGAGAGTGATTGCTGAGCTTGGATTACTCTGGCCTGCTGTGTCTCCTGTTTCTGTGTCTGCAAACTGTGTGACTATTTCTGCCAACTTGTATGAAGTAATACAGGACTTTTCTATATCAAACCTGTGACTCCTGTGTTTTCAAAGTATTAAATTCACCGCACACACTATAGATTTTAATTTTGCAAAAATGATAGTTTATTGTGTTCCACAATGCTAGGTGAAGTGCCGTGTAAAAATAACAAAGATACCCCACATTCATGTATACCCGACGTTTCGACTCTACATGAGTCTTAATCATGGGGTACTAGAAGAAATGAAAAAGATAACAGGGTAAGTATTTACAACAAAACAACACAGGTATATGTACAATAAAATACAACACAATATACAATATATACAATATATACATAGATAGGTAAATCGAAGTATAGGAGAATATACCAGAGATATGTTATATAGAAAGGGTCTGTCATAATAATCTAGATGTATAGAGTAAAAATGTTACTAGTAGTCAAAATAAATCTCTCCTACTCTGCAAGAGCACACAAAAGGAAAAAAGGGAGATACCTGAATGATGGGTAATGAGAAATATGAGCACTTGTCACAGTAATGCAATTGAGATAGTAATGATTATGCAGCTCTGAAAAAGATGGGACACATGAATGAAGTATATAGCAGCCTTTCCCAATGATATTGGGTTGAGGACAGGCGCCATGTTTAATTACCTGTATCATCAGGTTTGTCTAGGCCTGATCGGAGGCTAGTTAGATGAGGAAATAAGAACAAGCATTAGTTCCCCATAAAGAAAAGGAAGCAGCTATATAGAGATGGTTGCTCTGGAGTAGTATAAACGCTGGATGTGGTTACCTGTATGCAGACAACTATCTGGATGGCGGCGCTCCCGCGCCCTGCCACGGCTGCTTAATGCGGCTGTGAGTGAAGTGGGGAACAGCCTGATTTATATTGAGGCAGCGTGTACCGCCGGGCCGGAAGTACGTGGTCCCGGACCGGAAGTGACGTCTGCGGTAATGTCGGTGTCACTGCGCATGCGCAGTGATGTCAGGTATCGCCATATTTGATTATGGAAAGGGAACAGAGGGTGTCCACATGAGGAATGATGTTGTTAATGGACAGGGGATGAATACAAGGGAGTAGAATAATTGGCTGGGAAATAAGAATGAAGATAAAGAGAAAAGGAGGCAGAGAGAAGGTGAAGGAGGGAGGAAAGGAAAAAAAAAGGAAAAAAGGAGAAAGAAGGGAAAGTAGATAAAGGGAAGATGATTAAGGAATGGCATGGAAAGTAGAAGGGATAAGAATGGGACATAATGAAAATAGAGAAAATAAGAGAACAAAAATGAAAATAAGAGATAAAAATAAAAATAAAATAAAAATAAAAAATAAAAAATAAATAAAAATGGTAATGATGATAATAAAAGACGGAGGGGGAAAAAAGGGGGGGAAAAATTTTTAATGTGAAAATATATGGGAAAAAAGCTGAATAAAAATAAAAATAAGAAAAAGTAAAAAAATGAAGGAAGAAAAATGCTAGCTAGAAAAATAAGAATGATAAATAGGAAATAAAGAATGAAAAATAAAAAATAAAAAATAAAAATGAAAAATAAAAAGTAAAAATAAAAATAAAAAATAAAAATAAAATAAAAATCTTACCAGGATGGAATGTTATTCAGCGAGTCTAAGGAAAAAATGAAATGAAAGAACGGTTAGAGCATTATTAGAGCAGCCAATTAATCTCCCTATTGAGGCCACGAGGGATAATGTATCCAATCTGTGAATCCAAAATGTCTCCCTAAGTTTTAGTCGTCTAATGTAGTCACCACCTCTTCTGGGTCTCAGTACTTGTTCAACTACCTGAAATTTCAGTTGAGCTACAGAATGTTTAAACTGAGTAAAATGTTCAGGTAGGGGTAGCCAGGTTTTATTAGTCCTAATAGTCGATTTATGACTCGCTATTCTGTCACGTACATGCTGGGTGGTCTCGCCCACGTACAGGAGGCCACATGGACATTTGATCACATATATCACATTATTGGACTCACAAGTGAAAAAACCTTTGATAGGAAAGGATTTTCCTGTTCGTGGGTGAGTGATGTTATCTGACTTAATAACATTGGAGCATGAGGCACAACCCAAGCATGGAAAAGTCCCATGTCGACGTGGTGCAAAGGAGCCTTGTGAAGATCTAGGTTGTGTTCTCCCAATGTCAGCATGTACCAACTTGTCTCTTAGATTAGCTGCCCTCCTACTACACATCAAGGCGGGAGACGTAAAAGCCTCGATAGAGGGGTATGCCCGTGTCAAGAGTGGCCAGTGTTTACGAATGCTTGTATGCACTTTGGACATCAGGGGATGATATGTATGGACGAACGGGACCCTCTCTTTTTTGATGGTTGGTGGAGGTGGGGCAGGTGGTGACAGAGCACGAGTTACTTCACTCTCAATAAGTCTGATCGGATAATTACGCTCTCTAAATTTATGTGATGTCTCATCAAGACGTGTTCTCAATAAGTTGGAATCAGAGACGATTCTGGAGATGCGTGTGAACTGGGATCTTGGAAGACTATCTTTAGTGGACTTAGGATGGCTACTAGAGTAATGTAGAAGGCTATTACAGTCTGTAGATTTAACATATAAATCAGTGGAGAGATTACTGACCGAGTCTTTCAACACCTGAGTGTCTAAGAAAGAGATGTTATTGAGGTTGTAGTGAATGGTGAACTGAAGATCTGGATCAATGGAGTTGAGGTAACTATGGAAGGAAAGTAGTGATTCCGGGGAACTATCCCATATGAAGAAAATGTCATCAATATAGCGATGATAGCATTTGACGTGTTTCTTGTACATATCCGAGGGATAAACCCATTTTTGTTCAAAACTATGCATGAATGCATTAGCATAGGCGGGTGCTACGTTACTTCCCATCGCGGTACCCCTTAGCTGTACGTAAAACGTTTCTCCGAAAAGAAAAAAATTTTCAAACAGAATCAATGTAAGGAGTTCAAGACAGAATTCAATGGAATCCTGTGTCAGGTTCGACGTCTCCAGAAGTGACCTGGTAGCCTCAATGCCTTTGATATGGGCAATGGATGTATAAAGGCTATTGACGTCTAATGTCACCAAGAGACTGTCAGGTGAGGTAGTTTTGAAATTTTTGATCACCATGAGAAAATGGCTTGTATCCAGTAGGAATGATTCTGTATTTTTGACGAGTGGTGTCAGGAACTTCTCAAGGTAGACCGAGAGAGGTGACAGTATTGAATCGGTAGATGCCACAATCGGTCTACCGGGAGGATTGTTGAGGGATTTATGAATCTTGGGGAGGATATAAAAGACCGGAGTTATTGGGTGGGAATTGGTGAGAAACTTCACTGTCTTCTGGTCAATTATGCCCCTATCTAGAGAAGTCTTGAGTAGAGTTTGAATTTTGGAATTAATGGTAGAGGTGGGGTCTCTCGGAATGACCTTATAAGTATGAGTATCAGAGAGTTGTCGTCTGATCTCACTGGTGTACGAGGAATGGTCCATAATAACCGTAGCACCCCCTTTGTCGGCCGGTTTAATGACAATGGAATTGTTACTCTGTAATGCCTTAAGTGCCTGAGACTCAATGGATGTTAGATTACTATGTGCTGGGAAGAAACCGAGTTTTTGATCATGTATTAATGTCTTCACATCCCGATGCACAAAAGAAACAAACGTCTCGATTGCATGAAATGATTGGGGTGGGTTGAAGGAACTAAGATTCCTGAGACCCAACTTGTCGATGGAAATCTCAGTACCAGAGACATCCCCAGAAGGGGTTACTCTAGATGCTGAGGTATCCATTTGTGTCCCGAAGTAGGTTTTGAGTCTGATATTCCGGAAAAATCGCTGTAGGTCCTTCTCGAGCTGGAACGAGTCCCAATATGGGGTAGGACAAAATGAGAGTCCCTTTTGGAGTAACGATAGTTCAGCAGGGGAGAGGGTATATCTGGAGATGTTGATCACCGTATTTGTCTCAGTCTTACCTGGGACCTGGTAGCCATTCTTTCTCCTCCTCGATCTTCTTGCCTTTCGTTGCGTGGAGGGCCTCCCCTGCGTCCTCTCCCTAAAAAAGGCATCCTTGTAGAGCCTGTTGATGAATCGCTTTCGGTGGATGATCCAAACCTGCGATGGTAGGGGCGGCGCCATGTATTCGAGCCGAAGGAGTCGTTCCATCGGTATACTTTGTTGTTGTTATAGTCGTCGGTATCCCTCTGGAACTTTTGGCGTTTACGTTCTTCCAAAAATTTCCGTTGGTCAGCGATGATTTTTTCCGTTTTGTCCTTCAGGTTAGACCAATCAGATGATGTAAGAGTAGAAGTAAGTTGAGTTTCAATTGCTCGTATCTTTTCTTTGGTATCCGCGATGCCCTTCTGTAAGTATTCAATCGTGAGAATTATTAAGTCAAGTGAACACTTGTTCAGAATTTGTCTAAATCTAGTGCAAAAATCTTCGTTTTCTCTAAAGAGGGTGGGACGGAGACTACATCTGAGACCCCTAGGTATCTTCCCCTGCTTATGGTACTCAGCTAGTGTAATGCTGTGTAAATCAAAGGACAATAATTTCCGCCTCTCCTTCTCGTAATCCCGTGTTTTTAGCTCTTGTGTGGGAGTAGTGAGAAAGTCGTTAGCGTTGGAGACATGTGATAGGATATCCAAACTAGTAGTTGCGTCGTAGGCAAATGTATCGAGGTTCGACATCTGGTGGACCGGTGCAGAACACCACAACAAGGTAGAAATCACTAGGGAGGATGGGTGTGCACTACAGGTCATAAATTGATGGAGGTGCTGGTGAATGTGGACCTGTACGGACCAGCTACTATCAAAGTATTAAATTCACCGCACACACTATAGATTTTAATTTTGCAAAAATGATAGTTTATTGTGTTCCACAATGCTAGGTGAAGTGCCGTGTAAAAATAACAAAGATACCCCACATTCATGTATACCCGACGTTTCGACTCTACATGAGTCTTAATCATGGGGTACTAGAAGAAATGTAACAGGGTAAGTATTTACAACAAAACAACACAGGTATATGTACAATAAAATACAACACAATATACAATATATACAATATATACATAGATAGGTAAATCGAAGTATAGGAGAATATACCAGAGATATGTTATATAGAAAGGGTCTGTCATAATAATCTAGATGTATAGAGTAAAAATGTTACTAGTAGTCAAAATAAATCTCTCCTACTCTGCAAGAGCACACAAAAGGAAAAAAGGGAGATACCTGAATGATGGGTAATGAGAAATATGAGCACTTGTCACAGTAATGCAATTGAGATAGTAATGATTATGCAGCTCTGAAAAAGATGGGACACATGAATGAAGTATATAGCAGCCTTTCCCAATGATATTGGGTTGAGGACAGGCGCCATGTTTAATTACCTGTATCATCAGGTTTGTCTAGGCCTGATCGGAGGCTAGTTAGATGAGGAAATAAGAACAAGCATTAGTTCCCCATAAAGAAAAGGAAGCAGCTATATAGAGATGGTTGCTCTGGAGTAGTATAAACGCTGGATGTGGTTACCTGTATGCAGACAACTATCTGGATGGCGGCGCTCCCGCGCCCTGCCACGGCTGCTTAATGCGGCTGTGAGTGAAGTGGGGAACAGCCTGATTTATATTGAGGCAGCGTGTACCGCCGGGCCGGAAGTACGTGGTCCCGGACCGGAAGTGACGTCTGCGGTAATGTCGGTGTCACTGCGCATGCGCAGTGATGTCAGGTATCGCCATATTTGATTATGGAAAGGGAACACAGGGTGTCCACATGAGGAATGATGTTGTTAATGGACAGGGGGATGAATACAAGGGAGTAGAATAATTGGCTGGGAAATAAGAATGAAGATAAAGAGAAAAGGAGGCAAGAGAAGGAAGGAGGGAAGAAGGAGGGGAGGAAAGGATAAAAAAAAGGAAGGAGAAAAAGAGAAGAAGGGATAAGTAATAAGGGAATGTTAAGAAATGCATGGAAAAGTAGAAGGGAAAAATGGGAATAATGAAATAGAGAAAATAAGAGAAAACAAAAATGAAAATAAAGATAAAAATAAAAAAGAATAAAAATAAATAAAATGGTAATGATGTATAAAAAGGAGGGAAAAAGGGGGAAAAAATTTAATGTGAATATATGGAAAAGTAATAAAAATAAGCGGTACACGCTGCCTCAATATAAATCAGGCTGTTCCCCACTTCACTCACAGCCGCATTAAGCAGCCGTGGCAGGGCGCGGGAGCGCCGCCATCCAGATAGTTGTCTGCATACAGGTAACCACATCCAGCGTTTATACTACTCCAGAGCAACCATCTCTATATAGCTGCTTCCTTTTCTTTATGGGGAACTAATGCTTGTTCTTATTTCCTCATCTAACTAGCCTCCGATCAGGCCTAGACAAACCTGATGATACAGGTAATTAAACATGGCGCCTGTCCTCAACCCAATATCATTGGGAAAGGCTGCTATATACTTCATTCATGTGTCCCATCTTTTTCAGAGCTGCATAATCATTACTATCTCAATTGCATTACTGTGACAAGTGCTCATATTTCTCATTACCCATCATTCAGGTATCTCCCTTTTTTCCTTTTGTGTGCTCTTGCAGAGTAGGAGAGATTTATTTTGACTACTAGTAACATTTTTACTCTATACATCTAGATTATTATGACAGACCCTTTCTATATAACATATCTCTGGTATATTCTCCTATACTTCGATTTACCTATCTATGTATATATTGTATATATTGTATATTGTGTTGTATTTTATTGTACATATACCTGTGTTGTTTTGTTGTAAATACTTACCCTGTTATCTTTTTCATTTCTTCTAGTACCCCATGATTAAGACTCATGTAGAGTCGAAACGTCGGGTATACATGAATGTGGGGTATCTTTGTTATTTTTACACGGCACTTCACCTAGCATTGTGGAACACAATAAACTATCATTTTTGCAAAATTAAAATCTATAGTGTGTGCGGTGAATTTAATACTTTGATAGTAGCTGGTCCGTACAGGTCCACATTCACCAGCACCTCCATCAATTTATGACCTGTAGTGCACACCCATCCTCCCTAGTGATTTCTACCTTGTTGTGGTGTTCTGCACCGGTCCACCAGATGTCGAACCTCGATACATTTGCCTACGACGCAACTACTAGTTTGGATATCCTATCACATGTCTCCAACGCTAACGACTTTCTCACTACTCCCACACAAGAGCTAAAAACACGGGATTACGAGAAGGAGAGGCGGAAATTATTGTCCTTTGATTTACACAGCATTACACTAGCTGAGTACCATAAGCAGGGGAAGATACCTAGGGTCTCAGATGTAGTCTCCGTCCCACCCTCTTTAGAGAAAACGAAGATTTTTGCACTAGATTTAGACAAATTCTGAACAAGTGTTCACTTGACTTAATAATTCTCACGATTGAATACTTACAGAAGGGCATCGCGGATACCAAAGAAAAGATACGAGCAATTGAAACTCAACTTACTTCTACTCTTACATCATCTGATTGGTCTAACCTGAAGGACAAAACGGAAAAAATCATCGCTGACCAACGGAAATTTTTGGAAGAACGTAAACGCCAAAAGTTCCAGAGGGATACCGACGACTATAACAACAACAAAGTATACCGATGGAACGACTCCTTCGGCTCGAATACATGGCGCCGCCCCTACCATCGCAGGTTTGGATCATCCACCGAAAGCGATTCATCAACAGGCTCTACAAGGATGCCTTTTTTAGGGAGAGGACGCAGGGGAGGCCCTCCACGCAACGAAAGGCAAGAAGATCGAGGAGGAGAAAGAATGGCTACCAGGTCCCAGGTAAGACTGAGACAAATACGGTGATCAACATCTCCAGATATACCCTCTCCCCTGCTGAACTATCGTTACTCCAAAAGGGACTCTCATTTTGTCCTACCCCATATTGGGACTCGTTCCAGCTCGAGAAGGACCTACAGCGATTTTTCCGGAATATCAGACTCAAAACCTACTTCGGGACACAAATGGATACCTCAGCATCTAGAGTAACCCCTTCTGGGGATGTCTCTGGTACTGAGATTTCCATCGACAAGTTGGGTCTCAGGAATCTTAGTTCCTTCAACCCACCCCAATCATTTCATGCAATCGAGACGTTTGTTTCTTTTGTGCATCGGGATGTGAAGACATTAATACATGATCAAAAACTCGGTTTCTTCCCAGCACATAGTAATCTAACATCCATTGAGTCTCAGGCACTTAAGGCATTACAGAGTAACAATTCCATTGTCATTAAACCGGCCGACAAAGGGGGTGCTACGGTTATTATGGACCATTCCTCGTACACCAGTGAGATCAGACGACAACTCTCTGATACTCACACTTATAAGGTCATTCCGAGAGACCCCACCTCTACCATTAATTCCAAAATTCAAACTCTACTCAAGACTTCTCTAGATAGGGGCATAATTGACCAGAAGACAGTGAAGTTACTCACCAATTCCCACCCAATAACTCCGGTCTTTTATATCCTCCCCAAGATTCATAAATCCCTCAACAATCCTCCCGGTAGACCGATTGTGGCATCTACCGATTCAATACTGTCACCTCTCTCGGTCTACCTTGAGAAGATCCTGACACCACTCGTCAAAAATACAGAATCATTCCTACTGGATACAAGCCATTTTCTCATGGTGATCAAAAATTTCAAAACTACCTCACCTGACAGTCTCTTGGTGACATTAGACGTCAATAGCCTTTATACATCCATTGCCCATATCAAAGGCATTGAGGCTACCAGGTCACTTCTGGAGACGTCGAACCTGACACAGGATTCCATTGAATTCTGTCTTGAACTCCTTACATTGATTCTGTTTGAAAATTTTTTTCTTTTCGGAGAAACGTTTTACGTACAGCTAAGGGGTACCGCGATGGGAAGTAACGTAGCACCCGCCTATGCTAATGCATTCATGCATAGTTTTGAACAAAAATGGGTTTATCCCTCGGATATGTACAAGAAACACGTCAAATGCTATCATCGCTATATTGATGACATTTTCTTCATATGGGATAGTTCCCCGGAATCACTACTTTCCTTCCATAGTTACCTCAACTCCATTGATCCAGATCTTCAGTTCACCATTCACTACAACCTCAATAACATCTCTTTCTTAGACACTCAGGTGTTGAAAGACTCGGTCGGTAATCTCTCCACTGATTTATATGTTAAATCTACAGACTGTAATAGCCTTCTACATTACTCTAGTAGCCATCCTAAGTCCACTAAAGATAGTCTTCCAAGATCCCAGTTCACACGCATCTCCAGAATCGTCTCTGATTCCAACTTATTGAGAACACGTCTTGATGAGACATCACATAAATTTAGAGAGCGTAATTATCCGATCAGACTTATTGAGAGTGAAGTAACTCGTGCTCTGTCACCACCTGCCCCACCTCCACCAACCATCAAAAAAGAGAGGGTCCCGTTCGTCCATACATATCATCCCCTGATGTCCAAAGTGCATACAAGCATTCGTAAACACTGGCCACTCTTGACACGGGCATACCCCTCTATCGAGGCTTTTACGTCTCCCGCCTTGATGTGTAGTAGGAGGGCAGCTAATCTAAGAGACAAGTTGGTACATGCTGACATTGGGGAGAACACAACCTAGATCTTCACAAGGCTCCTTTGCACCACGTCGACATGGGACGTTTCCATGCTTGGGTTGTGCCTCATGCTCCAATGTTATTAAGTCAGATAACATCACTCACCCACGAACAGGAAAATCCTTTCCTATCAAAGGTTTTTTCACTTGTGAGTCCAATAATGTGATATATGTGATCAAATGTCCATGTGGCCTCCTGTACGTGGGCGAGACCACCCAGCATGTACGTGACAGAATAGCGAGTCATAAATCGACTATTAGGACTAATAAAACCTGGCTACCCCTACCTGAACATTTTACTCAGTTTAAACATTCTGTAGCTCAACTGAAATTTCAGGTAGTTGAACAAGTACTGAGACCCAGAAGAGGTGGTGACTACATTAGACGACTAAAACTTAGGGAGACATTTTGGATTCACAGATTGGATACATTATCCCCTCGTGGCCTCAATAGGGAGATTAATTGGCTGCTCTAATAATGCTCTAACCGTTCTTTCATTTCATTTTTTCCTTAGACTCGCTGAATAACATTCCATCCTGGTAAGATTTTTATTTTTTATTTTTTATTTTTATTTTTACTTTTTATTTTTCATTTTTATTTTTTATTTTTTATTTTTCATTCTTTATTTCCTATTTATCATTCTTATTTTTCTAGCTAGCATTTTTCTTCCTTCATTTTTTTACTTTTTCTTATTTTTATTTTTATTCAGCTTTTTTCCCATATATTTTCACATTAAAAATTTTTTTCCCCCCCTTTTTTCCCCCTCCTTCTTTTATTATCATCATTACCATTTTTATTTATTTTTTATTTTTTATTTTTATTTTTATTTTTATTTTTATCTCTTATTTTCATTTTTGTTCTCTTATTTTCTCTATTTTCATTATGTCCCATTCTTATCCCTTCTACTTTCCATGCCATTCCTTAATCATCTTCCCTTTATCTACTTTCCCTTCTTTCTCCTTTTTTCCTTTTTTTTCCTTTCCTCCCTCCTTCACCTTCTCTCTGCCTCCTTTTCTCTTTATCTTCATTCTTATTTCCCAGCCAATTATTCTACTCCCTTGTATTCATCCCCCTGTCCATTAACAACATCATTCCTCATGTGGACACCCTCTGTTCCCTTTCCATAATCAAATATGGCGATACCTGACATCACTGCGCATGCGCAGTGACACCGACATTACCGCAGACGTCACTTCCGGTCCGGGACCACGTACTTCCGGCCCGGCGGTACACGCTGCCTCAATATAAATCAGGCTGTTCCCCACTTCACTCACAGCCGCATTAAGCAGCCGTGGCAGGGCGCGGGAGCGCCGCCATCCAGATAGTTGTCTGCATACAGGTAACCACATCCAGCGTTTATACTACTCCAGAGCAACCATCTCTATATAGCTGCTTCCTTTTCTTTATGGGGAACTAATGCTTGTTCTTATTTCCTCATCTAACTAGCCTCCGATCAGGCCTAGACAAACCTGATGATACAGGTAATTAAACATGGCGCCTGTCCTCAACCCAATATCATTGGGAAAGGCTGCTATATACTTCATTCATGTGTCCCATCTTTTTCAGAGCTGCATAATCATTACTATCTCAATTGCATTACTGTGACAAGTGCTCATATTTCTCATTACCCATCATTCAGGTATCTCCCTTTTTTCCTTTTGTGTGCTCTTGCAGAGTAGGAGAGATTTATTTTGACTACTAGTAACATTTTTACTCTATACATCTAGATTATTATGACAGACCCTTTCTATATAACATATCTCTGGTATATTCTCCTATACTTCGATTTACCTATCTATGTATATATTGTATATATTGTATATTGTGTTGTATTTTATTGTACATATACCTGTGTTGTTTTGTTGTAAATACTTACCCTGTTATCTTTTTCATTTCTTCTAGTACCCCATGATTAAGACTCATGTAGAGTCGAAACGTCGGGTATACATGAATGTGGGGTATCTTTGTTATTTTTACACGGCACTTCACCTAGCATTGTGGAACACAATAAACTATCATTTTTGCAAAATTAAAATCTATAGTGTGTGCGGTGAATTTAATACTTTGATAGTAGCTGGTCCGTACAGGTCCACATTCACCAGCACCTCCATCAATTTATGACCTGTAGTGCACACCCATCCTCCCTAGTGACTCCTGTGTTTTCATCGCACCCAAGCACAAGACGCTATAAGAACTGTACTACATACATTACAAGATTCTGAAGCCAAAACGTTAGTGTCTGCTGGGTCTGGAAGGCTGTGTCTGCTGTACTGTGGATATCAGACGTCCGGTTGTACTTTCTGTGATGACAGTGGTTGTGACTTCTCACAACCATTCCAGGTGAGCAATTCCCTTAATTTTTTTTTCGCTCTGCAGTGTTGCCACAGGTGAACACTATTGTTTTTTTTTTTTCTCTCCTCTTCTTCCAGTAATCCTGTCTTAAAAGATCTGGAAAATGGAGGCCCGCATAAAGGAACTTTGCGGAGTGACTGATAATATCCTTGCACATTTGCAGAATATAAAGACCCGTTTTACAAATCTACAGGACCTCAATAATCACAATTTGCAAGTGGTTGGACAGACTACCCAGGATTTGCGAGCCAGGATTGAGGTTCTAGAGGGGCGAGTCCAGGCTCCTGCCGTAGCCCCGAGTGCTGGGATTCCCAAGTTGCCCCCTTTTCGTTTTGGCGGTGAACGTGAGAAATTCAGGGGATTTATTAATCAATGCAATCTTTTTTTTTCTGCACATGCTTCACAATTTCCCACTGAACGATCTAAGGTGCTTACTATAATTATGTTGCTTACCAACAAGGCTTTAATGTGGGCAAACCCTCTGATTGAGACTGAGGATGATTGTTTGAATCACCTTGATGTTTTATTTCAGCCATGGGGCAGGTGTTTGATGACCCCAATCGAGGTGCAACAGCTGAAGCAGCCATGTTAGCTTTGCGCCAAGGTAAGCACTCGGTAGCTGAATATGCCTTGGATTTCAGGAGATGGGCCCTTGATACCACCTGGGACAGTTCCGCCAAAAAATCTATTTTTCGAAAGGGGTTATCTCCACTGATTAAGGATGAACTTGCTCGTGCCGACCCTCCCACTGCGTTAGGTGACTTTATTAACTACTGCATCCGTATTGATACTCGTCTGACTGAACGCAGGCAAGAGAGATGGTTCGAAAGCAATCGTACTAACCTTTTCCTACCTTCCTCTCCAGCTAAGGAACCTTTGAGTAGGATTACACGGGAACCTGAACCTGAACCCATGCAGGTAGAATCTTTACAACGACGGGTTAGTGATGCACGCAAGGAACATCGTTTTAAGGAGAATCTATGTTTCTATTGTGGTAAGTCAGGGCACTTCATTATAAACTGCCCAGCCGTTCTCGTAAGACTACTGCAGCACTCATTCATTGTGAGTGTTGCGAGAGGGGATCTGTCAGGTCCGAGCCTCAGGCTCCAGAGAGATCTGCAGCAACAGATCTTGATTTCTCGGACTTAAACTCCGTTACCTCTGAGGACGTTGACTGTGTAAACGCTGCCATTTTTCAAGTTTCCTCAGCGGTGTCCCAGCTGAGTTGTAAGAAAAACAATTCTCATTGCTTTCTTTCCATCAAACTCTGGGTTGACTCAGCTTGGGTGTCTAGCTCTGCTATGATCGACTCAGGGGCAAGTGGAAATTTTATGGATGTCTCCTTTGCTCTGAAACAGGGAATACGTTCAGTGAAGAAGGCTACTCCAGTACAGATGGAAACTGTGGATGGCTCCCTGCTGACCTCTGGACCAGTGGATCAGTAAACAGAGCCTTTGAGGGTTCTTATGGGTAAAGATCATCAAGAGAAACTGTCCTTTATGCTTATCTCTTCTCCCCACTTTCCCATTATTCTAGGGCTACCATGGCTGCAGGCTCAGAATCCTACCATTAACTGGGAGACCAAGGAATTACACTTTCCAGAGAAACAGATGAGTCCAAAAGTTTCAGCTTGCTCTGTTCCTAAAGGAATCATGTCAGTCCCTGAACTACCAGCTGTATACCAGGACTATGTGGATTTATGTGACAAGAAGAACGCTGACCAGCTTCCTCCTCACCATCCATATGATTGTCCAATTGAATTATTGCCTGGAGCAGAGATACCTTTTGGTAAGATCTACCCCTGGCGGGGCCCGAGCTAAAGGCTTTAAAGGATTACATAGTTGAAAATCTAGCCAAGGGCTTCATACGCCCCTCTTCATCTCCTGCAGGTGCACCCATCTTCTTTGTAAAGAAGAAAGATGGATCTCTGAGACCATGCGTAGACTATAGGGAACTCAATAAGGTTACTATTAGAAACCGTTATCCATTGCCTTTAATCCCTGAGTTATTGGAGAGAGTGCGACATGCCAAAATTTTTTCTAAACTAGATCTTCGTGGGGCCTATAACTTAGTCCGTATTAGACCTGGGGATGAATGGAAGACTGCATTCAGGTCACGCTATGGACACTTTGAATATCTAGTTATGCCTTTTGGTCTGAGTACCGCCCCAGCCACTTTCCAACACTTGGTGAATGACATCTTCAGGGATCTCCTAGATACATTCGTGGTAATTTATTTGGATGATATTCTAATTTTTTCTAACTCCACAGAGGAACATCATGGACATGTGAGAATGGTCTTGGAACGTCTAAGACAAAATCATCTTTACATCAAACTTGAAAAGTGTGAATTCCATAGGACCGAAATTCAATTTCTGGGTATGTACTGTCTACACAAGGAATTAGTATGGATGGAAGCAAAACCCAAGCCATCAAGGATTGGCCAAGTCCTAGAAATGTGAAGGAGGTACAGCGCTTCATCGGGTTTGCCAACTTCTATAGACGTTTCATTAGAAATTTCTCTGAGGTAGTGTCACCTATCACTCAACTTACCCGGAAAGAGTCTAGGTTTTCCTGGACTCCCCAAGCCCAGGAAGCATTTTCCCGTCTAAAAGATAAATTTACCACTGCACCTATCCTAGTACATCCCAACCCCGAGCTTGCCTTCATAATAGAGGTGGATGCTTCAGACTGTGCCGTTGGAGCTATACTCTCTCAGAGAACAGGTGAGAAGAATGTCTTGCATCCCTGTGCTCTTTCCACATTGTCTCGCTGAAGACCGATGTGGCATAGGGTTGTGGCCATTTGCGCTTAAGAGGAGACACTTTTCAGGGTGCTGCCAGCAAATAGCGTCTGACAGACATGTACTTGGTTTATCAGGTCGGCTAAGTGCTGACTCCTCGCCAGCTCGTGATCTTCTTAAACCAATTAATTTTACATCTCTTATAGACCAGTGGCAATGGAAGCTGATGCACTCTCTAGGATTACTCACAAGAATTTCCAATTACTCCTCCTAAGACTATTCTTCTGACTCTAGATCAGGGTATTCTAATCAAGACCTACTTAAGGCTCAAGGAGCATACCTGCGATCCTTTTTGCTAAACCCCCAATGGGTAATCTTGTCTTTAAGAATGGTGTGGATAGGGACAAGGTCTGTATATTCTAAACGTCAGATTGAGGATGTTCACGGTCCGGAACCATAGCGCGTTGACGAGCGAATTCGCTCCGTCTAAGACCCCCCTTTCTGACCGCGATCTTCGAGGTGTCAGATACTCGAACTCCGAAAGAGCGAGGGTACATAGCCCTGGTAATTAGTGCCGACGCACGTGCGCAATACGCGAGGAATGCGCGTCTAAAAGACGCGCGCATTCCGTTTACCAGTTTGCCACCTATGTTACGCATAGTGGGACGGTATTCTTGAAATCCTCATATGTGTAACATGAGTGGTGTTGCGCGCGCAGGACACCAACACGAGGTTTCCTGCGGGGAAACTCACCTAAGAGTATTGCAACTCATTCACGATTCCAAGATAGCTGGGCATAGAGGAATTCTAAAGACACAGGAATTTCTTTCTCGTTTCTTTTGGTGGCCCACTTGCAGGAAGGATGTTTTGAATTATGTCACTTCATGTGAGGTCTGTGCAAGATGCAAAACACCTCGCTCCTCACCAACTGGTCTGTTACAGCCTCTTCCCACCCCGTCCGCCCGTGGGGATCCATTTCTATGGACTTCATTGTGGAGTTACCAACCTCTCGGGGGAAGAACACCATTCTAGTGGTGGTTGACCATCTAACAAAGGCAGCTCATTTTATCCCTTGTGTCGGCTTACCCACTGCAAAACAGACATCAGATTTGATGATTAAAGATGTGTTTCGCTTACATGGCGTACCGGATGAGGTTATTTCGGATCGAGGGGTGCAATTCACTTCTAGGTTTTGGCAAAATTTCTGTGCAGCATTGGACATTAAAGTAAACCTTTCTTCTGCTTTTCATCCCAGACTAATGGACAGACCAAACAACCAATCAAACCCTGGAGCAGTATCTCCGCTGCTTTATCTGCCACCTACAGGATGATTGGGTGGATCTACTTCCATTAGCTGAGTTCTCGTATAACAACTCTCAGAGTGCCTCCACTAAACAGTCTCCTTTTTACTCTAATCTAGGTTATCATCCTAACATTCTACCACGATTTCCCAAGAAACGCCTTTACCAGCAGTGGCTGAAAGAATCACGTCTTTACAGAAGAATATGGATCTTCTAAAGGAAAATCTGGAATCGGCTCAAGAAAGGTACAAGAAAGCAGCAGATAAATTTCGTAAACCTGCACCAGCTTTCAAGGTAGGAGACTTGGTCTGGCTGTCAACCAGAAATATTAAGTTAAGGATTCCATCGTCTAAGTTGGGACATAAGTACATTGGACCCTATAAAATCAGTAAAATTATAAGTGCCGTTGCTTGTCGTCTTCAACTGCCCAGAACTATGAGAATCCACCCTGTCTTTCATGTATCCCTACTAAAGGCTGCGACACCCAATACGTTTCCTGGACGTTCCTCTCCTTGCCCTGACCCAGTGCTAGTCGATGGTCAGGAAGAATTTGTGGTGGAAAGGATTTTAGATTCCAGGTTGTATAGAAATCAGTTACAATATCTGATTAAATGGCAGGGCTACCCAGTGGAGGACAACTCATGGGAACCGGTCAATAACGTTAATGCTCCTCGCTTGCTCCGTCAGTTTCATCAGAGGTACCCACACAAGCCTGGTCTGAGGTCATCCGGAGGTTGTCCTTAAGGGGGGAGTAATGTAAGGTTCTATGTATATATTCCTGAAACTCAGTTTGTTCGTCAGCCATTTTACTTTCTGTCTTGCTGCAGCTATCTTGCCCTCAGTCAAAATGGAGTTTCCAGCTTGCATGTTCCCGCCCTGATTCTCTCCTTTGCTTCTTAAGCAGCCACAGCTGAGCAATCAGTGCTTCAGAATCTAGCCTGCAGTGAACCTGTGACTTGACTCCTGTAAGCCTTGGACCTTGTACTCCAGCTATTCCTACTGAGGAACTCTGAAGCACTTGTGGACTCTGAACCCTGCTCTTTGAAAGACCCACGTTTGCATGGACTTACGGTAACAGAGAAGAAGATCCTGAATCTGTATTGGAGAGTGATTGCTGAGCTTGGATTACTCTGGCCTGCTGTGTCTCCTGTTTCTGTGTCTGCAAACTGTGTGACTATTTCTGCCAACTTGTATGAAGTAATACAGGACTTTTCTATATCAAACCTGTGACTCCTGTGTTTTCATCGCACCCAAGCACAAGACGCTATAAGAACTGTACTACATACATTACAGCATGGGTTTCATAGGATTTTGTCACACCTTCCCTGATGACACATAGGTTGCCAGAAAAATGGCTTGCTTTGGCCTCCTCTTCCTCAGACTTCTCAAATTCTTCAGTTTGCAGCAGCTTTACATCCATTATACACCTCAACATATGCCATTTTTTACACCTCCCGATCTGGGCTGTACCCCCTCCTTCACCCCCCAACTTTTTATATTCTGGTGTGATCAATACTGTGCCTGTGAGAGCCAGTGTCTTACTCTGGCAAAATATACGGAGATTTACAATTTCCCCAACCCTGTATACAGCTGTCCGCTTGTAATACATTGCCTTTCTAGTTTTTATTTCTGTGTGATCAATACTGAGCCATGAGAGCAGTGTCTGACTCTGGCAAATATACAAGATTTTCTATTTCCCCACCCTGTATCAGCGTCGCTTGTAATACATTACCTTTTTCTAGTTTTATATCTGGTGTGAACATACTGAGCCTGTGAGAGCCAGTGTCTGACTCTGGCAAAATATACAGAGATTTTCTATTTCCCCAACCTGTATACAGCTGTCCGCTGTAATACATTGCCTTTTTTAGTTTTATATTCTGGGTGATCATACTGAGCCAGTGGAGCCCGTGTCTGATTGGCAAAATACAGAATTCTATTTCCCAACTGTATACAGCTGTACGCTTGATATACATTACCATTTTTCTAGTTTTTATATTCTGGTGTGATCAATACAGGCCTGTGAGAGCCAGTGTCTGACTCTGGCAAAATATACAGAGATTTTCTATTTCCCCAACCCTGTATACAGCTGTCCGCTTGTAATACATTACCCTTTTTCTAGTTTTTATATTCTGGTGTGAACAATACTGAGCCTGTGAGAGCCAGTGTTTGACTCTGGCCAAATATACGGAGATTTACAATTTCCCCAACCCTGTATACAGCTGTTCGCTTGTAATCCATTGCCCTTTTTCTATTTTTTCTATTCTGGTGTGATCAATACTGAGCCTGTGAGAGCCAGTGTCTGACTCTGGCAAAATATACGGAGATTTTCTATTTCCCACACCCTGTATACAGCTGTCCACTTGAAATCCATTACCCTATTTCTAGTTTTTATATTCTGGTATGAACAATACTGAGCCAGTGTCTGACTCTGGCAAAATATACGGAGATTTACAATTTCCCCAACCCTGTATACAGCTGTCCGCTTGTAATCCATTGCCATTTATCTAGTTTTTATTTTCTGGTGTGATCAATACTGAGACTGTGAGAGCCAGTGTCTGACTCTGGCAAAATATACAGAGATTTTCTATTTCCCAAACCCTTTATACAGATGTACGCTTGTAATACATTACCCTTTTTCTAGTTTTATATTCTGGTGTGATCAATACTGAGCCTGTGAGAGCCAGTGTCTGACTCTTGCAAAATGTACGGAGATTTACAATTTCCCCAACCCTGTATACAACTGTCTGCTTGTAATCCATTACCCTCTTTCTAGTTTTTAGATTCTGGTGTGAACAATACTGAGCCTGTGAGAGCCAATGTCTGACTCTGGCAAAATATACAGAGATTTTCTATTTCCCCAACCCTGTATACAGCTGTACGCTTATGATACATTACCCTTTTTCTAGTTTTTGTATTCTGGTGTAATCCATACAGAGCGTGTGAGCGTCTGTCTGTTACTCTGGAAATAAATACGGAGATTTACAATAACCCCTAGACTGTATACATCTGTACGCTTGGGATACAGTACCCTTTTTTGCAGAAAGTCGTCCTCCCCCCAACCGTAAGTGCATCATTGACACCTGGAACATTGACCTACATGTGTGATTATTTCTTGTGGATCTTTTTAGATTCTTGTGTAATCCATACTGAGCCTGTGACCGTGATTGTCTGACTCCAGAAATATATGCGGTGATTTCCAAAATTTTACCGAGACTATATACGTATACGTATACCTGGTATCTGGTGATACAGTACCCTTTTTCATCTTTTTATATTATTGTGTAATACATACTGAGCCTGAGAGCATCAGTGTCTGCCTCCTGAAATATATACAGAGATTTAGAATATTTTCCCCATACTAATATACTTCGTATCTGCTGATACAGTACCCTTTTTTTTCTTATTATTATATTATTCTGAGCCTGAGAGCATCAGTGTCTGCCTCCTGAAATATATACAGAGATTTTTAATATTTTCACTATACTATATATACCTGTTATCTGGTGATACAGTACCCTTTTTCAGCTTTTTATATTGAGGTCTAATCCATACTGAGCCTGTGAACGTCTGTCTGTTACTCCGGAAATATATACGGAGATTTAAAAATTACCACAACACTGTATACAGCTGTACGCTTGGAATACATTACCCTTTTTCTACTTTTTATTTTCTGTTGTAATCCATACTGAGCCTGAGAGCGTCATTTTCTGCCTCCTAAAATATATACGCAGATTTATAATATTTTCACTATACTACCTTGTATCTTGTGATACAGTACCCCTTTTTTTGTCCTCCTCTTCCTCGGACTTCTCCAATTCATACATATGCAGCTGCTTTACGTCCCTTATACACCTCAACATATGGCATTTTTTCAACCGATCTGGGCTGTCCCCCACCCCCTCCTCCACCCCCCAACTTTTTATATTCTTGTGTAATCCATACTGAGCCTTTGAGCGTCAGTCTGCCTCCTGAAATATATACGAAGATTTATAATATTTTGACTATACTATATATACCTTGTATCTGGTGAAGCAGTACCATTTTTATATTATTGTGTAACACATACTGAGCCTGAGAGCGTCAGTGTCTGCCTCCTGAAATTTATACTGAGATTTAGAATATTTTGACTATACTATATATACCTGGTATCTGCTGATTCTGTACCCCTTTTTCTTCTTATTATATTGTTTTGTAATCCAGACTGAGCCTATGACTGTCAGAGTCTGCCTCCTGAAATATATACGGAGAGTTATAATATTTTCACTATATTATATATACCTGGTATCTGCTGACACAGTACAGTACCCCTTTTTAATATTATATTATTGTGTTATCCATACTGAGCCTAAGAGCGTCAGTGTATGCCTACTGAAATATATACAGAGATTTAGAATATTTTCACTATACAGGAGCTCTTCTGGCTCTTCTGGCTCAAGAAGGCCTGGAATGCTCCTTTTACTGGGAGTAGGTAAACTGCTTTTAAAGCCAGAGCATCAGGAACAGATTTTGGCTTACATTGCCGAAACAGCCTCCATCTCTATAGCCTCCTGTTCTGAAGTTTCAAAAAATGCAAGGACTGAGTCGTCAGTGCTGGCTCCTGGTCAGGAACATCACCTTTCCTTGTGTGCTTCACCCCACCAAAAGTGAAGGATGCGGCAGGCCACACTTCAGATTACTCTGTGGAGCTATTTTCACAAAACATGCCTGGGTTATCAAGTCAAATCCTGAATTCCCCAGTCCAACATGAATCAGAGATGGAGTGCACTGATGCACAGCCACTGCTAGATGATTCTGCGGGTACATTCACCGAGAGCACTACATTTCCCTCACAGTCTACTGAGCCAGAATGTGATCCTGATGAAACTCAGTGCCCCAGATGAAATTGAAGAGGAGGTGATAGATGAACCAGTTGTTGACCTGGATTGGCATCCAGTGGGAGAAGAGGGTGCCGCTGGCAATAGCTCAGAAGAGGAGAAGGATCCGCAGCAGGCATCGACATCGCAGCGGTGGTTATCGTAGCAGTCCAAAAAGGTGTTTAAAAAACAAAAAGAGTTGCAGGACAGCTTGGCCAGACGGTCAAATTAGCACAGCGTGCAAGCCCTGAAAATTTATACCATTGTAGGAAGACTCCAGTGTGGCACTTTTTTTACCTAAATCCTATTGATGAGGCAATGGTTATCTGTAAGCAGTGCGGAAGGACCTTTAGCCGAGTGAAAAATCTCATAAATTTGAATACCAGTTGCATGCTTAGACATTTAATGAACACGCACTTGCAAGCGTGGACAGACTCCAAAACCTACAAATCCCCCCCAGGGCCTGCGTCAGCATCTGGCGCACCCGGGCAAGTGCGTGTTCCCTGACCAGGTGGGGGGCTGACTCGTGGGCGATGGCACTGGCACAGAGCCCCTCATAGTATAAAAATGTGTCTCTGACGGTGGGAGTGCCCACTCTCCGTCAGACACACCGGCGTACTACGAGGGGCCCTGTGCCAGTGCCGTCACCCATGAGTCGGCCCCCCCTTCTTGCTCAGGACCACAGCACTTGCAATACTAACCTCTACAAGCTCCACCGCTGTGACGTCTTCCGCGTTTCCTGACAGTGACAGTGACAGCGTCTGTACGCCATCTGTCTAAACAGTCCAAGTGCAGAGAGCTGTAAAATGCGCGCTGAGACCCAAATTTGCAGTGCACAGCAGGGTATTTCATTTTTGTATTGGAGGAATATATGTTGAGCATTATACACTGGATCATTAATAATGGGGTCCATTATATGTGGAGCATGATTTTGGCCATAAGAAACTGGAGCATCATCCATGGGGCCCATCATATCCTGGAGCATTCTAAATGGGGTAGATCAGACACTGGAGTAGCATCCATGGGGCCCATCATATACTGGAACTTTGTAAATGGGGGACAGCAGACACTGGAGCAGCATTTACGGCGCCCATTATACACTGTATTATCAATAATGGAGCCCATTATATATGGAGCATGATTTTGGCCCATAACACACTGGAGCATCATCCATGGGGCCCAACATAAACTGTAGCATTCTAAATGGGGAAGATCAAACACTGGAGCAGCATCCAAGGGGCCCATCATATACTGGAGCATTGTAAATGGGGCAGATCAGACACTGGAGCAGCATCCATTGGGCCCATCATAAACTGGAGCATTTTAAATGGGGGACAGCAGACACTGGAGCAGTATTTACGGGCCCATTATACACTGTATCATCAATAATGGGGCCCATTATATATGGAGCATGATTTTGGCCCATAACACACTGGAGCATCATCCATTGGGCCCATCATAAACTGGAGCATTTTAAATGGGGGACAGCAGACACTGGAGCAGCATTCATGGGGACCATGATATACTGGAGCATTGTAAATGGGAGACAGCAGACAATGGAGCAGCATTTACAGGGCCCATTATACACTAGATCATTCATAATGGGGCCCATTATATATGGAGCATGATTTGGCCCATAAGAAACTGGAGCATCATCCATGGGGCCCATCATTTAATGGAGCATTGTAAATGGGGGACAGCAGACACTGGAGCAGCATTTATGGGGCCAATTATACACTAGATCATTCATAATGGGGCCCATTATATATGGAGCATCATTTTGGCCCATAAGACACTGGAGCATCATCCATGGGGCCCATCATATACTGGAGCATTGTAAATGGGGCAGATCAGACACTGGAGCAGCATCCATGGGGTCCATCATATACTGGAGCATTGTAAATGGGGGACATCAGACACTGGAGCAGCATCCATGAGGCCCATGATATACTGGATTATTGTAAACGGGGGACAGTAGACACTGGAGCAGCATTTACGGGGCCCATTATACACTGGATCATTAACAATTGGGCCCATTATATATGGAGCATGATTTTGGCCCATAAGACACTGGAGCATCATCCATGGGGCCCATCATATACTGGAGCATTGTAAATGGGGGACAGCAGACACTGGAGCAGCATCCATGGGCCCATCATATACTGGAGCATTGTAAATGGGGGACAGCAGACACTGGAGCAGCATCCATGAGGCCCATCATATACTGGAGCACTGTAAATGGGGGACAGCAGACACTGGAGCAGTATTTACGGGGCCCATTATACTCTGGATCATCAATAATGGGACCCATTATATATGGAGCTTGATTTTGGCCCATAACACACTGGAGCATCATCCATGAGGCCCAACATATACTGGAGCATTGTAAATGGGGCAGATCAGACACTGGAGCAGCATCCATGGGGCCCATCAGGGGCGGACATATCATTGGTGCAACCTGTGCAGCCATACAGGGGCCGAAGAGGTGAGGGTGCACATTTATACCTCCAAAGCAGGTGCAATTTTGCACTTTTAGGAGATCTTGGGCTGCAAAGGGCCCTTGTATTGTTCTTGCACAGGGGCCCTTTTCTGACTTTGTCCACCAGTGAGGCCCAGCATATACTGGAACATTCTTAAATGGGGAAAACAGACACTGGAGCAGCATTTATGGGGACCATTATGCAATGGAGCATTATAAATGGGGCCCATTATATATGGAGCATTATTTTGGCCCATTAGACACTGGAGTATCATCCATGGGGCCCATCATATACTGGAGAATCATATGGGGTTCATTATTTATGGGGCATCATATAGGGTATGGAGCGTCATATGGGGCACATATGGGGCCTATTCTGTGTGGAGCATTATATGGAGCCCATTCTGTATGGAGCAATATAAGGGGCTCATTATTCTGTATGGCGCACTATGTGGTGGCCATAATACTGTATGGAGTAATATACTGTGTGTTTTTTAGCTTTTCTAGATTTTAACATACAGTCATGGCCAAAAGTTTTGAGAATGACACAAATATTATATTTTCACATGATCTGCTGCCCTCTGGTTTTTATGTGTGTTTGACAGATGTTTTTATCACAGACAGAAATATAATTGCAAACATATGAGTAACAAAAGCTTATATTGACAGTTAGAATGAGTTAATGCAGCAAGTCAATATTTGCAGTGTTGACCCTTCATCTTCAGGTCCTCTGCAATTCTCCCTGGCATGCTCTCAATCAACTTTTGGACCAAATCCTGACTGATAGCAGTCCATTCTTGCACAATCAATGCTTTCATTTTGTCAGAATTTTTAGGTTTTTGTTTGTCCACCCGTCTCTTGATGCTTGACCACAAGTTCTCAATGGGATTAAGATCTGGGGAGTTTCCAGGCCATGGACCCAAAATCTCTATGTTTTGTTCCCTGAGCCATTTAGTTATCACCTTTGCTTTATAGCAAGGTGCTCCATCATGCTGGAAAAGGGATTGTTGATCGCCAAACTGCTCTTGGAGGGTTGGGAGAAGTTGCTCTTGGAGGACATTCTGGTACCATTCTTTATTCATGGCTGTGCTTATAGCCAAGACTGTGAGAGAGCCGATTCCCTTGGCTGAGAAGCAACCCCACACATGAATGGTATCAGGATGCTTAACAGTTGGCATGAGACAAGACTGGTGGTAGCGCTCACCTTGTCTTCTCCGAATGAGGCGTTTTCCTGATGTCCCAAACAATCAAAAAGGGGATTCATCAGAGAAAAAAACTTTACCACAGTCCTCAGTAGCCCACTGCCTGTACCTTTTGCAGAATATCAGTCTGTCCATGATGTTTTTTGTGGAGAGAAGTGGCTTCTTTGCTGCCCTCCTTGAGACCAGGCATTGCTCCAAGAGCCTCCGCCTCACAGTGCGTGCAGATGCACTCACACCTGCCTGCTGCCATTCCTGAGCAAGCTCTGCACTGCTGGTAGCCCGATCTCGCAGCTGAAACACTTTTAAGAGACGGTCCTAGCGCTTGCTGGTCTTTCTTGGGTACCCTGGAGCCTTTTTGGCAACAATGGAACCTCTCTCCTTGAAGTTCTTGATGATGCGATAGATTGTTGACTGAGGTGCAATCTTTCTAGCTGCGATACTCTTCCCTGTTAGGCCATTTTTGTGCATTGCAATGATGACTGCACGTGTTTCTTTAGAGATAACCATGGTTAACAGAAGAGAAACAATGATGCCAAGCACCAGCCTCCTTTTAAAGTGTCCAATGGTGTCATTCTTACTTAATCATGACAGATTGATCTCCAGCCATGTCCTCATCAACACCCACACCTGTGTTAATGGAGCCATCACTGAAAAGAGGTTAGCTGGTCCTTTTAAGGCAGGGCTGCAATGATGTTGAAATGTGTTTTGCGGGATAAAGTTCATTTTCTAGCCAAATATTGACTTTGCAAGTAATTGCTGTTAAGCCGATCACTATAACATTCTGGAGTATATGCAAATTGCCATTAGAAAAAGTGAAGCAGTAGACTTTGTAAAAATTAATATTTGTGTCATTCTCAAAACTTTTGGCCATGACTGTAGATATCAGTCAGGTCATGTAAGAAGTGCAGTATTTTCATTGTACTATACCGATATTTCTGTGCCGTATCGGAGCATGATGAATTGTTGTATGTTTTAAAGGGGCCCACTGACACTCTTTGGCCCGGGGTACACGAAAACCGTGAGCCAGCCCTACCCGCCCCAAGTTTAGTCAAATAACCCCCAGTTTTCAATGCGTAACTATTAGTATAAAGTTAATTAAGGTTGCCATGCTTAAATAATAAGAATTTATGTTGTTGGCATTGAAATGGACACTGTAGGTGTGTTTACTTTCCTCCAATCCATGGTGACTTTGCTTCCCCATTGACTTGCATTGGGTTTCGTGTTTCAGTCTGACCCCCGACTTTTCCCGATAGTCGGGCAATTTCGCTAGACCCGACTTTTAAGAAAGTCGGGTTTCATGAAACCCGACTCGACCCTAAAAAAGGGAAAGTCGCTCATCTCTAATTGGGAGTAAAATTATTCAACTGAATACTGTGCAATATCTGCATCCATACACCATTTATAAGGCAGAAACAAAGAGCCCCTAGATTTTAACATATTTAAATGAACCAACCCATTTATACATTTTTTTTCTGGAGAACTACATGTGACCCATTATCAAATTCCAGATATCTGGACACCTTTTCTCCTCATTTCTGTTTCTTGTTTCACTCCAGGCAATCAGTAATTTGCTCCTCTGGAAACGTGCACTGCCAAGGCTGAACTTTTGTCCCTAGAAAACAGCCTCTACAATACAGTTCTGTCTTTGGCTTATGTCCTTGGGTGAATGCAGGTTCTAAGGAAAAAGGACACTGGCACTAATTACATTTATTTTGCTTATTCCACTCATCTTTAATCGAAAAAGTAATCTTCTGTTTACATGTCCAGTTTTCATCTGCCTGCAATGGATCTAGTGTTATGAAAATCTAGATCTGTCACAAATTAAGCAAAATGGATGCACACTTTTGTTTTTTGTTTTGCATCCATTTATATTCAATTTGCAATGGATCTTTTTTCCTAGAGATATCTCTAATCACCTGTAGTGATATCGATAAGCACAATGCTTATTAAATTAATTTATCAAATGGTGACAGAACAGATAATTATCTGTTATGATCTGTTTTCCATAGTCTTCCATTAAAAAAAAATTGATCCAGTTGCTGTCATCTTTACTTTCTGCCGGACAAGAGTTGGGCAGGTTATGTTTTTTCATCTACCTGAAAAATGGATTGCAGCTGGATGCAGTTATATAAAAATTGTTTTAAGACAATCCTGTCCTATTCAAAAGCATAGATCCTGTATTGAATCATTTTATTTCCATAAATGTCATCTCAAATGGATCCAAAAATGGAAATATCTACTTGACAAGTTAACATAGGCAAACAAAAATCCAAAAAAGGTGAGTATTTTCTGTTCATATAGATTACAAAGTAAATAAACTGGAGGAGATAAAGTTGTAATGTAACAATTTTGGCCAGGACATAAGGAGAAACTAAATAAATCAGAGTGTCTCATCACCCAAGCAGTATTTGAACCAAGATGGATGTAAAAGTTAGGGGTCGATTTCCCACTTCTGCACAAGGGGAATCTCGAGCCATCCCTGCTGCGGTCTCCCATCAGTCTCCGGTCGCAGTGGACTCTGCTCAGCTTAGACGTCGGTCCCAGCGTCTCGCCCAGTCTAACATTGTGCAGAGGATTACTGCTGCTCCTACAGGCTCTGCTATTGTAGCCAGTACTGGTTAGCGGCGAGCAGACATCTTTGGGACACAGTCCTTGCTTTCCCCTTCTGAGCATGCCCAGAGTAAGATCTCTCATTGGAGATCAGGGGTCACATGCTCAGGTACTGCAGCAGCTCCTATTGGTCCGCCAGGAAGGTCCTGAAACCACTTGTGTTCTGGAGCAGTTTCCTATTGGTCCTTATCTGGCAGGTCCTGTAGCTGCTACTATAAAAGGGTGGCATGGTCGTGCCGCCATGCGCTAGTATCAATCACATTATGTGCTTTGCGCCAGGGTGATCTTGCACGCATGTGTTAGGGCTCGGCTGAAATAAGCCCCTAGAATACCGGCACCTCCGGTGAGGAGATTGTATGCACGTGTTTAGGGCTCGGCTGAAATAAGCCCCTACAATACCGGCTTCTCCGGTGAGGAGATTGTCTGATTGTGTTACTGATTGCATTGCTATGGACTGCTGTCCGCACAGCAGTTGTCTGTGCATGCCTGTGCAGTTAACAGACACAGTCCATATTTCTGCGTTTCTACCTTAGCGACTCTGTGGCATAACAGAGTTCGCTTATACCGCCATATAGGGCCACAATGCCCATAGTTGCGACTCTGTGAAGTAACAGAGTTCGCCATTCCGCCATCCTACTAGCAGCAGGCTCTGCCTGCTCGGTGGACCCTGGGCTGCGAACGCACTTATTATTTATATTTATTTTGTGCGTTCCGCCAGCCCTAACATAATACTAGCGCCAGGGTCTGGCTAGTAAAATGGCGGACGACCAGCGTCTACAGCAGTACATCCAGCAGCTGGAGGGTAGGTTGGCGGCTCTAGAGCGCACAACCTCAGCTGTGGATGTTACTGCTGTCGCTGTTCAGGCTGCTAGCGTGGCTGCAGCCAGTTTGTCCTCTGCCACACCTGCTTTATCCCGTCTCCCACTTCCAGACAAGTTTGCTGGTGACAGCAAGCAATGTCGGGGATTCGTGAGTCAATGCTCCATTCATCTTGAGCTTCTTGCTGCACGTTTTCCCACGGAACGGGCGAAGGTGGGTTTTGTCTTATCCCACCTGTCAGCCAGGGTGTTGGAGTGGGCAATGCCGCTGTGGGAGCGCGGCGATCGTGTGGTACAGAGTGCTCCTCTCTTCCTGGAGGCTCTGAGACAGGTCTTCTTAGGACCTTGTGTCACCCACGATACGGCGCTCCAACTGCTGGCAATATCACAGGGTTCATCCATGGTCAGCCGTTTCATTGTCCAATTTCGGACTCTGGTCTCTGAGCTAGAGTGGCCGGATAAAGTCCTCATTCCGGTGTACTGGAGAGGACTGGCGGATCATGTGAAGGATGCCTTGGCCACCAGGGAGATTCCCGCCACACTGAAGGAGCTCATTTCCTTATCTACCCGCATTGATCTCCGTTTTAACGAGCGGAGGTTAGAGCGGAATCATTGCAGGCAGAGGTTTCGGTTGGCTCCCACCTTCGCCAAACCTCTGGAATCTTCTTTTCAAGCGTCCGACTCCTCTGAAGCCATGGAGGTTTCTCGAGTGAGACCTAAGTCCCGGACCGCTCGAGTAACGGTGGTCTGTAATTTTTGCCAACAGGCAGGACACTATACTAACAGATGTCCACAGCTTTTGCAGAGGCGATCGCATCTAGTGACCCTGGGAGGAGGCTCACTAGAGACAGCAGCATTTTCCTCCAAGATGACACTTAAAGGAACAATCACTGTAGGCACTTCCACTCTCACAGTCGACCTTTGCGTGGACTGAGGAGCAGAGGGGATCTTCATGTCCTCTAACTTTGCTCGCCATCACGCAATACCTCTGGTGGCGCTTGACAAATCAATGACTGTCCAGTTAGTGAATGGGTCGACATTGCCCTCACAAATTACACACCAGACTGTTCCTCTTGCTTGCTGTTGAGTATCCCCTTCCATCAGGAGCTTTTTTCTATACTCGTCCTTCCCAGGGGAATAGACGAGATCCTACTAGGAATACCTTGGCTCATTTCCACTCCCACATATAGAGTGGGACTTCGGGTAGGATACTGGTTGGAGTGATGCATTTTGAGCAGATGTGTCAGGAGTTGCGTTCAGTTACCACTACTGAGTTACCCGCAGATCTTACTTCATTCCAGTGCATTGGTCAATGCAGAGGTTCTCCAAAGGAAGTGCGGAGACTCTTCTGCCTCATCGGCCCTATGGACTTTCTATTGACCTCTGCCGGGAAAGCAGAACCTCCATCGGGGAAGGGTCTTAATCCCCTCTACCTTCCTGAGACAGTGGCTATGTCGCAATATATCCAGGAGAACTGCAAGAGGGTTCATTAGGAAGTCGGTGTCACCGGCAGGTGGATTCTTCTTCGTGCAGAAGAAGAAACGGAGAATTTACGTCCATGCATTGATTACAGGGGTCTTAACGCCATCACGTTAAGAACAGTACCATTTCCCTGATTTCTGAGCTCTTTGATAGGCTCCGGGAGCAAGGGTATTTACTAAACTGATCTGCGCGGTGCTTATAACCTGATCCGCATCCGTAGGGACGAATGGAAGACGGCTTTTATACCAGGATAGGCATTACGAATCTGGGATGCTCTTGGGCTCTGTAATGCCCGCCATTTCAGACTTTGTCATATGACATCTTCCGAGATATGCTTCCACTCGTCGTTCTATCTGGATGATATACTCATCTTCTCTCCAGATATTGACTCCCACTGGAGAGATGTCTGCAGAGTCTTCGATCTCCTACGGCAAATTCCCTTTATGCTAAGTTAGAGAAATGTATGTTTGAGCTGGAGTCTTTACCTTTCCTTGGCTATATCATCTCAACCCAGGGATTGGCTATGGATCCTGCCAAACTACAGGCTGTGATGGACTGGCAAGAACTCCACTCTCTTAAAGCGGTGCAGCGCTTTATGGGGTTCATTAACTACTATCGCCAGTTCATTCCCCATTTCTCTACCTTGGTAGGTCCCTTGGTAGCCCTCACCAAGAAGGAGCAAATCCCAAATTGTGGTCGGAAGAGGTTTCCAAGGCTTTCACTTCTATTAAGTCTCATTTTGCTAGCGCTCCCATCCTACATCGCCCCGATGTTGATAAGCCATTTTTATTGGAGGTGGATGCCTCATCCGTTGGTGCTGGAGCAGTCCTCTTCCAAAAGGATGCTCAGGGTCAGAAGCATCCTTGCTTCTTCTTCTCTAAGACCTTCACATCAGCGGAGAGGAATTATTCCATCGGTGATAGGGAGTTACTATCAATGAAGTTGGCCTTCTTTGAGTGGAGACATCTGTTGGAGGGGGCCCGCTTTCCCTTCCAAGTCTTCACCGACCACAAGAATTTGGTGTATCTTCAGACAGCCCAGCGGCTTAATTCTCGCCAGGCCAGATGGTCCTTGTTCTTCTCCCGGTTTCATTTCCCCTACATTTTCTCTCGGGAGAGAAGAACATCCGTGCAGACGCTCTCTCTCACTCTGTGGTGTCCTCAGAGGAGGAAGAGGAGAAGCCTAGTCTTATTGTCCCCTCAGAGAGCCTGAGAACTGTGGCCCGGGTTTCTCTAGAGTCTGTGCCTCCGGGCAAGACTTTTGTGCCTACCAATTTTGACCGGAGGTACTCTCTTGGGCACATTCGTCCAGGGTGGGTGGACACTTTGGGGCAAAGAGGACATCTGAATTGCTGGCAAGGACTTATTGGTGGCCGCATATGGTCCGTGACATTGGGGACTATGTTCTGGCGTGTGTCTCCTGAGCCAAGAATAAGTCTCCTCGACAACGGCCAGCTGGGTTACTTTACCCTTTGCCGGTGGCAGACAGGCCCTGGGAGATGGTCGGGATGGACTTTGTGGTGGGCTTACCCAAGTCTCAGGGCCGCACCACCATTTGGGTAATCACCGATCATTTTTCCAAAATGGTGCACCTGGTGCCACTACCACGTTTACCTTCTGCACGAGCCCTGGCAGCGTTGTTTATTAGGCACATCTTCGTCTACACGGCATGCCGGACAAAATTGTCAGTGACCGAGGGCCCCAGTTTGCGTCTCGGTTCTGGAGAGAGCTTTGTCGTTTACTCAGTATTGAGTTAAATCTCTCTTCAGCATACCATCCCGAGACGAATGGGTTAGTAGAGAGGGCCAACCAGACCTTGGTCACCTATCTACGACATTTTGTCTCAGCCAGGCAGGATGACTGGGCATCCTTGCTACCGTGGGATGAGTTTGCACTGAACAATGCTGTGGCTGACTCCACCGGAGAGACTCCATTCCTCCTAAACTACGGTCAGCATCCGCGGGTTTCGGTGCCCATGCCCGTGTCTTCTGCTGACTCCAGGGTGGCAGACTGGACTGTGGAGGCACGGGACATTTGGGACCATACCCAGGATGCCATTCAGGCATCAAAGGAGAGGATGAGGTCCTCCGCCAACGCACATCGGTGCCCCGCTCTGACATTTGCTCCTGGGGACTTGGTGTGGCTCTCCGCCCATAACATCAGGATGCGAGTTGAGTCCACTAAGTTGGCACCCCGCTACCTGGGTCCTTTCAAAGTCTTGAGCAGGTTAACCCTGTGGTATACCGTTTGGCTCTTCCACCACGCCTGGGTATCTCCGACACCTTTCACGTATCCCTCCTGAAACCCGTGCTCAGGTCCTGGTTTTCCGAGTCATCTGCCGGGACATCGGGTTCGTCTACGGACGACCATGAGGTGAACGCCATCGTAGGGTGTAAGGTGGTACGGGGCAAACATTTTATTTGGTGGATTGGAGGGGTTATGGGCCTGAGGATAGGTCCTGGGAGCCTGCCGAGCACGTTCACGCTCATCGCTGCCTTTGAATGCAGCGAGGCCAAAGAAGGGGGGCCCTAGGAGGGGGGTAATGTTAGGGGTCGAGTTGCTGCTTCTGCACAAGGGGAATCTCGAGCCGTCCCTGCTTCGGTATCCCATCCGTCTCCAGCCGCAGTGGACTCTGCTCAGCTTAGATGTCGGTCCCAGCATCTCGCCCAGTCTAACATTGTGCAGAGGATTACTGCTGCTCCTCCAGGCTCTGCTATTGTAGCCAGTACTGGTTAGCGGCGAGCAGACGTCTTTGGGACAAAGTCCTTGCTTTCCCATTCTGAGCATGCCCAGAGTAAAATCTCTCATTGGAAATCAGGGTCACATGCTCAGGTACTGCAGCAGCTCCTATTGGTCCGCCAGGAAGGTCCTGAAACCACTTGTGTTCTGGAGCAGTTTCCTATTGGTCCTTATCTGGCAGGTCCTGTAGCTGCTACTATAAAAGGGTGGCATGGTCGTGCCACCATGCGCTAGTATCAATCACATTATGTGCTTTGCGCGAGGGTGATCTTGCACGCATGTGTTTAGGGCTCGGCTGAAATAAGCCCCTAGAATACCGGCTTCTCCGGTGAGGAGATTGTCTGATTGCGTTGCTGATTGCGTTGCTACGGACTGCTATCCACACAGCAGTTGTCTGTGCATTCCTGTGGAGTTAACAGGACACAGTCCATATTTCTGCGTTTCTACCTTAGCAACTCTGTGGTGTAACAGAGTTCGCTTATACCGCCATATAGGGCCACAGTGTCCATAGTTGCGACTCTGTGAAGTAACAGAGTTCGCCATTCCGCCATCCTACTAGCAGCAGGCTCTGGCTGCACGGTGGACCCCGGGCTGCGAACGCACTTATTATTTATATTTATTTTGTGCGTTCCGCCAGCCCTAACATAAAGTACACAGTGATGCAACAAGGATACCTAGTTTAAAACAGATTTGAGTTAGTGTCCATGCAGATATCAGTTCAAATTGGTCAGATTTCTAACCGCAATGCATGGACTGACCGCAGCTCTCCTGACCCGAAAATTAAAGCTTCATATATTTCTATCAAGCTATCTTGTTCAGATAAGGAGATAACGACCAGTCTGTACATTAGCAATCCGTGCTTGGACCAGTTTGAGTGGACGTCTACATGAGCCCCTAGGAGAGACTGAGAATTTGTATTTGCACCAATGAAGTAAATAATAACCACATGAATACAAATAATATAATTATTATAATGCCAAATTAATAAATATTTTTTTTTTTAAATTAGCAATAGTACATGAGAACGGTACAGTAAAACATTATAGTATAACATCTCTAAGAATTCTATTTCCTTCGGGAATTTGAAGAGTTACTGATGTCTAGAATGTCTTATTCGTTACATCATCACACTGGATGTTTGACCATGTTAAGATTTCATAACTGTGCATCAATGATGATTTCAAAATGTCCTTGAGGAAGCTGATCTCATAAATATAGAAATATTAAGTCTGCATGACCTGACTTGACCACAATCCTGCACATGAAATGTCACAGACAATTAATGGCATTTAGATAATATCACCATCTAGTAGTCATTGCATTTACTCTGATGCGCTCAAGATACTCCCAATTATTTCAGAAAGACCAAACTCCAAACCTTCATTTTTAGGTTATATTTGAACCACTGGATACTAATGCTAGACAAGATTATTCAACAAAAATTCAGATAATTTCTAGAACTACAGAAAATGCAGTCAAAATATTTTCTCAGCCATAGTACCATATTTGTCTTAAAACTTTATTTATGGATTCATATCTGATCCAATTTAGTATTCTGCCACTTACATACGGCAAATGTCAACTTTATGAATTATCAACAGAGTGTGTGAATTATGTGACTTTAAAGGGGTTGTACATTCCTGGAACAAAGGTCTGTGTAACAACCGTGCCGCAACCTGTCCGCTCTTTTCCTGCTTCACTTGTCGGTCAAAGTTGCCATTTTATTCCTGGGAATTTGTTCCTGATGTCATCACTGGGTGGGGCTACTTGCTATTTAAACCGCTGAGTATCAGTTCCCACTGCCAGTGAAAAAGTTCTGCTTATCTGGTATGGCACTATTCTTTGTTTATGCTGGGTTTTCTAATGCCAATCCTCTCTTAGACTCCAATCCTTTCAAGTCTAAGAGAGGATTGGCATTAGGTTAGGTCCTGAAAATGAGAATCACCTTAACATGGCTTCCAGGTTCACATGAATTGGCCAATTTATATGCTAAGCATTCTCAGTTTTTCATATTTCTAATGTAGTAATGCAATTCAATTTTCATATTTCATATTTGCATGCTATGGCGCTTCAGAGTGCTGCCTTTTTTGTTTGAGTGTATATGAGTTGGTGACTCTAGGTAAACACCTGTTCACACTTAGTTTATATTTGGATGTCACAGTCAGGTTTTTGAAATTTGTATTCATTATCCTTCTGACTGAGCACTCCTCTTCTTAGCCTCAGGCATTTTTAGTTACAGCAGGACCACTACCCCTCCACAGAGATATAGATTTCAGTTTAACAGAAGATTCACATTAGGTTCCCATACAGAGGAAGACTTTAGTCTAAGGCCTCTTTCACACATCAGTTTTTTGTCATCAGTCACAAGCCATCGAATTTTGAAAAAAATGGATCCGGCGACTGATGCCGCTGGATCCGTTTTTTCTCATTGACTTGTATTAGCGATGGATGGCTGCAGCTTTCATCCGCCGTTCGACGGTTCTGTCGGAAATTCTTTGTCCATTGGATGGAGACGACGGTCAACCTAACATTTTTTGCCTCTGTCAATAAATCGGATGGCGACATATCCATCGCCATCCTTTGTTTGCTGGGGTGGAAGCCTATGGGTTCAGGATCCATCGTAGTCCGTCAAAAGACGGAATCTCCAGCGACGGATTCCGTTTTTTTAACTGAACATGATCCGATACAGTAAAATCACACTGATATGTTTAATAAAGAATAGATATATACACATAGAATACAATATGTATATTTATATATACACATAAATATATAAAAATATACATATACACACATATACACATGTCATTGAGGCACATATACTGTATGTTAGGGTCTGTGGAACGCACCAAATATAAGATGTAGAGAGGTGTGTTCGCAGCCCGGGGTCCACCTGCTGCTAGTTAGATGGCGCAAGAAGCGAACTCTGTTATCCCGCAGAGTCACCAAAATAAGCGCCGTAACGCGCTGTGGTAATATGTGTGAACTCTGAAATTCCACAGAGCCGCTAGAAGGCGATGTGTGCGAACTCAGTTAACACCACTGAGTCGCAAAGTAAACACGCTAGGGCGCTGTCTAGCGTTGAAAGCGAACCCTGTTGCGTCACAGAGCCACTGAGACAAACTTCTGTGTCCTGTTAGGCATCCAGGTACACAGTTGACTGCTAAGCGAACATAGAAAGTGATCATGAGCTAATGTCCTCGCGGGAGTCACCCGCAATCTATGGCGTCTGCACACCAGGCCCTGAATACGGCAATCAAACTCCTCACCGGTTATGCCGGTAATCTAAGGCATCTAAGACTCCGACCTTGACCAGCTAGCATACCAAACTCCTCACCGATTAGGTCGGTATTGTAATGGCGTATTTCAGCCGCCCTAACCACACACACGCATGACCATACTGGCGCAAAGCATATAACGGTTGATACTAGCTCACGTCCGTTCGGTAAGGACAGCCTTTTATAGCAGCCACGAGAAAAAGACCTTCCAGGAAGGACCAATGGGAAGCTGCTTCAGAATATCAACAGATACAGGACCTTCCTGAAGGACCAATAGGAGTGGCAGCTGTATCTGAGCATGTGACCCCTGATCTCCAATGGGAGATCTTGCCCTGGGCATGCACAGATGAAGAAACAAAGGACTTAGTCCCAAATCTGCCTGCTCCAGCACTGGTTGCAGCAGCAAGTCTCTGCACAGTACTGGGCTGGGCAAGACGCTGGGACCGACGTCTCTGCTGAGCAGGAACCACTGCGGCCGGAGACGGATGGGGGACTGCAGCGGGAACAGCTCGAGATTCCCCTTGTGCAGGAGTGGGAACTCGAACCCTAACACATATATATGTATATATATATTTATAGTTCATAGAGTTCTACATAGCAGAATAGCCTTTAAATCAATTGCCGGCTTCTGTAAAATCATTACAGAACGTTACATGATATAACACATGGTTTACATATAGTAAACCATAGCATATCAAAACGATTTATATATGTCAGTATTTAATAAATTTATTAGTTTGTGTTAGGAAAAATTTTCAACCTTAGTGGTTAAATTTAAGGCTTAATGACAGAAAAAATTGCGTGGGCTCCCGCACAATTTTCTCCGCCAGAGAAGGAAAGCCAGTGAGTGAGGGCAGATATTAATAGCCTAGGAAGGGACCATGGTTATTGGCCCCCTGGCTACAAATATCTGCCCCCAGCCACCCCAGAAAAGGCACATCTGTAAGATGCCACTTTCCTGGCACTTAGCCTCTCTAATCCCACTGCCTTTAGCGGTGGCATATTGGTTAATAAGGGGTTAATGTCACCTTGCAATTGAAAGGTGACATTAAGCCAGGTTAATAGTGGAGAGGTGTCAATAAGACACCTCTCCATTATTAATCCTATAGTAGTAAAGGGTTAAAAAAATACACACACATTAATTAAAAATTATTTTAATGAAATAATGACACAATGTTTTTAACATATTTATTGTGCTGCCAATACAAATGAATCCCTTGTTCTCCTGTATAAAAAAACAACAATATCCATACCTCTCCACAGTTCAGTCAGGTCACCCGCTGCAATCCATCACAAGGGGTTAACTAGTTTACAACAGGGACCGGTGCTAATGCTGCCAGCCCCGCTGTAAACCATTGCAGAATGAATGAAATCATGTCTGTGCAGCCTCTGTCAAGATCCCGTCTGGGTTGGAGCCGATGTTACTGCAAACACTAGGGGAAGCAGAGGCAGGTAGCAATGGATCAGCAGGAAACGCTTGACTAAAGGCTTGGAGCTCAATAATCTCGCAATGACACACCCACAGGGCCAGGTTTATATAGGGTGTGTAATTGGCAATCAGAGGCCCAATCAAGAGAGCACTAGGTGTAGCCAATCAGGAAGAACAGTCAATGGTATCTGGGTTCAGCAAGGAACTTTGCAGCCAGCAGAATAGCTCAGATGGTAGAGCTACTGGCCAGTGGACAAGAGGTACTGGGTTCGACTCCTGACAGTACTCCCCTCCTTCCAGGATGGCCTCTGGACATCTCAGGAGCTGGCTTATCTGGGTACCTTTGATGAAAGGCTCTTGTTAGTCTAGGAGCATGGACGTTGTCCCTTGGTTCCCATGAATTTTCCTCTGGTCCGTAACCCTTCCACTGCACCAGATACTGCAGTTTACCTCTGAATTTTCGGGAGTCCAGAATCTTATCCACAATGTATTCTTCTTCACCACGGATCCTTTCTGGTGGAGGAGGTGGCTGAATTCTTCCTGGAAACGGGTTTTCACAGAAGGGTTTGAGCAAGGATATGTGAAACACTGGATGAATCTTTAGATTGTTGGGAAGTTTTAAACGAAAAGCAACCTGGTTAATTTTTGCAGAAATTTGAAAAGGTCCAATGAATTTCTGACCCAATTTGGAGGATGGCACATGTGTCTTAAGGTTTTTAGTGGACAGCCAAACTTTGTCTCCAACCTGAAGAGCAGGGGGCACTCTCCGATGTTTATCTGCTGCTTCCTTATATACTTCCTGGGTCTTGAGCAATATCTCTGATAATTCCTTCTGGGATTCCTGTAATTTTGTAAGCCTGTCATTAACAGCAGGAATGGGAGTGTTCACTGGCAGATTAGGGATAAATACTGGATGTACTCCATAATTAGCAAAAAATGGGGTTTGAGATGTAGCGCTATGTATGGAGTTGTTGTAGGCAAACTCTGCTGTTGGTAAATAGTCCACCCAGTCATCCTGAAGATAGGAAATGAAGCAACGGAGGTATTGCTCCAAAGTCTGGTTCGTTCTCTCCGTCTGGCCATTGGACTGAGGATGGAAAGCGGTAGAAAGATTCACCGTGACTCCCAAGGCTGTACAGAAACTCTTCCAAAATTTTGACGTAAACTGAACGCCTCTGTCAGACACCACGCTGTCAGGAATTCCATGTAACCTGAATACTTCTTTGATCATCAGTTCTGCAGTTTTTTCAGCAGTAGGAATTCCTTCAGTTGGAATAAAGTGGGCCATTTTTGTGAGTCGGTCCACTATGACAAGGATGACGGTCATCTGTTTGGAAGGGGGTAGTTCCACAATAAAATCCATGGAAATAGATCCCCAAGGCCTGGATGGAACTGGGAGTGGTTGCAAGAGTCCTAGAGGAGACGATCGTGGGGTCTTGTTTCGTGCGCATGTTAAACAGGTTGAAACATATTTCCTCACGTCCTTCCTACAATTAGGCCACCAAAAGAAACGAAGTAGTAAGTCTTGTGTTTTTGCAACTCCAGGATGTCCTGCCAGTTTAGAATCATGGACACTTTTGAGGACTTCAAGGCGAGAAGATTCAGGTACATATATTTGGTGTTTCTGCATCCAAAACCCCTCTTTGAATGAAAGATCGACGTCTTCCGAAGGATGGTTAAGGAAAGAGTCCTCTTGATATCCATCTTTAATTCTATTACCTAGTCCTCTAGAGTGCAATATTCCCAAAAAATTTTTAGGGCCTAGAATTGTATCATCATTACTAGACCTCTCCTGAGGTTCCGAACACATCCTAGACAGGGCGTCAGCCTTGCCATTCCTTGAACCAGGCCGGTAAGAGATTATAAAATTGAATCTTGAGAAAAATAAGGCCCATCGTGCTTGTCTTGCAGACAATCTTTTTGCTGTACGGAGGAATTCAAGATTCTTGTGGTCCGTGAGGACAGTCACAGGGTGATTGGCACCTTCCAGAAGATGTCTCCACTCGGAGAAGGCAACTTTAATGGCTAACAGTTCTTTATTACCAATGTCGTAGTTCTTTTCTGCAGATGACATGGTGTGGGAAAGAAACGCACATGGGTGAAGTTGCATCTTGTCCCCAACTCGCTGAGACAGAATAGCTCCCACTGCAGAGTCCGAGGCATCCACTTCGACAGTAAATGGCAATTCAGGATTTGGGTGTACTAACAATGGAGCAGACGTAAAAAGAGTTTTCAACTTGTCAAAAGCCTCCTGTGCCTCTGGAGACCAGAAAAATGCTTTTGTCTTTTTTGTTAGTGTAGTAATTGGTAGTATGATCCGTGAAAAGTTCTTTATAAATTTTCGGTAAAAATTTGCAAATCCTATGAAACGCTGGACGTCTTTTAAATTTCTTGGAACAGGCCAGTCCACTACAGCATTGATTTTGCCGAGATCCATGCTCAGACCTTCTGGGGAGATGATATATCCCAGAAATTGGATACTGGTTTGTTCAAACTCACATTTTTCAAGTTTAATGTAGAGATGGTTCTCCTGTAGTCGTTCCAAGACTAACTGGACGTGCCTGCGATGCTCTTCCAAGGTGTCTGAAAATATAAGAATGTCATCGAGATAAGCCACAACGAATTGGTCCAAGAAATCTCGAAATACATCATTAATAAAATGTTGAAAGGTGGCTGGGGCATTGCTAAGGCCAAAGGTCATAACAAGAGATTCAAAATGTCCATATCTCGTTCTGAAGGCGGTCTTCCACTCATCTCCTGGGCGAATCCGTATGAGGTTGTAAGCCCCTCTAAGATCCAGCTTCGTAAAGATTTTCGCAGAACGGAGTCTCTCAAATAGTTCAGGAATCAAGGGTAGCGGGTAGCGATTCTTGACAGTGATATTATTCATCTCTCTGTAGTCAATACATGGCCGCAGAGTGGAGTCTTTCTTTTCAACAAAGAACAGGGGTGCCCCAGCTGGAGATGTGGAAGGTCGAATAAAGCCTTTCTCTAAATTTTCATCCAGGAACTTTCTTAATACCTTCAATTCAGGTTCGGAAAGATTGTAAATCCGTCCAAATGGAATGGTTGCTCCTGGCAGCAATTCAATGGGACAGTCATAAGGACGGTGAGGAGGTAATTGATCTGCTTTCTTCTTACTGCAGACATCAGAGAACTGCTGATATTGAGGTGGTAGTTTCTCTTCCTTCTCATGCGAAATCTCAGAGATTTGGACTTGTTGGAGAACAGGGGGTTCCTTATGACAATTATTCTTACAGTAGTCAGATGGAAAGGTGATGGTCCTTGATGCCCAGTTGATAGAAGGGTTATGGACTGAAAACCAGGGGATCCCTAGAATAACTGGAAATTTCGGAGATGAAATAAGGTGGAAACTGACAGCTTCATGATGATCCGGGTCGATACAAATCTCCAGTTCGATTGTCTCATGCGTGACAGGTCCAGAAGACAAAGGTGATCCATCCACAGTTTCCATTTCAATTGGTGTGGATTTGGTCCTACTGGAAATATCATTATCACGTGTAAATTTTAAGTCCATAAAATTTCCTCCTGCTCCCGAATCCAACAGGGCAGAGCATTGTATTTTTTGGGTGCCCATTACAACCTGAATGGGGATTACAAAATGAGATGATGTGGTATGTATTTTGTCTATTTCTGGCGTTACTGATGAGATAGTCTGCAAGATGGAATCCGACTGCTGAGAAAGGTCCGTATTGCTGGCAGACCTGTTGTTGGTAAAGGCTATAGTCCTTTTGTTAGGACAGTTGATGGCATAGTGTCCAGGGTCCCCACAATAGAGGCAGAGATGTTCTGCACGTCGCCTCTCCTTCTCCTGTGCAGAGAGTGGTCTTCGGATGACGTCGATCTGCATCGGTTCAGACACAACTTGCGTCTTTTCTTGGTGGTCTGATGCTGAAAATGAGAAGCCAGGGCTATTCCCAAGTGCTCGCAGTCTCTCCTTTCTCCTTTCAGTAAGTCTCTGGTCAATCCGGATACATAGTTGAATAAAGTCCTCCAACTGGTCAGGGGTCTCAACCCTGGCAAGCTCGTCTTTCACTGGTTCTGATAACCCTCGTCGAAATTGACTTCTCTGGGCCGCTGGATTCCAGGTGGTGTCGGCCACCCAGCGATGGAACTCCGATGTATATTCCGCAACAGAGCGACGTCCTTGGCGCAAATTATGTAATTTGGTTTCTGCTGTGGCACAGCGGTTTGGGTCATCAAAAACTTGATTCATAGCTGCGATGAAAGCTTCCAGGTCATTAAGGAGGGCATAGTCCTTTTCTACATAAGATGAAGCCCAAGCAAGAGCTTCATCCGTCAGGAGATTTATCATGAAAAAAACTTTCTTCCTCTCACTGGTAAAGGGAGCAGGTTGCATCTGGAAGTATATGCGGCATTGATTGAGGAATCCTCGGTACTGCTTGCGATCCCCACTGAACTTTGCAGGCAGCGGCAGCCGCGCATTTGATTCGGACCCTGAATTGCGCACGTCCAGTAGTTGTTTTTGTAGCTCAATTACTTCCTGTTGTATCGCCGTGAAATCAGTTTGTAACTTGGCATATTTTCCTTGAGAGTCCGTACAAAAACTTTGAAGCTCCGTAACTTGCCGTCTCAGGGTGTTCACAGCGGACTCCATTTTGGCGCGAGATTATTCTGTCAAGATCCCGTCTGGGTTGGAGCCGATGTTACTGCAAACACTAGGGGAAGCAGAGGCAGGTAGCAATGGATCAGCAGGAAACGCTTGACTAAAGGCTTGGAGCTCAATAATCTCGCAATGACACACCCACAGGGCCAGGTTTATATAGGGTGTGTAATTGGCAATCAGAGGCCCAATCAAGAGAGCACTAGGTGTAGCCAATCAGGAAGAACAGTCAATGGTATCTGGGTTCAGCAAGGAACTTTGCAGCCAGCAGAATAGCTCAGATGGTAGAGCTACTGGCCAGTGGACAAGAGGTACTGGGTTCGACTCCTGACAGCCTCCCTGCCTGACCGGAGATGAACTGATTTGAATGGGAAAGTTTCTGAACTTTCTCCCACACTGTCAGTTCACCGCAGGTTAGGTGGGGAGTCTGCGCAGCCTCAGTGACTACTGCTGATGTCAGTGAGGCTAAACAGACTCCATGACTGACGCGCGGTGAACTGAAAGCGTGGGAAAAATTTCAGAAACTTTCCCACGCTAATCAGTTCACTTCCGGTCAGCCGGGACTACGCGCAGCCTCAGTGATGTCAGCGGTAGTCATGGATATATATCTATATCTCTAGCACATTCATAACATGTATCCATGGATATATCCATATTATCTATCCATCCCATATCTATCTATCGCTATCAATCTATCTATAGATCTGTCTATCTGTCTATATGTGGGCATTTTTAAAAATAGATCCATTGAAAAACGGAAGAAACGGATTAAAAAAAGTGATGCGATGGATCAGTTTTTTCGATGGATCCGCTAGTCGGATCCGTCGAAAAATCGAATCCATCGCATCAGTTTTTCACAATCTGCGATGGATTCGTCGATCCGTCGAGCTGACGGATTGTGACTGATGTCAAAAAACTGATGTGTGAAAGAGGCCTAATAGAGAGTATTAGCATTAGGTTAGGTAATGGAAACGACAATTGCCTTAATGTGGCTTCCAGGTACACAAGAATTGGCCAATTTATCCCAATCTCTGACCTTGGCTTGTATTTTCATCAGGCACTTTTTGAGTAATTTTGTCTCTGATGTGACTTCTTGGTATGGACAAAAATCATACCAGAAAAAAGAAACAGCCTTACCAACACCAAGTCACATTACAGATGCACAAGCGAGATGCAGCAGATGCCCATGATAAAGGTGGGGTCAGCACAGGTGCAAAGTATTGATGGAAGCAGCCACTCACAAACCTAACAAAACATGGAGGGGGTGGCTGCCTAGTAAAAAAGACACACAAATGAAGCTTGCGTAGGATGCCAGACAAACACGTACGTGTGATGCACCTTATCTTGCTTACAGACATTTAATGATAGTCGTTGTCTTTCCTTTATCATCTTAGCATTGTGCAGTCCCAGCCTCAGCTGTTCCCCAGACAGGATAATTTCTGTCTCTTTCTGGTAGGTTTAAGCTCTCTTCTGAAAACTGCTGCTCAGAATCTCCATCTTGTCTCCAGTAAATGTAGGAGACCCTCTAAGCTTAGGTACAGGTATTTCAGCCCCCAATGAGCTCATTTTGTTATCGGTCTCAACCATCTCAGCTGTTGTTTCCCAATCCTTCTTCAGCCCAGAGCCTCAAGCCAACTAATTTGTCAGGAGAAGGATTGGGAATCAACAGCTGAGATGGCTGAGATGATAAGAAAAAAAGTTCCTTGGGGGCTGAAATACCTGCACCTAAATCTAGAGGGTCTCCTACATTTACTGGAGACAAGATGGAGATTCTGAGCAGCAGTTTTTACAAGAGAGCAGAAACTTACCAGAAAGAGACAGAAATTATCCTGTTTGGAGAACAGCTGATCCTGTGATTGCACAATGCGAAGATGATAAAGGAAAGATGACGACTATCATTCACCTATGCTAACTGCTTTGGTGGCCAGTGACTTGATTATTTGGTTAGTAATGCACAAGGAGGCTATGGATCGAGAAACTGCAATCAAAATCAAGTAGGTGTTCATGGATTCCAATGTAGTTCATCATGCGTGTGATGAATATAAAGAGTTTGAGGATAGACCACTTTATTCTCGGTATGGACACCACATGACAACCATTCTTGTTGCTAGCTAAAAGTCAGGGCAACTACTGGAATCTGACTTCAGACTTATATCAGAACACCAGACATCTCTTTTAACCCCTTCACAACAAGACCAATTTCCAAGTTTGTGTTTTTCATTTTTCCTCCCCTTCTTCCTTGAGCAATAACATTTTTACTTTTTGTCCACATATACAGTACATACCAAAAGTTTGGACACACCTTCTCATTCAAAGATTTTTCTGTATTTTCATGACTATGAAAATTGTAGAATCACACTGAAGGCATCAAAACTATGAATTAACACATGTGGAATTATATATTACACTACAAAAAAGTGTGAAACAACTGAAAATATGTATTATATTCTAGGCTCTTCAAAGTAGCCACCTTTTGCTTTGATTACTGCTTTTCACGCAGAAAAGGTGAACGGATAGACTCTACATGCCTGGTTCCCATCGTGAAGCATGGAGGAGGTGGTGTGATGGTGTGGGGGTGCTTTGCTGGTGACAGTGTTGGGGATTTATTCAAAATTGAAGCGGTGAGCGGTCCAGCTCACCCCAAACCATCTCGATTGGGTTCAGGTCTGGTGACTGTGGAGGCCAGGTCATCTGGCGTAGCACCCCAACACTCTCCTTCTTGGTCAAATAGCCCTTACACAGCCTGGAGGTGTGTTTGGGGTCATTGTCCTGTTGAAAAATAAATGATGGTCCAACTAAACGCAAACCGGATGGAATAGCATGCCTCTGCAAGATGCTGTGGTAACCATGCTGGTTCAGTATGCCTTCAATTTTGAATAAATCTCCAACAGTGTCACCAGCAAAGCACCCCCACACAATCACACCACCTCCTCCATGCTTCACGGTGGGAACCAGGCATGTAGAGTCCACCCGTTCACCTTTTCTGCGTGCAAAGCAGTAATGAAAGCAAAAGGTGGCTACTTTGAAGAACCTAGAATATAAGACATATTTTCAGTTGTTTCACACTTTTTTGTAAAGTGTAATGTATAATTCCACATGTGCTAATTCATAGTTTTGATGCATTCAGTGTATTTCTACAATTTTCATAGTCATGAAAATACAGAAAGATCTTTAAATGAGAAGGTGTGTCCAAACTTTTGGTCTGTACTAGTGTTGAGCGATACTGCTCGATATCTAAAAATATCGTATCGGAATGGTATCGCCGATATCACTAAATATCGTCGATATCCGATTCCGATACCGGAAGTCCCATGTAAGTCTATGGGAACAAAATATCGCAACAAAAAAAACCCTTTCTTTCGTTGTAAACACAAAATATACACACATAGAATACATATATATACATGTCATTGTGACATATATATATATATATATATATATATATATATATATATATATATTTATAGTTTATACACTTCTACATAGTAAAATAGACTCCTGATTCAATTGCCGGGTAAAGCCGTGACATACCCCATAGAAGACGACGGGCTCGGTGCCGAGTACCCCCAAAACCTCTGGCTCTGTGCGACTCAACTTGGGCGTCACGAACAGGATTCTGTAGCTCGCTATAAGCGAGTCCTGTGTGCCTGAATTGAACTGGTTTTGTGCTTGAGAATTGCTAAAATCATCAGAGAATGTATTTGCCATTTTTCCGCCATATCTGCGTCATGACGAGGCACTGGTGAAGAAGAAGGGCGTGCTCTTCGTGGGTGTACACTCACTCAGTGGCGCAAAAACGATGGCCGACCACTCTAAATGGTACTGCAATGTAAGATCGTGCCCCACAGCTCTTCAGTTCCGCCTCCTCATCCTCCTCAGTGTGCGGAAACTAACACGAAGGTCCCGCCTCACTACAAAAGAGGGGCCCTCTCCAGATGCTAATGACACATGTGACTTGGCAGAGATGGCTAATGGACACGAGCAGAAGTGTGAAGGGTTGGAGCAGTCAGAGCTCTCCCCCCACGGAAGCGACCCGATCGCCACGGAACCACCGTTGGGCACCCGGCCTTGAAACCCTCCTACGCTGCAAGAAGCGGAGGATACCCTAAGAGGCCTGGCCCGGCACCGGGAGGAGGTCGCCAGGATGGAAGCGAGCTGGCATGCCCTAAAACTAAAGCGGCGCCAATCCCTCTTACCTGAAGTGTCTGTACCGGAAGGTGAGGCACCCGTTCTAGTAGAGGAGTCCGTGCGGGCATCCCAGCCCTTGCAATGTGATCCGGTTGACGTTGTCGCAGTGGAGGCACCCGTTCCTGCAAAAAACTCTGCACCGCCAGCACCCCAGATCCCGCTGTCTGCCCCCATCGCTGAGACAGAAGAAGCGACACCCGTCCTCATGGAGGAGGCCGCGCAGGCACCAGAGGTCTACCTGTCTGTACCGGAGCCCCGACTGTCATCTGTTCCAGAGCCGGCTGCTTCCTCCGCAGGTGAGCGCCGCCAGGACTGGGGGGCGCCAGGAGAGCTGCCGCAAACCGGACATCGTAAGCTGCAGTTTGATGGTGGAGACATGGAGATGCTGGTGGAGGAGAATTACAACCGGCGTCAGGAGGAAGAGTGGAGACGTTGGGAGCGGGAAACAGAGCGACAAAGGGAGCAGCGCGAATCCCAGAAGCTTCGCCAACGTCACATTGAGAAGGACCGGGCAGATAAGGACCGGATGAGAAAAGATAAAGGAACCCTGTGGGAGCCGCGGCGTAAGGGTGCAGTACGGAGCTTTAAATTGAAAGGTGGTTGGGGCTTCATCCAGGAGCCTGGACTTTATTTAGAAGTGTTTGTGACCCGGCGGGACGTGGAGACTCACCTCCCAGAAGGACACCCGGGGAGGGACCTGTTGCCAGGAGACTTGGTGACTTACACCCGACACTGGGGTTACAATGGATGGTACGCCCTAAATGTTACCAGGTGCGACCCCTACTCCCCAGAGTGTCAGGAACCTGTGAGACCCTCGGAGCCTTCAGCCTCCCACATCCAGGCCTCTGCACAAGTGCCCACCCCACGCCGTAAATCTCCCCAGCCTCCCTCAGTGGTCTCCTCAGCAGCCCCAGCTATGGACATGATAACTATAGCTGGCCTGTACCCGGCGCCTGTTAGGCCCCCTGGGGTTCGTTCAGTCCGGGACATAGGGCTCCAGACCCAGAGGGAGATGAAAGAGGTGGCCACACAGACACAGATAGCGGGTCACGACTTGACTGCACAGGCCACACGACGTCATCAGGTCCTGGTGGTCCTTGGTGTCTCGGATGTTTGGCAAGCATCAGAAGAGTACCAGGTGGTACCTGGAACACCCCTGCCAAAGAATTATAAATAACCCGGACAGGGTCCCTGTATGTAAATAGTTAAATTGTTGATGTACCCGGACGGGTGAATGTTCATAAAAAAATTTTTTAATTTAATAAAAAACACAACACAGTTTTCATTACTTTTATTACAGTCTCATCCTGCGACGCCATCGATCTCCTGTAAAAAAATGAAAAAAAAAAACAGCAGTATACCACCTGTCCGACGCAGTCCATAGTAACGAGTGTCCCACGACGATCCAGCTCTGCTACATCAGAATGACAGGCAGAGCCTGTCATCCCGGCGCAGCACAGCTGATTACCTGCTTCCCCGGCAGTGACGTCATCAGACTGCTTTACGGCCGGGATTACCCTGCAGTCACTGCAGTTATCGCGATAAACTGCATGTGATCGCCAGGGAGAAGATAATGGCGGCCATCAAGCAGTCCAGGACGTGACCGCCGGAGATCTTCTGCCAGGTAAGTGCCGCTGACTCGTGACAGACCCGACCGATGGACACTCACAGTGACAGTGACAAATCCGATTCCGGTATCCGATATGACGAAAATATCGGTACTCGGAATCGAAAGCCCGATACAGCTAATATCGGCCGATAGCCGATATTTGCAGTATCGCATCGCTCAACACTAGTCTGTACTGTATGTATAGGACTTTTTTACTGTGGGACAATTTGTACTTTTGAATGACACCATCCATTTTACCACATGCTGTACTGGAAAAATGGGAAAAATTCCATAGTTTTTTTGGAAATTGTTGTTATGGTGTACATTTTATTTAAAAATTACCTTGCTATAGGATTCTTCTCATCAGTATCATTATGGCGATACCAAACATGTCCAGTTTTTCTATTATTTTAGCGATTAAAAAATCTATTTTTTTTCATATTTTTGAAAACATTTTTTTTTATTTGTCACTATTCTTAATTGTCCTCATAGGGGACTTGTAGCTGCTCACTTGTGCTGTATACAGCGATTCCACAGCATGTTAATGAAGAAAAATTGCATATGTTTATCAAGGTATTATGAACAGTATATACTCCCTGCTGGAAATATAACCACTTTATTTTGTTAATTTATGTATTTTATGCTCTTTATTCTGAAAGTAAATTTATATAAATATAGTACAGTATAATTCTTTGCAAGTTTAGCTTTTCTGCGAAGTAATTGAACTATGCAGAGCTATACTTTAGGGGGAAATACAGAGAAAAATCTGTAGAAGTCTGTTCATCAAAGGGAAACCAAGAATTACGCAGAGAATACCATTAATGCATCAAATCTAATAGAGTGGGGAGCCAAAGGCCCTGAACACTGTTACTTTGGCAGTAAATGGTGGTATTATTTAGTTATGTTGAATTGTTCTTTTATTTCTATTCCATCAGAGTATTGCTGGGTCTCTTTAAGTCAATGTCTTTTGTATTTTATAGTACCGTATATACCCATGTATAACCCGAGATTTTCAGCCCATTTTTTAGGGCTGAAAGTCCCCCTCTTGGCTTATATGCGGGTCATATATGGGGGTCGGCGGGGGAGGGGGAGCGGGGTGTTGGATCATACTCACCCCTCCGCCATCGCGGTCTCTGCAGCCCCCCTGCTTCTCCCACGATCTCCGGCTCCTTCCTGCAGCGGTCACATGGCACCGCTTATTAAAGTCATGAATATGCACATATTCATGACTTTAATGAGCGGTACCACGTGACCGCTGCAGGACTGAAATGCTGCGGAGAGCGCCGGGAGAAGAGGAGAGGCTGCAGGGACGCGCCGGTGGAGGGGTTAGTATAGCGATATTTACCTGTCCCTCGGTCCACCGCTGCACTCTCTGCGTCCTCGTCTGACTCCTCTGGCTGTGAATGATCAGGCAGAGGGCGCGATGACATCGTTAGTGCACGCCCCGCCCCCTGCCTGATCATTCACAGCCAGAAGAGTCAGACCGAGGGAGCAGCGCAGCGGTGCAGAGAGGACAGGTAAATATCTCAGGTGCCGGGGTCCTGAGCGAGTGGTGACACCGGCACCTGTCCCCCATAGCGCGCCGGTATCACCGCCTGCTCAGGACACCGGCACCTGGCCCCCAGCAACGAGAGGTGAGTATGTCATTTTTTTTTTTGCAGCAGCAGCAGCATATGAGGCCTATACTATGGGGCATAATCTGTGGAACATATGGGGGCATAATATGGAGCATATGGGGGCATAATCTGTGGAACATATGGGGCATAATCTGGAGCATATGGGGGCATAATATGGAGCATATGGGGGCATAATCTGTGGAACATATGGGGGGCATAAGCTGTGGAACATATGGGGCATAATCTGGAGCATATGGGGGCATAATCTGTGGAACATACGGGGGCATAATATGGAGCATATGGGGGCATAATCTGTGGAACATATGGGGAATAATCTGGAGCATATGGGGGCATAATCTGTGGATCATATGGGGGCATAATCTGGAGCATATGGAGGCATAATCTGTGGAGCATATTGGGCATAATCTGTGCAGCATATGGGGGCATAATCTGTGGGGCATCATATGGGGGCATAATCATTTTTCACCTAGGCTTATACGCGAGTCAATAAGTTTTCCCAGTTTTTTGTGGCAAAATTAGGGGGGTCGGCTTATACACGGGTCGGCTTATACATGAGTATATACGGTATTGTCATTTATGCTGCACCATATGATTTGTTTTGCATTCTTTCTTCAGTTACAAAAAGTGTAGTATTTTAGTTATCTTTTATCCTGCTACATATGTAATTTATGTTCGACAAAGCATACATTACACTTCAATTAAACAAAATTAATTTTTTATAAATCTACAACATAGTATGCCTTTTTACAGTTTAACTAAATTACTATATATTGACAGAACTTTGAGAGCCATCAAGTGAAAATTCTTCTTTAAGTATTATTACTAAAATCTTTACCCATTTACATACCATACAGATTACCTATTTTATCCAGTAAGACAGAAAGGGAATTTAATGTTCATGACATATTGTAAACTATTATCTGTATGACTGGGTACTCATTATTGTGTATTAGTGATATGTTAAAGAACATTTAAATATAGTAAAAAGTAATGTTAATTCTGAAGTAGTTTTAGAAATTATAACACTTGTGGGGTTTTTTCCATCTTCAGTCTTGCAATGGTACCTTGCTACATAGCTAGTTTTCACAAGTTTTATTACACAGTCCTGGTAAGCTAAATATTACTTAATTTATACATATATTATGTGGTGCTGAATTGTGAGGGTGATCTTGCCTTAAAATGTGTAGTATATCAATAGATTATACTACGCCACAATACAGGGTATATAGTGTATAAAGCCTTAGTTTTGATTGTTCTTTTTTTTTTTCATTTTAATTGAACCTTACATTTCTGTAAATTTTTCTGAACATGACAAAATATTTTTTCAGTTATACAAATTGCATATGTGCCCACATTTATTGTATATCATAAACAACATGTTACCAAGTAGCACAATATGTTTTAAAATATAGCCATATAAAGGTACTCTTCTTCAAGATATCTTAATGCAACTAAAAAGTTAACAGGGACTGTACTTCCACTAAAAAAATTGAGGTAAATGTCTTTCAAAAATCCCTGACCTCTAATGATTCTGCCACTTTTTTTCTGTTTTAGACTGTGTCGCTCCATTGCAGAGATATCAAAATGTATTACTTCTGTCATTCAATATGTGAAATCTCTACTTGTAATGCAACTAGGCATTTCTTCACAGATTTTTCAGAAGATGTGCATGTTCATCCCTCCCAAATGCTGCTAATCATAGCTTGACAGCTGACCATAGCTAGTCTTAGACACGGCGTCTGGGAGAGAAGGATGAAGGCACACTTCTCCAATGAAGGCTCTGAAGAAATGTGCACTACAAGCAGAGATTTCCCATGCTGCACACCAAAATCAAGAAATGTGAATATATTGACAGTGGAGCTCTGCAACACAAAATGGAAAAACAAAGGCAGTATTGTAGGATTTTTTAAAGGCATTCAATTTAATTTTGTTAGCAAGTGACATGTTCTCTTTCAGGAAGGTCATATGTGCAGTTGGAACATGACTATACCAAATGCTCATCTTTCTAATCTTTAATCTCCCAGTGATATTTGTTTTACTGAAACTGAAATAACTAAAAGCATAGAACAGAAGGGATAACACTCGAAAATTTGAATTTACATTTTAACAATATTTTGTAGAACAATGCATAGTATGTTTTCAGAATAGATTCTTTTTACTTAAACTTGATGCAATGGTCACTATACAATACTTGTTTTTTACCTTACACTAAAAAGCTTCTCCAGTAATTACACCTTATAGAAAAAAAGCCATTAGCCAATACAAAAGAGCAGGGTCTGTAAATAACTTTCATGGTGTACAGAGTCAAACAAAATTAAATGTTATGCTTCACTCAACCAATTTCATGAGCGCTTTTCAACATAGCAATGAAACATTTCATTCAGACATAAATGATTTTCCATTTGTTATAATGAAAGCATATATTGTATATGGAGCTGTTGTTGTTGAAAGAAAACATCATATGGGTCACAGGTAATGCCCCCAGCTTTTCAAATGAACAATGTCAAGCAAAACAAGGTTGACCAGATCATTGAAATGTATATTCATAAACCTGACAAGCAAAAAACGTAAAGCAAAATTATATTTCTGCATAAAGAATTAGTTGATGTTTTTATTTACGTGAAAATGTATCCCACTCGTGGTCTGTATGGTACATGTTCATATTATGTCTTCCAAACAAACAAACGACCTATTGGTTTAGATCATTGTATTAACACATAAATCAGATAGAAACATTTTTGATTGTACTGTAAAATGTTTTGAAATTATAAAATTGTAATTTATTTTGTCAGTGGTCTCAAGGGCAAGATTTTCTTTATAAATTGTGTTTTTTTTCATATCATAGCGCTCAATTACAGATAAATTACTACTAGGGATAAAGATCAAGATAACGCATTTTTAGTTTGCTTTCATTTCTCATTCTTGTTTTCCAAAAATCAAACTTTTTCTTGTTTTTTCATCAACATTGTCACATGAAGGCTTTTAAGTTGTAATTTTGATTGTCACCATTTAACTCTTTTTGGATTGCCCATTATCTATTTATGGTGGACAGTGGACATGTCTTTTGACGTTGCTCCTTTAACATTCATCAATGTTTGTCTTTCTTTTTCCATCTATATGGTGCTAACTAAGCTTTATTCTAGCTAATCAAAGCATTGGCAAAGCCATCCCCATAGGTTATATGATCTCTGGGTGTCTGCCAAGCATAGCAGAGTTGCTGAGTGTTTGGGGTCCCATACACAATAATTAGCTGTCGGAAAAAGAGTTTTTTAGTCTTTCATTTGGCCAGCAGCAATCTCTTCTAACACCAATCTATACAGTGAATCTCTCCTCTGGCAGTAATTTCTCTCATAAATTAAAAGGATTGGCAGTCAGAAATCATATATTCCAGATCCTTATTTCCCCAACATCATCTGTCAGGGGAGATTTGGAGGCCATTGTCAACATTATACTGTTGTACAAGCGACAATATCGAATGATTCGGCAGACATTAGTTCAATATGTATGAGGGCTTTAAGCATATCTGACTTCAGTCATTGTAGTGGCTGATTATCTGTTACTGGGACACATAGATAAAAAACTGAGCAGTAAAAATGTTATGTTCCCCAGATCTTCTATGTAACAAAAAAATGCACCAAAAAAGTAAAAAAAAAATGAATATCCCCTAAACAAACTCTTTAAACTTGAAACAAAAAAAACTATACATATTAGGTATCCATATTACTGGATTACCCTAAAGAATTACCTGTTTTTTTATGAGAATATAAAAAAAATAAAAAATTAGACAATGTAAAAATATATATTTTTAATATACTCATATATAGTAAATTGTATATTACTTACTTAGTCTTAACTAATTATAGCCCATGTCAATTAGTTACTCTTTATGTATACTTCCGTAAAAGCAAAAGTGTAGAGACCATCAAGTTATCACTATTTTAGCTATTTTAATAATGCAGAAAAAAGATAATTTATTTCTATTGTCAAACACTGTTGTTTTTGCATTAGAACAATGATTTCACTTATGACAATAAGATTGGAATTGCTTCTTAATTTTAATGGAAACTGCAAAAATCCACTCAATTTAACACTGCAATGTTGAAAATTGACATATATGAGACGTATGAAGTGACTTTTACATTTGTAGATTAAGGAAGAATGTTAACAGCATGTTTTAAAGTAAAATAGCAGGGTCCTTAAAATACCAAGTGGCTTAGCTGACCTACTTAAGAAAGCCCTTGAGGAACAGTTGTCTTCTAAACACAATGATTCCCTTCCCTCCACCTCACCCTCACAGTAGTGTTGTATATATTGGGAGGTCGGCCTCAGAAGTGCATTGTACAGGTATTAGCAAAGATTAAATTACAGGTTAAATAGAGGGTAATGGCACATTAACACAAGCATTCTAATAGCTTTGGAGTGTCACTTAACTCTGTTAAAATAGTAAAACAGCAGCAGGAATTTTCAGCGTCTTGGTGGAGCCACGGAACAAGTAAAAGAATGGATTATATTGGCTCTTTAACACTTGACAGACTGAAGTGTCCTTCAGACTATGTATAATAGAAGACAGTGTTCTTAAAATTCTTAACTGTTTTGTTGTATACTTAGAGGAGTTGTAGTCAAAATATTCCATTATATTCCTTACAGAAGGAATTCCCAGAAGACAAGTACACTGGAAAATGTACAGAATATTACATGGAAATGAACCATAGTGTTTAATACTGAAATAGTTATGTGAAAGTTAGTAATAATCAACGTGTTTTTCTGTGTTGTTATATTTTGGAGTTCAGTCAAATTGGACTAAAATATATACTGTCCCTAAAAGGAAACCATATACAGGTGTCTGAAATGTTGGGTGTCTAGACAATCGAACACACCTCCTACCTCTCTGACCACTTCTTCACTGTATCTTTTGCTTGCTCTTACTCCTCTCCTTGTCTCCTTACTCTCGGGGTTCCTCAGGACTCTGTCCTAGGCCCCCTCCTCTTCTCTTTATATATTACCCCTATTGGACAAACAAACTGTCATGATCTAGTCTGGGGTTTGATTGCTGCTATCTTCTCTCTTGACTGGTCATATGGGGGTTATTCCCCTCTGCCTCGTCTTGGAGCTGGCTGGGCTATTTCAGTCTTCTGCAGCCTGCGGGCCAGCATTAGCTATAGTTCATGCTTCCAAGCTAGAGCATCTGACCCGTATACCCTTGTGATCCTTCTGCCTCTGACTTCCCGTACTGTGTATGACTCGGCCTGATCGCTTTACCCCATCTCTTGTTTTCCGTTCCTGATACCATGTTCCCCGACTGGTTTTGACTCTCTGGCTTGTACCCCGACTATGTCTTACGTCTCATGTTTTGGATACCTGTCAGGCTCTGACTTCTGGCTTGTCTCTTACTTTGTGCTATGCTGTGACCTTTGGTACTGCTGCTCCTGACAGCGTATTACTCTGCTTGTTTGACCACTCTTTTGTTACCTGTTACACCTGTGCTGCTGCTCAGTGTTGCTACACAGTGTGCAACCTCTCTTCCCTCACCAGCACCCCCTGATGGAGGTTGCACTATACTGCACTGCACTGCAGCAGCATTACACAATCCTTAGATTTGGGTTCCAGTATCATCCCCACACTAATACAAAATACCAAGGATTGTTTGTCCATTGTCTCTAACATCATGTCCTCCCTCTCTCAGAATCTGAACCTCTCCAAAACTGAACTTCTTGTGTTTCTCCCCTCTACTAACCTTACTGTATCTGACATTCAAATTACCTTGTAGGGTTCAACCATAATCCCCAAGCAGCACACCTGCTGTCTTGAGGTAATATTTGATACAGAACTTTCTTTTGTTCCCTATAACCAATCGCTCACTCTCTCATGTCTTCTGCATTTTAAAAACATGTCCAGAATCTGGCCTTTTCACACCTTTGAAACTGCTAAAACTCTTATTCATTCCTGTCTGGATCACTTCAACTCTCTATTGGTCGGTCACCCTTTAACCAAAGTTTCTCCTCTCCAATCTCTACTGAATGTGGCAGCCAAAGTGGTATTTCTGTCCTGCAGCTTCACTGATGCCTTAGCATTGTGCCGGTCATTACACTGGTTGCCCATTCGCTACAGATTACAATATTAAGTCATATCTGTCACCCACAAAGCTCTCCACAGTTCTGTGCCACCCTATATGTCCTCCATTGTCTCTCTCTACCGCCCTACATGTGTCCCCTGTTCTGAAACTCACTTAAGACTAACATCTTCCATAATCCAAAACTCGCCTTCCGTCTCCAAAACTTCTCCTGTGCTGCACCAGTTCTCTGGAATCCACTACTACATACATTCCGACTGATAACTACCCTTCACATTTTTAAGTTTGCTTTAAATCCTCATCTTTTTAAACAAGCCTATCACCTCAACTCACTAACCTAACTTTCCCATGTTACCTCCGTATAAATATTATTCAGAGTCTGCTACCTTCGATTCCTCTGTCTCCACTCCCTCCATGCACACGATAACTGTACCTGATAATTGCACTTAAACACACTGGCTAATGACTAGATCATGCAGCTTTATATGAAAATCTTAATTTATTATAATTGCTGGACCTGAAATAACAAGCACTGCAGCTGTTTAATCTGTCTTAGCTTGCATTGAATTTATTGTCTGTACATGTCACCGCATAACTGTAAAGTGCTGCTTGATATGTTTTTGCTATATAAATTGAAATGATTATTATTAACCCAGGTCCTGCTCTGATCCATTTTTATGTCTGCAGACACATAGTGAGGTGAACTACAAGAGTTAGGTATTGACCCGATTGGGGTGCACCTTGTCATGGTGGGATGGCTTGAATGTATTTTTATCAAAACAGTGCTGCTGACTAAGTACCCAATGTTATACACATGTACGATTAATATTTATTTACTTACTACAGTGGATTTTCTCATTTTGTTTTTATTTTAGGTTGTGCTTGTTGAATGGCCACAGTGTGAATGAACATCTATGCATTGCAATTTTAAGAACATATGCTCTGGCTCAACATTGTTTTGGTTAACTGTTTTAGTGAATACTCAGAGGAGCTATAGGCAAATTATTCGATTTTCATTACAATTATGGTTAGAAAGAATTACCGAGAAGACAAATATAATGGAAAAATGTACAGAATACTGACTGGAAATAAACCATAGTATTTAATACAGAAATAGTTTTATGAATGTTAATGATGATCAATGTGTTTGTCTGTATGTTTGTATTTGGAAATGCAGCCAAATTGGACTAAAATATTTGCTGTTCCTAATAGGAAACCATATGTTATTACATTTTAGTTCCTGTTTTGTATACACAATAACTTTGTATTTACAGCACCATTAAGTAGCTAAGATTGGTTTATTTTTTTTCTTGTTTTCCACCAGTATACCTGAAGAGAAATTAATATTACAATAAGAAAAGTAAAAAATGGATGTGATTTCCCTAATTTAAACAACAGACATTGCACAAGTCATTGTGGTCGAGTATGATCACCCTGAAGTATTAAAGAGAATCTGACAGCAGGATTTCCCCCCCCCAAAACTATTTATATGTGCATGTGGCTCTTTCAAAGGCAAGTCCAGCAATTCATTTACATGGTCAGCCCACTCCTCCATTACTATAAATCAGCTTTTGAAATAATATGCAAATGAGGCTATAGTTATTAAGTCTCTGTCATTCCAGCTCTATTCCCTGCCCTCGATCAAAAACATCATAACAGGCCAAGTTTCATATTATCATAGCCCTTCTTTGATATCACCTTAACAACTGTTGCATCCATTCAACTTGAGAGCTTTTAGATAGTTTCTGCTTGAATTTCTTTTCAGGATGTCAGAATATCCTCTCAGAGAGAATGTTTTAATGTGAACTGCCTCACAACCTCCTAATTCTTTTGTTTGAGGATACCCCAAAGGTTCTCAATAGAGTTGAGTTGAGGGGGTCATGATGGCAGCACCCTGATTTTCTTATTTTTATGCCCATAGCAATCAATGACTCTGAAATATTCTTTTGTAGCATGAAATGGTGCATTGTCATGCATAAAGATGATTTTGCTACAGATAGCAAGGTTCTTCTTTAGGTACCACGGAAGAAACTTGTCAGTCAAAAACGATATACTTTGTCAAGTTCATTTTCACACCTTCAGGGACCTTAAAGGGGCCTAACAGCTCTCTCCCCATGATTCTAAGCCCAAAACATTGTCCAACATCTTCTTGCTCGTGTTGCAAACTTGTTGAGACATGGTGTTAATTAGAGATGAGCGACTTTCCCTTTTTTCGGGTTGAGTCAGGTTTCATGAAACCCTACTTTCGCAAAAGTCGGGCCAAGTGAAATCGGCTGACTATAAGGAAAAGTCGGTGGTTCGGCTGAAACACGAAACCCAATGCAAGTCAATGGGGAAGCAAAGTCAGCAGGGAGTGTGTCATGATTCCAGTGCAGGGTTGACCTGCACGCTAGGGGTTAAGGTTTTGATCCCAGTGCAAGCTCTTACCTGCACACCTGGGGCTTATTATTGTGGCCTCTCCTTGGTTCGGGGAGAGCTTCTTATAGCCCTAGGAAGTTCCAATCCCTGTCAGTTATACTTTCGCCCTTGGCAGAGTGTGTTGACCCCTGAGTGTGTTTGTGCTGTGTTCTGGTTTGCCTGATACTTTGGTTTTGACTCGGTCTGATCTCTGGATACTGCTTGTTGGATTCTGTTTCTGTACCTTCACTGTCTGTTTGGTTTTGACCTCTGCCTGTCCCCGACTATCCGTTCTGTCTCATCCTTGGTACTATACTGTCTTCTCGTGCTTTGACCTTGGCTTGTTCAGATTTACGTCTCTGTCTGTGCCCCTGGGTAACTTTGTCCCGTAGTTACCTTTCTAGGAGTTTTCCCTCAGCTTCTAGCTCCCTGGAGCTGAAGCCACACCCCTCAACTGTCAGGTGATTCGGGCCCTGAAACCATCTCTCTCCTGCCTGCTCACCCTGAGTTCCTAGGAGCCTGAAGCTTTCTTCTGCACTCGTCTTCCGGGAGATTGCACTGGTGAGTTCTCTTGCAATCCTCACCGTGATAGAGTGGAGGACAGTAAGCACACCCACAGTGCCCATTTTCAGAGCCGGTGGGCGGCTCAGCCAAAGAGCGGTGCCGGCGCAGCTTTGAGCAGTGCGGGATTCAAATCCCCCGCCGTGCGGCAGTGATCATTGGCAGAGCCGACGGGTGGCTCAGCCAATGAGCGGCGCGGGATTCAAATCCCCCGCCATTGACTGAGTGGTGCCGCCCGGCTTTGCTATGTATGTGTGTGAGGCTGTATGTGTGTGCGTGTATGCAGGCATTGTCCGATGGGACTACAAGTCCCATCAGTCTATGCCTGCTACACTGTCAGTGAGTGACACATTAGCCAATGATGGGACAGTAGTAGTCCCATAATCCGGCTAATGTATTAAATGTAAAAAAAACATACATTACAGTACATACACAACATACAGAACATACAACATATAACACATAACATACATATAACATAGAACATACGTATAACATACAACACGTAACATACATATAACATACAGTCATGGACAAAAGTTTTGAGAATGACACAAATATTAATTTTTACAAAGTCTACTGCTTCACTTTTTCTAGTGGCAATTTGCATATACTCCAGAATGTTATAAAGAGTGATCAGCTTAACAGCAATTACTTGCAAAGTCAATATTTGGCTTGAAAATGAACTTTATCCCCCAAAACACATTTGAACATCATTGCAGCCCTGCCTTAAAAGGACCAGCTAACCTCTTTTCAGTGATTGCTCCATTAACACAGGTGTGGGTGTTGATGAGGACATGGCTGGAGATCAATCTGTCATGATTAAGTAAGAATGACACCACCGGACACTTTAAAAGGAGGCTGGTGCTTGGCATCATTGTTTCTCTTCTGTTAACCATGGTTATCTCTAAAGAAACACGTGCAGTCATCTTTGCAATGCATAAAAATGGCCTAACAGGGAAGAGTATCACAGCTAGAAAGATTGCACCTCAGTCAACAATCTATTGCATCATCAAGAACTTCAAGGAGAGAGGTTCCATTGTTGCCAAAAAGGCTCCAGGGCGCCCAAGAAAGACCAGCAAGCGCCATGACCGTCTCTTAAAAGTGTTTCAGCTGCGGGATCGGGCTACCAGCATTTCAGGGCTTGCTCAGGAATGGCAGCAGGCAGGTGTGAGTGCATCTGCGCGCACTGTGAGGCGGAAACTCTTGGAGCAAGGCTTGGTCTCAAGGAGGGCAGCAAAGAAGCCACTTCTCTCCAGAAAAAACATCATGAACAGACTGATATTCTGCAAAAGGTACAGGCAGTGGACTGCTGAGGACTGGGGTAAAGTTATTTTCTCTGATGAATCCCCTTTTCGATTGTTTGGGACATCAGGAAAATGCCTCATTCGGAGACGTTTGACTGCGCTCTGTCGACGAGCTTTCGCTTCTGGAGGAGGAGGGTCTAACGCCTACAGCCAACTGTTACCTATACCCAGGGCTAGGCAGCACTGTAACACCACCGCTGTCCCCTGTGGACTCTGCATCCACCACATTAACCCAGTGCGCAGAGATGGACACGTAACGGCCCTGGCAATGCCTACTGGCTCATGCATCTGTTGTGAGGTGCACCTTTCCACTCACTGATTGTTTGAGTGCATGAACAATGTGGTCTTTCACATGCAGGTGGAAGGCAGGATGGCTTTTCTAGCAAAGAAATACCGCCTGAGTAGGTCATAGCGTGGGACAGCGTAGGCCATGACCTCTCGGAACGCTGCGCTTTCAAGCAAACGGAAGGGCATCATCTCTAATGAGATCAGTTTGGCAATGTAGGCGTTCAAAGCCAGTGTGCGCGGATGAGAGAATGAGTACTTTCTCTGCTACGATTAGCTGGACTTGAGAGCTGCATATGGTGGAACTAGCAGTGGACATGGCGGACTGAGAGGGGTTTGGTGATGGTGATGGTGATGGTGATGACCTAGATGAAGTCTTTCATTGGAAAACCATTGCGATTCCCTGACTGCTTTGGCCTTGCGACGACACCTCAACATTTCTTGCTGGTGGTGTGCTAACCGGTGGGCTTACAGTGGGGGAAGTAATGTAGCATTGCTGGCTACCTTCAGTCAGAGCAGGTGCACGTGAGCTACCTGAGATTTTGTAGTTCATCCACGCTTGCAAGTGCATGGTGTTTACATGTCTAAGCATGCAACTGGTATGCAAATTTCAGAGATTTTTCCCTCGGCTAAAGGTCCTTCCGCACTTCTAACAGATAACCTTTGCCTCATCAATAGGATTTTGGTCAAAAAATTGCCACACTGCACTCTTCCTACTATGGGAAAACTTTTCAGGGCTTGCACGCTTTGCTAATTTGACTGTCTGGCCAAGCTGTCCTGCAACTCTTTTTGTTTTTTTAACACGTTTTTGAACTGCTTTGGGCCTGTAAGATAACCGCAACTGTGATGTTGATGCCTGCTGCGGATCCTCCTCCTCTTCTGAGCTATTGCCAGTGGCAATCTCTTCCCCCAAAGGATGCCAATCCGGGTCAACAACTGGGTCATCCATCACCTCCTCTTCAATTTCATCTGCACCTTCCTCTGTGTCACCGTGTAAGGTGGTATCGTATGCGGGAAGGGGCACCTGAGTTTCATTAGGGTCAGATTCTGGCTCAGTAGACTGTGAGGGCAATGTAGTGCTTTGGGTGAATGTACCAGCAGAATCATATAGCAGTGGCTGTGCATCAGTGCACTCCATGTCATATTCGTCTTGGACTGGGGAATTCAGGATTTGACTTGATAAGTTAGTCATGGTATGTGAAAAGAGCTCAAGGGAGTAATCTGAAGTGTGGCCTGCCAGATGATGACGCAGGCTCAACACCTACTGCCTTAGGCGCTATTGTGCTTTTGGCACTACTAGCAGATGCACCACCACCATTAGTGCCAGCTGGCCGCCCCTGCCCACGGCCTCTTCCACCATACTTCATCATATTTGGGAAAATGTACCAAAAATACCAGCAGATATATGGTACTTTATGAGGAGCGTACAGCTGTATACGGTGTAGGGGAACATTTAAATCTCCGTATATATTTCCGGAGTCACACACAGAAGCTCACTCAGTGCGGATTTGACCGTAATAGAAAAAGCAGAAAAACGGTACTGTATCAGAAGTGTATAGCTGTATACGGTGTAGGGGAAAATGTAAAGCTCCGTATATATTTCCGGGCTCACTCACATACGCTCACTCAATATGGATTTGACCATTTTACAGACAGCAGAAATATGGTACTGTATCAGAAGCGTACAGCTGTATACGGTGTAGGGGAAAATTTGAATCTCCGTATATATTTCCGGAGTCACACACAGACGCTCACTCAGTATGGATTTGACCGTAATACAAAAAGCAGAAAAACGGTACTGTATCAGAAGCGTACATCTGTTTACGGTGTAGGGGAAAATTTAAATCTCCGTATGTATTTCCAGAGTCAAACACAGATGCTCACTCAGTATGGATTTGACAGTAATACAAACGAAAGAAATACATTACTGTATCAGAAGCATACAGCTGTATACAGTGTAGGGAAAAATTTAAATCTCCCTATATATTTCCGGAGTCACACACAGACGCTCACTCAGTATGGATTTGACCGTAACACACAAAGCAGAAAAACGGTACTGTATCAGAAGCGTGCAGCTGTATACGGTGTAGGGGAAAATTTAAAATTCCGTATATATTTCTGGAGTCACACATAGACACTCCCTCAGTATGGATTTGATTGTAATACAAACAGCAGAAATATGGTACTGTATCAGAAGCGTACATCTGTATATGGTGTAGGGAAAAATTTAAATCTCCTTATATTTCAGGAGTCACACACAGACGCTCCCTCAGTATGGATTTAACCGTAATACAAGCAGATATACGGTACTGTATGAGGAGCGTACAGTTGTATAAGGTGTATGGAAAAATTTAAATCTCCGTATATATTTCCGGAGTCACACACACATAGTCAGCATGTATTTGTCCTTGATACCAGCTGGTACACGGTAGTGTGTGAGGAGCGTACAGCTCTATACGGTGTGTGAAAAAATGAACGGTCAGTAACTGTGCAGAAAAAAAGAATAAAAGTATTTATTGTGAAAAAAGCAGTCTGCACAGCAGTGTACATACAGCAATACAGCTATCAGGCAGCCTAATAACCAGCGCTGCTGCACACAAGAAAATCCTCCCCTGTCACTGCACACTAACTGTACAGCACAATTGCTATCAGCACAAGCATATAAGAACTTCTCTTTCAAGGACTAACTCACACCCTACTGATAAACAGCAACCTCTCCCTACTGTTAAGATCGGCAGAAGTAAAATGGCGGTCAGGCCTTTTATAGACACTATGACGCCCCCCAAAGCAAGTCAATCACTGCAATGCCCTTCTGGTGGTGGACGCTGCACATGTCATCTCGTTGCCCACAGTGTACGTCCTTGCTCATTGGCTGAAAAAAGGCACCTGCAAGCATTCTGGGAAATCAGACTTTAGCGCTCTCTTTGACGACCGCATGGCCGACCTCACGCTATGGTCGGTTTTCGGTCTGCGAAACCCGACTTTGGCAAAAGTCAGCGACTTATGAATCTGGCCGACCTGTTTCTCTCAACTCTATTGATGACTTTGCAAAGTATCAAAATTTAAATCCATTAAAAATTCATACCATAGGAAGATGAACGTTGATGCGTTTCCATGCACAGGTCTTAATCGTTATGATCGGTTACTGTTAGGGTTTGAGTTCCCGCTGCTGTACAAGGGGAGTCTCAAACCAGTCCCGCTGCGGTTCCCCATTATTCTCCAGCCACAGTGGAGTCCGCTCAGCAGAGACGTCAGTCCCAGCATCTTGCCCGTTCCAGTGCTGTGCAGAGACTTGCTGCTGCCTCTCCTGGATCTGCTATTATAGCCAGTGCTGGAGCAGACGTCTTTGGGACGAAGTCCTGCGTTTCCCCTTCTGAGCATGCCCAGGTGAGATCTCTCATTGGAGATCAGGGGTCACATGTTCAGGTACTGCAGCAGCTCCTATTGGTCCGCCAGTAAGGTCCTGAAACTACATGTGTTTTGGAACAGTTTCTCATTGGTCCTTGTTTCTGGCAGGTCCTGTAGCTGTTACTATAAAAGGGTGGCAATGCTGAGCCGCCATGCGCTAGTATCAACCATTATATGCTTTGCGCCAGTGTGGTTATGTGTGTATGTGGACTACAAAAACATGGCACTCAATGAACTGGTATAGATGTAGGTGCACAAGTAGGGTCTCCAGCCCCAATAATAGAAACAAAATAAACTTGGCACTCAAACGTAGAATGATAGACCAAAAAAGGTAATTGTTGCTGGTTTTTTTTACTTTTATTAGTGTCCGTAGAAGAAAAAAGTGGTGTACATGACAGGTAAACGTTTTCGGCTGAAAAACATCAGCCTTCCTCAGACCATATGTACAATTTAACACTTTAACAAAACGGATGTGGTAAAATAAACCACCATGGGTAAGAAACTTGGAAGCAGTAACGAGTGGCTGGAGAAAAGGCGCTGGAAGCAACAGCTAATAAAGACAATGCGCTGTAGATAATAATAATGTGTGACAAGAGAAAGG
>JARQOD010000003.1:485585268-485662183 GCA_033576555.1 Oophaga sylvatica
GACACTGTTTATCAAACATATCTTTCGCTTACATAGTATGCCGTACAAAATTGTCAGCGATCGGGGTCCCCAGTTTGCGTCTCTGTTCTGGAGAGAGCTTTGTCGCCTTCTCAGTGTTGAGTTAAATCTCTCTTCTGCTTATCATCCCGAGACGAATGGGTTGGTAGAGAGGGCCAACCAGACCTTGGTCACATATCTGCGACATTTTGTTTCAGCTAGGCAGGATGACTGGGCATCCTTGTTATCATGGGCGGAGTTTGCATTAAACAACGCTGTGGCTGATTCCACTGGACAAACCCCATTTCTCCTTAATTACGGTCAGCATCCGCTGGTTCCCGTACCTATGCCCGTGTCTTCCGCCGACTCCAGGGTGGCAGACTGGGCTGTGGAGGCACGGGACATTTGGGACCGCACTCATGATGCCATTCAGGCCTCCAAGGAGAGAATGAGGTCATCCGCCGACGCACATCGGCACCCCGCTCCGACTTTTGCCCCTAGCGATTTAGTGTGGCTCTCCGCCCGTAACATCAGGCTGCGCGTAGAGTCCACTAAGTTCACACCTCGCTTCTTGGGTCCCTTCAAGGTCCTTAAACAGGTCAATCCTGTGGTCTACCGGTTAGCCCTTCCGCCACGCCTGGGTATCACCGACACATTCCATGTCTCCCTCCTGAAACCCGTATACTTGTCCCGGTTTTCCGAGTCATCTGCCGGGACATCGGGTTCATCTATGGACGATTATGAGGTGAATGCTATTCTGGGGTGCAAGGTGGTACGTGGCAAAAAGTTTTATTTGGTGGATTGGAGGGGTTATGGGCCTGAGGATAGGTCATGGAGCCTGCTGAGCATATTCAGGCTCCGCAGCTCATCGCTGTCTTTGAGCGCAGCGAGGCCCAAAGAAGGGGGGGCCCTAGGAGGGTGGGTAATGTTAGGGTTCGAGTTCCCGCTGCTGCACAAGGGGAGTCTCGAACTAGTCCCGCTGCGGTCCCCCATTTATCTCCAGCCACAGTGGAGCCTGCTCAGCAGAGACGTCAGTCCCAGCGTCTTGCCCGTTCCAGTGCTGTGCAGAGACTTGCTGCTGCCTCTCCTGGATCTGCTATTATAGCCAGTGCTGGAGCAGACATCTTTGGGACGAAGTCCTGCGTTTCCCCTTCTGAGCATGCCCAGGGTAAGATCTCTCATTGTCACATGTTCAGGTACTGCAGCAGCTCCTATTGGTCCGCCAGGAAGGTCCTGAAACTACATGTGTTTTGGAACAGTATCTCATTGGTCCTTGTTTCTGGCAGGTCCTGTAGCTGTTACTATAAAAGGGTGGCAATGCTGAGCCGCCATGCGCTAGTATCAACCATTATATGCTTTGCGCCAGTGTGGTCATGTGTGTGTGTGGTTAGGGCCCGGCTGAAATAAGCCCCTAGAATACCGACTTAATCAGTGAGGAGTTTGGTATGCTGGCTGGTCAGGGTCGGTGTCCTAGATGCCCTAGATTACCGGTATAACCGGTGAGGAGTTTGATTGCCGTATTCAGGGTCTGGCGTTCAGATGCCATAGATTGCAGGTGACTCCGGCAAGGACATTAGCGCATGATCACGGTCTATGTTCGCATAGCAGTCAACTGTGTACCTGGGTGCCTGACAGGACACAGAAGTTTGTCTCAGCGGCTCTGTGACGTAACAGGGTTCGCTTTTAACGCTAGACAGCGCCCTAGCGTGTTAATTTTGCGACTCACTGGTGTTAAATGAGTTCGCACACATCGCCATATAGCGCTGCGGCACTCCTTCTAGCGGCTCTGTGGAATAACAGAGTTTGCACATATTGCCACAGCGCGTTACGTCATTTATTTTGGCGACTCTGTGGGATAACAGAGTTCGCTTCTTGCGCCATTTTACTAGCAGCAGGCTCCGCCTGCACGGTGGACCCCGGGCTGCGAACGCACCTCTCTACATCAAATATTTGGTGCATTCCGCAGACCCTTACAGGTTACAATTTAGACCTGTGTGTCAAAACTTGTCAATGTTAATCTTCCTATACTATCATGAATTTTTAGTGAATTTAAAATAAAAGTTTGATATTTAATGAAGTCGTCAGCTTTTGTCAAATTTTTAAGGTTTTCAACTTACTTGACCAACGGGATTCTACTGGACTTGGAGCTGCGGTAGTGGAGTAGTTATACTGGTGAGTAGAGAGAAAAAACATTTTATGAGAATACAAATGTCTTGTAGATGTTGTCCATGATGGGATTATAACCCAGGACCACAATGTTGCAAGGCTGCAGTTCTAACCACTGAGCCACTGTGCTGTCCACCGTGCAACCCACAGAAAACGTTTGACCTCTGTCATTGCCAACACAGGATATATAACAAAATATTGAGATGAACTTTTGTTAATAATAATAATATTAATAATAATTTTATTTCTATAGCTCCAACATATTTCGCAGCATTTTACATTATAGAGGGGACTTGTACAGACAATAGACATTACAGCTTAACAATAAACACAGATCAAAACAGATACTAAGAGGAATGAGGACCCTGCTCACAAGCTTACAATCTATGAGGAAAAAGGGGAGGCACTAAAGGTAGATGGTAACAATATAAGACAAGAAACCAAAAAGCCAGCGCTGCCTATGGTCAGCATGCAATACATAAAGTGCTAATGCACATATTGATTTCTAACTGTAATTTAAAATGAGACATTTAGCAAACAATTGATCAATTCTTTGAGCCACCCCGCCACGTCATGGCATTCTCATATGGGGCAGTCCTACTCTACGTTTTTTATATACGCTGGGCCATTAAGGCCTCCTAAATGTATTAAAATCAAGACTATATTAAATGCAAATGTACCTGAAACATATCTGAATCACTCCCATGGCGCCAGAAGGGCGAGCGCAGATGAAGGCCGACAAGGTCCTGGACATGACATTTCATATCTGACCTCCACACTGCCAAACCAGCAAGCATGGTTGAAGGGTGAAACAGGCCCAGACACAGGTGCACAATTAACCATAGGCAGCGCTGGCTTCTTGGTTTCTTATTTTAAGATGGTAAATGCTTTCATTGTTTGGACCAGCCATAGTATATGAATCGGGTGTTCCTGTAATTCTGCATGAACCAGTTAACAGCCAAAGTATATAACAGTACAGACACAGAGGGCTATTAAATGCATAAAGCATGGGAGAACATGATGCGAGGAACCTAATTATGGCAAAAAATTTTTTGAATGGGCCACACAGTGACAGTTAGTAGAGATGAGCGACTTTGCCTCCGGGAGGGTCGAGTCGGGTTTCGGACCACCCGACTTTTCCAAAAGTCGAGTCGAACGAAATTGGACGTCTATCAGAAAAAGTCGGAGTTCCGACTGAAACTCGAACCAACCCCAATGCAAGTCAATGGGGAAGAAAAGTCGGCAGGGAGTGGAGGACAGTAAACACACCTACAGTGCCCATTTCAATGCCAATGACATAAATTCTTATTACTTAAGCTTGTCAAATTTAATTTACTTTATAATAATAGTAACGCATTGAAAACTGGGGGTTATTTGCCTAAAGTTGTGGTGGGGCAGGGCTGGCTCCAGGTTTTCGTGGGACCCGGGAGAAAGACTCTCATTGGGCCCCTTTAACACATACAACAAACAATTCATGATGCTCCGATAATGCAGAGAAATATAGGTATAGTACAGTGCCAAATACTTCACTTCTTACATTACATAAGTGATATCTATTGTAAATTCTACAATAGCTCAAAAATCGGACAGTATAGTCCTCCATACAGTATTATGGGCACCACATAGTGCACCATACAGAACAATGAGCCCCATAAGTTGCTCTATGCAGAATAATGTGTCCCATATATGATGCTCCATACAGAATAATGGGCCCAATATAATGCTTCATACAGTATAATGAGCCACATATATTGCTCTATACAGAATAATGAGCCCCATATATTGCTCCATACATAATTGGCCCCATATAATGCTCCATACAGTATATGATAAGCTCCACATAATGCTCCAGTATATGATGGTCCCCATATAATGTGCCATACAGTGTAGGACGGTCCCCATAGTGTATAATGAGCCCCACATATTGCTCCAAACAGTATAATGAGTCACATATAAAGCTCCATACAGTATATGATGGGCCCCATATATTGCTCCATACAGAATGGGCTCCATATAATGGTCCATACAGAATAGGTCCCATATGTGCTCCATATGATGCTCCATATATAAAGGGCCCTATATGATGCCACATAAATAATGAATCCCATATGATTGTCTAGTATATGATGAGCTCCATATATGATGCTCCAGTGTATGATAAGCCCCATATAATGCTCCAAATATAATGGTCCCCAAATATAATGCTCCATATATAATGGGCTCCATGTGATGCTCCATATATAATGTGCCCCATATGATGTGCCATATATAATGGGCCCCATATGATGCTCCAGTGTATGATGTGCCCCATGGATGATGCTCCAGTGAATGATGGGCCTATATAATGCTCCATATATAATGGGCCCCATATGATGCTCCAGTGTATAATGAGCCCCATATATGATGCTCCAGTGTATGATGGGCCCCAATTATAACGCTCCATTGTATGATGGGCCCCATATATAAAGCTCCAGTGTAGAATGGGCCCTTTCTATGATGCTCAAGTGTATGATGGGCCCCATATATAATTCTCCAGTGTATAATGCTCCCATATATTGCTCCAAACATTAAAAAAAATGAAATACCTCTCCTTGCTGGGCACTGCTCTACTCAGGACTCCTCGGTGTTGCCATGTTCCAGCTCTCTGCACTGTGACTGTTCAGTCAGATGGCGCACAGACGTGACATCATCGCGCTCTCTAACCTGAATGTCACTGTCAGGAAACGCGGAAGACGTCACAGCGGTGGAGCAGGGAGAGGTAAGTTTTGCAACTGCTGGGGCCCTGAGCAAGCAGGGAGGCACACACATGGCAGCCGACACTGGCACAGGGCCCCTCATAGTACGCCGGTGTCTGTGACGGTGAGTGGGCCCCCCACCTGCTCAGGGCCCCGACACTTGCCTGGGTGCGCCAGGTGCTGACGCCGGCCCTGGGGGGGTACAGGCCAGTTAGGGAGGTGGAAATCTGGCATATGTTGAAGTGTAGGATGGACATTCAGCAGCTGCAAATGGAGGAATTGGAGAAGTCGGAGGAAGAGGAGGACAAAGCGAGCCATTTTGCTAGCAACCTATGTGTCATCAGGGGAAGGTGGTACAAAATCCTTTGAAACCCAGGCATGGTTCATTTTAATGAAGGTGAGATCACCTAAATTTTGGGTCGACAGCCGGGTCCTTCTTTCTGTCAATATTGAGTCAGTCAGTACTGAAGACTCTTTCTGATAGCACACTACCAGCAGGGCAAGCGAGCTCCTGTAAGGTATATTGTGCCAATTCAGGCCAGGTGTCCAGTTTACAGGCCCAGTAGTCAAAGAGGAATGGACTGTGAGGGAGAACATCGATAGGGGAGGAGAGGTAATTTTGAGCCATAGTTGACAACTGCTGTCTCCTGTCTGTTGCAATCGATTCAGTATTACCAGTCGTGTGAGCGGTACTCGAGAAATCAGTCCACAACATGGTCATGAAATCCCTGTCTCCAATGCCACTTTGGCTGTGTTCACCATGAACACCTCTTCCATGTTGCCCAGTACGGCAATGTTCCAGGTGTCAATGATGCACTGCCAGTGGTGGGTGGAGGAGCACTTTCTGCCAAATCCACATCCCTCCAGTCACGTACAAACCCTGTACCTGACCTTGGCATGCCAACATTTTCTCTTGCCCCCTAGAAGCATCCTCCTCCCCAAAATAATCATCCCCCTCATCCTCCTCCTCTTCTTCCTCCACCTCATCCAGGACAGTTCCCTGAGCAGACAATGGCTGACTGTCATCAAGGCTTCCCTCCTCCTCTTCCTCCTTCGCTGCAGACGCCTGATCCTTAATGTGCATCAAAGTTTGCATGAGCAAACGTATAAGTGGGATGCTCATGCTTATGATGGCGTCGTCTGCGCTAACCAGACGGGCAGATAAGATGGGCATGGACCAGGCATTCCAGGAGTTTAGAGATGAAAGAAAGATTAGAGACAGATCTATAGTTAGCGGCACAGTTTTGTTTTTTTTAAGTAATGGATGTATGATGGCTGCTTAAATGAGATGGGAAAGATACCGGAAGAGAGAGAGTTAATGACCAAATACTTTTTTCCACCATAATTTGAAAAATAAATCTTGCCAAATCAGGCAAGGTGATTTTCTGGATTTGTTTTATCATTTTGACTCTCATAGTTGTGGTCTACCTATGATGTCAATTACAAGCCTCTCTCATCTTTTCAAGTGGGAAAACTTGTACAATTGGTGGCCGACTAAATACTTTTTTCCCCACTATATTTATTGTGCATGTGCATATGCATTCACTCTTTTTTGCTATGAAGCCCCCAAGAATTTCTAGTGAAAGCAATTACATTCATAACTGTGTGTACAATCTAAGTGTCACATAGTCTGTCAGTACATACACTTTACCTTTTCTGAAGGGCCACCGAGGCATCACTAACCAAACACCATGAAGACCTAGGAGATCTTCAAACAAGTCAGTGATAAAGTTGTTGAGAAGTACAAGTCAGAGTTGGGTTATAAAAAAAAATATCAATTTTTGGTGATCACCCAGATCAGCATTAAATCCATTGTCATCAGATGGAAAGAACATTGTACCACAACCACCCAGGTAAGAGAGGGCCACCCACAAAAATGCTAAACCCGAGCAAGGAGAGCATTAATCAAAGAGGAAGCACAGAAACCAAAGGTACCCCTGAAGGAGCTGCAGAGTTTAGAAGCCTGGAGACCGGAGTATCTGTCCATATGACAATATGCCGTACACGCCATAGAGGTGGCCTTTATGGAAGAGTGGGCAGAAAAAAGCATTTACTTACACATAAAACTTGTGTTATGGAAATTTTGGTTAGGATAAATCTATCCCCTTGTTTGCTTCTGCTGTTCCCAAATTAAATGAGTATTTTCTAAGAGCTCTCTGGAAATGAACACTGTCCACTCTAAAGTGCCAGCATAACATTCCATCAATACTGATGGCTTTTTTCTTCTCACATAGTCTTATACATTTACAAAAGAAGTTGGTTAGTTAATTAACATACAATTAGAAGCTGCTAGATTATTGGCTGTCTGAATATATGAGTATATGCAGCTTTCTTTAACTCTATCTTGACAAAAGGCTGATTCGACGATCTATGACCCTTATTCAGCTTTCCTGTGATCTCAGCAAAAAGCAGCTATCATTTGGACCATCTGTTACTTAGTTCCTTTTTCATGTTCTAAGAAAGTCCCATGAGCTGTCTATCTCCTGACTTATGTAGGCCAGTGGTCATGTCTTAAGCAACGGACTATTTGTCTGCACTAAATGTGAATATATACTGGTATATTGGTATATAGGGTTAGTACGGTGACAAGCAAGTGAGATCTACCTGATGTAAATAAGATACATATATATTTCCATCACACTTGTAAGGCTCGTTTTAAGTTTGCCAAAAGACTTGTGGGACACTTCTAAAATGTATGGATGAAAGTGCTGTGGTCGATGAGGCAAAAACTTTTTTGGCCACCAAGATAAACGTTACGTCTGGCACCAAACCAACATACAGATATGGTGGTGGCAACATCATTCTGTGGAGATGTTTTTTGGCAATAGGGACAGGGAAAATGGTCCTGAGTCAAGGGAAAGATGGATGGTGCAAAATAAAAGTATATTCTTGAGCAAAACCTGTTTCAGTCTTTCAGTGATTTGAGCGTGGGATGTGTCATGATCCAGGCCGGGGTTTGTTTCATGTTATTCTCTCCCCGGTCTGGTCATGCGAGGTTAACCTTCTCTGCCTTGTTTTGGGTTCTGTGGGGCTATTTCAGTCTGCTGTGGCCTGCTGAACAATGTCAGTGATAGTTCATGCTTCCAGGCTAGAGCAGCCTACCCCTTGATACCATGTTTTGTCCTCTGCCCACTTACTTTGTTCCTGTGGCCTCCCTTTCCTGCCATCCCATTTGTCTTAGTGTTCGCTCCCTGTACTTGGACCCTTGGTATGTGACCCAGCTTGTCTTTTGACCTGATCTATTGTCTCTTGTCTCGGTTATATCTGCTCCCATCTGGCTCTGACTTTTAGCTTGCATTTGACCACGTGAATTGCTGTGACCTCTGGCACTTCTTATCTTCTTATCCTGACTGTTGCTGACCACTCTTTCGCCACCGGGTGTCGCTTGTGCTGCTGCTCTGTGATATTACGCTGTGTGTTCAACCTCTCTTCCCTCACCAGCATCCTCCACTGGTGGAGGTTGCACTATACCTGCACTGCAGCAGCATTACAGGATGGAGAGTCACCTTCCAACAAGACAATGACACAAAGTATACTGTTAAATCAACACTTGATTGTTTTAAGGGAAAACATGTAAATGTTTTGGAGTAGCCTAGTAAGAGTCCATACCTTAATCCAATTTAAAATCTGTGGTCAGGCTTGAAGATTGCTGTTCACCAAAGGAAACCATCTAACTTGAAAGACCTTGAGCAGTTTTGCATTGAGGAATGGGCAAAAATCTCAGTGGCAATATATTTGAAAAGCTCATAGAGATTTATCCAAAGCGACTTGCAGCTGTAATTGCCACAAAAGGAGGCACTACAAAGTTCTGACTTTTGAGGGGTGGATGGTTATACACACTGAAGTTTACAGTTATTTTGTTTTATTGTTTGTGCTGCTCAAGAGAAAGAAAACTAATTGTTCACAGTTGTAGGCATGTTCCTTACATGAACTGATGCAAATGATCAAAATAACTAGTGAAATTCCAGGTTTTGAGGTATCAAAACACGAAAAGTGCCGTGGTATATATGTATGTATGTTTATGAAACTTATGTTGATTAATGCTAGCAACATTTTTATTGATAATTAATAGATCGCTAAATAAAAGTTAAATTTTAGTATGTGTCATCTTTTCCCTTTTCCCATTTATTTATGAATAGCAAAATAATAGTTATCTTGTCAGGAAGAGAATGGACCATCCTTTGATTTTTTTTATAGCAACGACATGGTGCAAAAGAGCTATGAAAAATTCACTATAAAAAAATCAAGAAAAAATCAAGAAAAGCAGTAAGAGTTTTTTTATTATTATTATTCTTAAGCCACCAATTTACTGATACCTAAATACACCATAATGATATTAAAACAGAATTATCAATTCATTAAATGACTATTGTGCTGTTATAAGTAAGAAGAGTTTATAATTATTGCAATTCAATGTCACAAAATTTTTAGCATCCTTAAATTTCTTTCCCTGCTTTTAATATTGCATTGTGGAACTTCTAATATCACATTTCATCCCATTGTGGCTTTAAAGCTAATATTAATCAAGTCAGTGCTTAATAGTAATTGTCTTTGGCAAGATGAGACTAATAGATAATTGTGCATTCAGCATAAGTAATAGTGAACCTAGTGGTCTGAGAAAACTGAGGCATTTTGTTTTTCACCCCCACTCTTAAGGGTATGCCACACTAAACAAGGTTGTTAACGAGATCGCTAAAATACGTCACTATTTAGCGATCTCGTTAGCGACGTAGTTGTGTGTGGCATGTAGTAACGACGTGGCCCCTGCTGTGATCTCGCTGATCGTTCACTAGAGTTCTGGACCGTATTTTGATCGTTGGCGTCCCGCTGGTGACGCTATATCGCTGTGTCTGGCACCTTTTGTGAACGATGTGCGACCTCGTTAACGACGTATTAGTCAGTGGCGCAGGCGGGACTTTGTTTTCTTTTGTTAACGCCCTACAGCTCTGATTGGTGACCACAACATCACCTCAGCTATAATAACTGCGCCCCATCCATTGTTTCCAGAGCACTTTATGGGTCTCTTTTTGCGTTGTTGCGAGGATAGTATCGCGTGTCGGAGTTTTGCGATCCTGTTTGTGGCGCAGTGGTGGGTTTTTGCGATCCTGTCTGAGTCGCTAGAGCACCATCCATCCTCATTTGGATCTTCGGGATATTTTGATTCAAGGTACATATATATTATTTGTGATGTTGTTTGATAATGTTTTTTAACCTTATTTTTTTTTTTTGTCTGCTTTATTTATTTTACATCCCTGACCTTATTTTTTTTTGTCTGCTTTATAAACACCCCTGACCTTATTATTTTTTTTTTTTTTTTATCTGCTTTATATATTTAACACCCCTGACCTTATTTTTTTTTTTCGTCTGCTTCATTTATTTTACATCCCTGACCTTTTTTTTTTTTTTTCGTCTGCTTTATATTTTTAACACCCCTGACCTTATTTTTTTTTTCGTCTGCTTTATTTATTTTACACCCCCCACCATTGTAGACACTTGTAAACTGTATATTAAATGTTAACAGAAAAGTTTATTTTTTTTTATATATATTTTTTATTCTATTCTTTATTTTATTTTGTTTAAACACTTTATTAATAGTAATTAATTAGTAATTAACTTTTCTCTTCTTTACCTTAAAGGTTGAACATAATGAACCTGTCCACCGCGGAGCGTGTGATTGTGGCAGTTGCACTGTCAATGGAGGCAGATCGTCAGGAAGAGGCGCGGGTGGAAGAGAGGCGCTCCAAGCGAAAGCGTCGCATGTGGACCAGGGAATGGCTGGAGCAGAGGTCCAAATTCTCCCACATGCATCTAGTGAGGGAGTTGCAGGTGAAGAATCCGCAGGATTTCCGGAATTATCTACGGATGTCGGAGGATTCATTCAAGCTCCTACTGGAAGCTGTGAGGCCACTCATTGAACGGCAGGATACCCGGATGCGTGCAGCTGTTTCAGCAGAGGAACGTTTGGCAGTAACGCTGCGATTTCTGGCAACCAGACGTTCAATGAAAGATTTGCAATATTCTGCTGCAATTTCTCGGTCGCTGCTTGGAGAACTAATTCCGGAGACATGCAACGCCATCGTCCGCAGTTTACGGAGCTACATGCCTTTTCCAAAATCAGTGGCGGAATGGCAAATTATTGCCTCTGATTTTGAAAGGATTTGGCAGTTCCCAAACTGTGGTGGTGCCTTGGATGGCAAACATGTGCGGATCACGCAACCAGCCAAAAGCGGATCCTTTTTTCATAATTACAAGGGCTACTTCAGCGTGATCCTCATGGCGCTTGTTAATGCCAATTATGAATTTATTGACGTTAATGTTGGCATTAATGGAAGGGTTTCTGACGGTGGCGTTTTGGAGCACACAAGTTTTGGTGAACGGTTGTTTAATAATAAACTTAACTTGCCAACCAACATGGACACCACCGCCAACCTAAACTTTGTGTTTGTGGGCGATGAAGCCTTCCCCCTTCATGAGCATCTTGTTAAACCATACCCACAAAAGACTTTGACAGGGGAAAGGCGGATTTTTAACTACAGACTGTCTAGGGCACGGCGCGTTGTGGAGAATGCCTTCGGCATAATGGCCAACCGCTTCAGGGTTTTCCACACTCCAATCAACATGAAGCTGGAATCCATAGACTCTGTGGTGTTGGCCTGTTGTGTGCTGCACAATTTTCTAAGAAAACGCGATGCAGGTACTTACAGTCCGCCAGGATTCATGGACTCGGACAACAATGGTGACGTGGTGCTCGGAGAAGGGCCCGTGACAATGATCCCGCTATTGCAGGCCTTCAACCTGTCAATCAAGGCAGGAGCAAGGACAATGCGAAGGCCAGCAGAGACAAGTACTGCCAATACTTTAATGGGCCTGGTGCAGTGAGTTGGCAGCATCAGGTCTAGTTTGATTTTGAGAATGTTTTACTTTACCCTTTTTTTAACAATGTTTTGATAATAAAATATTTTTATTTTAAAAATGCATTCGTGTTTTTTTCAATTATTTTACCAATATGGGAGAAGGGCTAATGATGGGTGAGATGTGGGGAGGGAGTAATGGGGATGGCAAAGAGACATGTTACCAGCAGCTGCAGTTTTTAAAATCTTTTCAAAGGCTTTTTTTGTTGTCTATTTTTTGTTTTACATTGTATCTACTTGTCACACACATGCTCATGGGAGTACCATCAGTCATAGGAGTTAATTGTTAAAAAAATAAAGAAAAAAGTTTCAAATATTTTCAATTATTTTAAGGGCATATGGTCTCACTAGCGTTCAAACATTATAATTATATATAACAGATAATACACCACAGCTGCATATATAAAGTTTAAATATATAATATATATATTTTAGTCATAATATGAAAGATTTAAAAAATTGTTATACATATATTTGAAAATTCTTGGGAGGTAAAGGTCAACATTCACCAGGGAATCAGCTAGTCACAGATATGCGACGTCATTGTGATCGCAATGTGACTACTCACACACAGCTACAGATATGCATACAGATATGCAAAAAGCCATTGTGATTTGCAAGGGGATTAGCGAGCCCCAGCCATCAAGATATGCAACGTTATTGTGATCGCAATGTGACTACTCATGCTATGCAAAAAGCCATTGTGACTTGCAAAGGGATTAGCGAGCCCGCCAAAAGATATGCGACGTCATTATGATCGCAATGTGACTACTCACACACAGCTACAGATATGCATACAGATATGCAAAAAGCCATTGTGATTTGCAAGGGGATTAGCGAGCCCCAGCCATCAAGATATGCAACGTTATTGTGATCGCAATTTGACTACTCACGCTATGCAAAAAGCCATTGTGACTTGCAAAGGGAATTAGCGAGCCCCAGCCATCAAGATATGCGACGTTATTGTGATCGCAATGTGACTACTCATGCTATGCAAAAAGCCATTGTGACTTGCAAAGGGATTAGCGAGCCTGCCAAAAGATATGCGACGTCATTATGATCGCAATGTGACTACTCACACACTGCAACTACACAGATATGCAAACAGATATGCAAAAAGCCATTTGTGATTTGCAAGGTGAAGATTGTCACGAGCCCCAGCCATAAAGACATGACACGCCATTGTGATCGCCTACCTTGGAACAGTGGTATTGCGATTGCAACAGCATCTCATATCTGTACTTGGCTGCCGCATGGCTGCTGCGGTCACTTTTCAATCGCAAAACCGTTTTGCGTCGCGGTGCGGCCGCACGTAACGTGCGCACGCTGTGACGTCATGGCGCTGGCGTCGCCCAATACGCTGTTGTTTGTAATGGCGGCAATGGCGGCGACGAGACAGCGCGGGCCTAAATGGTCCGATGAGGAGGTCCGTTTTCTTATTAAGAAGACGGACCGGTGGGACTACCACTGCAGGCTACCTGTGGCGCATCCAATGCGCCACAAAAGGGTATGCCTGCAGAGGATCCAGCGGGGCCTGCAGAGGAGGTTTAATGTGCTGCGCACAAAAGCGCAAATCAGGAAGAAGCTGGCGGACCTGAGATACCGCTCACGCGATAGGGTCGCCAGCATCCGGGCCCAGCTCCGCAGGCCTCTGAGTGAGTATTCATGAGGGTATCTGGAGAGCGCAGCGCAGCGACGACAAACGCGCATGAACGCGTGCAAGCGCGCCCGCCGTGGGAGTACCGCCAGTGATGCTGCATGTTGCAGGCAGCGATGGGAGTACCGCCAGTGATGTTGCAGGCAGCGATGGGAGTACCGCCAGTGATGTTGTATGTTGCAGGCAGCGATGGGAGTACCGCCAGTGATGTTGCATGTTGCAGGCAGCGATGGGAGTACCGCCAGTGATGTTGCAGGCAGCGATGGGAGTACCGCCAGTGATGTTGTATGTTGCAGGCAGCGATGGGAGTACCGCCAGTGATGTTGCATGTTGCAGGCAGCGATGGGAGTACCGCCAGTGATGTTGCATGTTGCAGGGACGATGGGAGTACCGCCAGTGATGTTGCAGGCAGCGATGGGAGTACCGCCAGTGATGTTGATGTTGCAGGCAGCGATGGGAGTACCGCCAGTGATGTTGCAGGCAGCGATGGGAGTACCGCCAGTGATGTGCATTTGCAGGCAGCGATGGGAGTACCGCCAGTGATGTTGCAGCAGCAGCGATGGGAGTACCGCCAGTGAGTTGCATGTTGCAGGCAGCGATGGGAGTACCGCCAGTGATGTTTGCAGGCAGCGATGGGAGTACCGCCAGTGATGTTGCATGTTGCAGCATGCATGAGTACCGCCATGATAAGGGATTCTGAATTGTAATTTCATTACGCACCACTCACCCACCAGCTGTCCACCGTCCCCAGCTACCCCTCCACCTCCCATCCTCTCTTCCCGCTACCCCTCACCCAGCATCACCTCACCTCCACCTTCACGGCAGACCCCCTCTGATCGGTCTTCCAGCCTCCCCGACATTGCCTTCTCTCCAGCATCATCCCGTCACACGGATGCAGGCTCCCCATCAGGTAATTAACGCACATTATATAAGCTTCAGACATGTTTGAGAACTTTGTAAGGTCTTATGTGTAATGGCTGTTGTGATATTATTTTTTTTTCTGTGTTTCCCTAGCCGGCGGACCATCAGGTTCTGGGTGGGCGGTCAGTGGTTCCTCTGAGGAAAGCCGTAAGTGTTAATTAACATAACATGTACATGTTGATGTTGCAACAGAATTCACTATTAACTGTTACCTTTACCTCCACAGAAATCCCGACTGCCCAGGACCTGTTGGTGTCCCACCGCCGGCTGATGGCGGAATTGAGCAGCGCTGTGGCAGCCATTAATACTGCGGTCGCAGCGCTGCAAAGAACGATGGGAGCTCTGCGTCACCACAGGGTGATGCTGGAGAGGGCAGCGGCTGGACACCGGGGCCCTCATTAATTTATTTTGTTTGTTAATTATTTTGTAGTTTGTTATTATTTTTTTATATTTTGTTATGTTACTGTTTTTTGTTTTTATTTAAATTTTATATTTTTATTTAAAAAAAAATATATATATATGACATGAATATATATTTTATATTTTACGTTAATCTACGCAGGTGTGGTGTATTATTTTTAGTATAAGGTTTTAGCGTAGTGTGACCAGGGGCCTTAAAAAAAAATGTTAATTTTTGATATTTTTTTCATTTCATTTTTTCCCTATGATGGAACACCTATGATAGCTAGTATTCCCATGATCCCGTGTGTGACAAGTAGATGTAATAAAAATACAACATTTTAATAGTTGACATCACATAAGAAAAGACCACAATTCATTACATAAATAAGTTTTTTATTAAAAAAGGTATCAATGTAAAAATATAAAAACAACCAAAAAAAACTTTAGTAAAACATTTTAAAAACTATAACTGCTGGTAAGATGGATAATTGCCATTACCACGCTGCCTCTGCGGTGAATAAAAATAAGGGGGAGCACCAGCGTTTGGGTTTATCCCAACTGGGTTTGGCACAGGATTGTTGGGCCATGGGTAGTCCGGGTACTGCGGTCTTGGCATGACGACATATCTGTTGTCAAGGTTTCCAAAAGACGCTTGATTCAGTACCTCTAACATCAGTCCCTCAGCATGAAGCCGCTGAACAGGATCCAGAGTAGGCAGCCTCTCATTCGCAAAATATGCAAAGCCAGTTATTTTAGTTTCTTTTTCTGCCGTAAGAAGTTTTTTTGCAATTTCCACCAATTCAGGAGTAGCCGAGGTGGGATCCTTCCTTTTCGTTCCTGAAAGTGAAAGCCGCCTCCGCACAGATGATGGTGGCTCGACTACTTCGTCTATGTGATCCGGCATGCTGTCTTCTTCAGTTGCAGGTGTGGAGACCGCCTCTTCTGTGTCCTGCATGAACAAAAAACAAATGGTAAATCACAAAGACAAAGAAATTTATCTTCACACTATAACACCCATATACAGCAAAATTGTGAAAATGACACTTTTTAATGGAAAGGCCTCAACCGTTGAGCTACATAAATTATCAGTACATGAAGGGATATATTCTGCCATTTTATCTACATTTCACAATAATATTTTTTATATTTTTTAAATTTAAGTCCACTTTGGCATGTACATTAAAATGTGTTGTAATACAAAGGTACTTACATGTATGACAGGGGTGTCCGGCTGGATCACTGGGTCTAGATCCGAAATGGATGTCCCTTGTCTGGGTACTTCTTGGTCCCTTGTAAAAGCTAACAGATCAAAGTACCACAGTTGGGGGACATAAACTTCTTCGGCCCCCGCTCCAGATTTGGTTGAATTGATAACTTTATTGAGCTCTTTTTATAAACCGTGCAGAGGGCCTGAATCCGTTTTTTAACCGTTGACTCATCCGCCGGTTCATCAGGGTAACGGCTCCTGCAGAGCTCCACCAGTTTTTGGTAGGCGTCCTTCTTTTTCAACCGGTTACAGTAATCTGCAGACTTAATTTTCCAGAGGCACGGCATTGTGCGGTACAGCTCGATAAAATCACGCAAAAACTCCTGCTTATCAGCCATTTGTAATAAAAAAATGATTATGTGAGAACAGCAGAATGGTTAAATAAAATGCTTACATAGTCTACAACATAGAACACAGCAGGGATCACAAAATGGTGGTTGTGGGCGACGCAGGAGTAAACATAGATAGAGCTGGGATCACAAAATGGTGGTTGTGGGCGACGCAGGAGTAAACATAGATAGAGCTGGGATCATAAAATGGTGGCCGTGGGCGGGGGCCGAACAAAACAATGGATAAAAAAACCTAGATAAACAATTACGCAAAAAACAGCAGGGATCACAAAATGGTGGTTGTGGGCGACGCAGGAGTAAACATAGACAGAGCTGGGATCATAAAATGGTGGGCGTGCCTGAACAAAACAATGAAAAAACATGATGGACAACAATGGTTAACAACAGCAGAGATCTAAAATGGATCGGTACAATTAAAGACAAAAGAAAAATTAAATGTGACAAAAAAAATTACCTACGTTACAAAACTTGTGTGATTCTGAAGAAAAAAAATAGGGAAACTAGCGTCACAAACTGGATCGCAGAGGATACGCCACAGACTGGAAAAAACTCCAACGTAGAACGTAGCAACCGAAATAGTGGCGTAAACCGGATCGCAGTAGCTACCAAGACTAGCAGGACACACTGGGTGATTTGAAAGAACCGCTTCTGCTCGAGAGCAATGGAGAGGAGTGCTGATACGTCGTCTTTTATGACGCGGTCATCCAATCACAAAGCGGGAGAGCTGTGATAAATATCTATGACATACATAGTGACCACCAATCTGTGACGTGGGGCGTGCAATAGGTCGCGCTCAGTCACGCCTATCGAGGTCGTGATCTTTCACAGTACATGCAGTGTGGCACATCCCAACGACCGCCAAAGTCGTTAAAGAGATCGCTAACCGCTGATGCGACGTTAATGAGATCGTCAAGTATGGCAGCTACTAGCGACCTTAAAACGATCACACCAACGATAGCGTCGTTATCGTGATCGTTAGCGGGAACGTTTAGTGTGGCAGTACCTTTAAGCTACACATTCTTATTTCAGAATCTCTTGCAGAGCCCTTCCTCCTGTTGGCTACTTATACATTTTCTCTATGCAGCTACACACACATACAATTATTTTACTTTAACTTGCGTCACAGAGAAAAAAGCTTCAGCGCACTTGATTGCTTCAATCAGTGCACTTACCACATCATTCAGAGAAGTAAAAGACCATAGAAGGCATTCAGTTTGACCTAAACTATCAGGGTCACAATTGAAATTGCCAAAGAACAATCTGCCCTTTCCCCATAATTAAGATATTTTCCGTCTTTCTTTTTCAATAGATATTTTTTGTTCACCATAATTTAGACCAAATTAATAAAATGCAGATGAGTCTTTAGCTATCACTCGAACTAATTATGTACTGGCAGCTGCATGCGTCAATTTTAAAAGCACATAATGTTCATTTATCAAATTGTTGTCTTTGCCTCACTTGTAAATGCACAATAGAACATCTAATTACTAAAAATGGCTCTTTGTTTTGTATTTGAATAGTTTTTAGCTTATTAGAATCAATTTTCCATGAACAAAAAAAATCTCTTTCGAAATGTATATTTTTAAAGTTTTTTAGTTTTTGCCTGAAACATAAAATTATATTAGAATGTTTAAAAAAGATATATTTGAAAAAATTATTTCTTACAAGTGTACCTATATACTATACACACAAAGAAGTCTCAATTGCATTGTATTAAGACTATACAGTACGATGTAAAACCTTTATGCACATATGGAAAAACTGCTGCAAATGAAGAATGTTCAGTTCGGTTAGATTCGATGAATGTTTAGATGTTCACTGAACATGTACGCCGAATTGTATGACGCACTCCATTAAATGGGAAACCAAATGTATATACAGCTTCAGTGGTGACAGAAAGCTTCCCAAACAGATAAAATTAGGGGAAGACACCATGAAAAGTGGTATCAATTGACCCACAGGAGAAATTTGCAAGTGGCATAGAAGCAGTCAGCCATGCATGAGGTATCAGAGTCTGGCCCAATAATTGCAAGCTGGAATTAATTTTCAATGAGGATCTGGTGGTTAAGGGGCGGTGTACGCCTTCTTAGCTGTGAGACCTGATAATTCATGCTGCATCTCCAATTTTTTTTTTTTTATTCCAGTCAAACTAAGATGGCACAAACATCAATTTTATATAGTAATATGGGTAGAAAAATGTAAGGAAAGTAACACAGGTAGTTGACAGTAAGTAAGTGCAGGCCTGGCTATCTGGGAGCAATACTTACACAGGCAACCAACCAGATGGAGACCCAACTTGGAGTCTCCACATTTCAAAAAATAAATGTCACACACCACTAAAGTGGCATCAATTTTCACAGAGTAGAAACAGTATAACAGACCTCAGACACACCTACCACTACAGGCAACCCACCAGATGAAGACCCAACTTTGAGCCTCCACATTTCAAAAAATAATTGTCACAAAGTACTAACGTGGCATCAATTTCCACAGAGTAGAAACAGTATAATTGGCCTCAGACACATCTTTCACCACATGTAACCAACAAGACTGAGACCCAACTTGGAGATGCCACATTTCAAAAAACTGTTTGCAACATCAGCAGCAGTAGAAACAGCAGGCACAGAAGACACCACAAAGATGTTCAGTAGAAGTAAGCACCCAGTGACCGTGCTTTCTGTAACAATGCATCAATGCCAGGACAGTGGAGGAGAAATTGATGTACCACCAGACTGAGGATGTGAGTCATGCAAGGCATGTGTGTCATGTTGCCCGGGTGTAGGACCACCACATAATTTGCACTGTTATCACATACGGCCTTCCCTGGCTCCAGCCACTTGACCCCCTGCTCCCACAGTCACCAGAGTCACCCAGTGTCCAGTCAGGGAGATGTAACATCCATGCCCATGTTTGATGGTCCAGTGTCAGTGGTGAAATGCACCCTCAAAGACATAGATTTTTTCAAGGAACGGGTGATGTTGTCGGAGACATGCTGGTATAACGCAGACACATCAGAAGTAATGGCAACTGAGCTACTAGTATTAGGGGACTGTGATGGCCATCAACTTTCAGAAACTGTCTGTATTCACCAAACAGAAAGGCAGCATTTCCATGGCCAACAGATTGGAGATGGTGGAGTTTAAGCTCGTAGCTGGGCATGTGTAGGAAGAAACATTCTTTTATGTGACCACAACTGTGGGACCGTGAGCTGTCTGCTATGCTGAGAGAGGGTGGAGCACAGAGAAAAAGACAAACTGCTGAACTGTGAGTGAGGTGCAGACAGAGATGTTATGGTGGATTGAGAAAGATGTGTTGCGTTAGGTGACACGCAAACAGCAGTCATGTCTAATTCCATAACAGCTGACTGGCTCTCACTCACCCCGACTGTAGGGGATAAACAATTGTAGTTTCTTCATTTGGAGATCTGTGGGATAACACTTGGAATGGTGGAAGAAGCATCAGATGGGATTAATAAGATGGCCATTGGTTGGCAAAGCCCTCTAGTCTGCATTTTACCACATTGAGATTCCCACCCTAAGACATATTGGTCGCACATGTGATAGTTCAGTCAGGTAGTTGTCAAATTATTGCAATATTTGCTTCTACTGAGTTTTTATTTGCAAACTTGACAGATAAAGGGTGTCGGGTCATCCTTTGCAGTCTCAAAAAAGACCCAGGCTAGGCATTCCTTGCCGCCCCTGCGAACTGCACATTCGCGACCAGTGCTAGCCACAGTCTGAGTTGGGGCTGAGAATGCAATGCTTGTCATAACCTCCTCATCTTCCTCCTCCTCCATCTCCTCTGCTGAGCTACTCAGCTGCATACCTCTCGGTTCACACAAAGTGGGATCTACAATTCACCATCATCCTCTCTGTTCTCACACGCCTTACTCTGAGAGTCACCCTCCTAGTCTTCCTGCCCTGACACCACAGTAGAGTCTGTGTGTGCCTCTGTTATCTGAGTCTCATCAGGATCGCCTTCACCCTTGGTGGTTAACGTCTGGTGACAAAGGTCGGGATTCTGCTCAGACTCTACTTCATCTGGCCCCAGATCCAACATGAAAAAACTTTGGGCAACGGTGCATATGCTTCATTCCTCTGGATTCTGTGTTTTTTCATAGCATAACTCTGATGCCCATGGAATAGAATGTGTGAACAGCTCTGCAGAATGGCCTATATGTAGTTCCCCACAGTCAGTTGGGCATTTTTTATGCTGGGGAAACAAGAGTGATTGGGGTGCCGCTTCTGAGGATTGTTCTGTTTGTTATGTTAAGGTGAAGGAAGAGGAGAAGAGGCCACTTGATACAGAGCTTGACATCCACTGTAGCACATGCTCTTTCTGCGCATCAGCTATAAGGCTTACCGCTGTGTGGCTGACGAAGAAAAGGAGTCGAGAAGCCTGTCCAGGAACATGTTGTCCGTGCTCTTTCGATAGGACGAGATAGTATTTGTTTAGTTGAGCCTTCATCAATATTACCCCCAACCAACGTACACATCCAACACCAAGCCTATTTCCTTTTCCACCAAACCTCGCTTTTTCCCACTCATGTTGTAAGTAGCCTTCCCTTCTTGTAACCTGCTGTTTCACAACCTTATCCCCAAAGCTGTCAGTCACCTGCCACTAAATGAGCAATCATTATTTCTTTTCTTAAATAGTGTGCCTGTTATACCTAACAATTTTTAACTGGAAATCTGGATTTCTGATTAGCCCATTAAGCATAATTTTATCAAAATCTATTTGGATTAGCTAACTGGCCCTCTAGGCTGAACCTCAATATTAGGCCTAACGATTTTTAACCCCTTCATGATGGAGCCCTTTTTCGTTTTTGCGTTTCTGTTTTTCGCTCCCCTTCATCTCAGAGCCATAACTTTTTTATTTTAAAATCAATATGGCCATGTGAGGGCTTGTTTTTTGTGAGACAAGTTGCACTTTTGATTGACACCATTGGTTTTACCATTTCTTGTATTCAAAAGCGGGAAAAAAATTACAAGTGTTGTGAAATTGCAAAAAAAGTGCAATTCCACAACATTTTGCTAAACAACAAATGCTAAAACTGACCTGCCATTATCATTCTCCAGGTCATTTTGAATTCATAGGCACCAAACATGTCTAGGTTTACTTAAGTGATGAATAAAATTCCAAAGTTTGTAAAAAAAAAATTGCGTCATTTTCCTAGGCCCGTAGTGTCTCCATTTTTCGTGATCTCGGGTTGAGTGAGGGCTTATTTTTTACGTGCCAAGCTGACTTTTTTAATGATACCATATTAGTTTAGATACAATCTTTTGATCGTCTGTTATTGCATTTTAATGCAATGTTGTGGCGACCATAAAATGATAATTCTAGCGTTTTGACCTTTATTCTCATTATGAAGTTTAGTGATCGGGTAAATTTTTTTTTTATTTTGATAGATTGGGCGATTCTGAAGGCAACGATACCAAATATGTGAATGCTAGATTTTTTTCATTGTTTTATTTTGAATGGGGCGAAAGGGGCGTGATTTGAACTTTAATTTTTTTAATTTTTTTTATATTTTTAAAAAAAATGTTTACTTTTGGCATGCTTCAATAGTCTCAATGGGAGACTAGAAGCTGGCAATGATCAGATCACCTGCATGTAGCAGAATTACCAACAACACAACAACAGACACAACTCGACCATAAGGCCCAAAATTATAGCATTAAGTTTATTGATATAGCAGGGATAATAATGAAGAAAAAAACACCAATGTATAGATAAAAAATAGTATATGCAGAAAAAACAGGGCAATACTATTCAGGAACAATTCATACAAATGTTATAGAGTGCTTAAAAAAATTATTACTACTGTATGATATAGCAAAAAATGTGCACAAAAAAAGTTTTTAAATACCAAGCATGACTATGCATATATATAAATAATGTGCAACATAAAGAAATATTTATAAAATAGTGCAAGTGGTAAAGGACACCAATAGGTGTCAGAATACACACATATTGCACAAGAACAAGGGCAGATAATATAGTCAGTGTTAAAGCAAGTCAGTCCTAACTTACAGTGTATAATGTACCTGGTCTCCCGGATAGGCGCATGTAGCAAAATTACTCACTTGCTATGAATGCCAACCCCTGGGCAGTGCTCATAGCAATCCGGCATTGACATCCATAGTGGTCTCTCTAGGAAACCTCTGGTTATCATGCCAACCCATCGGTGACCAGCGATCATGTGACGGTCGGATTTCCGGCTCCTTTTCTGGAATCACATGTTAAATGCGGCTGTCAGAGTTTGACATCAGCATTTAACGGCTTAATAGCCGCGGGTCGATCGCGATTCCACCCGTGGCTGTTCCGGGCACATGTCAGCTGTTCAAAACAGCTGACATGTGCCAAAAAAGATGTGAACTCAGCGCCGGAGCACACATCAAAGGGGGAGACACGGCATGTGTCATACTTGTACGGCACATGTCGCGAAGGGGTTAAGTGGAAATGTGGCCTTCTGATTTTCCACTGAAACACAGTTTTATCCCAAACTATTAGGAGTAGCTTATTAAGCCTCAGGGCTGCACCCCAATATTAGGCCTAATGATTTTTAAGTGGAAATCTGGCATTTTGATTTGCCACTGAAGCACAATTTTATCACAAACAATTTGGAGCAGTTAATTGGGCCTCATGGCTGCAACCCAATATTAGGCCTAATGATTTCTAAGTGGAAATCTGGCCTTCTGATTTGCCACTGAAACACAGTTTATCACAAACAATTTGGAGTAGATAATTGGACCTCTAGGATGCATCCCAATACTAGGCCTAATGATTTTTAAGTGGAAATCTGGCCTTCTGATTTGCCACTGAAGCACAGTTTTACCAAAAAAGATTTGAAGCAGTTAATTGGGCCTCATCGCTGCACCCAATATTAGGCCTAATGATTTTAAGTGGAAATCTGGCCTTCTGATTTGTCAATGAAACACAGTTTTGTCACAAACAATTTGGAGTAGCTAATTGAGTGTCGTGGCTGCACCTCAATATTAGGCTTAACAATTTTTAAGTGGAAATCAGGTCTTTTGATTTGCTACTGAAGCACAGTTTTATCACAAACGATTTAGAGTAGTTAATTGGGCCTCATGGCTGCACCCCAATAAAAGGACTAAGAATTTTTAAGAGGAAATTTGGCCTTTTGATTTGTCAATGAAACACAGTTTTATCACAAACAATTTGGAGTAGCTAATTGGGCCTCGTGGCTGCACCCCAATATTAGGCTAAAAGGGAATCTGTCACCCCATTTTTTGTATATAAGCTGAAGCCACCGCCATCAGGGGCTTATCTTCAGCATTCTGTAATGCTGTAGATAAGTCCCCAATGTAACCTAAAAGATAAGAAAAATGAGTTAGATTATACTCTCCCTGGGGTCCTGTCCGGTCCGATGGGTGTCGCTGTCCGATCTGGCTCCTCCCTTCTTCTAGCGATGATTTCCTCCTCCTTGCTTCTGCCACGGCTCCTGCGCAGGCGTACTTACTCTACCCTGCTGAGGGCAGAGCAAAGTACTGCAGTGCACAGACGCTGTACCTCTCTGACCTTTCCCGGTGCCTGCGCACTGCAGTACTCTGCTATTCCCTCACCAGTGAAGAATAAGTAAGCCTGCGCAGGAGCGCAACAGAGGCAAGGAGGAGGACGTCATCGCTAGAAGATGGGAGGCGCCGGCCCTGGACTTGCAACACCCATCGGACCGGACCGCATTGGACCATCCCCCCGGGTGAGTATAATATAACTCGTTTTTCTTATCTTTCAGGTTACATCAGGGGCTTATCTACAGCATTACAGAATGCTGTAGATGAGCCCCTGATGGCGGTGGCTTCAGCTTATATACGAAAAATGGGGCGACAGACTCCCTTTAACAATTTTTAAGTGGAAATCTGGCCTTCTGATTTGCCACTGAAACACAGTTTTATCACAAATGCTTTGCAGAAGCTAATTGGGCCTCATGGCTTCACGCCAATATTAAGCTTAATGATTTTTAAGTGGAAACCTGGCCTTTTGATTTGCCACTGAAACACAGTTTAATCACAAACGATTTGGAGTAGCTAAATGGCCCTCTAGGATGCATCCCAATATTAGATCAATAGCATGGGTAAAGGGAAAAGGAAAATAGTCAGCTCACCAGTCTTCTGCAGGTTTATCTGATTGGGCACACATGGCGATGCCTTGATCAGAGGCGTGGTTCACAATGGAAAATGGAAGACGAAAAATATCTCCAGCGTGTAATCCAATAAAATCAATTATTTTATTCAAGACATATTAAAATGTATGTATCAAAAATACAAACGAACAATGGAAAGGAAGTATGGGTCCCCATAACATCCAACACTTTTCAACCTCTTGCAGGCTTTGTCATGGTATGAAATGAGATCCCTTGTCCAAACCTTAAATAGTTTACTGCACGTGACAAAACAGGTGCAGTAATTACAAATCTTAAGGACACACAATCAAATCCACTTGGACAAGAGAATGACAAAAATACAAATATACATACCATAGAAAACCTATAACTTATAAAGAAATGCATTCATTAGAATTATATTTTGTATATGATTCTAATGAATGCATTTCATTATAAGTTATAGGTTTTCTATGATATGTTTTGTCATGTGCAGTTAATTATTTAAGGTTTGGACAAGGGATCTCATTTCATACCATGACTATGACCACAAGAGGTTAAAACGCTTTGGCTGTTATGGGGACAGCATCCTTCCTTTCCTTTGTTCATTTGTATTTTTGATACATAAGTTATAAGTTTTATAAGTCCCTCTTTTCCCAACTAATCTTATGTGTTTTGCATGTTTATTCCAATGTGTAGGTTTACTGTAGTTTTGGTTTTAAGGTGGAGTGAGAGTCCATCCCATATCCAAATGTCATGACCTTTGCTGCAAAATTTTAGTGTGGATTCCCCAAATCAATTTCCTTAAAACATGCAAAGCGTAAATCTTTCCGATTTTGGGCTGCTAAGTTTGTTAATATTTAATCCTTTAACGACCGTCGATACGCCTTTTAAAGGCGGTAGTTAAGAGTACTTAAACAACAGCAATGTGAATTCCGGAGCGCTGTGGAAAAAGTATATAGCACCCCTCAGAGTCGGATTTTCTCCGGGGTCTCGGCTACATGATTCGAGTCGGTTTTTACCGACCCCACTTTTGTGATCGCCATTATTAACCATATGACGGTGACCGCAAAAAAAAGGTGCGATTCTGCTCTATCTTTCTTCTGATGTGATAGTGCATCAGAGGAGAGAGAAATAGGGTCCGCGATCCAACCCGGTACCTCCTGGAGTCCCCAAACCCTCCTGCCTCCTCCAGTGGGCGCCGCCATCTTGGTCTGGGAAGAAAATGGCGGGCGCATGCGCAGTGCACCAGCCGGATCTGCCGGCCGGCAAGTTCATTCATTCAGTGAAGGTACATTTTGATCACTGTGATAAACCCTATCACAGTGATCAAAATAAAAAAATAGCAAATACCCCCCCTTTATCACTCTCTTATTTAGGGAAATATAATAAAATAAAGAAAATCTATTTATTTTAATTTTTCCATTAGGGTTAGGGTTATAATTAGAGTTAGGGTTACAATTAGGGTTAGGGTTAAAATTAGGGTTGGAATTAGGGTTAGTGTTGGAATTAGGGTCAGGGTTACTATTAGGGTTGGAATTAGGGTAAGGGTTGGGATTAATGTTAGGGTTGGGATTAGGGTTAGGGGTGTGTTGGGGTTAGGGTTGGAGCTAGAATTGAGGGGCTTCCATTATTTAGGCACATCAGGGGGTCTCCAAACACGACATGGCGTTCAAAAAGTCAAATGGTGCTCCCTCCCTTCCGAGCCCTGCCGTGAGCCCAAACAGTGGTTTACCCCAACTTATGGGGTATCAGCGTAATCAGGACAAATTGCACACCAATTTTGGGGTTCGAATTTCTCCTGCTACTTTTGGGAAATTAAAAAATAGCGGGCTAATAAATCATTTTTGAGGAAAAAAATTATTTTTTATTTTCACGGCTCTGCGTTTATAAACTTCTGTGAAGCACTTGGGGTTCAAAGTGCTCACCACTCATTTAGATAAGCTCCTTGGGGGGTCTAGTTTCCAAAATGGTGTCACTTGTGGGGGGTTTCTAGAGTTTAGGCACATCAAGGGCTCTGCAAATGCAACATGACGCCCGCAGAACATTCCATCAAAGTCTGCATTACAAAATGGCGCTCCTTCCCTTCCAAGCTCTCCAATGCGCCCAAACAGTGTTTCCCTCCCACATATGAGGTATCAGCGTACTCAGGCACATCAGGGGCTCTCCAAATGTGACATGGCTACCAGCCAATTCTGAGTTGAAAATGTCAAACGGCGCTCCTTCCCTTGCAACCTCTACCGTGCATCCAAAAAGTGGTTTACCCCCACATATGGGGTATTGGCGTATTTAGGAGAAATTGCACAACAAAGTTTTTGGTTCATTTTTGTCTTTTAACACTTGTGAAAATAAAAAAAAATTGGTTCTGAAGTAATTTTTTGCAAAAAAAGTTAAATGTTAATTTTTTCCTTCCACATTGCTTCAGTTCCTGTGAAACACATAAAGGGTTAATAAACTTCTTGAATGTGGTTTTGAGCACCTTGAGGGGTGCAGTTTTTAGAATGGTGTGACTTTTGGGTATTTTCTATAGACCCCTCAATGTGACTTCAAATGTGATGTGGTCGCTAAAAAAATAGTGTTGTAATAATGAGAAATTGCTGGTCAACTTTAAACCCTTATAACTTCGTAACAAAAAAAAATTTTGTTTCCAAAATTGTGCTGATGTAAAGTAGACATGTGAGAAATGTTATTTATTAAGAAATTTGTGTGACATATCTCTCTAATTTAAGGGCATAAAAATTTTCACCATATTTCTGTTTTTTTCATAAATAAACCCAAGTCATATAAAAAATTTTTTACCACTAATGAGAAGTACAATATGACACGAAAAAACAGTCTCAGCATCAGCGGGATTCGTTAAAGCGTTCCAGAATTATAACCTCATAAAGTGGCAGAAGTCAGAATTGTAAAAATTGGCCCGGTCATTAAGCTGCAAATTGGCTCTGTCACTAAGGGGCTAAGTCTTGAACTGTCATCATTATGAAAATTTTCATGCTGTTTTTTTATACTGAGTGTTATGAGTGTTCACATTTTTATAACATACCCTTTTACCTTGTATTAATGTTTTCCTTTGTAATTATTAATACAAAGGATAATGTAAAATGTTCCTCTAATAAATATTAGGCAAAAAAAAAAACGAAAGATGTCAGCTTACCCCAATCTACACCTTGCATGTATGTCTTCACTCCTCGCACGGATATGGCAGAGCAACCAGAGCAGATGCAAACGAAAAAAAGAAAAATCCAGCGTAGAGTAGAAGTATTAAAAAAGTTCAATTCTTTAATGAATAAGATAAAAGATAAACAGCAGTATATGAGCAGTACAGGTCCACAAAAATGTAACAGAGCGATCAACGCGTTTCGACGTAAAGTCTTTCTCAAGATCTAACTCTGACTGAGGCTAAGCGTTCTTTATAGTAGTAACGCACTACACCTGGAGGAGAACTCCTGGTGGGCCATCATGTGAAAACAATTACATATGATTGCAGGACATAGCTGCAGTGACTAAACAAATAAAGACAACCTCAAAAACAACATATATGCACACATTAAAAAATGTTAACTCTACAGCTAGAAGCATCCCATATAGTAAACTTATAGGTACAGATTAATAATGTTTAATTAGATCACACCTGGCAATTGCACAGAAGAAGTTACTTATGTTAAAGAAGTGAAAAAAACTGAGAAAAAATTTTTCAATCGCGGTTACTCACACACGATTCTAAAAAAAGCAATTAATAAAGCCATGTATCTAGATAGGAAAGCTCTTTTGCTACAGAAGGCTAAAGATAATATAATGCCCAAGAATCGTATAGCCTTTACCACGCAATTTAGCGAAGAATATTCGCAAATTACTGCTATCGTTAAAAAATATCTCCCGGTATTAAACTCTGACCCCCTTCTTAAGGAAATTATTTCTAACAATGATATTCTTTTTTCGGCCAAAAGAGCACCCACTCTCCAGAACATATTATCACCCAGTTTTTTTTCAAGTAATGAGATGCCTCATACAGATCACTGGTTAAGTACAAAAGGATTTTACAAGTGCGGTGCGAACAAGTGCAAAGCCTGTATATATGCTAATAGAACTAAGATCTTTTCTTCAGCGCTAGGAGATAGAATATACCAAATTAACAACTACATAAATTGCAACACTACGTACGTTGTCTATTTGATCACTTGTATTAAATGCGATGTATTATACGTAGGATGTACTTCATGTCCCCTAAAAGTACGCATCAGACGGCATTTATCAGATGCGGTTAATCCCCTAGCTCACTCATCCTCGGCTGTGTCGAAACATTTCTTGCGAGAACATAAGGGTGACGTCAGTTCATTTAGATTTAATGGCATAGAAAAAGTGTCACAACCGCACCGAGGTGGAGATCACAAACGCAAACTGCTTAACAGAGAGTCCTTTTGGATCTTTACCTTAGGTACTAGATCTCCAGCAGGCTTAAATGCCAGGTGCGATCTAATTAAACATTATTAATCTGTACCTATAAGTTTACTATATGGGATGCTTCTAGCTGTAGAGTTAACATTTTTTAATGTGAGCATATATGTTGTTTTTGAGGTTGTCTTTATTTGTTTAGTCACTGCAGCTATGTCCTGCAATCATATGTAATTGTTTTCACATGATGGCCACACCAGGAGTTCTCCTCCAGGTGTAGTGCGTTACTACTATAAAGAACGCTTAGCCTCAGTCAGAGTTAGATCTTGAGAAAGACTTTACGTCGAAACGCGTTGATCGCTCTGTTACATTTTTGTGGACCTGTACTGCTCATATACTGCTGTTTATCTTTTATCTTATTCATTAAAGAATTGAACTTTTTTAATACTTCTACTCTACGCTGGATTTTTCTTTTTTTCGTTTGCATCTAATAAATATTCTCTAAGTTTAGATGCTCATTATGCAGCTGGTAAATGTTGTCAAAGGCCAAATGACTAACACTCTCACTATAGTATGAAAATACAATTAAAGTAAAAGTTGATATTTTATGAGGGAAAAAGGTAGCTCAAAGCTTTTACACAAGTAAAATTGATCCTCGCAAGCCAATCAATAAAGCTTCAAAGATGTTTAGAAAATGATAAAAGTAAACTTGTTTTTGCAACTAATATCTACATATTTATAATGTTCTGGATATGGTAGAAGAAATATGAAAGTGTATGTGTATGAATGTGTTTATTTATTAGAGGTATACTGGCTATGTTCTTTTAACTTATTGAAAGAAAATTGATTATATGACCGAGGTTATGACTTTGGACATTAAATATATTTATGTTAAAACGTTTTTTATGGCACAGAGAAAGCATTGTTTAATAGATATTTGTTTCAATTATTTATGCCAAGTCTACATTCTCAGCAATGATGCACAATTTCCGATCTTGGCCATATACAGTCGTTCAGTATAGCAATGGGAAAGGAATGACTGTTAAAAATTTTCTGCATAATAAGTGAGTATGTGTCCTATGTTTCGTTACTTGTAGACTGTTGACTCATTTGTTAATCTATGCCTTTTATATGCAGATGCAAATAAAATTATCCAACCTGCCTTTAAACTCAATGAAAATTTATTGGCAAAATTGACAAAGTCTCTGCTGTTTGCAATAAACCACTGAAACAAGTATATTTTAAACAGCTCACCATAACTAAAATAACAACTGACTTTTCCAAATTTAGCACAAGACATCATTTTTAAAGACCATTGCAGTCTCAGAATTGTTCAAACATTTTATAACAATAGTATTTGGTACAGCACTCTGTGGCTGACTTGACAAGTGAAAACTTGATGCAATGCCAGACACCAGCTTCTAGCATTGATCCTGAGAAATTTCAGTCCAATATTCATTGGCAATGACTTCGAGTTCACTCATATTATTGGATCGTGGAAAAAATGGTTCAAAAAGTTAGGAGACAATATAATTGCCATGCACAATCATGAAAAAAGCTAAAAAAAAAATACAACAAAGACAGAGATGTTCCTAGAATTAATTTGGAAGCATTAGTTTGCAAGTTAAAAGTTAGTTCTTCACCTACTAGCATAACCAGGCCAAATTTTACAATTCTGATCAGTGTCAATTTATGAGGCAATAATTGGGGAAGGCTTCAACATATCCCAGGGATTCTGAGAATTATTTTTCTGGACACAATGTACTTTAAGTTGAAGCTCCGAGTTGCCAAGCGGCAGCCTCAAAATCTTAATGATTTAGAGATGATCTGCAAAGAGATGTGGACCAAAATTCCTCCTGACATGTGCGCCAACCTCATCATCAACTACAATAAACATCTAACTGTTTTGCTTGCGGACAAAGGTTTTGCCTTGTTTGCCAGAGGGATCAAATACTTATTTCTCACTGCAAAATGCAAATAAATTTATATAATTTATACTATGTGATTTTCTGGATTTTATTTTTGATATTTTATCTCTCAATGTTATAAATTAACCTACTCTTAAAATTATAGACAGTTTATGTCTTTGTCAGAGGGCAAACTTACAAAATTAGCAAGGGATCAAATAATTACTTCCTTCACTGTATATGTATACGAGGGGTTGACTCATTTGACTGCTTGCAAAGATAGACTCAGGAATGCCTAGATTATTAAAACACAGCATAAACCTTAGTGGGGTTGAATAAAGTAAACATGGCCTTTCTGGCCTGGCGGAAAAATCAAAAGTGCAAAAGAGTCATTTCCTTGCAGGATTCACCCGCAGATACCACACAATGTCCTCAGCTCCTCCTGGAGCAACGTGGAAGTATGTCCTCTCCCAGATCACAACACACTCTCTAGACAAGCTATTCAAGCCAGACTATGTGATGATCACTGTATATATACATACATTATATTATATATATATATACATATATATATATTGTATAGGGTGGGCCATTTATATGGATACACCTAAATAAATGGGAATGGTTGGCAATATCAACTTCCTGTTTGTGGCACATTAGTATATGGGAGGGGGAAAACTTTTCAAGATGGGTGGTGACCATGGTGGCCATTTTGAAGTCGAACTTTTTGGATCCAACTTTATTTTTCCAATGGGAAGAGGGTCATGTGACACATCAAACTTATTGAGAATTTCACATGAAAAACAATGATGTGCTTGGTTTTAACGCAACTTTATTCTTTCATGAGTTATTTACAAGTTTATGACCACTTATAAAATGTGTTCAAAGTGCTGCCCATTGTGTTGAATTGTTAATGCAACTCTCTTCTCCCACTCTTGACACACTGATAGCAACACTGCAGAAGAAATGCTAGCACAGGCTTCCAGTATCCATTTCAGATGCAGCACATCTCGTATGTTCACTGCATAGACAATTGCCGTCAGATACGAGATGTGCAGCATCTGAAACAATGGATACTGGAAACCTGTGCTAGCATTTCTTCTGCAATGTTGCTATCAGTGTGTCAACAGTGGGAGAAAGAGGTTGCATTGACAATCCTATACAATGGGCAGCACTTTGTCTGGAGTCTGGAGATGCCATGGAGAGCAATCTATTGCCTGCAACATCCTTCAGCATGACCGGTTTTGAGTGTGCTTCACAGGAGTTAAATCAATGTGGAAGAAAAAAAAAAGTTTTACTGGCACGCCTGACCTGGCTTGTCACTCTCCACAAGTAAAAACCTTACCGCTTAGATCCCAGTCTTAGTCTATCTTCTAGTCAAATCAGATCTCATACTTTGCACTGATGAGGGACAATACCCAAAAACATTATGTCTGCAAATTACGATTCTGATTTGGCTTTTATCGTAAGTCATATTGCAAGGCTTGCTAAAGGGTCGATATTGACTTATATGATTGCTTCTTCCAATAGGTCACCAAAGTTCAAATCCTCCTCCTCGCTGAAGAGACAATTTTCATATTTATTTTTTCCTACAAAAATGCTGCTTTAGCCTCAAATTTAGCATTTTCACAGGGATAACAGGATAAAATTGACCATACAATTTGTTGTTCAATTTCTCCTGATTATGTCAATACCCCATATGTTGTGGAAAACTACTGTTTGGGCAAACAGCAGGGCTTAGAAGTGAAGGAACGCCATTTTACTTTTGGAAAGCAAAATTGGCTGGAATAGATACCTGACACCATGTTGTGTTTGCAGAGCCCCTGATGTGCCTAAACAATAGAACTCCCCAACAAGTGACCCCACTTTTGAAACTACACCCATCAAGGAACATACCTAGAGTTGTGGTAAGCATCTTCAAACCACAGGTGCTTCACAGAATTTTATAGCATTGAGCCATGAAAATGAAAAAACAATTTTTTTCTGCAACATGTTGCCTCAGCTCCAACTTTTTCATTTTCAGAAGGGTAGCAGAAGAAAACTACTATTTGGGGACATGGCAGGGCTCGGAAGTGAGAGAGAGACAATTAAATTCTGGAGTTCAATTTTGGCTGGAGTAGATTGCAGATGCAAAGTCCCATTTGAAGAACCCCTGACATGCCAAAACAGCAGAAACACCCATAATTGACACACTTTAGAAACTACACCTTTTGAGGAATTCATCTAAGGATGTTTTGAGCACTTTTTAACCCTCAGGCGATTCACAGACTTAGATAACATTGGGCTGAGGCAATGGAAAATTACCATTTTTTCCACTTTAATAATAATAATAATAATTTTATTTCTATAGTGCCAACATATTCCGCAGCACAGACAAGGAAACTTGTACAGACAATAGACATAACAGCATACCAATAAGCACATAGATCAAAACAGATACAAAGAGGAATGAGAGCCCTGCTCACAAGCTTACAATCTAAAAGGGGAGACACGAAAGGTGGATGGTAACAATTGCTTTCATTGTTCGGACCAGCCATAGTGTAAGAATCGGGTGTTCCTGTAATGCTACATGAACCAGTTAATAGTCTAAATATGTAACAGTACAGACACAGAGGGCTATTAAATGCATAAAGCATGTGAGAACATGATGCGAGGAACCTGGTTATGGTAACAATTTTGAATGGGCCACACAGGGATAGTTAGGTTAATGCAGTGAGGCGGTAGACCAGTCTGAATAAATGCATTTTTAGGGCACGCTTAAAACTGTGGGGATTAATTGCATTAACCTGGGTAACATTCCACTGGAAAGTTATATAATTTGTTGTGCAATTTCTCATGTGTACGCCAATAACTCATATATGGTCGAAAACTACTTCTTAGGCGCCATGCAAAGATCAGAAGGGAAGAAGCGAGTTTATAGTGGAGTTAATTGGAGTTAAGATTTTGCTGGAATGATTTAAGGGTGCCAGAACTGCAGAACCACCTATAAGTGACACTATTTTACAAGCTAAATCCCCCAATTAATTTATCTAGTTGTTCAGTTAGCATGTTGACACTACATGTGCCTCACAGAATTTTATACAATGGGTTGAAGAGAGAATAATTACATTTTTACCACTAAAGTGCTTTAGTTTAAATTTTTTTATATTTATAAGAAGTATTAGAAAGCAATGGACCTCACAGTATGTCTTGCAATATCTACTGAGTGCGCCAATAACATAGATGTAATCTGGAACTAGTTTTCAGACACAGTGCATAGCTCAAAAGGGATGAAGTGCCATACTGTAGTGCACATTTTGATGTTATGGTTTGCGAGTGCCATGACCTACTGGAAAAAACCCTGAGATGTCATAATAGCAAAACCTCCCTATAAGTGACCCAATTTTAGAATCTACATTTAGCCTCATATTTTATATTTTCACATAAGGGAATGGGTAAAAATAGCACCAAAATATGTTACACAATTTCTGCTGAACATGGAAAAACCACATCTGTGGCTGTACAGTACTGCTTAGCCACACAGTGAAACTCGAGAGAGACAGTTCACTTTTTGACTCTAGAAGCAAAGATTTTCCCAGAATAGTTTGCACACTTCATATACAAAGTCCCAAAGTGCCAGAAGAGCATAATCCCCCCTCAGGTGACCCCTTTTTGGAAACTACAGCCCTCTGGGAATTTATCCAGAGGTGTAGTGATTATTTTGACTCCATAGGTGTTTTCCAGAAAGGGGCAGCAGTGTATGCTGCTAAGTAAAAATTGCATATCTTCCATAGTAGTGCCCATACATTGCATTGTTCAGTAGGTTGTCAAATACATTATGCCCAGCTCACGCTTCTGGAGACATGCAGCTGTAAATTTAGTTGGCTCTCTTCGCTATGGAAATGCCAAACCTGCGGATGCTAAATATGGTTTAGCCACACTGAGGCTCAAAAGGGAGGGGAGCATTTGGATTTGTGAGCAGAAAATTAGCTGGATTTCTTTTGGGGGGTGAGGAGCCACAATGCTTTTCCAAAGCCTTTATGCAACAAGTAACATGAAAGTGCCCTATATTTCCATTGACAGATAACGGACCTGAGTGGTTTTTTTTTTTTTGTGTATTGAGTTGAAGCTTTTTTGGGACCATTTTAAATGACATTTTAGATCACATTTATACTGCGCTCTATGTTAAGCACTTATATCAGGGTTTCCATCTAAATCTCTGAATTTTGTAATTCAGATGGAACCCCGATCGATGCATTCAGTATGATGAGGCAGAAAAGTTACTTTGGGCTTCGTCTATCCTCAGTTCATTGGTGTCCTTTTCACCTTTTCAGAATCACTCAAAGCTGTAGCCAAATGTGCTTTATATGCACGTTTCAAAAAACAGACACCGCCAGATCGTAGGTCAAACAGTGACCACAGTGCCTCCATCTGCCTCCTTATAGAGAATCTTCACCAAGGGAGTTCCATTTGAATCACGTATTTCAGAGATTTTCAAGGAAACCCCGATGTAAGCACTCAGAGTAGACTGCAGGATAAATGTGCGTCGAGCCTTAATGCGATGTTTGAGAGGTAGAATGAACAAATCAACAGCAGACAAATTTATTCTTTGTTTCGGTGCGGTTACAGTGATACTAGATTTCTATAATTTTTTATGTTTAGCTGCTATCATACACTAAAAGATGCTTTTTTTTGCATTCCCATATTTTTAGAGCTTAAATTTTTCTATATTTCTGCCTACAGAGTCATGTGAGATCTTGTTTTTTTGCGGGACAAGTGTACGTTTAAATTGGCACCATTTTAGTTCACATAATATTTTTTGATCGCTTTCTATCTTTCTATTCCAATTTTTGGGAGGCCAAAGGAAGAAACATCATGCAATTCAGGAATTGTTTTTTGGGGATTTTTTATGCCATTCACTATGTGGTAAAAGTGATAAAACAGCTTTACTCTTTGGGTTAGTACAATTACAGCAATACCACATTTATATTTTTTTATGTTTTGCCACTTTTGCACAATAAAAACAATTGTTTTTTCATCTTTGACTCTGAGAGCTACAGCTTTTTTATTTCTCCACTTATAGAGACTTTTTAAAGGCATTTTATTCCACTTTCTTTGTTGGCGTGAAAAAAGCATAGTTTTTTGCCACTTTTTATGGTGTTCATTATTTGATAGCTTTAAAGATCAGTTTTTGGATTTTTTTAATTTTGTTTTTACATATATGTATGTATATATATATATATATATATATATATATATATATATATATATATAATATACACTGCTCAAAAAAATGAAAGGAACACTCAAATAACACATCCTAGATCTGAATGAATGAAATATTCTCATTAAATACTTTGTTCTGAACAAAGTTGAATGTGTGTTCAAGCATAATGGGTGGGTTTCATAGAATATTAATGCCAATTGTGCATTTATTTATTCAATGTACAGTAAACTCATTTGCGGTGCATGTTTCATGGTGCATATTCATTTTACCTATAGATTTCCATTAAATTTTGAAAATCTGTAGATAAAAACACAAAAAACTCATAAAAAACGCAGGACTATATCCAACTTTTGTCAAGTCAAATACCAGGAAGTATCAAAGACAAAGCAGCTATATTTAAAATATGACATACCAACAAGAGACAAAAACCATGGCATCAAAAACGCGATAAAAACGCATGTTATAAACACTAAAAAAAGAAATGAAAAAAAACACAAGAAACCTAATCTACTTAATAGGTGCAGAAATGAGGCAGAAAATCTGCAACATCAAAATTCACTAAATACTCATCATGGGAACATTGCACAAATCACTTTTTTTGTATGAAGAGTTTAAGGTTTATACTTGATCTGAAATTATGTAAATATGGGCAAAAGTTCAAACAGAAAAAAAAAATCAATACACATCATTAGTGTTTTGTCAAGAAGTGCTCCCACAGTTCACACTATTGTAAAAGTACAGTATATGGGGAGAGAAGTAATATCATACAGGCTCATAAGGGACTGAGAAAGGCTTTTAGAGTATGCTGTGCTGATGCTAAAAAGTAAATTAATCCATTTAAGAATCTATAAAGCGAGGTAAAATCTTGTGCATAGATAGTATTGCCGCTCTGTAGGGAAAAATATATGGATTCATTTGCAAAAATTAGATTAGCAGCAATGATAGGGCCCTAGATTCAATAATGGTGTATATTATATGATTAAATGTAATAACAGATCACTTTCAGTAATGATACTGAATTAGGGCTATTGGTGCAAATATCCAGTCCTCCTACTTGATAAGATCCATTTTCCTCAGGTATTTTGGCAGTTAAATAATTATGTTGTTTTCTCACTGTGGTTAAGTAGCTTGTTGTTTAACATAATTCTGAACTCAATTGTTCAGGTGTACACTCTCTGGTAGCTTCCAGGTGCTCATCAGAACATTAGAATAGTTGTGACCCAAAATAATAGATCTGAAAATCAGCCAAGTATGATGAAAGTATCCTACATGTGGCGACTTTCCAATTATTTTTAAGCCCACAACAAGATATTTAATGTAATTTACTCAGTATATAATGGGAGAGGTCATACTCAGAAGAAATTTCTCATTGGAAGTATTAGAAATACTGAGTATGATAAACACATACTCTTGAGGGACTTGTTTAGGGCACAAATATTCTCAAGAGAAAACAGTCTATGGTCACTAGGTAAGAGGGATAAAAAAATGGATTGGAATGTCACCACGCCCTATAAAGTGTATATTAAACATACACTGGTTCTCTGACAAGAAACAAAATTACAAAAACTAGCTTGGCCCGTGCGAAATTTTCACACATTGGTCGTCCGGGGCGCAGGCAATTTCAGAAAAGGCTAGCTTGTCAAATGTAAATGTATTTCATGAGATGATGAACACAGACAGGTATTTATAAATGTAAATTGGTAATACAATAAATTGGTTTGATAAGTAGAGGCCAAAAAATGTCTTTCGGTTGAGGTGCCACCTGCAGGTCAATCTTTCTTTCTGCAAAATTAATGGTTAAACTGTATTTAGTGGTAAAATCGTGAATGTGTGGTTTGTTTGGCTCTTTTCTTGCAGAAGGGTGCAAGTTTACCTTTCAAATGGTGTATCATTTGTGTGTGGGGCGAAGTAATCAGCGAAAAAGCAGTGCATGTTTACAAATGTGTTTTCATATGTGACTCACCATTTGTGTGTGTGGGGCGAAGTAATCTCCGAAGAAGCAGCAGTGTGGTAGTGTGCTTTGGGGTAGTGTGGTGCCACCTGCAGGTCATTTTTCCTTACTGCAGGTTTATGAAAATTAATGTTTAAACTGTATTTTGGAATCAAATCGTGGATATTTGGTTTGGCTATTTTCTTGCTGAAGGGGGCAAGTTTGTCTTTCAAATGGTGTATCATTTGTGTGTGTGGGTGCAGTATGAATGGAGGTGCAAAGTAATTACCGAAAAACAGTGTTTAGCAATAACAGAATAGATTATAAAAGCAGACCAATGTGGTTTTATTTACAGTCATTCAATATGGAGACACAATGCTATTAGCGTTGCAGAACATGGAACTTTGGAACATCAAACAGCACTATACACAGCTTCCTATACCCTTGGAAGAAATGGGATGCATCTGAGCCTGCATCACCACCTTCACCTTGCCAGATTCAAATTTGTCATAGCCTATTCATTAGTCTCAGTGAAGCCCAATTCTCTCACACATACGATCTTCCTCCATCAACCAAGCTTATCACATTTCTAGTACATACAGGACAGCCCCAGCAGGTGCCTTCTTTCCTCACTCAATCTAAGGACAACCCTACCCTGTTTCCTGTCTCTTACCAGACTACGGCATACCTTCCATTTTATGATTGGCACAGTTTACCTTCTTGGTGCTGACCTCTGGCTCTGTGTAGGTGCTACTGGCCAGTGATTAATATCACATTTTCATACGGCTAGATAGTAGTGATGTGTGAGCACTAAAATGCTCGGGTGCTCGTTGCTCGGCCCGAGCAAATTGGAAGGCTCGGGTGCTCGACCCGAGCAACGAGCCCAATGTAAGTCTATGGGAAACTCAAGCATTTTTCTTGCGCCCCCCGGCAGCTGCAGATGGACTAAAAATTGAGGAAATGGATGGGAACAGTGCTCAAATGACATGAGAACAGCATGGGAAAGACCCCTGGAAGCATTTCTGACTCCCAGGTCACTTCTGTGAACAATGTTACCAGAGTCTTTTATAGACTCATAATTAAACATACAAAAATGAAACCTAAATGGATTTTCCTGGGAAATATGTTAAGGAACATCCTTTCCAGGGTAATGATTTGTATATAAGGCAAAATAAATAACCAAAAACAAAAATGCGCCTCCACACCTTGGGCTATGTTCACAAGTAGCATTTTTGATGCATTTTTCAACATTGCTTTCAACCAAGTTAAATGCATTCACTGGGAAATGTCATTTTAACATTTTACAACTTTATCTGGCCATGTGGTGTGTAACACAACTTCAGAAACATCATGTTTCATTTATGAAAGAGGGACTCTGAAATCACTAAGCCTATTTTTATAGGGCCATCTGGCGGCCTTTACTATTTTTAAAGGGCCAGCAGTCTGCCCTCACTATTCTTTTAGAGAGCCATCAGCCGGCTATGCTTTATTGTTCCCATATTTATCAGTGGGTCTCCTATACTGTTATTGCGTATGCAATGAGTGGCAGGGCTACCCAAAATTTGGACGCAACCCAAAAACCCTTTGAAGAAATGTACAGGAGGGCCTCCTGAAAACACTGTTCCCATTATTAGGAAGTTGGTACTCCCATACTGCTTGCCTATGCAGTAAATGCAAGGCCTGCCCCAAATTTAAACGCACCCCAATACCCCTTTTGAAGAGACGTACAGGAGGGTCTCGGGAAAACAATGTTCCCATTACTGGGAAGTTGGTTTCCCATACTGTTTGCTTATGCAGTGACTGCAAGGGCTGCAAAAAATTTGGACACACCATAATACCCCTATGAAGAGATGTAGAGGAGGGCCTCATGAAAACAATGTTCCCATTATTAGTAAGTGGGTCTCCCATACTATTTGCCTGTTTGCCTATCAGTGAATGCTAGGGCTGCTAAAAATTTGGAGGCACTCCAATGCCCCTTGGAAGAGACGAGGAGGAGGGCTTCATTAAAAAATGTTCCCATTAGAAAGGATCGGGTCTCCTATACTAGTAATGTCCATGCACTATGTGTATGGACTGACAAACATTTACCCCTGTGGAGTATACATGAACATACTGTATACCATTTTTTATTTTTACAGGCATCATAAATACTCTTTAAAAACATTATGTTGGCGTTGCATCACGGACCACGGTCACCCTGGTGCTATTGTGACGTAGGATGAGGATGAGAAGGAGGAGGACAACAGCAAATATCCAAAATCAGGAAGCATATACCCATGTGTGAGTGTGAAGACGTGCATGGGAATAGAGCTCCCAAAAAAGGCACTGGTTTTGAGTTTATGTTACTCTGTTTTCATTCAATGGTGTTTAGAAGTTTGGCCCATTCCAGCCAATGTTCATTTTTATAAGAGTTAGCGTGTCAGCATTTTCAGATGACAGGCGGATGCTGTTATCAGTTATAATCCCCAGCGGCACTAAAAACCCGCTCTGACAAAACTCTAGCAGCAAGGCAGACCAGGACCTCCAAGGTGTAGAGAGCCAGGTCATGCCACGTGTCCAGCTTGGATACCCAATAATTATAAGGCACAGAGGAATCACAGAGGACTTTGGTATGGTCAGCAAGGTACTCCCTCAGCATCTTCCCAAACTTTGCACTCCTTGTGAGAGTACCCCGCGCCTCAGGGCCTATGCGATTGGAGGGACTGAGAAATCTCTCCCAGGACTTTGCCAGTGTTCCCCTGCCTCTGCTGGATTGGAGTTGTATCTCTGTCACCTGTACTCCTTGGTGTCACGCTGTCACTGCATACAGGAGGTCCGGGGTCTATGCTGACCCTAAGCAGGGGCCCTGACTAATCCCTCTACCTGGAGGTACTGTTGATGGTACAGAGGTCCAGACCGCCAGGGTAACCCTATCTCCTGCAAATCCCTGACCCTCAGTAATCTAGTCCTGAGAAGGACCCCGATCACAACCACAGGGGACTGGAAGATATATGCCTAAACACAGTAATAGACGAACGAGACAGTACAAGGGGTAAACTAAAATCCACCTTGCATACAAAACTCACTCCACAACAACAGAGGGAACACCAACGGGTACAGAGATAAATGATAAAGCGAGGAGGGGAAAAAACCACACCAGGTACTCTTCACTTCAGACTTCACAATACCACGATCCGCTCTGCTGGTCTGCATGAATGCTTTCACCGACAAATTCCTAGCAGACCGGCAGGTATTTGAAGGAATCTCATTACTGCAGCATTAACTGCAGCTGGGCGAGGCTGGGCCTCGTCTAGCACAGAGAGAGAGAGAAATAACTCCCTCACTGCCGAAAAACACCAAGCACCAAAAACTCAGCTGCGAGAAGTCAGGTTGTGTAATCGCGACAATCTTTATGGCGACACACCCGTGACAGTACCCCCCTTCTGCGAGGGGCCTCAGGACCCTCAGAGCCAGGTTTATCCGGGTGAGTCGTGTGGAAGGCCCGAATTAATCGGTATGCGTTAATATCCGACGCAGGAACCCACGTCCTCTCCTCAGGACCATACCCCTTCCAATGAACAAGGTACTGAAGGGACCGGCGGTTAAGACGTGAATCGATGATTTTCGACACCTGAAACTCGAAGGTACCATTGACCACCACAGGAGGAGGAGGTAAAGGTGACGGTATCACCGGCGCCACATACCTCTTAAGCAAAGATCTGTGGAACACGTTGTGAATTTTAAACGTAGGGGGAGGTCAAGACGGAATGCCACCGGATTAATTATAGAACTGATACTGTATGGCCCGATGAACCTGGGACCCAGTTTCCAAGAGGGAACCTTAAGTTTTATATTCTTGGTAGACAACCATACCTGATCGTTCACACATAGGTCCGGACCAGACACTCTCCTCCTGTCAGCCATACGTTTGTATTGGTTCCCCATAGTACTCAGATTGTTCAGCACTCCTCTCCACACTGAAGCAAGTGATGACGAAAATCGTTCCTCCTCCGGAACCCCCGAAGAGCCCCCCCTACTGAAAGTACAAAACTGGGGATGAAAACCATATGCCCCAAAAAACGGGGACTTACCAGTGGACTCGCTCCGCCTATTGTTAAGAGCAAATTCCGCCAGAGGCAAGAAAGAAGCCCAGTCCTCCTGGTTCTCTGACACAAAACACCGGAGATATGTCTCCAAGCTCTGGTTCAGACGTTCTGTCTGACCATTGGTCTGCGGATGAAAAGCCGATGAAAACGACAACTGCATCCCCCGCCGTGTACAAAATGCCTTCCGAATTTGGACACAAACTGAGACCCTCGATCTGACACCACATCGGAGGGTACCCCGTGAAGCCTCACAATCTCCCCAATGAACACCTGCGCCAGAGTTTTAGCATTAGGAAGAGCAGGAAGAGCGATAAAATGAGCCATCTTGCTGAACCTGTCCACTACAATGAGTATGACTGTTTTACCCGAAGACGGCGGGAGGTCCGTAATAAAGTCCATAGACAGATGAGTCCACGGACCTCCGGGATCTTCAAAGGTAAGAGGGCCCCAGACGGACGGGTATGTGGGGTCTTAGAGCGTGCACAAACCCCACAGGACGCAACAAAGTTACCAACTCCCTATGTAAGTTAGGCAACCAAAACCGCCGCGAGAGGAGATCCACAGTAGCTTTACTCCCTGGGTGTCCTGCCAAAGCTGAGTTATGGTGTGCCTCGATCACCTTTTGTCGCAAGTGATCTGGAACAAACAGTCTCCCTGGAGGTCCAATAGGGGCGTCCCCCTGAGCCTCCAATACCTCCTTCTCAAGCTCAGAGCATACTGCCGACACCACCACCCCCTTCTGAAGGATCGGAACCGGGTCATCCATCTTCCCGGCCCCAGGGAAACTACGAGATAAGGCATCCGCCTTTACATTTTTTTACCCAGGACGATATGTGACAACAAAATTAAACCTGGTAAAAAACAACGACCACCTAGCTTGTCTGGGATTCAGACGATTTTGCGGACTCTAAATATAGCAGGTTCTTGTGATTGGTGATGACGGTGACCAGGTGGACTGCCCCCCTCCAAAAAATGATGCCACTTCTCAAAAGCTAACTTAATGGCCAAGAGTTCCCTATTGCCGACATCGTAATTCCTCTCAGCGGACGACAATTTTTTAGAGAAGAAAGAGCACGGGTGCCACTTACCAGGGGACGAACCTTGAGATAATACCGCTCCCACCCCTACCTCAGAAGCGTCTACCTCCACAATGAACGGCTGTGACGCATCCGGTTGAATGAGTATGGGAGCCGAAGCAAAACATTTTTTCAAGGAGGAAAACGCTTGACAAGCCTTGTCAGACCACCTAGAAAAATCCGTCCCTTTTTTAGTCATGTCTGTGAGAGGTTTAACTATGGACGAGAAATTACGAATAAATTTCCGGTAGTAGTTAGCAAACCCCAGGAAACGTTGTAGTGCCTTAAGATCCTCTGGCAGATCCCACTCAAGAACTGCCCGCACTTTCCCAGGGTCCATACGAAAACCGGACGCTGACACCAGGAAACCTAAAAACTGAAGTTCCTGTACGGCGAACACACACTTTTCCCATTTGGCGTACAGTTTATTATCCCGCAAGATCTGCAACACCTGCCTAACATGCTCCTGATGAGACACCAGATCCGGCGAGTAAATTAAGATGTCATCCAGATATATGACAACAAACTGTCCCACCAGGCGGCGAAAAATGTCATTAACAAAGTGTTGGAACACCGCCGGGGCATTAGTCAGACCAAATGGCATGACAAGGTTCTCATAATGCCCCTCCGGAGTGTTAAACGCCGTCTTCCATTCATCCCCCTCCTTCATTCTAATCAGATTGTATGCCCCCCTGAGATCCAACTTAGAGAACCATTTGGCGCCCACGATCTGATTGAAGTGATCGGGAATAAGTGGGAGCGGATACTGATCTTGGACCGTAATCCGATTAAGTACACGGAAATCCAGGCAAGGGTGTAGGCCTCCATCTTTCTTCTTCACAAAGAAGAACCCCGCGGCCACCGGAAAAGATGAAGGTCTAATATGCCCCTTAGCCAGACTCTCTGAAATATAATCCTTCATGGCCTGCCTCTCAGGACCAGAAAGGTTATACAACCTAGATTTCGGTAACTTGGCCCCAGGGAGCAATTTAACAGAACAGTCATACACGCAATGAGGAGGTAGTTCTTGACACCCTTTCTCCGAGAATACATCCTCAAAGTCCACCAAAAATGGAGGTAAGGTCCTAGGAGCGACCGCAATGATGACCGTATTCATGCAGTTTTTATTACAGAATTCACTCCATTGGCTTATCTCTCTGGATTGCCAATTAATAACCGGGTTATGCTTAGTTAACCAAGGAAGGCCCAGCACTATAGGAGTGGGAAGACCCTCCAATACGTAACACGACAACAGTTCTTTATGTATCGCTCCCACTTGAAGATCTATGTTATGCACTGCTTGCAAAAAACTACCCTGACCGAGAGGTCTGGCGTCGATCGAGAATATGGGATGGGTTTAGCCAATACACTCAGTCGCATACCTTGAACCCGGGCAAACCGAGCGTCCACCAGATTATCCCCGGCCCCACTATCCAGAAGAACAGATATCCTCTCAGTTCTCGTACCCACCACCACCTCCGCCGGTACGAGGAATTGAGACGGACCTAGGGACGAAATACCTACTCCCAGATTGCCGTCCACCATACAACCTGGGATCAATAGTTTTCCGGCGACTTCTCACTCTGCAAAGGACGGGATGGACACCCCCCAATAAAATGTCCCTTTCTCCCGCAGAAGAAACACCTTCCTGTCTTGTGGCGCACTGCCGATCCCCTCCCCCGGAATGATGTCCCTCCTAACTGCATCGGCTCTTCTGGACTGACCAGGGGAACCTCCATATAAGGGGCCCTAGTAGAAGGTGGAGTCATCACAGGGGGCGGAGTTACCCCGCACCTCTCCCGAAGCCGTCTGTCAATACGAATAGCAAGGGCCATAGCGGCTTCCAGTGACGTGGGAGGGTCATACTGTGCCAGCACATCCTTTAATTTGTCAGATAAACCTTGACAAAACTGGCTCCTAAGAGCCGGGTCATTCCACTGGGTGTCCGTGGCCCACCTACGGAACTCCGAACAGAATTCCTCCGCCGGACAATCTCCCTGCTGTATCTTACGTAACTTAGATTCCGCAAGAGAGATCCAATCCGGGTCATCATATACAAGACCCAGAGCTGCAAAAAACCTATCCACTGACTGGAGATCCGGGGAGCCCGGGGGAGAGAGAACGCCCAGGATTGGGGGTCCCCTTGTAGGAGCGAGATGACAATCCCCACCCTTTGTTCTTCACTCCCCGATGACCGAGGTCGCAGCCGAAAGTACAATTTACATGCCTCCCGGAAAGCAAAAAACTTGTCCCGCCCCCCAGTGAACCTGTCAGGGAGAGCTACTTTAGGTTCTGGACCGGCTTGCTCCAGGGGGTACAAAACCTTGGACTTAACGTCTGCCAGCTCCATGGACAAACTCTGCAACTGCCGAGCTAGACTGGCTACTGGATCCATGGTGGCTGGAGAAAATCTTTAGTGCGGTCGGTGAAAATGTCACGCTGTCACTGCATACAGGAGGTCCGGGGTCTATGCTGACCCTAAGCAGGGGCCCTGACTAATCCCTCTACCTGGAGGTACTGTTGATGGTACAGAGGTCCAGGCCGCCAGCGTAACCCTATCTCCTGCAAATCCCTGACCCTCAGTAATCTAGTCCTGAGAAGGACCCCGATCACAACCACAGGGGACTGGAAGATATATGCCTAAACACAGTAATAGACGAACGAGACAGTACAAGGGGTAAACTAAAATCCACCTTGCATACAAAACTCACTCCACAACAACAGAGGGAACACCAACGGGTACAGAGATAAATGATAAAGCGAGGAGGGGAAAAAAACCACACCAGGTACTCTTCACTTCAGACTTCACAATACCACGATCCGCTCTGCTGGTCTGCATGAATGCTTTCACCGACACATTCCTAGCAGACCGGCAGGTATTTGAAGGAATCTCATTACTGCAGCATTAACTGCAGCTGGGCGAGGCTGGGCCTCGTCTAGCACAGAGAGAGAGAGAATTAACTCCCTCACTGCCGAAAAACACCAAGCACCAAAAACTCAGCTGCGAGAAGTCAGGTTGTGTAATCGCGACGATCTTCGTTGCTACACACCCGTGGCACTTGGTTGTCCAACGAACTGTGAACTCTGCTGCCAGCATTTTCAGATGGGAATTTTTTAATAATTCGTCAACAAGGGCCTTCTGGTACTGCCCCATTTTAATACACCTTTCTGCCTTGGAAATGATAGATAGAAAGTTCTCCTTGTAGTGTGGATCTAGAAATGTCTCCAACCAGTAATTACTGTCACCCAAAATTTTGAGAATGCGAGATTCATAGGAAAGGCAGCGTAACATAAACTCAGCTATGTGTGCCAGACTGCTAACAGGCAAGACTTACGTGTACTCACCAAGAAGATGACTGACCATGCTCTCCTCCTCCTCCTCTTCCCTGTAATCAGGCCATGAATGCTGAACAGACGGTATGACAGTTGTGTAAGTTGTACTGTCTATAGCGCATGAAACTATCTCCTGTTCTACATCCTCCTCTTCCTCATTGTCACCAAATCCACATTGGGATGAGATGAGGCTGGGCTGTGTGTAATCATTCTGTATGATTCCTTACTCCATCTCATCATGCTCTGCCTGCCATGCATCCTCTTTGATTGTGAGCAGAGAGCATTTCAGAAGACAGAGAAGCGGGATAGTGACGCTAATTATGGCATCATCACCACTCACCATTTTGGTGGAGGCCTCAAAGTTTTGGAGGATGGTACATATTTCTGATTTCCATATCCACTCCTGAGGTCTTATGTGTGGAGTCTAAACTGAATACCAATGGCCTTATTGATATTGCTAGTCAACAACTGCACTCACCTGCTCACAAATCCTTCCCAACATCTGTTGTGCAAAGTTCCAATGAGTGGGGACATCACACACCAGTCAGTGAGCTAGAAGCTGCAAACGCTGCTGAAGCACGGCAAGGGCGGCTGAAACTGTAGCTGACTTTCTAAAATGGGCAAACAGGCGGCGTACTTTGACAAGCAGATCCAGAAGCTTTGAGTAGGTTTTGAGAAACCGCTGAACCATGAGATTAAGCATATGGGCCAGGCATGGTACGTGTGTGAGCATGCCTTGCCTCAGAGCCGCCACCAGGTTCCGGCCATTGTCACACACAACCATGCCTGGCTGCAGGTTAAACGGTGTCAGCCACAGATCTGCCTGCTCTTTCAGAGCTGTCCACAACTCTTCAGCATTGTGCGGTTTGTCACCTAAGCATATTAGTTTCAGCACAGCCTGTTGCCGCTTGGCTGAGGCAGTGCTGTAGCGCTTCCAGCTTGTGATTGGTCATTTCAGAGATGGAGGCTGAAGAGGAAAAGGAGGAGGATGAGGTGCAGGAGCTGTAGACTGTGGGGGCAACCCTGTTTGACCTACGGTCCGCAATCCTCGGTGTCGGGAGGACGTGTTCCATACCAAGGTCCGACTGAGTCCCAGCTTTCACTATGTTAACCCAGTGTGCTGTCACCAAGATGTACCATCCCTGCCCACAAGCACATGTCCACATGTCCGTGGTTAGATGAACTTTCCCAGTAACTGCATTGTTGAGGGCATGGCTAATGTTGTGGGCCATGTGCTTGAGTAATGCAAGGACGGCACACCAGAATAAATAGTGGCGGCTGGGGACCAAGCACCCAGGGACAACCGCCGCCATCAGGTTGGGGAAAGCTTCCATGTTCACGAGCCTAAAAGGCAATATTTCGAGCGCAAGAAGTTGCGAAATGTGTGAATTTAGTAGTGTGGCTTGTGGGGTGTTGGCTGCGTATTTGCGCTTGCATTCCAATGACTGGAGTATGGACAACTGAACGCTGCACTGGGACAAGTACGTAGACATGCTTGCAGATGGTGCAAGTTGAGTGTGTGCATCAACAGGTGCAGGGCAGGAGGCATCTTTGCCTGCACCATGGACAGGGATTGGCTTGCATGCACAACAGCGGAAGAAGCAGTGGTGTCATCCGCCGACACTGTTCCTGGACCCTGGTTTTCAGTCGGTGCTTTGCTGCCATGTGCCTGATCATGCTGGTTGTGGTCAGGCTTGTAGTTTTTCTACTCCTGCTGATACTGGCATGGCAGGTGGTGCAAATGGCCTTTTTGGGGTTATCGGCAGAGTCTTTGAAAAACAACCAGACTCAGGAAGACCTAAAAGTTTGACTGGCAACTTCCGTTGTGTTCGTGTAACGGGAAAGGATTTCCTGCCTTCTGTTTGGGGCCACCACACTGCTTCTTCCTGCCAGTTGTGGTGCTACGCCTCCTTCCCCCTTTGTGCTACTGTCCTCACTCTGCATAACCTCATGCCAGGTTGGGTCAGTTACTATATCATCCACCGCCTCGTCTTCCACTTCCGCACCCTGGTTCTCCTCCTGACTTTCTGGAAATTGTGTCTAATCATCATCCACCTCTTGTGACACTTTCCCACCATTGCCTTCATGTGACCGTGGCTGCTCAAATGTTTGGGGTATCGCTACATGCGATCTCCTCTTGCCCGTTTCAAGTGGACCGGGCGAGAGGCCCGAATCTATAAATGGAAAGTGAACAGCTCTTCGGAGAGTCCGAGTGTGAGATCAGTTGTCTCCAGGCACTCGGCATTTTGGGAAGAGGGTGGATCAGGGGGAGGAATATACAGTTCAGACTCACAGCTACTCAGACTTGACCATGTGGAAGACAGGGTGGTGGTGGTAAAGTGACTGGAAGCATTATCCGCTATACAACCTTTTGACACTGCTCGGGGTTCAATAGTGGTGTGCTGCTGCAGTCCCCTTTTAATTGGGACAGGGAGGTCGGGCAAGAAGATGTGAGTGTTTGTTGTGGCACAGTTTCACCTTGCCTACGGCCTCGGCTTCTGAATGCACCATCACATCAAGTCCACTTCCCCATCCCTTGACACGCGCCTTTTAAAATGGAGGACAATATTTTCCACATTCACTACAAATTGCTGAATTTGGAGCAAACTTTTATGTGATCCGTGTGATGTACAAACCCCAGTTTAACTAGCTGGCCTGTAGGTAATCATTTTTTTCAGCAAACTGGTGTCAATAACTGCGCTAAGACACTGCAACAGAATTTAAATGGTTGGCAAGAAATGGCATAATTTTGAGCGCACTGATATGTGATCTATGTGATGGATAAAACCCAGTTTAAAATAGTTGGATTTTTTGCACTGTAATATGGAAAGGATCTGGCTGTATTCTGCAGTGCCAACTCCCGCCGAGCAACCCCAAAAATACTCGGCGAACTCCACGCATCTCGAGCGTTAAGATGCTCGGGCGAGCACCGAGTAGTGATGAGCATGCTAGCTCATCACTACTGGTTAGCACTTGCCTGACTTTGGCTGTGGTAAATATTTTAGGCAGCACATTGCTCTGCTCACCCTGGACCATGGCTGTTACTGCCACTCCAGGCAGCATGAATTCATTCACCTTTACCAGCTCCTATCGCCTCCTACGGAGTCAGTCTATGTCAGGGTAGTCATTTCCTAATTTCCTTTACCAGTGGCCATAACCCATCACCAAGGACAGTCACTGAAAAGTGTAACACTTAGTAACCAGATGCAGCACACATTTGAGGATCTTTCCAGCACTCATCTGCTAGCTACTAATTAGCAAAATGTCTCCTGATCACCATGAATGCTCTCTGCAATGTTCTGTGAATGAAGTGAACCTCAGTCTGTCATGTGCATTCTTTGCACTGAACATAAGTCTATGTGAGTGCTGGAAACAAACATATCTCAGAAGCCATTATCTTCTTATGGCAGTGCAGTATCCTGCCCAAAATGCAACAAAGCACAATAAAATTGTGAGAAAATTGTGATCTTTTTTGCATAAAATACAAAAGATCAATATAAAATTATAGAGATAACATGACCATCATCATGATAGCCCTCGTGGCAAGAGGTGGCTAGAGTCTATCTTCAGGAAATGTGCCCACTCCATAGTGTACATAGTAGTTTTTCCATCCATCATGCCACAAGATACTTGGAGCAACTTCACACCAAGTTGTAAGCAAATCCATAAAGTGAATGTTTATAAGGCACTGGAGTAGTTATTTTGTTTCTTTATTGTCCAAAATTAGAGTTGAGCGATACTTTCCGATATCCAAAAGTATCGGAATCGGAATGGTATCGCCGATACCCCAAAAATATCGGCGATACCTGATACCGATACCGGAAATCCAATGTAAGTCTATGGGAACAAAATATCGGAATTAAAAAAAGCCCATTCTTGCCTTGTTGGTTAATTGTACATGAAGGAAAACAACAAAGAGTAATGTAGAATGTATTGGGGGAGGTTGAGGAGACATTAAAGGCATAGATGTTTAACCCAATCAAATGGAATAGCATTAATATATATTTTTTAAAGATGTTCGGATTGACGAAGAAATTGACAATGTTGTTAACGTTTTTTCAATTTTGGCAAATATGTATGTTTCACAACTTCCATGCTTTTCACCTTTTTAACTTTTGACACACTTTCTCCTTCATAATCTTCAGCAGCATCATCTTTTTCATCAAATTATTCTTCATCTTCACCTTCTTTATCTTCTTCTTAAACTTCTTGCTATTCATCTTTTTGTTAACATTACTCATATTGTTCTTATTCAACTATTATTCTTCTTCATATTCTACTTCATCTTCATCTTCTTCATCATATTCTTATTTTGGACAGAGATTCCTGTACTTGTAATCTGTAAAAGTATGAATTTTTAATCCTTGCGTTCTTGCTGTCACAAAAGTTTTAAATTACAACAGTATTTGTCCGTGTTGAGTTTAGCCTGCAGCAGCAGTCATTTTCCAGGGGCATGTCTGGTTGCGCAAGGCTTTATCCGGCAACACTACCTTCCTTGTGTCACGGGTAGGGTAGCGTGTGTCTATTATATGACTCTCTCTAAAATGTGACATTACACAGCCTTATTCTGCCCTAGGGACGCCAAAAATGCGACAGCAGTAATCATTTACTGTATAAAACTCCACCTATGAGCAACAAAACAAGCACGTTCCCTCTTCTGTTTCCTGCGCTGACATGTGAGGAGGGAGTTTGGAGATGCTCCTGAATTCCTCCCAGGTATCCAAGCATATCTGGCCCATAGGAGAGCAGTAAAACCACCCCCGGGAACACTGACACCTTTTACATTCGTGGGGACATAATTTATGGAGCGCTACTTGCTACGGAGTTCACAACAGACCCCGAACGGTTTAACTATCCAACTGAAGCAGAAGGACAAGATGGCGCATGGAGGAGACAAAGAGGAAAGAGGCGCGATGCTGAGCGCTGCCATAGACATGCAGCAAGAGCTATTATCAGAAGCACCATGTGACCTGAGAGTTGCTCAGGAATTTGATTCGCAGAAAATGGCTGAATAGAGGTCAAAGCCCTTCTCTTACCAGACATTCAGAAGCTGCTGGAGTCGGCATTGCAATCGTCATTGTCTTCCATACAAAAGTCTGTACACCTGAATACCATTGCAATTACCAAGCTGCAACAGGATGTGGCGCTGCTACAACAGGAGAAGCAACTTGGCCAAGACAGAGAACAGAACCTTCAGCAGAAGTTACAAAATTTGATAGACAAAACAGAGGACTTGGAAAATCGCTCGAGACAAAGCAATTTACGTCTCGTCGGACTGCCTGAATCGTTTAAATCAGCAGACTTACAATCCATCTGTGAGAATGATCTACCGAAAATATTGTGACTTAACTACTACTGTCGTGTGTAACGTGCACATCGTGTGGGACCGCCGCAAAACAACAACAGGCGAGGGGAGGCATCGAAACCAACGATGTACAGACCACGGCAAGTAATAATTAAGCTGTTACATTATAACGACAAAGTTTTATTGTTACGGCCATTCAGAGAAGCGAGGCGCCCAGTGCTACTCCATGGCTATGAGATTCTGCTCTTTGATGACTTCTCAGTATCGGTGTCCAAGAAGAGGAGGGCGTTCAGTTTAATTTGCACAACGTTGTTTGAGCGAGATGTTCGCTTTCAACTACTGTTCCCAGCGCGTTAGCGGTTCCAAAGATCTGACGGGACATATGTCATTAATGACACACCAGAACAAGCCAAAGCAGCCTTGGAACGAAATCAACAAAGTGATAGGGAAGTACAGCGACGCAGTTCCAGGTTCTCCCCACGCAGACGACGACAAGATGGCAGTTCATGAAGGAGATCAGGAAAGATGAAAGAGATTCTCTCCACGTTAAATGACATATGAGATATATTTGCTGTTTGAGCCGTTTCTATTGGAGTTCCTTCATACCTATGCTAAAGGATGATAGTTTTGCTGCAATTTTAGATGGTTAAATTAGTTAATTGATATTAGATGTTGAAGATCTCTCATGAGAGTGGGGGTCTTGATAAAGGTGGGACAAATGAGTTAAACATTACATATGGAGGGACAATAAGTGAAGCAGGCTATTGGGGTTTCATGCTTTGGACACATGGGGGGTACACTGAATAGCCTGGGAGGATGGAGGTAATCTCCTCACAGGTTAGAAAAAAGGAAGTCACATAAACACAGGTAGTGGTGGAGAGACTACGACCGCTTACAGCGGTTTATTGGTAAACAAGACCTCTCTCCAATAATTAATCCTGGAATTGTCAATATATCTTGATTAGGTATTTGATATTGTGGTGCTGCTTCCTCCTTTCCTCGCAGGTTGGTGCCAACGACGGCCATAAGAGGGTACACCGTCTCCTCCAGCACACTCTTAATTTTTCTGCCGCCCATTCAACATGAAGATCATCTCCTGGAATGTCAAAGGCTTGCGTGCGCCGGAGAAGCGCACAAAGATTCTGAGGTACCTCCGCCGGTGGAAGCCGTACATAGCACCTTTTTTTTTTTTTGAAAATCTAAATAAAAAGGAACTTTCAAAAAAAAAAAAAACTCCTCTTCAACAATCTACAAGACAAACAAGCATGATGGGTGACGCTGCCTTTATTGAGTTACAGTATTAGATCGACATTGTCCATGAGTAACTATGCACTGTGATAGCTATATAGCATTATTAATTTAAATCTGTTGTGGTTGTTTCAACAGCACTTGCAGGTCTAACTACCTATTGTTTGTATGCATGATGCACTTTCTTGGTGTAATTATTTATTATTGCGCATTATTACCAGGTTTACATGATGGCCATTTCATATATGGTGTGTGAAGTTACAGTTGTCCTCACTCTGTGTATTTTATTATGTCTGTCATTAATAAAACTCGTGAGGATGATGATGATGATGATGTTTATGATTCGTACATCCATTGACTGCATTATCTTACAGGTACAGATAACGTTCCTTAAGAAGCATTAATTGATAATTATGAAATGTATTTTTATGCATTAATTTAAAAAAGTAAACACTATGTTTTATTTTTTGTTACCATTTCTACTAGCCATGTGCAGATATGCGCTGTGATGACAAATTAATATTTGTCCATATTTCTTATAAAAAATTTTCATTTTAGCCCTTGAAAACTTAAATCATTCCTGTTTTAAGCATAACAATCAGGGTGACGGCTCTTCCCTATTTGGAGCATGTTCGACAAGGGTTTTTCTGTGCATGTGTAGGGAACAGGAGACTTCTTGCCGCTGTGGTACACCAAAGGGGATCTTGCTGGATGTGAGATATATTTCTTCTAGCAGACTGAAGTTTGCTCAGGATTTTCCATGATCACAAGGACCTGTGATAAGGTCATAGTCACGTGATCTGGTCATCTGATGTGTACCTCACCTGAGGGTGTGGAGAAGGCCTATAAAACAAGGATCTGTTGTAGTTGGTGTGTGGAAGGAAGGATTTTGGCTGGAGTCAGCCTGGAAGATTGTTTTGTTACTGTGTGCCAGTGTGCACCAAGAAGCGAGTACCAGACCACCCGGAATGGGACCTGGCGGTCTCTGCTGACCTGCAGCCGCTTAGTTAAGCCCGTCCCAAGCAAGGGTGAGTCTGGCACCAGTGGTTCTCCAAACTGTGGTGATTTATGTTCTGTTTTTATTTTGTTATCTGGACTTTTTCTTGAACTCATGATTAAAACCACTGAAATTTGAAGTAAAAGGCGGTGTGTTTGCCTCATTACTGCGGCCCAGCCCTGCCTACCAGAGCGGATCCCTACAATTGGTGGCTTCAATGTGGGCAACGCAGTGAGGTCAGGCTGTTTTTTCCTGCATGACAGTAAATGTCCTAGGTAAAGAAAGTGACACAAAACCCGGTGGATAACTGTCCCAAGATGGAGAACACAGTAAAAATGCTGGAGGAGGCCATGCGGCAGCAACAGCAGGCTATGCAGCAGCAGCAGGCTATACAGCAGCAGGCTATGGAGCAGCAGCAGGCTATACAGCAGCAGGCTATGGAGCAGCAGCAGGCTATACAGCAGCAGGCTATGGAGCAGCAGCAGATATTTAATCAACAGCAACAGGAAACCAATAGTCTAGTGATGCAGCACATCACAGCGCCGCAGACAGCAGGAGCTGCCCGGGGATGGCAGGATGTCCGGAAAGCGGTGCGTACAGCGATCCGAAAGATGGAGCAATCAGATGACGTCGAGGTGTACCTGGAGATGTTGGAAGGCGTGGCTAAAAGGGAGAGACTGCCCCGGTACCAGTGGGCCGAGATCGTGGCTCCGTTTTTTTAATTCAGGACCCGCAAAAGCCTCTAGGGACCTACCCCCCAAGCAACAGGAGGACTATGAGAGCGTCAAGGGTGAGATACTTGCACGTCTTGGGGTAAATGTTTTGGTCCGGGCACAGCGGGTACACCAGTGGAACTTTTCCCCTTCCGAGCCAGCTCGGTCACAGTATTATGACTTGATACACCTGATAGAAAAGTGGTTGCAGCCGGAGGTGTTGTCACCCCGTGCTATGCTGGATCGTATAGTGACTGATAAATTCTTGAGAAATTTGCCACACACCCTTCAAACATGGCTTGGACAGGCAGCCCCTACTGATGGTCTCCAAATGGTAGACCTCATTGAAAGATATGGGGCTACCAAGGAGATACAGGGAGAGACTACCAGGAAGGTACCAAGTAAATTCCACAAACCTTCACCCACAGCTCGGCGAGCAGAGACTCGGAGGGCCGCCCAGGACGGGTCGGGGAACGAAATGGGCCCCATAATCTGTTGGCGGTGCCAACAACCAGGACATGTGAGAGCTGTTTGCCCCCACCTGACAGAGCCCATGGACAACAACTTTGGCTACTATCAGTCTCACTATGCAGAACACATGTGTGCAGTGGTCAAAGCAGAGGGACCCAATATGAACCATTTGTGTAAAGTGCAGGTGGAGGGTAACCCTGCTGTGGCTCTAGTGGACTCAGGGAGTCTCGTGAGTGACCCTAATACGAGCCAGCCACGTCAAAATCAGCGAGTATACTGCTGGGAAAATGGGTGTGTTGTGTATACATGGTGACTTCAAACATTATCCTACCACCCTGGTGATGATAAACACGCCAGCGGGGAGGATGTGACACGAGGTGGGGGTGGTGGTTAATTAGCATTAATAATGGGGAGAGATTTTCCGTTATTTTATGTGCTTTGGCCTGTAATTACCCCTCCCACAGAACAGTCATCGGCACCAGTGGCAAACAGGTTGCATTCTCCAGAAATCGGGCATGAACCTGGTGGCCCAGAGGAAGATGTACTGGCGGTAGGAGTACCTTAGCCTTCGGTGGAGGAGGAAAACCCCTATCCTATAGAAGTGTTAGGTGGGGAGATGGAAGATTTGCCACCGGGACCAGAATTGTCATACTTAAATGTGGCAGGTGACAATTTTGGTATGGCGCAAATACGGGACCCTACGTTGACTCGAGCCAGGGAAAATGTACTGGTTGTCAATGGGGAACCCCAACACCCCAGGACAGCTAAAGTATTTACCCAATTTGAGCTGAACCAAGATTTGCTGTATGGGGTTTAAAAAATACATGGGGAAATTGTCGAGCAATTGCTGGTACCGCAGTCATATCGGAGGTTGGTAATGGACTTAGCGCATGCGCATGTACTAGGGGGACATTTGGGACCAAAGAAAACCCTAGACAGAATTCTACAACGGTTTTACTGGCTATGGGTCTATGAATAAGTTAAACGGTATTGTTACTCTTGTCCCGTGTGCTAGGTAACCAGTCCGCAGCCTCATTTTCAGAGTCCCTTGGTGCCATTACAAATTATAGAGGTACCGTTTGAGAGAATAGCCAATGGATCTGGTGTGGACGGTTAATAAATCAGCAAGGGGTCATCAACACATCCTCGTAGTTCTAGATTACGCTACCAGGTATCCTGAGGCTATTCCCCTGCGACACACCTCGTCAAAACTGATCGCAAAATAACTCATGGGTATGTTCTCTCGGGTGGGAATCCCTCAAGAAATCTTAACAGATCAGGGGACCCCCTTTATGTCAAAAATCATGAAGGAACTCTGCCACGTGTTAAACAGTTGCGCACATCGGTCTATCATCCCCAAACAGACGGTTTAGTAGAAAGGTTCAATAAAACCCTGAACAATATGTTGAAAAAAAAAGGCTCTAAAGATGCTAAGGACTGGGATCTCTTGTTGCCATACCTGATGTTTGCAGTGCATGAGGTACCCCAGGCATCTACGGGCTTCTCGCCCTTTGAACTATTATATGGCAGACATCCCCGTGGCTTACTCGATATAGCTAAAGAGGCCTGGGAAAACCATACAACTCCCCACAAAAGTGTGATAGAACATGTGGCCAAAATGCAAGAGAGAATGGAGACAGTCCTACCATTAGTCCGAGAACATATGGAATCAGCACAAAGGTCACAGAGGCAGGTCTATAACCGGGAAGCACGGGTAAGGTCCTTTAACCCTAGGGATCGGGTGTTGGTACTTGTGCCTACAGTGGATAGTAAGTTCCTTTCAAGGTGGCAGGGACCCTACGACATTATAGAGAAGGTGGGACCAGTAAACTATAAAATACACCAACCAGGGCGGAGAAAGCCAGAACACATATACCATGTGAATTTGCTCAAGCCATGGAACGACAGAGACCCGCTTGGTCAGGATTGTCCACGGCCTGCATTTCCAGTACAGATGGCTTCCTTGCCTCAGGAGAAGGCAAGAGAAGTCCTCTCCGCCGTCAAAAAATCAGACACTTTGTCGCACAGACAAGTTCAGGAAGTCAGAGAGTTTGTTAGCCGAAATACAGATGTTTTTTTTTAACTTCCTGGTCGTACCTCCCTAATACAACATGACATTGTCACTGAGCCGCAGGGCAAAGTACGATTAAAGCCATATCGGGTGCCTGAGGCCCGGCGACAAGCCATCTTGGAAGAGGTCAAGAAGATGCTGCAGTTAGGGGTCATTGAAGAGTCCCAGAGTGAGTGGGCCAGCCCAATAGTCCTAATACCAAAGCCAGATGGGACACTAAGGTTCTGTAATGACTTCAGAAAACTGAATGAAATTTCTAACTTTGACGCCTACCCCATGCCCCGGGTCGATGAGTTAATAGAGCGGTTTGGGCAGGCACGTTATTTTTCACTCATTGACCTCACAAAAGGGTATTGGCAGGTGCCACTAACAAAAGCAGCGAGAGAGAAAACGGCTTTTTTAACACCCGAGGGACGGTTCCAGTATATAGTCCTACCCTTCGGGTTGCATGGCGCTCCAGCGACATTCCAGAGGTTAATGGACGTTGTTCTTCGTCCTCATCGCCGATATGCCGCGGCCAATCTGGACGATATTGTGGTGTACAGTACAGACTGGGAAAGTCACTTAGCCAAGGTACAGGCGGTGATAGATTCGCTGAGACAAGCAGAGCTAACTGCCAACCCAAAGAAGTGTTCCATAGGGTTGGAGGAAGATCGCTACCTGGGGTATGTGATTGTGAGAGGAGTTATCAAAGCCCAAATAAACAAAGTGGAGGCAATCCAAAACTGGCCCCGTCCCCTCACCACTAAACAAGTGAAAGGGTTTTTGGGGTTAGTGTGATACTACCGGCGGTTTATTCACAATTTTGCAACACTGTCGGTGCCGTTAAATGACTGCCTAAAAGGCAGGAATTTAGTAATGGTGCGATGGAATGATCAGCTCGAAGAAGCGTTTGTAAAACTAAAAGGGGCACTTTGTGTGTGTCACCATTTTTGATCACACCCGACTTCAAAAGAGAATTCATTGTCCAGACTGATGCGTCAGAGGTAGGTGTGGGGGCCGTTTTGTCTCAGGAGGTTAACGAGGAGAAGCATCACATTACTTTCCAGAGTCAAAAGCTAACTCCAGCTGAAACCAGATACAGCATTGTAGAGAGAGAGAGTGCCTGTCGATCAAGTGGGCACTGGAGTCGTTGCGCTACTATCTGTTGGGGATAATATTTTGGTTGTTAACTGATCATTCCCCTCAGACTGGCAGTGTTGTATCCCAGGGAGTAGAGTTCAGGTGGTAGATAGATGAACATAACAGGAGAAATTGATAACGTTGCCAACCAGTTATTTAATCGGAAAACGGACAGACAAATTCTGGCGAGATCCATGCCTTGTTCATTTTCAGAAAAGTAAGCCGGTCTACATTATCGGAGGATAGTCGCATGCGACGGTCTGTTAGTACACCACCTGCAGCACTAAAGACGCGCTCCGATAATACACTGGCAGCAGGGCAAGCCAGCACCTCCAATGCATACTGGCTAAGCTCTGGCCATGTATCCAGCTTAGAGACCCAAAACTTGAAAGGGGAAGAGCCATCTGGGAGTACACTGAGAGGGCAAGACAAGTAGTCTGTCACCATCTTACGGAAACGTTGCCTCCTGGTGACTGGAGGCGTCTCGGATGGTGTAGACATTGGTGGCGCTGACACAAAACTTTGCCACATTTGGAACATACTGGTCTTGCCCCCCTGTGTAGAGGCGCTGCTTGTGTTCCCTCTTGTTACAGAGCTGTCTCCATTGCCTCCACGCACAGAGCTGCTTTGTAAAGCAGTAGCAGAAGCGTTCTCGGCTGGAATGGAGAACATTATGGATTGCACCAGTGTGTCTTTGTACTCCCGCATTTTACGCTCCTGGTTCAACGGTGTGATGAGGCTTTGTAAGTTGTCCCGGTAGCGAGGGTCTAGGAGGGTGTACACCCAATAATCAGACGTGGTGAGAATTGGGCGATGCGGCGGTCGTTTCTCAGGCACTGCAGCATGAAATCAACCATGTGCTGCAGACTCCCAACTGGCCAAGAAACACTGTCCTCTGTAAGAGGCGTCATCTGTACCTGCTCTGCATCACCCCACCCTCGCTCTACATACTGACTAGAGCGTTGTGTACCTCCCTCTGTAGTGATTTCTTCCTCCTCCATTGACTCCTCCTCATCCTCCTCACAAAGTGAGCCCTGCAAAGCCCTTTGGGAGGAACCACGTTGCGCTGACTGTCCAAAAGGTGATGGAATTTGTGTCTCCTCATCCTCCACCTCTTCCAAAACCTCATCCCTTAGTGCTTGCAGTGTTTTTTGAAGCAGGCAGATAAGGGGGACAGTCAGGCTGACTAGTGCATCATCTGCACTCGTCATCGCGTTGACTCATCAAACGCACGCAAAACGTGGCAGATGTCCTTCATAGAGGCCCACTCAGTAGTGGTGAAGTGTGAACGGCGCAAATTGCGTGTTGATTGCACCTGTTGCAGATGTTACTCCATTACTGCTGTCTGCTGCTCACACAACCGCTCCAACATATGAAACGTGGAATTCCACCTGGTGGGTACGTCACATATGATGCGATGTTCAGGAAGGCGCAATCTGCGTTGCAGAGCTGCAATGCGCGATCTGGCCATGCTGGAATGTCGCAAGTGAGCGCACTCTAGGCGGACCTTGTGCAGCAGTGCATCAAGATCCGGATAGTCCCTCAAAAAACTCTGCACGACCAAGTTGAGCACATGTGCCAGACATGGTATGTGAGTGAGGTTGCCAAGGGCCAGAGCTGCCACCAGATTTCGGCCATTGTCACACACTACCAAGCCTGGCTGGAGATTCGCTGGCAAAAACCACACGTCGCTCTCCTGCTTGATGGCATTCCAGACCTCCTGCGCTGTGTGGCTTCAATTCCCCATGGAAATTAATTTCAGGACGGCCTGTTGACGTTTGGCCACGGCTGTGCTCATATCGGTCACAACAGGTAAGCGTTCACGGGTCCATGTGGAGGTAGACCGTGACGGCTCCTGCAGCGATGACTCTGAGGAACTGGAGTAGGAGGAGGAGTCAATGTGTACAGACTGGATTCCAGCAATCCTTGGAGTTGGCAGAACACGTACAGCGCCACTCGCAACATCTGTACCCGGCTCCACAACATTGACCCAATGGGCAGTGAGGGAAAGGTATCGTCCCTGGCCATGGGTACTGGTCCACGCATCGGTGGTCAGGTGGACCTTGCTACTGATGGCGTTTAGTAGCGCATGTTTAATTTTTCCCTCAACATGCTTTTGCAGAGCAGGGACGGCTTGCCTGCTGAAATAAAATCGGCTTGGCACATTGTATTGTGGGACTGCCAATGCCATTAAGTTCCGGAAACTGTCAGTCTCCCAGCCTGAATGACAGCATTTCAAGGGACAGGAGTTTTGCAATGCCAGCATTCAGAGCCTGTGCTCGTGGATGGTTTGCCGAGTATGGCCGTCTTTTATCCCATGCCTGTGCTACCGATGGCTGTTTTGTGGCCTGGGAGTGTGAGGATGACAGGGAACTTGCAGCTGTGGGTGGAATAACTCTTTGTCTCTGGACAACAGTGACCGAGGTTCTTCCATGGCGATCGTGTGAGGAAGCCGAACCAGCTGTGTGTGAGCTGAAGGAAGAGGCTCCAACACGACCTGAAGATGTAGGTGCTGCTGTAGGTTGGCCTACATCTCCAGTGTGTCTTTGTAACTCAACTACGTGCTTTGTCCGCACATGTTTCCACATATTAGTGGTATTGAGGTTACTGACACTTTTACCTCTTTTTACTTTTTGCTTACACAGCTTGCATTTGACATAGCAAATATCATCTGCAAGTCTGTCAAAAAAGGACCACGCAGTGCAAGTCCTGGGAGCGCCCGTTTTGACTTTTGGAAGAGAACTGCTCCCAACTGGTGCCAAACTGGAGGCTACAGGCAACCGAGTCTGCAGCCTACCTCTCCCTCCTGTTTGTACCGTTGGGCCAATTTCTTCCTCAGAGCTGCTCCCACCACCTTCCTGTTCCTCACGCCATGTTGGGTCTTGAACCTCATCATCTCCACTACCCTCTTCCAACACCTGCTGCTGTTGGGCGGTCTGGACAGCACCATGCTCAACAGAAACTGGCAACTGAGTCTCATCATCATCAGATGTGTTCTGCGGTGTGCTGACCATCGGCACTGGCTCACCCGCCTCTTCAGATTCAGAGAGACACAGCTGTTGCGCATCACTGCATACTCCCTCTTCTTCAAATTCCAGAATGCTGCTTGGCTGGGCCCCTGTTTGCAAGCCAACAGATTCTGAGAACAGAAGCAGAGACTCAGCTGGCTCCAGTTCAGAACTCTCTGACTGCCTGGGCAATTTGACAGGCGGTGAACAGACAGATGGTTGATCAACAGTGTTGTGGTCCTGAGAGGAGGTAGAAGCAATTGAAGTCGATGCATTGGCTGCCATCCAACCAACAACGGCTTCAATTTGTTCTTCCCGCAGCAGGGGGGTACCCCGAGCTCCTACAAAACTGCACATAAAGGAACGCTCACGGGGAAAACTGGTGGATGCTGTGTCACTGGGGGTGGCAGCAGCCACAGAATCCCCACGTCCTCTCCCTGCTGAAACTCCACGGCCACGACCACGTGCCTTACTCCCTGCCTTCTTCATCTTGGTAGATTGATAAAGAAAGTCAGAAAAGTTATAAGGCCTAAGTGTGGTTATTACGCAGAGACTGCAGTGAACACTTCACACAACTGTTCACTATCTCTGAAAAGCTCCTTTCTATAATTCTATAGTGTTTGCAACCAATGTATTGGATACGGATGGAAGCGCGTCACACTAATAGATTTGAGTTATTTGAAATGGTATGGAGCAGCACCAATTAGAGAAATATGACAAGGATGAGGCAGTGACACACGTTCAGCAGACTACAACCAGCAGTGGTTGAAGAACTAACTGGAGCGTGATCTGCACTCAAAAAAAGAAAACCTCACAGACTAGAGTGAACACTGAACACAACTGTTCACTATCTCTGAAAGCTCCTTTCTGTAATTCTATAGTGTTTGCAACCAATGTATTGGATACGGATGGAAGCGCGTCACACTAATAGATTTGAGTTATTTGAAATGGTATGGAGCAGCACCAATTTGAGAATAATGACAAGGATGAGGCAGTGACACACATTCAGCAGACTACAACCAGCAGTGGTTGAAGAACTAACTGGAGGGTGATCTGCACTCAAAAAAAAAAACCTCACAGACTAGAGTGAACCTGAACACAACTGTTCACTATCTCTGAAAGGCTCCTTTCTGTAATTCTATAGTGTTTGCAACCAATGTATTGGATACGGATGGAAGCGCGTCACACTAATAGATTTGAGTTATTTGAAATGGTATGGAGCAGCACCAATTTGAGAAAAATGACAAGGATGAGGCAGTGACACACGTTCAGCAGACTACAACCAGCAGTGGTTGAAAAACTAACTGGAGCGTGATCTGCACTCAAAAAAAAAAAAAAAATCACAGACTAGAGTGAACACTGAACACAACTGTTCACTATCTCTGAAAGGCTCTTTTCTGTAATTCTATAGTGTTTGCAACCAATGTATTGGATACGGATGGAAGCGCGTCACACTATAATTTCAATTGAATGGAGCAGCAAGAATTACACTAAAGAAAAAAAAAGAGTCTGTGAGTGACACGTGCAGATGCCTACAAACAGCGTTGGATGCAGAGCAAACTGCAGCGTCACCTGCACTCTCACACACACACCTTGCACAGAGCTGTTAAAACAACACTGGCAAAAGGAAGCTTTACACAGCGGTTGGTAAACTAGCCTGCCTAGAGCACAGTACACAAAATCGCAATCTCTAACTGTCCCTCAGAGTCAGCAGAGCAGCGTTCTGTCCCTTACTGAATTCACAGCACAGTGACGCTAAAATGGCGGCGGCGCCTTTTATAGTGCATTCTGACATCATTTCAGCATCCAATCACAGCCATGCCATTAGTTAACATGACCGCAGCAGTACAGGATGTGCCCACACTTCTTAGGATTCCTCATTGGCTGACTAAAATCACATTGCCTCTCAAAGAATTATGGCAACTTCCGATTCCGGTATACGATATATGAAAAATATCGGAACTAAGTATCGGAATTCCGATACAGCGAATATCGGCCGATACCCGATACTTGCGGTATCGGAATGCTCAACTCTATCCAAAATGCAAAAAAAACTTAAATTGCAACCTTTCAGTCAACTATAGGCCGTTATCAAGCCAGTTACAAAATGACAGAAGACAAGATTTTCTGGATTTGCCCGCTAGACAAATGCGATCACAAATACGACTGACCATCAGCACTGACCCCAGCAACATGATCTAGGGAACCGCCATTGCTGACGTCTTGGTACCCATCAGCAGTTACGGGCTGAGCTTCAAAGGAGACAGTGATTTAATCTGCATATAGCAATAGTATTGTATTGCCTTATATAGTATAGGGAAACTGATAGCAAGTTAAAGTCCCCCAGTGGGATTAAAAAATAAAATGAATGATGCAGGGATGGACGTTGACAGCTTGGGGCCCCTATGCAAGAAATGTGTTAGGGCCCCCTCCTTTTATGGGGATCATCTTACAGATATACATATATACGCATATACCCAATCTCCTCTCGTTATGTATATCGCCACCCCTTATTATGTAGTGTCCTGTTTTGTTATATACAGCACCTTTCATTACGTATCAGATTCTCTTGTTATTTTTGATATTTATAGCATTCTGTTATCCTGTTCTTTATTACATATTGTCCTCTTTTGTTAGATGTACAGTACAGACCAAAAGTTTGGACACACCGTCTCATTTAAAGATTTTTCTGTATTTTCATGACTATGAAAATTGTACATTCACACTGAAGGCATCAAAACTATGAATTAACACATGTGGAATTATATACTTAACAAAAAAGTGTGAAACAACTGAAAATATGTCTTATATTCTAGGTTCTTCAAAGTAGCCACCTTTTGCTTTGATGACTGCTTTGCACACTCTTGGCATTCTCTTGATGAGCTTCAAGAAGTAGTCACCGGAAATAGTCTTGAAGTAGTTCCCAGAGATGCTTAGCACTTGTTGGCTCTGCGGTCCAGCTCATCCCAAACCATCTCGATTGGGTTCAGGTCTGGTGACTGTGGAGGCCAGGTCATCTGGCGTAGCACCCCATCACTCTCCTTCTTGGTCAAATAGCCCTTACACAGCCTGGAGGTGTGTTTGGGGTCAATGTCCTGTTGAAAAATAAATGTTGGTCCAACTAAACGCAAACTGGATGGAATAGCATGCCGCTGCAAGATGCTGTGGTAGCCATACTGGTTCAGTATGCCTTCAATTTTGAATAAATCCCCAACAGTGTCACCAGCAAAGCACCCCCACCATCACACCTCCTCCTCCATGCTTCACAGTGGGAACCGGGTATGAAGAGTCCATCTATTCACCTTTTCTGCGTAGCACAAAGACAAGGTGGTTGGAACCAAAGATCTCAAATTTGGACTCATCAGACTAAAGCACAGATTTCCACTGGTCTAATGTCCATTCCTTGTGTTCTTTAGCCCAAACAAATCTTTTCTGCTTGTTGCCTGTCCTTAGCAGTGGTTTCCTAGCAGCTATTTTACCATGAAGGCCTGCTGCACAAAATCTCCTCTTAACAGTTGTTGTAGAGATGTCTGCTGCTAGAACTCTGTGTGGCATTGACCTGGTCTCTAATCTGAGCTGCTGTAAACCTGCGATTTCTGAGGCTGGTGACTTGGATAAACTTATCCTCAGAAGCAGAGGTGACTCTTCGTCTTCCTTTCCTTGGGCGGTCCTCATGTGAGCCAGTTTCTTTGTAGCGCTTGATGGTTTTTGCAACTGCACTTGGGGACACTTTCAAAGTTTTCCCAATTTTTCAGACTGACTGACCTTCATTTCTTAAAGTAATGATGGGCACTCGTTTTTCTTTACTTAGCTGCTTTTTTCTTGCCATAATACAAATTCTAACAGTCTATTCAGTAGGACTATCAGCTGTGTATCCACCAGACTTCTGCACAACACAACTGATGTTCCCAACTCCATTTATAAGTCCAAAAATCCCACTTATTAAACCTGGCAGGGCACACCTGTGAAGTGAAAACCATTTCCGGTGACTACCTCTTGAAGCTCATCAAGAGAATGTCAAGAGTGTGCAAAGCAGTCATCAAAGCAAAAGGTGGTTACATTGAAGAACCTAGAATATAAGACATAATTTCAGTTGTTTCACACTTTTTTGTTAAGTATATAATTCCACATGTGTTGATTCATAGTTTTGATGCCTTCAGTGTGAATTTACAATTTTCATAGTCATGAAAATACAGAGAAATCTTTAAATGAGAAGGTGTGTCCAAACTTTTGGTCTGTACTGTATAATGCAAAACCTTCTGATGAAGCATGGGAAAGCATATTTTCTAATGGAGGAAGCTAACAGACTTACAGTTAGGTCCATATATATTTGGACAGAAACAACATTTATTTAATTTTGGTTCTAGACATTACCACAATGAATTGTAAACAAAACAATTCAGATTCAGTTGAAGTTCAGACTTTCAGCTTTCATTTGAGGGTATCCACATTAAAATTGGATGAAGGGTACATGAGTTTCAGGTCCTTAACATGTGCCACCCTGTTTTTAAAGGGACCAAAAGTAATTGGACATTTGACTCTAAGGCTATTTCATGGACAGGTGTGGGCAATCCCTTCGTTATGTCATTTGCAATTAAGCAGATAAAAGGGCTGGAGTTGATTTGAGCTGTGGTGTTTGCATTTGGAAGGTTTTGCTGTGAAAGAAACATGCGTTCAAAGGAGCTCTCCATGCAGGTGAAACAAGCCATCCTTAAGCTGCAAAAACAGAAAAAAACCATCCAAGAAATTGCTACAACATTAGGAGTGGCCAAATTTTCAGTTTTGTACATTCTGAGAAAGAAAGAAAGCACTGGTGAACTCATCAATGCAAAAAGACCTGGGCACCCACGGAAGACAACAGTGGTGGTTGATCGCAGAATACTCTCCATGGTGAAGAGAAACCCCTTCACAACAGCCAACCAAGTGAACAACACTCCTTAGGAGGTAGGCGTGTCAATATCCAAATCTACCATAAAGAGAAGACTTCATTAAAGTAAATACAGAGGGTTCACTGCACGGTGCAAGCCACTCATAAGCATCAAGAATAAAAAGGCTAGGCTGGACTTTGCTAAAAAACATCTAAAAAAGCCAGCACAGTTCTGAAAGAACATTCTTTGGACAGATGAAACCAAGATCAACCTCTACCAGAATGATGGAAAGAGAAAAATATGGTGTAGGTGTGGTACAGCTCATGATCCAAAGCATACCACATCATCTGTAAAACACGGCGGAGGCAGTGTGATGGCTTGGGCATGCATGGCTGCCAGTGGCACTGGGTCACTAGTGTTTATTGATGATGTGACACAGGACAGAAGTAGCCGAATGAATTCTGAGGTATTCAGTATGCTGTGTGCTCAGATCCAGCCAAATGCAGCCAAACTGATTGGTCGTCGTTTCATACTACAGATGGACAATGACCCTAAACATAAAGCCAAAGCAACCCAGGAGTTTATTAAAGCAAAGAAGTGGAATATTCTTGAATGGCCAAGTCAGTCACCTAATCTCAACCCAATTGAGCATGCATTTCACTTGTTAAAGACTAAACTTCAGACAGAAAGGCCCACAAACAAACAGCAACTGAAAACCACCGCAGTGAAGGCCTGGCAGATCATCAAAAAAGAGGAAACACAGCGTCTGGTGATGTCCATGAGTTAAAGACTTCAGGCAGTCATTTCCAACAAAGGGATTTCAACCAAGTACTAGAAATGAACATTTTATTTACAATTATTTAATCTGTCCAATTACTTTTGGTCCCTTTAAAACAGGGTGGCACATGTTAAGGAGCTGAAACCCCTAAACCCTTCATCCAATTTTAATGTGGATACCCTCAAATTAAAGCTGAAAGTCTGAACTTCAACTGCATCTGAATTGTTTTGTTTACAATTCATTGTGGTAATGTCTAGAATCAAAATTAAATAAATGTTGTCTCTGTCCAAATATATATGGACGTAACTGTATCTTCTGGTCACAGACTGCTCCATTATCAGTAATTTATTAATTAAAAATGATTAAAAATAATCTATGACACTTTGTAATAATGCTTGGCGCTCCACATAACAACAGAGTACACTATATAAAAAGGGACTGTACATTACATAACTAAAGAGGATGATACATACTAAGTGATGGTGCTATACAGAGACATGTAATGTTTAGGCACCCCTAATAAAAATTACTATAATAACAAGTCATATACGGCACTCTTTGGTCGATGGGTAAGGTGTACAAATAGGGTACTCAGGTAAAATTATGGTGAAAAAAAAAGTTTTATTTTACTTTGCATTCAATATGTTCTTGAACGTTTTTCGCTTTAGTTTAGACCTACATCAGAACTAAAGGGGAGTGGGTGTACAGAAAAAAAGGGGTGTCCTAAAATAAACTGACAAATTAATAGCAAAAAATACAAAAAAATGCAGATAAATTTATATTTAGACAAATTGTTGCTACATTAGAGAATATGTCCTACAGTAATATACATGTTAAAATGCCACAGTGTACCTGAGCAGAGAGTTAATGGATACTCCACAGTAAAAAGTAATATATAAAAAAAACAAAATTAATAGAAAACTAAAGTCTACTCTCACTAATATGATGAGAAGTTGAAGTAAAAAATGAATACAGGAACATCCTGTGGGATAACTAGGGAGAGAGTCCAGTCAATAATTACAAGTGATAAAGGGTAAATGGGTGCAGAAGATTCCTAGATTCTTAAGTGAGGACATCCAATAAAAGATTGGTGATTCTAAGCAGACCTATTGTACCTGGGAGGGTGAGGGTGAGATAAGGTTAGTATCACATATGGTTTATGCATTAAGATACAGAGAAGAGAGACATATGATAGCCCTTAGTTTGAGTTTACAAATACACATGGACATGAGTAAGTGGTGAAATTACCTGAATGGTGAGGAGGAGGAACCTGGGCAGAATACGCATGAAGGTGTGATCTGCGTTGCTGAGGGAAGTGCTGTATGCAGTGTGTGCATGCCAGTGTTTAATGGCGTACGAACCCATAAGTTTGAGTGTCATGTGATAGAGCTGCGTTATCGTGTCACATGATCGCGTCTCGACCTGCATGGTTAGTACCTAGTGGCTCTCCCCTTTGAAAGCAACACAGTTTGTGTACCCTGACAAGCATCTTTCAATTCTTGTTTGGGGACTTTCATCCATTCTTCCTTGAAAAATTCTTACAGTTCTGTGAGATTCCAGGGTCATCTTGCATGCACTACTATTTTTGAGGTCTAGCCACAGATTTTCAATAATGTTCAGATCATGTGACTGTAAAGGCTATTGTAAAACCTTCAGCTTGCACCTTTTGAGTTAGTCTATTGAGGATTTTGACTGATGTTTAAGATCACTATCCCTTTGTAGAATCCATACTCTTTTCAACTTCAGCTTATTTTACAGATGGTTGTTGATAAAATTTGTTGAAATTTCATTGAATCTATTTTTCCCTCTACCCATGAAATGTTCCCCATGCCATTGGCTGCAGCACAACCCCAAAACTTGATTGATCCATCCCTATGCTTGATGAGATGTTCTTTTCCTGAATTTCTTTGCTCTTTTTTCTCCACAGATATCTTTGCTCATTGATCCATAGGACTTGTTTCCAAAATGCATCAGCCTTGTGTAGATGGTCTTTTGCATACTTCTGATGCTTAATTTTAATATGAGGATGCAGAAGAGGTTTTCTTCTGATGACTCTCCCATGAAGGCCATATTTGTGCAGGTGTCTCAAAACAGTATAACGATGTACCACAACTCCAGAGATATATTTTTCCATATTTTGGCCCACAGAGTCATGTTAGGTTAGGTATTGCTTTTTGCAGGATGAGTTGACATTTTTATTGGTACCATTTTCAGGTACATGACATTTTTGATTGCTTTTTATTCTGATTTTTGTGAGACTTAATGAACAAAAAACAGCAATTCACAAATTTCTTTTGGGGGGGCGTTTATACCGTTCCACATGTGGTAAAATTGATAAAGCAGATTTATTCTTCAGGTCAGTATGATGATAGCGATACCTCATTTATATCTTTTTTATGTTTTGGTGCTTTTATACAATGAAAACTGCTTTAAAGAAAAAATAATTATTTTTGCATCACTTTATTCTGAGAGATATAACTTTTTTATTTTCCAAGTGATGGAGCTATATGGTGGCTTGTTTTTTGCAGAACAAGATGACATTTTCAGCTGTACCATGTTTATTTATATCTGTCTTTTTGATTGCATGTTATTCCACTTTTTGTTCGACGGTATGATGATAAAGCATTGTGTTTTTGCCTTGTTTTTTTATGGTGTTCCATAAAGGGGTTAACTACTGGGGCAGTTTTATATGTGGGGTCGTTATGGACGCGGCGATACCAAATATGTGTACTTTTATTGTTTTTATTTTTTATTTACATAAATAAATGTATTTATTGGTAAAATATGTATTTAATTTTTTTTCTATATTTGAGGATTTTTTTTTATATTTTTACACATTCTAATTTATTTTTTAACTTTAGTACATTATCCCAGTATGGGACATTAATTATATAAAGTCAGATCGATGATATGACACTTTGCATAGCACAGTGTCAGATCAACAATCTGACAGGCAGTGAAGGAGGCTTGCCTGTGCCTGCTCTCAGCAGGCATTGAGAAACCACCTCACTGAAGAACCCGGAAGGACCCCGCTGCCATCTTGAAGTCAAGGGTCTCCATGGAGACCTCAATGTGATAATATCACGTTGCTCCGGTGGGAGCGCGCAGAGAGCCCCCTCCCTGCGCAATGCTTCTCTATGCTGCCGCTATCAGTACTGACAGTGGCATCAGAGGGGTTAAATGCCCACGATCAGTGATAGCACCAATTGTGGGCATTACTGTAGGGTGTCAGCTGTCACATACAGCTGACACCCGCTCCCGATCACCATGGTGCTCAACGTGAGGCCGCATTGATTGTGCCGCCATACTACTACTGTTGCGGGCAGAAATGCAGTTCCCGCAGAGCATTACTAGTACGGCGAAGGTTGGGAAGGGGTAAACTGTTCACAATAACAGTAAATTTTACCAGGGGTGCCCGGTCAGATTAAGGCCATGTGCACATGATGAGTATTTGGTGAATTTTTTACCTCAGTATTTGAAATCCAAAATCAGGACTGGAGCAATCAGAGGAAAGTATAATAGAAACAGGTGCACCACTTCTGCATTTTTTACCTACTGCTGGTTTTAAGGCCGGGGACACACTCACCATACAAAAATACGGACCGTATTGTACGGTCGTATTACGCCAACATGTTGCAGGCACACCCATCCGTATTTCATGCATTTTCAGGGTGCGGCTGCGTATTTTGCGCATGTAAGCATGGCATCCGTATAGCGTATTTTTCTCGTAGCCTTGCAAAATGGACATTTAACGGTTTTTAGGCCTGAAACTCATTCAAATCATCATCAGCAAGGCTATTTATTGCCTCTGCATCCGGTTGCAACCCCTAATCTTGCCATTTGGGTGGTCTGCTTGTGTTGGAGGGCAGCTGCTTGCTTGCCAACATGTCTGACACTCTTCAGTTCACCCCAACTGATCTAGTGTTGTACAACTGTGTTTTGTACTGCTGCTTTGGCCAGCCTTACCCAGTGATCGTTGATCCGCGCAGGAGGAGGCGAATGTGGGCTTTTCCGCATTTGAGGCAACGACTCATAAAGAACATTTTCACAGGCTGTATGCATGTCTGCAGACTTTTCCATATTATTGTGTCGAGTTTTGTCTGATGACCATTTCAGGCTTTGAGGTTTTGTGGGAGAATGTGCGGAAAGGGATGACCTAGCAGGATACGGAAATCAATCTCTGCACAGGAGCGACTTATCATTAGGCAACCATCTGGATTTATGACCTACATACTGTCTATTGATGATGTGTTTTAGCAGTAGCTTCCATTTACCCTTATGGCTGTTGCAGAAATATCCTCATAATATAGGCCATATATCACCTTGACATACCTGAACAATGATGTGAATCTTAAAAATATAGAAAAATGGTACTTGCCCTATATTAAACTTATGATTGTTTGGACATTCAGTCATTTAAGGCTTATGTATAGTGTGTTTGTTAAACCTTTGTGCATGTGCATTGATTGTTGTCTGTACATTGGCTTACTTGTAAGTTATTAACTACTGGCATATTCTATTCCGCACTCCATCAGCATTTTTGGATTGTGACGTCCAACATCTCTGCCATTGTTCGTGATACCTGCTCACAACTGTGTTACAGACTTCATCAACTGGTGATGGCTGAGCCAAAGATGGAAGAGTGGAAGAGGATTGACAGGGGATTTGAGGACCAATGAAACTTGCCATATTCTCATAGTGTCTGTCTGGTGTTAATGGTCATAACACATGTGTTGGTGGTTGAGTACAAACAACTTAGGAAAAAATAATCCAAACTTTGCATCGAAAAACATATTTATATGTGGTAACTGGCACTTGAGGTAGTGACAACCACAATTGTTTCATATGGTATATGTATTAACACCACATTTGGGTAAGTTTGCAGTCTTACACAAGAACCAAAAGAAGGCATCACAACATTCCAAATTGCTCCATACATCATAGTATATAAATGCCTCAAACTATAGTCACTATGGGTACTGCTGATCATATGTGACCCATATGTTTGTTTGACAGGATTATACTACTTCAAATATGCAGTAGCCAACAACATGGAGTGACATTTAAAGTAACCAAATAACCAACTTTCACTATCACTAGTGAGCACCATATCTGCCCCATATGGTTAGGTTCTAAGACTAGACTAATGCAATGATGCATTAGCCAACAATTTTTAACAGGGATGGGGACAAAATAACAAACATTGGTAGAAATTATAATATCTAACGAAATAATAATATTTTCACATATCCCATATACCACCAGCTAAGTACCATATGGTATTTGTAGGCATTCAGATTAGTGCAAATATGTGTTACACAACATGTTGTTCAAATAAATTATCACAAAGAACTAACATTTCTCGCAATAGGAGCAAATAATTAAAATAATAAGCGTTGACTATGCCTATTGAACAGCATATTGCTAGCATATGTTGTTAACAGTCATGTATATTACTGCTAATGTCTTAGACACAATAGGAGGATAAAGTAAATCTAAAACCATTACTAACTGGTTTGTAAATCCTAAAATATAAGTTATAGACAAAATCACAGCTGGTGGTATGTGGGTGGTGTTGTTGGCGGTTCCCAGCATCTCTTTGTGGTTGGCTTGGATCACCACCTTGACCAGAACCCAGTTGGGTTAGATTTTCAGGCCCCTGAGCTAACATCTGGCCATGGTCAGGTTGGTGTGTGGGCACATTGCCATACAGATAAGGAGATTATATTCCTGTGGAAGATGATACCCACGAGACTCATACCCGCCAATATGACCATGTTGAACAGATCCAGGTTGGGACAAGCCTGCAACACTGGATCTGTACAAGTGGTCATATTGTGAAGTTGGATTATAGCAGCCATTTGACCCTGTTGTTGCCAACGTTGTTTCAGTGGGGGAATGGGAAGAGGTGTAGGCGCCCTTGCAGGAGGATCATCATATCTGTTGGGAAATGAAAGAGGATTAGAACATGTTTGAGAGGTGAGTCTAAACTGCATGTGTGGTATGTGGTGTGATGTATGTACTTACGGTTTGAGAGCCAGAATAGGTGGAAGAAAACCCAGCCTGTCTAAGTAAACATATTTTCGCTTTCTGGGTGCTGCTGACCCGCTCATGGCCCTCTGCTGGCGTTGGAGCCTGTATTGGTCTCGGCTGCTTCTCCATCTTCTCATAACATCATCCACTGCAATGAGACATATAATGTACTCATTTAGTTAGCTGGACAAAGCCTAATTATTGTACAGACACGTTATATAGTCATGGGGGTCTAGTAGGAGGCGACTATACAAAATATTTGGCGGACAACTGCTAAAAAAAGGGGGGGCTAATTCTGCACTAGAACTATGCTGTGAGCGTTAAGAAAATTGAATACAAATCAAGTAACTTACAGATTCGCTGATGCTTCTGAGTGGGCTGTCGCCAAAGTGGGGAAACATCTGCCCACAGATGCACCTCCATGCCGCCTCATTCCTTGCACGTTCCGCGTAATGTGCATCTCTTTTGTGGCACATTTCGGCCCTCTTCTGCAGCAAGACTCTCAAAATGTCCACATTGATGAGCGTAGGCATCATGGCCGACTCCATGGAGGCGTCCTTCCGGGATGTCTGGCGCTCTTTTTGAGCTAATTTGCATGTGGCAGCTTCCTCCAGCATGTGTTGCACCATTTCCTGTGAGCTGCTGAAGTCTTCCGTATTTCTCGCAAGTCAAACGCCTGGTCCGTGTGTAATCCATTGTTTTCTCGCACCCATAGACTTTCATTGGCATACAAAGGGAGTAATACGCGTACAATCGCAGCATGCTGTGGGTGTCTCGCACCGATAGTATACGCCCGAGAAAAATACGCATGATCCGAGCTACGCATAGAGAAATATTGGTCCATGTGTAATGCATGGTTTTCACGCCTCTCACTCTTCCGTATTCCTACTTAGTATTACGCCGGCCTAACTTACACATACTGATGTAAAGTACTGATTAAATTCTGAAGTGTGCACGAGGCCTAAGGTTATGTGAACACAGCGTCTTTTTCAGGATGATCCCACCTGAAAAAGTGTTAAATAAATGCTAAAAAGATCTAACTCATACACTGCACTGTAAAAACTACTTGTTTTCCTGTGTTCAGTCTCTAAAGTTTTTTTTAACAACTTGAGGTTTACTAAGATATGAAGCAGCTAAAAAAGTGACCAGTTTATTGTATGGGCACCAGTTTATTAATAAAAAAAGTTAACAAAATCCGATAGCTAAAAGATGTCGAAAAAGACGACCAAAAAGGAGCAAAAATGTAACTTCAGCACAAAATGACAACTGTGTTCTCAAGCATCTTCTCTTTGAAAATGGGAATTCACAGACATCTAACAGACATCATGGGTAGAGATGAGCGACTTTGCCTCCGAAAGGGTCGAGTCGGGTTTCGGACAGCCCAACTTTTCCAAAAGTCGAGTCAAACGAAATCGGCCGACTATTAGAAAAAGACGAAAGTCCGACTGAAACTCGAACCGACCCCAATGCAAGTCAATGGGGAAGAAAAGTAAGCAGGGAGTGGAGAACAGTAAACACACCTACAGTGCCCATTTCAATGCCAATGACATCAATTCTTATTACTTAAGCTTGTCCATTTGACAACTTTCACTCCTTATCTATGAACTAGTCATATTTATGTTCATCCTTCTGCCATAATGACAGTTCTGCTTCACGTCACCTGTCTTACCTATTGCATTATTCCTGTGTCCTCTTGTGTATAAATATGTGATTCTTCAGCTTTTGTTTTAGTCTTTGCCTGATGAAGAGACCTGCGTAGTCTCGAAAGCTTGCAATTTGTTACCATCTTTTCAGTTAGCCATTAAAAGGTATCAACCACTGAGGACTCTCAAGTCTAAATATTTTTCTACTTAAGCTGTCAACCTTAATTTACTTTATAATAAGAGTAACGCATTGAAAACTGGGGGTTATTTGGCTAAAGTTGTGGGGGGCAGGGCTGGTTCTAGGTTTTCGTGGGCCTCAGGCGAAAGAGTCTCAGTGGGCCCCTTTAACACATACCACAATTCATGATGCTCCGATACGGCAGAGAAATATAGGTATAGTACAATGCTAAATACTTCACTTCTTACATTACATGAGTGATATCTATTGTAAATTCTACAATAGCTCAAAAACCAGACAGTATAGTCCTCCACACAGTATTATGGGCACCACATAGTGCGTCATACAGAATGGGCTCCATAGATTGCTCCATACAGAATAGGCCTCATATGTGCTCCATATGATGCTCCATATATAAATGGCCCTATATGACGCTCCATAAATAATGAACCCCATATGATGCTCTAGTATATGATGGGCCCCATATATGGTGCTCCAGTGTATGATGAGCCCCATATAATGCTCCAAATATAATGGTCCCCATATATAATGCTCCATAAATAATGGGCTCCATGTGATGCTCCATAAATAATGTGCCGCATATGATGTGCCATATATAATGGGCCCTATATGATGCTGCAGTATATGATGGGCCCCGTATATGAAGCTCCAGTGTATGATGCGCCCCATATATAATGCTCCAGTATATAATGGGCCCTATCTATGATGCTCAAGTGTATGATGGGCCCCATATATAATTCTCCAGTGCATAATGCTCCCCATATATTGCTCTAAACTTAAAAAAAAATGAAATACCTCTCCTAGCTGGGCACTGCGCTACTCTGGACTCCTCAGCATTGCCATCTTCCAGCTCTCTGCACTCTGACTGTTCAGGCAGAGGGTGCACAGACGTGACATCATTGCGCTCTCTGACCTGAATGTCACTGTCAGGAAACACGTAAGACGTCACAGCGGTGGAGCAGGGAGAGGTAAGTATTGCAAGTGCTGGGACCCTGAGCAAGCAGGGGGGGCACACTCGTGGGCGCCGACACTGGCACAGGGCCCCTCATAGTACGCAGGTGTCTTAACGACGAGTGTGCCCCCCCACCTGCTCAGGGCCCCGGCACTTGCCCGGGTGCGCCAGGTGCTGACGCCAGCCTTGTGGGGGTACAGCCCAGTTAGGGAGGTGGAAAAACTGGCATATGTTGAGGTGTAGGCTGGACGTTCAGCAGCTGCAAATGGAGGAATTGGAGAAGTCGGAGGAAGAGGAGGACAAAGCGAGCCATTTTGCTGGCAACCTATGTGTCATCAGGGGAAGGTGGTACAAAAACCTTTGAAACCAAGTCATGGTTCATTTTAATGAAGGTGAGATCACCAACATTTTGGGTCGACAGCCGGGTCTTTCTTTCAGCCAGGATTGATCCAGCAGCACTGAAGACTCTTTCTGATAGCACACTACCAGCAGGGCAAGCGAGCTCCTGTAAGGCATATTGTGCCAATTCAGGCCAGGTGTCCAGTTTACAGGCCCAGTAGTCAAAGTGGAATGAACTGTGAGGGAGAACATCGATAGGGAGGAGAGGTAATTTTGAACCATAGTTGACAACTCTGTCTCCTGTCTGTTGTAATCAATTCAGTATTAACAGTCGTGAGAGAAGTACTCGAGAAATCAGTCCAGAACATGGTCATGAAACCCCTGTCTCCAACACCACTTCGGCTGTGTGCACCACGAACACCTCTTTCATGTTGCCCAGTACAGCTCGTGGTTAAACCTGCACCACTGTTGTGTGCTGCGAATGCCTCTAACAAACGGCTTACCAGAGTTGCTTGTTTGTTCGCCAATATTAGCTCTAGGTTCTCTTGTGACATGATGTTCTGTAATTTGCCTTTATAGCGTGTATCGAGGATGCTGGCCAACCAGTAGTTTTCATCCTTCATCACTTTTAAAATGCGGGGGTTCCTTTTTAGGATCCGCAAGACATAATCACACATGTGGGCCAATGTTCCAAAGGTCAATGATGCA
>JARQOD010000003.1:485662283-485787446 GCA_033576555.1 Oophaga sylvatica
GTTCGGTGGGCCCAGTTTCATACCAGAAAATTGCAAAGATTAATCCTACAGCAAGAAGAGAGGTTACAGGGACAGTTAGAAAATAAAATATCCCTGACCCCGGAGGTAATCAGTTCCCTAACCTGGTGGCTAGATTCAGATAATCTGTCGGGAGGTGTTCCGTGGATAGTGGTTCACTCAAATATAGTAACCACAGATGCCAGCCCTTTAGGGTGGGGGGCTCATTGGGAGGATAATGTGGCGCAGGGACAGTGGTCTAGGTCAGAGTCAGAGGATTCGTCAAACATGAGAGAGCTAAAAGCTATATATCATGCCATATGTAATTTCCTTCCGCAGCTGCAAGGGACTCATACAAGGATCTTGTCGGACAACAGCACCTCAGTAGCGTACCTAAACCACCAAGGAGGTACACGATCAATGCCACTCATGTTTATTGCAGAAAAAATTTTAACATTGGCAGAAAGTCATCTCCTATCCCTGTCGGCCCTGCACGTCAGAGGAATAGACAATGTCAAGGCAGATTTTCTCAGTCGTCATACCCTACACCAAGGGGAATGGATACTCAATCATCACATCTTCAAAAGAATAACGTTCAAATTTGGCACACCAGATATAGACCTGTTTGCCACACGGAACAACAGGCAGGTAAAAAAGTTTGCCTCCTTATTAAGGCAGGACAATCCGGACATTCTCGACGCCTTGCAGATCCCGTGGACATTCCACTTGGCCTATGCCTTTCCTCCAATGATTCTGTTACCGATTGTCATCCGGAAAATAAGAGAGGAAAAAGCGAGAGTAATCCTAATAGCCCCGTTCTGGCCCAAGAGGCCGTGGTTCTCGTGGCTGAGAGCCATGTCGATTTCGTATCCATGGATCCTCCCTTGGGACCGGGACCTTCTCTCACAGGGGCCCTTCTATCACCCTCAGGTCAAAGGATTGCGCCTCACGGCCTGGAATTTGAAAGGCAGCTATTAAAACTAAGAGGATTTTCGAACGACTGATTAATACGCTCCTACATAGCAGGAAGGAGACCTAATATATATGCCAGAGTCTGGAGGAAATTTCTAACTTTTCATTCAGTACGCCTATCTAGTGAAGTACCTATCCCAGCTATTCTAGAATTTTTGCAAAAAGGGCATGAATTAGGCCTATCAGTAAATACACTTAAGGTCCAGGTGTCGGCTCTAGGTGCCTTATATAGTTATGACATAGCAGGCAATAATGGATAGCTCGGTTTATCTCAGCATGCCATCCAGCAGAACCAGTCCATATACCACAAATGCCATCTTGGGACTTAAACCTAGTCCTAGACGCCTTAACAGAAAGTCCATTTGAGCCCTTTCATTCAGTTCCAATAAAATATGCTTCATTTAAAACCATTTTATTAGTAGCCTTGACCTCAGCGAGAAGAGTGAGTGATCTCCACGCCTTGTCAATAGATCCTCCTTTCTTGTTTATATATCCTGACAAGATAGTGTTAAAAACTGACCCGTCTTATCTTCCTAAAGTGCCGACTAAATTTCATAGATCTCAAGAAATTTATCTTCCTTCCTTTTATGATAATCCCTCTTCACCACAGGAAGAGAAATTCCACACTCTAGATGTTAGAAGAACAGTTTTGGCATATCTAGATAGGACTAACCCCTGGAGGAAGAGCAGGGCTCTCTTTGTCTCTTTCCAGGGCAGCCGCAAAGGTACAGGAGTGCCGAAAAGCACGCTATCTCGATGGATTAGAGACGCAATAGCACTGGCGTATGTGGCAAAAGAGAAAGTTCCACCACAAGCGTGAAGGCACATTCCGCACGGGCCATATCATCCTCTTGGGCAGAAAGAGCAGATGTTCCGATAGACCTCATATGTAAGGCCGCAACCTGGGCTTCACCTTCTACCTTCTATGATCACTATAGATAAGATCTATCCTCCTCATCAGACCTAGTGTTTGGTAGATCAATCCTTGACACGGTGATCCCTCCCAGTAATTATCTCTGAAAATCTCTCAGTGGGTGCTGTCGTGGCGAAGAGAAAAAACCGGATTACTTACCGGCAATGCTCTTTTATAGAGCTCACGACAGCACCCACTCACTTCCCTCCCCTAGTTGTAGTATACACGGTGCATTCTGTATGGTGAAGGATTGATTATATTGACTGTATATAGTCCAGCAGTGTAAATATGTATATATATGTTAAACATGTTATGGTGCAAATTAACTGAAACTTGTGTGGCGGTTCCTCTCATTCTCTGTAAACTAACTGAGGAGCGAGGGGGGCCGCCCCTTTTATCTCTCTGTAGGTTTCCTGTTCCTAGGGGCGGATCCCCTCTCTCAGTGGGTGCTGTCGTGGGCTCTATAAAAGATCATTACCGGTAAGTAATCCGGTTTTTCTGCAGCATGGACCCGATGCATGCTTTATCTGAGCAGGTGAAACACTTGACTCAGTTGCTACAGAAGCTAAATGTGGAGCACCAAACTCTGGCCCAGTCCTAACGGCAGGTTGCGGACTCGGTTCCGGGGGCGCTATCCGTAGGGTTTCAGCAGGAGGGGGCTAGAGATGTCTTTTGAGTCCCACCCAAACCTCCGGTTAAGTTACCGGATACGATTGCTGGTAACAAAAGTGATTTTAGATTATTTAAGGAGGGCTGTAAACTTTTTTCTCCTTGAGACCCGCTCCTCTGGGGATGTGAAACAGAAGGTTGGGGTGGTTATGTCTCTGCTTAGGGGGGCCCCGCAAGCCTGGGCTTTTCTCTTTCCTCTTCTGCCCCAGAGAGATGACTGTGCATGCATTTTTTGAGGCCTTAGGGCCGAGTGGTTCTGTTCTGAATTTAGACGTTAGGCAGCTGAGGTTTCTTGGAGTGATGCCGCCCTTCGTGGGTTGTTCCGTAGAGGCCTGTGTGAATGACTGAAGGATGCCCTGGAACTTCTTCCTCCACCTGACTCCCTGGAGGACACCATGACCCAAACGGTTCGCATGGATCACAGACTGCGGGCTAGAGGCGTTATGCAACTCGAAACATCATTATTCTCCAGTTGAGGTGAGACTCGGACTCCTCCTGTGGCTATGGAGGTGAGTGCTGTCACCTGTAAGAAGGAAAGAAGACGCCGCCGTGAGAAGCAGTTGTGCTTCATTGTGGGGAATCTGGACATTGGAAGAAGGACTGCCCCTCCTGTCCATCATCTTCCAAGGTGGCGGGAAATGACTAGGTCTGGGTAGTAGTCAAGGAGGCTACCCAGACCTTCAGGTACATTTTTCCTCACTTGCAAAAATTGTGCTTCAGGTGGAACTGGAACTTGGTGACGGTCCTGTTCAGACTACCGCCTTTATTGACTGTGGTTCTGCTGCTAATCTGATTGACACCCAGATTATGATTCTTATTAAGATAGGGACAGTCAGGCTTCAGGATCCTGTTAAACTTGTGGCTATTGACTCGTCCTCTCTTACCCGGGATGGTATCTGTTTCAGGTCTGAACTTTTTTCTCTGAAAGTGGGTCCCACTCATGTGAAAAACAAGTTGTCTTGTGTTAGATAACTTGCCTGCGGGACTGGTACTGGGGATGCCTTGGCTTCAACACCATAATCCTACCATTGATTGGGTAACAGGGGCGATCACTCAATGGGGATGCAGGGATAAATATTGTAACCTGGGACCTCTTGTCAACTCTGTTAAATCTGTATCTGTGTCGTTTGTCGGTCTGGAGGGTATTCCGGAATACCTGAAGGATTTCGAAGATGTGTTTTCCGAAAGCGAGGCTGAGGTGCTGCCACTACATAGACCCTATGATTGTGCCATTGATTTAGTACCCGGAGCCAAGTTGCCTAAGGCTCGGTTGTTCAATTTGTCCGGGCCAGAGCACCAAGCCATGAAGGAATAAATAGCTGAGAGTCTCCACAAAGGGCATATTAGGCCTTCTGTTTCACCCGTGGCAGGAGGATTCTTCTTCGTGAAGAAGAAAGATGGTGGTTTGCGGCCGTATCTTGACTTTCGGGAACTTAACAAGATAACGGTTAGGGACACTTACCCGCTTCCTCTCATTCCAGACTTATGTAACTAGTTATCAGGGGCCTAATGGTTCTCCAAATTAGATCACCAGAGGGCCTACAACCTGATAAGGGTTCGGGAAGGGGACGAAAGGAAAACGGAGTTCCTCACAACAGAGGGACTCTTTGAAAACCTGGTGATGCCATTTGAGTTAACTAATGCCCCCGCTATTTTCCAGAACTTTATCAATGTTGTGTTTTCAGACCTGATAGGCCATTTTGTTATCATTTATTTGGATGACATTTTGATATATTGCCCGGACAGTCAGTTTCACTTGCAACATCTACAGACAGTTCTCCAGAGACTCAGGGAGAATCAATTGTTTGTGAAATTGGAGAAATGTTCATTTTTCGTACATGAACTGTCTTTTTTGGGGCTGATTTTGTCCGGTGTGGGGTTTCATATGGATCCTAAGAAGGTGCTGGCTATTGTAGACTGGGTTCAGCCTCGAGATCTCAAGGGGCTCCAGTGCTTTTTAGGATTTGCAAACTATTACCGGAGATTCATTAAAGGTTTCTCACAAGTGGTTAAACCACTCACGGATCTTACCTGGAAGTGTGCTGATTTAAAAAATTGGTAGGGACTTGCTAAGCAATCCTTCTCAGCGCTTAAGAAATGTTTCATGTCCACCCTGATGTTGGTTCAGCCAGACCAGTCCAAACCTTTTATTGTGGAGGTGGATGCTTCTGAAGTGGGATGGGGGCAGTGTTGTCCCAGGGTCCGGCCAAACTTACTAATCTCAAACCCTGTGCCTTCTTCTCCAAGAAGTTCTCTTCCGCCGAGAGAAACTATGATGTAGACAATAGAGAACTTCTTGCGGTCAAGCTGGCATTCAAAGAATGGAGGCACTTTTTGGAAGGAGCGGCTCACCCTATCACTGTTATCACGGATCACAAAAATTTGGCATAACTTGAATCTGCTAAGAGGCTTTCTCCTAGACAAGCCCGTTGGTCACATTTTTTTTTAAAGATTTCAATTCTCCATTACTTTCCGACCGGGGTCCAAAAATGTTAAAGCGGATGCCCTGTCCAGAAGTTTTGACCCGGTGTCTCCCCCCGAGCTACCATCCTCCATTCTTCATCCGGGAGTGGTAGTGGCGGGGATCTCGTCAAAGTTGGAACAAGGAATTTTGAGGGCTCAGTTCCTAACTCCAGCGGCCAGGCCAGGGGATAAATTGTTTGTTCCAGAATTATTGCGGCCTAGACTTCTGCAGGAGTTACATGAGTCTAGGCTTAATGCTCATCCTGGTATCATGGCCACTAGAGAGGCAGTAGCCAGGGTGTTTTGGTGGCCTTCAATTGGGTTCGATGTTAAGAAATTCATTTCTGCTTGTGGAGTTTGTGCCCATTCCAAAAGCTCGCATAGCTGGCCGGCTGGGGAACTCATACCTTTACCGGTTCCTGATAGGCCATGGACTCATCTCTCCATGGACTTTATAACCGGTCTTCCACCTTCCAGGCGCAATACCGTGATCTGGGTGGTGGTGGACAGGTTTTCTAAACAGGCCCATTTCATTCCCTTGGCAGCATTACCCTCAGCAGAAACATTGTCAAGATTGTTTGTGCTGCATGTGGTCCGTTTGCAAGAGGTACCCCTGAATGTTGTGTCTGACAGAGGTGTGCAGTTTGTGGCAAAATTTTGGAGGGCATTCTGTAAGAAATTGGGCATCTCACTCTCCTTCTCGTCTGCATATCACCTTGCGAGCAAAGGTCAGACGGAACGCACCAATCAATCCCTGGAATAGACTCTCAGGTGTCTGAACTCGCCAGACAGGAGGATTGGTGTGATGCGTTACCGTTGGCGGAATTTTCTTTTAACAACCGAGTGAGTCAATCCACCAAAATGTCCACATTCCTGATCAATTATGGGTTTAATCCCCATTTTGGGGAGTTTTCACAGTTGGATTCCGGTTGTCTGGGGCGGAGGGATCCGTTCAACGGTTAAAATTATCTGGGCTGAAGTCCAGCGCAATATCTCTCGGGCCCAGGGGAGGTATAAATATTTTGCGGACAAAAAGAGAGCCCTGGGACACATGTTTCAGGTGGGGGAGAAGGTTTGGCTTTCCACACGTAACATCAAATTGAAGGTACCATCAGCTAAATTGGGACCGAAGTTCATCGGTCCGTACGAGACTGTGGAGATAGTCAATCCTGTGGCATATAGGTTGCATCTCCCCTGTCCTTAAAAATAACCAATGTGTTCCATAAATCTCTGTTGAAACCCGTGGGGTCTGTCAAGGAGGACTCAGAGTCTGTTGTTCCTCCAGTGTTTGTGGAGGGTCACTTGGAGTATGAGGTCGGACATATTATGGATTCTCGGTGGATGCGCCGCTCCTTGCAGTACCTGGTCCACTGGAAGGGATATGGACCGGAGGATCGCTCATGGGTCTCTGCTCACTCGGTACATGCAGATCGCCTGGGTCAGGTTTTCCATACCAGGTAAACGGGCAAGCCTGGGGGTCCAGAGGCCCCCCGTTGAGAGGGGGGTACTGTCATGATCCCAGTGCAGGTTTGACCTGCACGCCAGGGGTTAAGGTCTTAAGCCCAGTATAGGTTTGACCTGCACACCAGGGGTTAGTGTCTTGATCCCAGTGCAGGCTCTGACTTGCACACCTGGGGTTTATTAATGTGGCCTCTCTTTGATTCGGGGAGAGCTTCTTATAGCCCTAGGAAGCTCCAATCCCAGTCAGTTATACTTTTGCGCTTGGCTGAGTGTGTTGACCCCTGTTTGCCTGTGCCTTGTGCCTGTTTGTATGGTTCTGACCCGGTTCTGTTTCCTGTTGTGATTTTGCCTCTTGATTCTGTACTGCGTATATGCTTCTCTGGTTTTCTGACTCCTGCCACGTCCCTGACTATTCTTTATTAGACTGCTCCTTGTGTATCGCGTTGTCTCTCACGTTTACTGACCTCGGCTTGTCTTGGATTCCATCTCTCTCTGGTGCCCCGTCCTTTCCCTGGTGTCCGGTGACCCCCTTTCCCTTCTCCAGGGTCCTGTAGCATCCTGCATTTCATCCCCAGCTGCAGGACGCTAAGCTCCGCCCCCTGGGGTCACATGACTACAGGTCCTGGCAGTTCACTCACCACCCGGTGTTCTGCTCACTCCAGCTCTGCTGTATTGCTGTCCTCTTGCCCAGCTCCGGGGCGCTGTGAGTATCGCTGTCACAGGCCGTCAGAGGCTCCGGGCTCCCACTTTCAGGGCTGCTGAAACCGCTGGTAAGTGCCCACCTAGCGGTTTCTCGTGATAGCTCTACTCTGGACTCCTCAGCGTCGCCATCTTCCGGCTCTCTGCACTTGGACTGTTTAGGTAGAGGGCGTACAGATGTGATGTCATCGCGCTCTCTGACCTGAATGTCACTGTCAAGAAACGCGGAAGACGTCACAGCGGTGGAGCAGGGACTGGTAAGTATTGCAAGTGCTGGGGCCCTGAGCAAGCAGGGGGGGCCCACTCGAGGGCGACGGCACTGGCACAGGGCCCCTCATAGTACACCGGTGTGTCTGAAGGCGAGTGCACCCCCCTACCGTCAGAGAAACTTTTGCGTACTATGAGGGGCCCTGTGCCAGTGCCGTCAACCACGAGTTGGCCCCCCCACCTGCTCAGAGAACTGGCACTTTCCCGGGTGCGCCAGGTGCTGACGCCGGCCCTGGGGGAGTACAGCCCAATTAGGGAGGTGGAAAAACTGGCATATGTTGAGGTGTAGGTTGGACGTTCAGCTGCTGCAAATGGAGGAATTGAAGAAGTCAGAAGAAGAGGAGGACAAAGCAAGCCATTTTGCTGGCAACCTATGTGTCATCAGGGGAAGGTGGTACAAAATCCTTTGAAACCCAGGCATGGTTCATTTTAATGAAGGTGAGATCACCTACATTTTGGGTCGACAGCCGGGTCCTTTTTTCTGTCAGGATTGATCCAGCAGCACTGAAGACTCTTTCTGATAGCACACTACCAGCAGGGCAAGCAAGCTCCTGTAAGGCATATTCAGGCCAGGTGTCCAGTTTACAGGCCCAGTAGTCAAAGGGGAATGAACTGTGAGGGAGAACATCGATAGGGGAGGAGAGGTAATTTTGAACCATAGTTGACAACTGCTGTCTCCTGTCTGTTGCAATTGATTTATTATTATCAGTCTTGTGAGTGTTACTCGAGTAATCAGTCCACAACATGGTCATGAAACCCCTGTCTCCAATAACACTTCGGCTGTGTGCACCACGAACACCTCTTCTATTTGGCCCAGTACAGCTCGTGGTAGAACCTGCACCGCTGCTGTGTGCTGGGAATGACTCTAACAAATGGTTTACCAGAGTTGCTTGTTTTTTCGCCAATATTAGCTCAAGGTTCTCTTGTGGCATGATGTTCAGTAATTTGCCTTTATAGTGTGGATGGAGGATGCTGGCCAATCAGTAGTCGTCATCCTTCATAATTTTGGCAATGCGGGGGTCCTTTTAGGATCCGCAAGACATAATCACACATGTGAGCCAATGTTCCAGGTGTCAATGATGCACTGCCAGTGGTGGGTGGAGGAGCACTTTCTGCTAAATCCACATCCCTCCAGTTAGGGTTCGAGTTCCCGCTGCTGCACAAGGGGAGTCTCAAACCAGTTCCGCTGCGGTCCCCCATTCATCTCCGGCCGCAGTGGAGCCTGCTCAGCAGAGACGTCGGTCCCAGCGTCTTGCCCATTCCAGTACTGTGCAGAGACTTGCTGCTGCCCCTCCTGGATCTGCTAATATAGCCAGTGCTGGAGCAGACGTCTTTGGGACGAAGTCCTGCGTTTCCCCTTCTGAGCATGCCCAGGGTAAGATCTCTCATTGGAGATCAGGGGTCACATGTTCAGGTACTGCAGCAGCTCCTATTGGTCCGCCAGGAAGGTCCTGAAGCTAAATGTGTTTTGGAACAGTTTCTCATTGGTTCTTGTTTCTGGCAGGTCCTGTAGCTGTTACTATAAAAGGGTGGCATGGCTGGGCCGCCATGCGCTAATATCAATCGTTATATGCTTTGCGCCAGTGTGGTGTGGTAATGCGTGTGTGTGGTTAGGGCGGCTGAAATACGCCATTACAATACCGACTAAAGGTACTGCCACACTTAGCGATCTCGTTAGCGATCTCAATAACGACGCAAGCTAACGAGATCGTTTTTGTGATCTCTTTTAGGTCGCTAGTAGCTGCCAAACAGGAGATCTCAAAAACGACTCATCAGCGGTCAGCGATCTCTATAACGACTTTGGCGGTTGTTAGGATGTCATTAGCATGTACTGAGCGCTTCTGATTCATAGGAATTTCCAGCATCGCTCCTGCTCTCTGCGTCCTGCTAGCCTGCTTTGCAACTTCTGCAATCCTCTCTGTGACGCAAAAGAGAACTTACAGATATTGCGATCCACTCCGTGACGCAAAAGTCATATGCGTCACAAACGAGGTCGCTCGTCGTTCGCAAAAGGTGCCAAACACAGCGATTCAGGCTCACCAGTGGGACGCCAACAATCAAAAAACGGTCCAGAACTCTAGTGAACGATCAGCGACATCACAGCAGGGGCGACATCGTTGCTACATGCCACACACAACGAGGTCGCTAACGAGATCGCAAAATAGTGACGTTTTAGTGATCTCGTTTGCGATCTCGTTTGCGATCTCGTTTAGTGTGGCATACCCTTTAATCGGTGAGGAGCTTGGTATGCTAGCTGATCAGGGTCGGTGTCCTAGATGCCCTAGATTACTGGCATAACCGGTGAGGAGTTTCATTGCCGTATTCAGGGCCTGGCGTTCAGACGCCATAGATTGCGGGTGACTCCCGCGAGGACATTAGCTCATGATCACGTTCTATCTTCGCTTAGCAGTCAACTGTGTACCTGGGTGCCTGACAGGACACAGAAGTTTGAATCAGCGGCTCTGTGACGCAACAGGGTTTGCTTTCAACGCTAGACAGCGCGCTAGGGTGTTTAGTTTGCGACTCAGTGGTGTTAAGTGAGTTCGCACACATCGCTATATAGCGCTGCAGCACTCCTTCTAGCGGCTCTGTGGAATAACAGAGTTCGCACATATTGCCACAGCGCGTTACGGCGTTTATTTTGGCGACTCTGCGGGAAAACAGAGTTCGCTTCTTGCGCCATTTTGCTAGCAGCAGGTTCCGCCTGCACGGTGGACCCCGGGCTGCGAACGCACCTCTCTACATCATTATATTTTGGTGCGTTCCGCAGACCCTAACACACACAAACCCTTTACCTAACCTTGGCAAGCCAACATTTTCTCTTGCCCCCTGAGAAGCATCCTCCTCCCCAAAATAATCATCACCCTCATCTTCCTCCTCTTTTTCCTTTTCTTAATCCACCTCGCCCAGGACAGTTCCCTGAGCAGATAATACCTGACTGTTATCAAGGCTTCCCTCCTCCTCCTCCTCTTCCTCCTCCACTGCAGACACCTGATCCTTAATGTGCGTCAAAGTTTGCATGAGCAGACGCATAAGTGGGATGCTCATGCTTATGATGGTGTCGTCTGCGCTTACCAGCCGTGTGCATTCCTCAAAACACTGAAGGACTTTACAGAGGTCTTTCAGCTATAAAGACTGCACACCCGACAACTCGATGTCTGCCCTCAAACTGCCTGCCCGTGTATCCTCCCACAAATGCATTACAGCCTGCCATTGTTTGCACAGCCTCTCAACCATGTGCATGGTGGAGTTCCACCTTGTTGCAGCATCTATGATTAGGCGTTTCTTGGGCAGGTGGAGCGATCGCTGAAGCCTCTGCATACGACTGGAGTCTAAAGGCGAGCGACGGATGTGTGAGCACAATTTTCGTGCCTTATGGAGCAGGGCTGTTAACTACAGATAATTATTTAGAAAGCACTGCACTACCAGGTTCAAGGTGTGAGCCAGGCAAGGAATGTGTCTGAGTTTTGCCAGGGCTATGGTCGCCACAAAATTACGGCTTTTGTCACTGACTACCTTGCCTGGCGCAAGATGTAGACTGCCCAGCCATGACTCAGTTTCTCGCTGCAAGTAGTCGGCCAGTACCTCCGCGGTGTGTCTGTTGTCTCCCAGCGACATCATCTTTAAAACAGCCTGCTGACGCTTACCACTAGCTCTTCGATAGTGGGACACCTCGTGTGCAACACTGGCAGCTGCTGATGGAGTGCTGTTGCGACTGCGCACTGTTGACAAGATTTCGCTACTGGAGGAAGAGGAGGGTTGAATGCCTACAACCAACTGTTGCCTATACCGTGGGCTAGCCAGCACTGTCCCACCGCCGCTGTTCCCTGTGGACCCTGCATCCACCACATTAACCCAGTGCACATTGATGGACATGTAACGGCCCTGGCCATGCCTACTGGCCCATGCATCTGTTGTGAGGTGCACCTTTCCACTCACTGATTGTTTGAGTGCCTGGACAATGCTGTCTTTCACATGCAGGTGGAGGGCAGGGATGGCTTTTCTAGAAAAGAAGTGCTGACTGGGTAGGTCATAGCGTGGGACAGCGTAGGCCATGAGATCTCGGAACGTTGCACTTTCAAACAAACAGAAGGGCATCATCTCTAATGAGATCAGTTTGGCAATGTAGGCGTTCAAAGCCAGTGTATGCGGATGAGAGGATGAGTACTTTCTTGTCCTAATCAGAGTGTCTGCTAGGGTGAGCTGGACTTGAAAGCTGCATATGGGTGAACTAGGGGTGGACATGACAGAGTGAGGGGGTTTGGCGATGGTGATGGTGGTGGTGATGGCCTAGATTCAGTCTTTCATTTCAAAAACTTTGTGATTCCCTGACTGCATTGGCCTTGCGACGACACCTCAGCATTTCTTGCTGGTGGTGTGCTAACTGGTCGGCTTACAGTAGGGGAAGCGATGGAGCGTTACTGGCTACCTTCAGTTAGAGCAGGTGCACATGTGCTACCTGAGGTTTTGTAGTCCTTTCACGCTTGCAAGTGCATGCTGATTAAATGTCTAAGCATGCAACTAGTATTCAAATTTCAGGAGATTTTTCCCTCGGCTAAAGGTCCTTCCGCACTTCTTACAGATAACCTTTGCCTTATCAATAGGATTTTGATCAAACAAGTGCCACACTGCACTCTTCCTACTATGGTATAAATTTTCAGGGCTTGCACGCTGTGCTAATTTGACTGACTGGCCAAGCTGTCCTGCAACTCTTTTTGTTTTTTTAACACGTTTTTGGACTGCTACTGGCCTGCCAGGTAACCGCTGCTGCGATGTCGATGCCTGCTGCGGATCCTTCTCCTCTTCTGAGCTATTGCCAGCGGCACCCACTTCCCCCAATAGATGCCAATCCGGGTCAACAACTGGGTCATCCATCACCTCCTCTTCAATTTCATCTGCACCTTCCTCTGTGTCACCGTGTAAGGTGGTATAGTATGCGGGAAGTGGCACCTGAGTTTCATCAGGGTCAGATTCTGGCTCAGTAGACTGCGAGGGCAATGTAGTGCTCTGGGTGAAAAGAGCTCCATGGAGTAATCTGAAGTGTGGGCTGCCGCATCCTTCACTTTTGGTGGGGGTGAAGGACACAAGGAAAGGTGTTCCTAAGCAGGAGCCTGCACTGACGACTCAGTGCTTGCATTTTTTGAAACTTCAGAAGAGGAGGCACTAGAACTGGAGGCTGTTTCGGCAATGTAAGCCAAAACCTGTTCCTGATGCTCCGGCATTAAAAGCGGTTTACTTACTCCCAGAAAAGGGAGCCTTCCATGCCTTCTTGAGCCAGACAATGAAGCCAGCTCAACACCTCCTGCCTTAGGTGCTATTGTGCTTTTGGCACTTCCAGCAGATGCACCACCACCATCATCAGTACCAGCTGGCCCCCCACGCCCACGTCCGTGGCTTCTTCCACCATACTTCCTAATTTTTGGGAAAATGTACCCAAAATAGCAGCAGATATATGGTACTGTATCAGAAGCGTACAACTGTATACAGTCTAGGGATAATTGTAAATCTCCGTATGTATTTAAGGAGTCACACACAGATGCTCTCAGGCTCAGTATGGATTAGACAAGAATATAAAAAGCTGAAAAAGGGTACTGTATCACCAGATACCAGGTATATATAGTATAGTGAAAACATTTTTAATCTCAGTATATTTTTCAGGAGTCAGACAAAGACGCTCACAGGCTCAGTATGGATTAGACAAGAATATAAAAAGTTGAAGGTAATGTATTAGAAGCGTACAGCTGTGTACAGTGTTGAGGTAATTTTAAATCTCCGTATATTTTTCCAGAGTCAGACATAGACTCTCACAGGCTCAGTATGGATCACACCAGAATAAAAAAAAGTAGAAAAAGGGTAATGTATCAGAAGCGTACAGCTGTACACAGTGTTGGGGTAATTTTTAAATCTCCGTATATATTTCCAGAGTAACAGACAGACGCTCACAGGCTCAGTATGGATTAGACAGGAATATAAAAAGCTCAAAAAGGGTACTGTATCACCATATACCAGGTATATACAGGTCCTTCTCAAAAAATTAGCATATAGTGCTAAATTTCATTATTTTCCATAATGTAATGATTACAATTAAACTTTCATATATTTTAGATTCATTACACACCAACTGAAATTTGTCAGGTCTTTTATTGTTTTAATACTGATGATTTTGGCATACAACTCCTGATAACCCAAAAAACCTGTCTCAAAAAATTAGCATATCAAGAAAAGGTTCTCTAAACGACCTATTACCCTAATCTTCTGAATCAACTAATTAACTCTAAACACATGCAAAAGATTCCTGAGGCTTTTAAAAACTCCCTGCCTGGTTCATTACTCAAAACCCCCATCATGGGTAAGACTAGCGACCTTACTGATGTCAAGAAGGCCATCATTGACACCCTCAAGCAAGAGGGTAAGACCCAGAAAGAAATTTCTCAACAAATAGGCTGTTCCCAGAGTGCTGTATCAAGGCACCTCAATGGGAAGTCTGTTGGAAGGAAACAATGTGGCAGAAAACGCTGTACAACGAGAAGAGGTGACCGGACCCTGAGGAAGATTGTGGAGAAGGACCGATTCCAGACCTTGGGGGACCTGAGGAAGCAGTGGACTGAGTCTGGTGTAGAAACATCCAGAGCCACCGTGCACAGGCGTGTGCAGGAAATGGGCTACAGGTGCCGCATTCCCCAGGTAAAGCCACTTTTGAACCATAAACAGCGGCAGAAGCGCCTGACCTGGGCTACAGAGAAGCAGCACTGGACTGTTGCTAAGTGGTCCCAAGTACTTTTTTCTGATGAAAGCAAATTTTGCATGTCATTCGGAAATCAAGGTGCCAGAGTCTGGAGGAAGACTGGGGAGAAGGAAATGCCAAAATGCCTGAAGTCCAGTGTCAAGTACCCACAGTCAGTGATGGTGTGGGGTGCCATGTCAGCTGCTGGTGTTGGTCCACTGTGTTTCATCAAGGGCAGGGTCAATGCAGCTAGCTATCAGGAGATTTTGAAGCACTTCATGCTTCCATCGGCTGAAATGCTTTATGGAGATGAAGATTTCATTTTTCAGCACGACCTGACACCTGCTCACAGTGCCAAAACCACTGGTAAATGGTTTACTGACCATGGTATTACTGTGCTCAATTGGCATGCCAACTCTCCTGACCTGAACCCCATAGAGAATCTGTGGGATATTGTGAAGAGAAAGTTGAGAGACGCAAGACCCAATACTCTGGATGAGCTTAAGGCCGCTATCGAAGCATCCTGGGCCTCCATAACACCTCAGCAGTGTCACAGGCTGATTGCCTCCATGCCACGCCGCATTGAAGCAGTCATTTCTGCAAAAGGATTCCCGACCAAGTATTGAGTGCATAACTGAACTTTATTATTTGATGTTTTTTTTGTTTGTTTTTAAAAAACACTTTTATTTTATTGGACGGTTGAAATATGTTAATTTTTTGAGACAGGTTTTTTGAGTTATCAGGAGTTGTATGCCAAAATCATCAGTATTAAAACAATAAAAGACCTGACAAATTTCAGTTGGTGTGTAATGATTCTAAAATATATGAAAGTTTAATTGTAATCATTACATTATGGAAAATAATGAAATTTAGCACTATATGCTAATTTTTTGAGAAGGACCTGTATAGTATGGTGAAAATATTGTAAATCTCTGTATATAATTCCGGAGTCAGACAAAGACGCTCACAGGCTCAGTATGGATTAGACAAGAATATAAAAAGTAGAAAAAGGGTAATGTATTAGACACGTACAGCTGCATACAGTGTTGGCGTAATTTTAAATCTCTGTATATATTTCCGGAGTAACACACAGACGCTCACAGGCTCAGTATTGATTAGACCAGAATATAAAAAGCAGATCAGCAAGAAATAATCACACATGTGGGCCAATGTTCCAGGTGTCACTGATGCACTTAGAGTGGTGAGTGGAGGAGGACTTTCTGCCAAAAATGGTTCTGTATCACAAGCGTACAGCTGTATACAGTCTAGGGGTAATTGTAAATCTCCGTATATATTTCCGGAGTAACAGACAGACGCTCACAGGCTCAGTATGGATTAGACCAGAATATGAAAAGCTGAAAAAGGGCACTGTATTACCAATACCAGGTATATATAGTATAGTGAAAATATTGTAAATCTCCGTATATATTTCAGGTTTCAGACAAAGACGCTCACAGGCTCAGTATGGATTAGACAAGTATATAAAAAGTAGAAAAAGGGTAATGTATCAGAAGCGTACAGCTGTTTACAGTGTTGGGATAATTTTTAAATCTCCGTATATATTTCCAGAGTAACAGACAGATGCTCACAGGCTCAGTATGGATTAGACCAGAATATGAAAAGCTGAAAAAGGGTACTGTATCACCAGATACCAGGTATATGTAGTATAGTGAAAATATTGTAAATCTCCGTATTTATTTCAGGAGTTAGACAAAGACGATCACAGGCTCAGTATGGATTACACGAGAATATAAAAAGTAAAAAAAAAGGGTAAAGTATTAGAAGCTTACAGCTGTATACAGTATTGGGGTAATTTTAAATCTCCGTATATATTTCCCGAGTAATACACAGCGTTGCCCACAGTGTACGTCCTTGCTCATTGGCTGAAAAAAGTCGCCAGCAAGTATTATGGGAAAACCGACTTTGGCGCTCGTTTTGCCGAACGCATGGCTGACTTGACGCTATGGTCGGGTGAAACCCGATTTTGGCGAAAGTCGGCGACTTATGAATCTGACCTACCTGTTGCGCTCAACTCTATTTGTTATACTATGGTTTTATATTATTTTAACCTAATTCATCTCTTACCAAAAAGTTTGGACCTAGAAATGGTAGGCACATAACATGCTCAAAGCACAAAAGTAGGAACAGCTTGCAGATTTCGTGTGACAAGTACATATGCCCAATTTGACTAATAAAATGGGAGGACAAAAAATCTACAATTTGTGACATGCACACTTTGCAAGGTAGACATCACACAGTTAATGTATTTTATTTTAACCCCTCTATACATATATTTTTTACACAATTCCTTCTTCCCCAAAAAAAGACTGACCAAGAAATGCTAGGTACACACCCAAAAATAAACATAATCTATAGTGGTAGGTGCCACATAGAAGAAGTGATGAGGAGAAACGTGATGGCTTAAAATAGATAATTTTTATTAAACATTATTAAAACCAAAAATTGTGAATACAGACAAAAAGACTTAGGTATAGTCACCACATCTAAGAGAGGAAGAAGAAGCCACATGGTGAAACGGTGCCCGTCAGGCATCTAGGAGACCCTTACTGCTGCCCTCCCTCCTGTTATACAGCATGCAGGCACTTTGATGTTAGTGGGATTACATATCTTTATGATTCCCTTTAAGATGTGGTGACTATACCTAAGTCTAATTACATTTATTCTCCCTGCACATCATCAGGCATTGCACTAATTACTTGTGGATAAGTCACCATTTGTTGTATTTATTACTCCCACCTATATTTTTGCATTGGTGAGTGTGATAGCAACCTCCTGCACACTGCTGCATGGTAATGAAGGTGAAACCCTCTTTTCTTTTTCTGACTAACTAGGCTGCCAATTTTCTGAAAATGGTGACAAGTTTTCATTCATAAGTATGCATTGATATACAGTAGTCACTGGGTCTCCTTATCCTATTTTTTGCAAATTCCCTTTTTGTCTGTATTCACAATTTTTGGTTTTAATAATGTTTAATAAAAATTATCTATTTTAAGCCATCACGTTTCTCCTCATCACTTCTTCTATGTGACACCTACCACTATAGATTATATTTAAATTGATGTTTTGAAGTGTTATTTGCCGTAATTACTTTAGGATTATGGGAATAATCAAAAATAAACATGCAGTACTGCTGTAGCATTTATGTACATCAAATATAGCCTTTTATAACAAGTATGTAAAAAATCAGTACCTTGTGTTATGCATAGTTTTGGAGGCAGTGATTGAGTTACCGTATCTGTTTTTTCCTTCATTTAGCAATATTTTTGGCTTGCTTCTTCTTGAATGCAAAAAATATGTGTAATTGAAATGCAGCAGGAAAGCAGCACTGAACAATCACTGCCAGCTTACCTATCTTCTTTACCTTTCTATCAGTTGAATCTTGTCTTTTACATTTCCACTTTTGGGGGTATGGTTCAAATCTTATATGATAATTTTTTCCTGGGTCTAATTTTGTAACTCTTGTGACCATATCTACAACTGTTGTATTAAATAGCTGGTCCCAGGAACATGTCAAAATTGACCGCAGCATTGAACAATTTGCCATTGAGTAGCTTTAGTGGTCATATGTCCATACAGTCTGAACCGAAAGTACTTAGAATGGTTAGGCATAACTAGATGCTTTAATACAGACCTTTGACCACTGTAGCCAATAAATAACCATGGAATCAACACCATACAAGACAGAGATGAAGGAGTATTGTTAGGTGAGTATCAAATATTATTTCAATTTATATGAACGTAGAGGAGGACAATCCTTTCAAGTGCCATGCAATCCTATTTGAACAAAGTATTGCACAAACTATTCCATTTGTTTATTTTAAAATGATAGCAAATGTGTGTAAAACATTATGTGTCATCAGTGAATGATGGTGTTTCATGTTTTTAAAGTTTGGGCTCCTGGCCTAATAAATAAAATTCTATAAGTTAATTTTACAAATTAACACATAACATAGATATGAAATCTTTTACAAACATTTTTTTGTCATTTTCTATATTCCTCGAAAAAAGATTCTGTAAATACACCTCAATATTGAAATCGCAACAACAAGAAGGAAAAGTCGTGGACTCATGGAAATCACAGGATGGAAAGTTATGTTAATTTTGATTTATTCATTTTTGAGTATGAGCTCCATGTGAAGAAATATGTTTAATTAAACGCAAACAAATAGGTTATTAAATGTTGTCTGAAGTTGTTTTTCCCACGCTGAATGTACGTGGGCATACTAATCATCAGGAACCACTGCTGGCAGCTGCTTTTGCAATTGCTGACCAATGAAATTCCATATGTACGCTTCTGATACTGTAGCGTTTTTCTGCTTTTTGTATTACGATCAAATCCATACTGAGAGAGCGTCTGTGTGTGACTCCGGAAATATATACAGAGATTTAAATTTTCTCCTTCAACGTATACAGCTGTAGGCTTGTGATGCAGTACCGTTTTTCTGCTTTCTGTATTACGGTCAAATCCATACTGATAGAGCGTCTCTGTGTGACTCCGGAAATATATACGGAGATTTAAATTTTCCCCTACACTGTATACAGCTGTACGCTTGTGATACAGTACTGTTTTTTGCTTTTTGTATTACGGTCAAATCCATATTGAGAGAGCGTCTTTGTGTGACTCCGGAAATATATACGGAGATTTAAATTTTCCCCTTCACCGTATACAGCTGTAGGCTTCTGATACAGTACCGTTTTTCTGCTTTTTGTATTACGGTCAAATCCATACTGAGTGAGCGTCTGTGTGTGACTCCGGAAATATATACGGAGATTTTAATTTTCCCCTACACTGTATACAGCTGTACGCTTCTGATACAGTACTGTTTTTCTGCTTTTTTGTATTTCGGTCGAATCCATACTGAGTCTGTGTGTGACTCTGGAAATATATACAGAGATTTAAATTTTCCCCTACACTGTATACAGCTGTACGCTTCTGATACAGTACTGTTTTTCTGCTTTTTTGTATTTCGGTCGAATCCATACTGAATCTGTGTGTGATTCCGGAAATATATACAGAGATTAAAATTTTCCCCTACACTGTATACAGCTGTACGCTTCTGATACAGTACTGTTTTTCTGCTTTTTGTAGAACGGTCAAATCCATACTGAGAGAGCATCTGTGTGTGACTCCGGAAATATATACGGAGATTTAAATATTCCCCTTCACCGTATACAGCTATACGCTTCTGATACAGTACCGTTTTTCTGCTTTTTGTTTTATGGTCAAATCCATACTGAGAGAGTGTCTGTGTGTGACTCCGGAAATATATCCAGAGATTTAAATTTTCCCCTACACTGTATACAGCTGTACACTCCTCATACATTACCATATATCTGCTGGTATTTTTGTTACATTTTCCCAAACATGAGGAAGTATGGTGGAAGAGGCCACGGACGTGAACAGGGGGGCCAGCTGGTACTGATGGTGGTGGTGGGCCGCTGCTGGTAGTGCCAAAAGCCCAATAGCACCTAAGGTAGGAGGTGTTGAACCTGCATCATCGTCTGGCTCCAGAAGGCCTGGAAAGCGCCCTTTTCTGGGAGTAGGTAAACCGCTTTTAAAGCCGGAGTATCAGGAACAGGTTTTGGCTTACATTGCCGAAACAGCCTCCAGCTCTATCGCCTCCTCTTCTGAAGTTTCAAAAACTGCAAGCACTGAGTCGTCAGTGCAGGCTCCTGGTCAGTAACAACACCTTTTCTTGTGTCCTTCACCCCCACCAAAAGTGAAGGATGCGGCAGGTTACACTTCAGATTACTCCCTGAAGCTCTTTTCACATGCCATGCCTGGGTTATCAAGTCAAATCCTGAATTCCCCAGTCCAAGATGAATATGACATGGAGTGCACTGATGCACAGCCACTGCTATATGATTCTGCTGGTACATTCACCCAGAGCACTACATTGCCCTCGCAGTCTACTGAGCCAGAATCTGACCCTGATGTAACTCAGGTGCCCCTTCCCGCATACTATACCACCTTACACGGTGACACAGAGGAAGGTGCAGATGAAATTGAAGAGGAGGTGATGGATGACCCAGTTGTTGACCCGGATTGGCATTCATTGGGGAAGAGGGTGCCGCTGGAAATAACTCAGAAGAGGAGGAGGATCCGCAGTAGGCATCGACATCTCAGCTGTGGTTATCTGGCAGGCCCATAGCAGTCCAAAAACGTGTTAAAAAACAAAAGGAGTTGCAGGACAGCTTGGCCAGACGGTCAAATTAGCACAGCGTGCAAGCCCTGAAAAGTTTTACCATAGTAGGAAGAGTGCAGTGTGGCACTTTTTTGACCAAAATCCTATTGATGAGGCAAAGGTTATCTGTAAGAAGTGCGGAAGGACCTTTAGCCGAAGGAAAAATCTCAGAAATTTGAATACCAGTTGCATGCTTAGACATGTAAACACCATGCACTTGCAAAAGTGGACAGACTACAAAACCTCAGGTAGCACACGGACACCTGCTCCGACTGAAAGCAGTCAGCAACGCTAAATCGCTTCTCCCACAATAAGCTCACTGGTTAGCACACCACCAGCAAGAAATGTTGAGGTGTCGTCGCAAGGCTAAAGCAGTCAGGGAATCTCAATGGTTTTACAGCGAAAGACTGCATCTAAGCCATCACCACCACCATCACCATCACCAACCCCCTCTTATTCCGCCATATCCATCGCTAGTTCCACCATATGCAGCTGTCAAGTCCAGTCTGTCTATATGATGAGGAACATGTTTGTGCTTTGGGGTGGCCTGTGGGTAGGTCTCTCCTTGGTTTCTCTGGATTAGAGCAGGAAGATAAGCACCAATCTGGCTGTGTCTGTAGGTTGCTTAGCAAATTCATGCTGACGGGTTCACTTTAAAGATAATGCTTTTTTAGCATAGATGAATGGGTCATAAGAATCAAGTTCTATAGGGGGCCCTTGGTTTCTAGACTGACATTGTATACTTGTGTGCATGCTTCAATTAAATATATGCTGTTGTTCTGTATAAATGCAAGCACAATGTATTGGCATGTGAATATTTTATACATGTGTGCCAATGTGAATGTACAAGTACAGTAAATTCGCATATAAAGGTGGGTCATGATATAGGACCCAGCCACAAGTTCAGAACAGGACTGGAGATATATATATAGATATATATATATATATATATTTATATACAGTGCCTACAAGTAGTATTCAACCCCCTGCAGATTTAGCTGGTTGACACATGCGGAATTAACTTGGCATTGTGACATTTGTACTGTAGATCAGCCTGGAAGTGGGAAATGCACTGCAGCAAAAATTTTTGTTGTAATTGTTTTTTTTTTAAAAAAAAAAACGTTAAAAGTTAATTCAGAGTGTCATTTATTATTCAACCCCTCAAACCACAAGAATTCTGTTTGGTCCCTCTAAAGTATTAAGAAGTAGTTCAGGCACCAAGAATAATGAGCTTCACATGTGTGGATTAATGATCTCTTTTGCCAGCCTTTTCTGACTATTTAAGACCCTCCCCAAACTTGTGAACAGCACTCATACATGGTCAACATGGGAAAGACAAAGGAGTATTCCAAGGCCATCAGAGACAAGATCGTGGAGGGTCACAAGGCTGGCAAGGGGTACAAAACCCTTTCCAAGGAGTTGGCCCTACCTGTCTCCACTGTTGGGAGCATCATCCGTAAGTGGAAGGCTTATGGAACTACTGTTAGCCTTCCACGGCCTGGACAGCCTTTGAAAGTTTTCTCCCGTGCCGAGGCCAGGCTTGTCCGAAGAGTCAAGGCTAACCCAAGGACAACAAGGAAGGAGCTCCGGGAAGATCTCATGGCAGTGGGGACATTGGTTTCAGTCAATACCATAAGTAACGTACTCCACCGCAATGGTCTCCGTTTCAGACGAGCCCGTAAGGTACCTTTACTTTCAAAGCGTCATGTCAAGGCTCGTCTACAGTTTGCTCATGATCACTTGGAGGACTCTGAGACAGACTGGTTCAAGGTTCTATGGTCTGATGAGACCAAGATCGAGATCTTTGGTGCCAACCACACACGTGACGTTTGGAGACTGGATGGCACTGTATACGACCCCAAGAATACCATCCCTACAGTCAAGCATGGTGGTGGCAGCATCATGCTGTGGGGCTGTGTTCTCAGCAAAGGGGCCTGGCCATCTGGTCCGCATCCATGGGAGGATGGATAGCACGGCCTACCTGGAGATTTTGGCCAAGAACCTCCGCTCCTCCATCAAGGATCTTAAGATGGGTCGTAATTTCATCTTCCAACAAGACAACGACCCAAAGCACACAGCCAAGAAAACCAAGGCCTGGTTCAAGAGGAAAAAGTCAAGGTGTTGGAGTGGCCTAGTCAGTCTCCTGACCTTAACCCAATTGAAAACTTGTGGAAGGAGCTCAAGATTAAAGTCCACATGAGACACCCAAAGAACCTAGATAACTTGGTGAAGATCTGCATGGAGGAGTGGGCCAAGATAACTCCACAGACCTGTGCTGGCCTGATCAGGTCTTATAAAAGATGATTATTAGCTGTAATTGCAAACAAGGGTTATTCCACGAAATATTAAACATAGGGGTTGTATAATAATTGACCCACACTTTTATGTTTAAAATTTATTAAAATTCAACTGAGCAACATAACTTTTTGTTTTGTAAGATTTATGCTTCTGTTAATAAATCCTACTCTCGTTTGCAGTTTGAAGGCTCTAACTTATTTGCATCTTATCAAACCAGCTAAATCTGCAGGGGGTTGAATACTACTTGTAGGCACTGTATAAACAATATGTAAATATATTTTAGATAGATAGTTTTGCTCTCTTTTATATGATACATAGATCGATAGATTGATGGATACACAGATGTTTATGATATGGTAACTGAGGAGGACAGGATCAAACAGCAAGGCAGCCGAACACCTGAGAGGTTGGAAACTAATGGGTTGCAGATCCCTAAACTAACCGCACAACTAGAAGCAGCCGTGTAGCGTACCTACGGTGGTCTTAGACGCCTCGGCACAGCCGGAGAGCTAGCTACACCTAAAGATAGAAACAGGAAAGCTAACTGCCCCGGAGTAGAGCCCCAAAGGAATAGGCAGCCCCCAAACATATACTGGCGGTTAGACAAGACGAAACACAGATGCAGGCAGAGAATAGAGTGAGCAAAATCTGGGGCCAAACACTGACTAAATAGGACAGGACAGGAAAGAATACTCTCTGTAACCCAGCAAAACCTGTTATGATTTGGTAGCTGAGGAGAGCAGGCAAAAAAGGAAATACACCAGAGAGGTTGTAATCTATGGGATTGCAGTACCCTGACTAACCACCACAACTAAAGGCAGCCGTGGAGCGTACCTACGTTGGTCCTAGACGCCTCGTCACAGCCTGAGAAGCTAACTACACCTAAAGACAGAAAGAGGAAAACTATCTGCCCCGGAGCAGATCCCCAAAGAACATAGAAAGCCCCCAAACATGTAATGGCGGTTAGACAAGGGAAATACAGACACAGACAGAAAATAGAATGAGCAAACGTTGGGGCCCAAACTTCCTAAATAGAAAAGGATAGGAAGGACACTTACTGCAATCCCAAAAAACCCTGAAAAGTACCAACACTACTAATTACAAAAACACCTGAGATCACACGACCTCTACCACCTAAATTAGTTCTCTGGTGTAACAAAACTAAACAGCAGCCACTGAAAAAACTGGAAAAGGCAAATGAACAAACAACAGTGGCTGAACTAAACTGAGAGGAGCACAAGCCCCCGGAGGGGACCCGGCAGACCCCCACAGAAGTGCAAGACAAAATGCAAAAAGCAAGCACAAAAAACTAAAAGAAGAAAATGTCTTATCTGTTAGCAGAAGATGCAGCCATGAAACAGCAAGCTACAAAGTGAACAGGAATCAAAGATGAGACCAGAACAATTGATCACCGGCAACCCTGATGGGAGGGAACCTCCCTTGTATAAGACCAGTCAGTAACACCTGATCGCCAATCTTCACAATCTTCATTGGATAGTTCAGTACTGTTTGTAACCACCAGAGGGAGCTTCTGCTTAGAATTCATTTCTAGCACATTCACAACAGTACCCCCCCCTTGAGGAGGGTTCACCGAACCCTCATTTGAGCAACCAGGTCGGTCAGGATGAGCTCTGTGATACGCACGGATGAGTTTCCTAGCATGGATGTCCGAAGCAAACACCCAAGAATTGTCCTCCTGACCATAACCTCTCCACTTAACCAAATACTGGAGTTTCCGTTTAGAAAAACGAGAATTCAATATTTTCTCAACCACATACTCCAGATTGCCCTCAACCAAAACAGGGTCAGGAGGCACAGCCATAGGTACCACTGGCTCGACAAACCTCTTCAATAAGGACTTGTGGAACACGTTATGGATCTTAAAAGTCCCTGGAAGAAGTAAACGGAAGGAAACAGGATTAAGAATCTCCATGATCTTATAAGGTTCAATGAACCTAGGCTTAAACTTGGGAGATGCAACTCTCATAGGGATATTTCTTGAGGACAACCAGACCAAGTCCCCCACTTCAAACCGAGGACCATCAGTCCTATGCCGGTTGGCAAACCGCTGGGCCCTCTCCTGAGAGAGGGACAACCTCTCCACTACCTGGTCCCAAATCTGCTGCATACGCTCCACAACAGAGTCAACACCTGGACAGACAGAAGCCTCCGTCTGTCCTGAAGAAAATCGAGGGTGAAACCCAAAATTGCAGAAAAATGGAGACATCAAAGTGGCAGAGATAGCCCTATTATTAAGAGCAAACTCAGCCAAAGGCAAAAAAGAGACCCAGTCATCCTGATCAGCAGACACAAAGCATCTCAGATAAGTCTCCAATGTCTGGTTTGTTCTCTCAGTTTGTCCATTGGTCTGAGGATGAAAAGCCGAGGAGAAAGACAATTGAACACCAAGTTTAGAACAAAAAGTCCTCCAAAATCTGGAAACAAACTAGACTCCTCTGTCAGACACAATGTTCTCAGGAATGCCGCGTAACCGAACCACGTGCTGAAGGAACAAAGGCACCAATTCAGAGGAGGAAGGCAACTTAGGTAATGGCACAAGATGTATCATTTTGGAAAACCTATCACAAATCACCCAGATAACGGTCATTCTCTGAGAAACAGGGAGGTCGGAAATGAAATCCATAGAGATATGGGTCCATGGTCTCTTGGGCACAGGCAATGGCATCAACAAACCACTAGAGCGAGAGCAAGGCTTGGAGCGAGAGCAAGTCCCGCAGGACTGCACAAATTCCCTGACGTCACGAGACAAAGTAGGCCACCAAAAGGACCGACTAACCAAGTCTCTGGTACCAAAAATTCCGGGATGACCGGCCAACGCGGAACAATGAATCTCAGACATCACACTCTTTTTCCACCGGTCTGGGACAAACGATTTCCCAATAGGGCAGCGCTCGGGTTTATCCTCCTGACACCCTTCCAGAGCCAGTCTCAAATTGGGCGAGATGGCGGAAAGAACTACACCCTCTTTCAAAATAACAGCAGGATCAGATAACTCAGGAGAGTCCGCAAGGAAACTCCTCGAGAGGGCATCCGCCTTAAAATTCTTGGTGCCAGGAAGAAAGGAAACCATGAAATTAAAACGTGTGAAAAACAAGGCCCACCTGGCCTGTCTAGGATTAAATCGCTTGGCTGATTCCAGATAAACCAGATTCTTATGGTCCGTGAGGACCACCACCTAATGTTTGGCTCCCTCCAGCCAATGTCTCCACTCTTCAAAAGCCCACTTCATGGCCAATAACTCCCGATTACCCACGTCATAATTACGTTCAGTTGGAGAAAAATTTCGAGAGAAAAAGGCACAAGGGTTACTTTTAGAGGTCTCTGGATCTCTTTGGGACAAAACGGCACCTGCCCCAATTTCAGAGGCATCAACCTCCACCTGAAATGGCAGAGAAACATCAGGCTGCCGTAGAACAGGAGCAGAAGTGAATCTCTGCTTAAGTTCCTGAAACGCAGAGACTGCCTCAGGAGGCCAATTCACCACATCAGAACCCTTTTTGGTCAAATCAGTCAATGGTTTAACAATAACAGAGAAATTACCAATAAATTTACGATAAAAATTGGCAAAACCCAAGAATCTTTGAAGAGCCTTTAATGAAGTAGGTTGGACCCAATCACAGGTGGCCTGAACCTTGACCGGGTCTATTTCAATAACAGATGGGGACAAAATGAATCCCAGAAATGAGATCCTCTGTACGCCAAAAAGACACTTTGATCCCTTCACATACAGAGCATTCTCTCTCAAAATCTGGAACACAGTCCGAACATGTTTCACATGAGAGTCCCAGTCATTGGAAAAAATCAAGATATCATCCAAATAAACAATCAGAAATTTATCCACAAAATCCCTGAAAATGTCATTCATGAAGGACTGGAAGACAGAAGGAGCATTAGTGAGCTCAAAGGGCATCACTAGGTACTCAAAATGCCCCTCTGGGGTATTAAATGCCGTCTTCCATTCATCCCCGTGCTTAATGCGAATAAGGTTATATGCCCCCCTTAGGTCAAGCTTGGTAAACCAAGTAGCACTTTTCACACTGGAAAACAGGTCAGAAATCAAGGGTAACGGATATTGATATTTCACAGTGATATTGTTCAAGAGACGATAATCAATACACGGCCTTAATGTACCATCCTTTTTGGCCACAAAGAAAAAACCGGCACCCAAGGGTGAAGAGGATGGTCTGATATGACCCTTCTCCAATGACTCCTTGATATAAGACCGCATAGCGTCATGTTCAGGTACAGACAAGTTAAAAAGGCGACCTTTAGGTAATTTACTACCAGGCACTAATTCAATATCGCAGTCATAGCTCCTATGGGGGGGCAAGGATGCAGATTTACTTTCGCTAAACACATCAGAAAAATCTGTCAAAACGTCAAGAACATCCTGAGCCTGGGGGGAGGCAGAAAAAACAGGAGTGTTGGTATTAACACATTGGCAGCCCCAACTGGTTACAGACACAGATTTCCAATCCAAAACAAGATTATGAGACTGTAACCAAGGGAAACCCAGTACGATAATGTCATGTAGATTATACAGCACCAAAAATTTGCAACTCTCCTGATGATCAGGTTCAACCCTCATTATCACCTGAGTAGAGAACTGAGGTTTATTCTCAGCCAAAGGGGTAGAATCGATCCCCAGTAGGGGAATAGACTTCCGTAGGGGTATCAAGGGAAACCCACAACGTTTTGCAAAATCAAAATCCATCAGGTTAATAGCTGCTCCCGAATCAACGAAATCCTGAGCAGAAAATGTGGACAGGGAGCAAATCAGGGTAACAGTCAACAAAAATTTAGTCTGAACACTACCCAAGACAACTGAGCGTGCAAAACGTCTTCCCCTCTTAGGGCAGACTGAAATAGCATGAGAGGCATCACCACAGTAGAAACATAACCCATTGCGTTTTCGAAACTCATGACGCTGTGCCCCAGAAGCCACTCTATCACACTGCATGGGTTCAGAAGCTGGTTCACAAGGCAACACTATTCCACGCATACCTCTACGCTCACGCAAACGTCTGTCAATTTGAATCGCTAATGACATAGAATCATTGAGACCAGAGGGGACAGGGAATCCCACCATAACATCCTTTACATTCTCTGACAGACCCTTCTGAGAAAGGGCTGCCAAAGCATCGTCATTCCATTTGGTCAGGACTGCCCACCTTCGGAATCTCTGACAGTATAACTCAGCGTCCTCAAGCCCCTGATTTAATGCCAACAAGGCTTTTTCAGCTTGATCAGTGACATTAGGCTCATCGTACAATAACCCCAGAGCCAGAAAAAATGCATCAACATTACTCAAAACAGGATCCCCAGGTGTCAGGGAAAAAGCCCAATCCTCAGGATCGCCGCGCAGGAGAGAGATGACAATTTGAACCTGCTGTGCTGCGTTCCCTGAGGACTTAGATTTCAAGGCAAAAAACAACTTACAGTTATTTTTGAAATTCAGAAATTTAGCTCGATCCCCTAAAAACAAATCTGGCATGGGAATCCTAGGTTCCACAACAGGCAACCCTGCAAGATAGGTAGCAATACTCCCAACTTCAGTGGCAAGCTGATCCACACGGCCAGACAACTGTGCAAACTCCATTGAGAGAAAAAAAAATCCTCCTCAGCATTCAGAGAAACAGGGAAAAAAAAAAAATCTCTGACAACTCTGACAATCTTATTTCTTTAACACTATTTTTCCGTTCTGTGAGTACCATACAAATATCAGTTTTTGGGCCGGTGATACTGTTATGATTTGGTAGCTGAGGAGAGCAGGCAAAAAAGGAAATACACCAGAGAGGTTGGAATCTATGGGATTGCAGTACCCTGACTAACCACCACAACTAAAGGCAGCCATGGAGCGTACCTACGTTGGTCCTAGACGCCTCGTCACAGCCTGAGAAGCTAACTACACCTAAAGACAGAAAGAGGAAAACTATCTGCCCCGGAGCAGATCCCCAAAGAACATAGAAAGCCCCCAAACATGTAATGGCGGTTAGACAAGGGAAATACAGACACAGACAGAAAATAGAATGAGCAAACATTGGGGCCCAAACTTCCTAAATAGAAAAGGATAGGAAGGACATTTACTGCAATCCCAAAAAACCCTGAAAATTACCAACACTACTAATTACAAAAACACCTGAGATCACACGACCTCTACCACCTAAATTAGTTCTCTGGTGTAACAAAACTAAACAGCAGCCACTGAAAAAACTGGAAAAGGCAAATGAACAAACAACAGTGGCTGAACTAAACTGAGAGGAGCACAAGCCCCCGGAGGGGACCCGGCAGACCCCCACAGAAGTGCAAGACAAAATGCAAAAAGCAAGCACAAAAAACTAAAAGAAGAAAATGTCTTATCTGTTAGCAGAAGATGCAGGCATGAGACAGCAAGCTACAAAGTGAACAGGAATCAAAGATGAGACCAGAACAATTGATTACCGGCAACCCTGATGGGAGGGAACCTCCCTTATATAAGACCAGTCAGTAACACCTGATCGCCAATCTTCACAATCTTCATTGGATAGTTCAGTACTGTTTGTAACCACCAGAGGGAGCTTCTGCTCAGAATTCATTTCTAGCATATTCATAGAATCATAGAATCATAGAATGGTAGAGTTGGAAGGGACCTCCTGGGCCTTCTGGTCCAACCCCCTGCTCAAAGCAGGATTCTCTAAATCATCCCAGACAGATGTCTATCCAGCCTCTGTTTGAAGACTTCCATTGAAGGAGAACTCACCACCTCTTGTGGCAGCCTGTTCCACTCATTGATCACCCTAACTGTCAAAAAGTTTTTTCTAATATCTAATCTGTGTCTCCTCCCATTCAGTTTCATCCCATTGCTTCTAGTCTTTCCTTGTGCAAATGAGAATAAAGATGATCCTTCTACAATGTGACAGCCCTTGAGATATTTGTAGACAGCTATTAAGTCTCCTCTCAGTCTTCTTTTTTGCAAGCTAAACATTCCCAAATCCTGCAACCGTTCCTCATAGGACATGGTTTGCAGACCGGTCACCATTCTGGTGGCTCTTCTCTGAACTTGCTCCAGTTTGTTGATGTCTTTTTTAAAATGTGGTGCCCAAAACTGGACACAGTATTCCAGATGAGGTCTGACCAAAGAGGAGTAGAGGGCAATAATGACCTCACGTGATCAACAAAAACCCTAGCAAAACTTCCAACACTTCTGATTTCAAAAATGCTGAGATCACACGATCTCGCCACCCACTAAATCAGATCTCAGTGTGAACAAGGCTAACCCGCAGCCACTCAAAAAGCAGGGAAGTAGCAATTGAACAAATAACAGTGACTACTGAAAAACAGAGAGTAGCACAGGCCACAGGACTGGAGCAGACCCGGCTAACCTCCACAAAGGTGCAGACTAAAATGGAAATAGCAAACACAATAGGAACAAGCAGAAAATATCTTATCTCAAGGTAGCAGAAGAAGGCAAGACACCAGCAGACTTCCAAATGAACCAGGAAACAACAATTGATCACCGGCGAGGATGAAGGGAAGGCAGCTCCCTTATATCAGCCCAGTCAGTGACTCCTGGTTGCCAGTCCTCGCTGGCAGGTGAGGAGGACCTGTCATTAGATACAGCTTCAGTACCGTCAGCAACCACCAGAAGGAGCCTCAGCTAAGAAATTGTCTCCAACATGTTCACAACACATAGATAGATAATTAGACAGATTGATTAATTGATTTTCAGGTTGTAACTAAAGCATTCTATAATGCTCAGATGCTAAATAAATTAATTAATAAACACAATCTTGACTTTTGTTGTATGGAAGGTCATCCACCCCTATTCGCATAGTTGTTCATACATCTATAGCTCTGTGGTTTGCTGCTGTACACCATGAAATATGCTTGTTTTCAAAACTGTAAAGTTAATGTCACTTAGCAGACCATATAAATCTAACAGCTATGGCATAGAGAAATATCAAGTCTGCTTAATGAAACCACTGACCTCGAGTTCAATGGCATGCAGGGAAAATGTATTTGTTGTGTAAGCCATCTGCAACTACCTCCAAAAACATTGCATATGACAAGTGGCATTTGTAAATGATCGACATCAGTCAAGGATGATTATGCCTGCGTATGCATGAAACCAGACTGTAGATTTACACAGTTTGCAAATCAGCATAATTACAGCCTCCCTAGACCCGTTCACATATGTTATGTTTGTCCTATAATACAAGAAGTGATCTCGGGTAGTCTAGCACCTCATCTTTAATTCTTCCCTTAAGCACAAATAGGATAGATCTAAGAGACTTTAACGCTGCGAAGAGCAATGCTAAAGCAACCAGTGAAAATTGCATGGATGAATAAGGAACCAAAGTGTTAGACATCACACAGATGGTATAAAGAATAAACACGATGCAAATGCTTTTTAAAAGCAATTTTGGAAGCAAGCCTTTTTATTAATATGAAAAGTCATGTTGTAATAGATGATGGAGGCACATGTGATCTCTAGATAATATGACTAGGAGAGGCATTTATATAACATATTGGATACATTAGAGTGTTCTTCTGGATAGTAAATATACAAATCAATAAAAGTTGGGATGCTGAGTAACATGTAAAGAAAACAAGAATGCAATTATTTGGAAATCTTTTATAGCCATATGTTATTCTCAATAGAACATACAGTAAAGATTAGAAGGAGAGGAGAAAAGTAGACATTTTTCCATTTCATTTGAAAAACTAATTATTTTAGAAATGAATGGCAGCAACATATCATCTAAAAAAATTTAAGACTAGGTTAACAAAGCTGAAAAAGTTAGTACAAATGATACTAATTAAAACAACTGAAGAGAATATTTTCAGCTAAGTCACATCACTTTGTATAAAATAAGCATGTTAGAAAGGCAGAGTCTCTCAGAAGCAAAAAATGGTTGGTGATTCACCAGTAACTGTGTCCAAAAATTGTGGCACAATTTTAGAAAACTTTTCCCAATGTAAATTTGTAAATACTTTGAACATCCTAATATCTATGGCACATAATATCATCAAAAAATAAAGATTCTGGAGAAATACATGTGTACAAAGTGCAAAACTGAAAGTCAATATTGTATGATTCTGATCTGTGGGCCCTCAGGTGATACTGCATTAAAAACAGACGTAATTTAGTCATGTAAATCACTGACTATGCTCAGCAATTCTTCTATAATTTATCTGTGAATACAGTTTTACATGCAATCCAGACATGTAAGTGAAAGTTCTATCATGCAAATTAGAAGCCATATATGAACACAATCCAGAAACGTTGCCATCTTCTCTGGGCCAAAGCTCCTTTACAGTGGAATGGACTGATGTAAAGTGGAAACTGCTCTATGATCAGATTGATCAAAATGTGAAATTCTTTATGGAAACCATAGTCCTACAGCAATCAAGAGAAGATGGTCTATTCAGCTCGTTACCAGTGCACGGCTCAGAAGCATGCATCTCTAATTCTATGGGTAATATTAGTGCCTATGGCATGGGCAGTTTACATTAGTGTTGAGCATTCCGATACCGCAAGTATCGGGTATCGGCCGATATTCTCGGTATCGGAATTCTGATACTGAGTTCCGATAATTTTGCTATATCGTATACCGGAATCAGAAGTTCCCATAATGCTATCAGAGGCAGTGTGATTTGATTCAGCCAATGAGGAATTCTAAGAAGTGTGGGCACATCCTGTAATGCTGCGGTCATGTTAACTAATGGCATAGCTGTGATTGACTGCTGAAATTATGTCAGAATGCACTATAAAAGGCGCCACCGCCATTTTGGTTTCACTCTGCTGTGAATTCAGTTAGGGACAGAACGCTGCTCTTCTGACTCTGAGGGACAGTTAGAGATTGCAATTTTGTGAATTGTTCTATAGGCAGGCTAGTTTACCAACCGCTGTGAAAAGCTTCCTTTTGCCTTGCAGTGCTGTTTTCACAGCTGTCTGCAAGGTCTGTGTGTGAGTGCAGGTCACGCTGCAGTTTGGTCTGCATCCACTGCTGGTTGTAGTCTGCTAAGCGTGTGTCACTGCTTCATCCTTCTTTTTTTTTGGAATTGGTGCTGCTCAATTCAATTTAAATTAACTCTCATCTATTAGTGTGCCACGCTTCCATCCGTATCCAATACATTGGTTGCAAACACTATAGAAGTACATAGCGGAGCCTTTCAGAGCTAGTGAACAGTTGTCTGCAGTGTTCACGGCTGTCTGTGAGGTCTCTTTGTGAGTGCAGCTCACGCTGAACTTAGTTCTGCATCCACTGCTGGTTGTAGTCTGCTAAGCGTGTGTCACTGCCTCATACTTTTTTTATTTTGTAATTGGTGCTGCTCAATTCAATTCAAATTAACTCTCATCTATTAGTGTGCCGCGCTTCCATCTGTATCCAATACATTGGTTGCAAACACTATAGAAGTACATAGCGGAGCCTTTCAGAGCTAGTGAACAGTTGTCTGCAGTGTTAACGGCTTTCTGTGAGGTCTCTTTGTGAGTGCAGCTCACGCTGAATTTAGTTCTGCATCCATTGCTGGTTGTAGTCTGCTAATCGTGTGTCACTGCCTCATACTTTTTTTTTGTAATTGGTTCTGCTCAATTCAATTTAAATTAACTCTCATCTATTAGTGTGCCGCGCTTCAATCCGTACCCAATACATTGGTTGCAAACACTATAGAAGTACATAGCGGAGCCTTTCAGAGCTAGTGAACAGTTGTCTGCAGTGTTCACGGCTGTCTGTGAGGTCTCTTTGTGAGTGCAGCTCACGCTGAAGTTAGTTCTGCATCCACTGCTGGTTGTAGTCTGCTAAGCGTGTGTCACTGCCTCATCCTTTTTTTTTTGTAATTGGTGCTGCTCAATTCAATTTAAATTAACTCTCTCCTATTAGTGTGCTGCGCTTCCATCTGTATCCAATACATTGGTTGCAAACACTAGATAGGAGAAGATAGAGGAGCCTTTCGGCTGGTTTGCGGCCAGCAGAACCAGCCAGATTAGTATTACCTTATTTTTTTGTAGCCTTATCTATTGCATTATAGTTTCCTGCATTGTAAGAGCTACAAAAAGTTTGCGATACTATCGATTGTACATCTTTTGTCTCAATCACAACCTTTGTTTTTTTGGTGAAAAACACAAAAAAGTGAATAAAGTTCACCAAACACTACACTTGACACTTTTTAGGCCACATTAGCTCATATTAAAGTGTAGTCCACACTTAGTAAACTTAGTGTTTCTTATACCTGTTAGCAGCTGTTCAGGAATAAGCACACTAAGGCCTTAGTACTTTTCTGCCTATCAATCTAACAAGATGAAGAAGGCAGGGAGTAAGGCACGTGGTCGTGGGCATGGAGTTTCAGCAGGGAGAGGACGTGGGGGATTCTGTGCCTGCTGCGGGCACCAGTGACACAGCATCCCCAGTTTTCCCCGGGAGCGGTCCTTTATGCGCAGCTTTGTAGGAGCTCGCCGTACCCCCCTGCTGCGGGAAGAACAAATTGAAGCCGTTGTCGGATGGATGGCAGCTAACGCATCGACTTCAATTACTTCCACCTCCTCTGAGGACCAGAACACTGAAGAGCAACCATCTGTCTCTTCACCACCTGCCAAATTGCCCAGGCAGTCAGAAAGCTCTGTACAGGAGCCAGCTCAGTCTCTACTTCTGTTCTCTGAATCTGTTGGCTTGGAAAGAGGGGGCGAGCCAAGCAGCATTCTAGAATGTGAAGAAGAGGGAGTATGCAGTGATGCACAACTGCTTTGTCTCTCTGAATGTGAAGAGGCGGGTGGGCCAGTGTCTATGGTCAGCACACCGCAGAACGCATCTGATGATGATGAGACTCAGGTGCCAGTTTCTGTTGTAGATGGTGCTGGCCAGACTACCCAGGAGAAGCAGGTGTTTGAAGAGGGTAGTGGAGATGATGAGGTCCTTGACCCATGATGGCGTGAGGAACAGGAAGGTGGTGGGAGCAGCTCTGAGGAAGAGATTCCCCCAACGGTCCAAACAGGAGGGAGAGGTAGGCGTCAGACTCGGTTGCCTGTAGCCTCCACTTTGGCACCCGTTCGGAGCAGTTCTCTTCCAAAAGCCAAAACGGGCGCTCCCAGGACTTGCAGTGCGTGGTCATTTTTTGACACAGTTGCAGATGACCTTTGCTTTGTCAAATGCAAGCTGTGTAATCAAAAAGTAAAAAGAGGTAAAAGTGTCAGCAACCTCAATACCACAAATATGTGGAAACATGTGTGGACCAAGCACGTGGTGGAGTTACAAAGACACACTGGAGACGTAGGCCAACCTACAGCACCACCTACATCTTCAGCTCGTGTTGTAGCTACTTCCTCCAGCTCACACACAGCTGGTTCGGCTTCCTTACAGGATCGTCCTGGAAGAACCTCTGGCACTGGTGTACAGAGACCCAGTGTAATTCCACCTACAGCACCATGTTCCCAGTCATCCTCACACTCCCAGGCCACTCTACAGCCATCGATAACACAGGCATGGGAGAAAAGGCGGCCATACTCGGCAAACCATCCCCGAGCACAGGCTCTGAATGCTGGCATTGCAAAACTCCTGTTCCTTGAAATGCTGTCATTCAGGCTGGTGGAGACTGACACCTTCCGTAATTTCATGGCATTGGCAGTCCCACAATACAACGTGCCCAGTCGCTTTTATTTCAGCAGGCAAGCCGTCCCTGCCCTGCAAAAGCATGTGGTGGGAAAAATTAAGCATGCGCTACTAAACGCCGTCAGTAGCAAGGTCCACCTGACCACCGATGCGTGGACCAGTAACCATGGACAGGGACGATACCTTTCCCTCACTGCCCATTGGGTAAATGTTGTGGAGTCGGGTACAGATCTTGAGAGTGGCGCTGTACGTGTTCTGCCATCTCCAAGGATTGCAGGAATCCAGTCTGTACACATTGACTCCTCCTCTTACTCTAGTTCCTCAGAATCATCGCTGCAGGAGCCGTCACGGTCTACTTCCACATGGACTCGTGAACACTTACCTATTACGACCGATATGAGCACAGCCATGGCCAAACGTCAACAGGCCGTCCTGAAATTAATTTCTATGGGGAATCGTAGCCACACAGCGCAGGAGCTCTGGAATGCCATCAAGCAGGAGAGCGACGTGTGGTTTGTGCCAGCGAATCTCCAGCCAGGCTTGGTAGTGTGTGACAATGGCCGAAATCTGGTGGCAGCTCTGGGCCTAGGCAACCTCACTCACATACCATGTCTGGCACATGTGCTCAACTTGGTCGTGCAGAGTTTTTTTGAGGGACTATCCGGATCTTGATGCACTGCTGCACAAGGTCTGCATAGAGTGCGCTCACTTGCGGCGTTCCAGCATGGCCAGATCGAGCATTGCAGCTCTGCAACGCCGATTCCGCCTTCTGGAACATCGCATCATATGTGACCTACCCACCAGGTCGAATTCCACGTTACATATGTTGGAGCGGTTGTGTGAGCAGCAGGCAGCAGTAATGGAGTACCAGCTGCATCAGGCGCAAACAACTCACAATTTGCGCCGTTCACACTTCACCACCACTGAGTGGGCCTCTATGAAGGACATCTGCCACATTTTGCATGCGTTCGATGATTCGACACGGATGGCGAGTGCAGATGATGCACTAGTCAGCATCACTGTCCCCCTTATCTGCCTGCTTCAAAAAACACTGCAAGCACTAAGGGATGAGGTTTTGGAAGAGGTGGAGGATGAGGAGTCATAAAATCCATCACCTTCTGGACAGTCTGCGCAACATGGTTCCTCACAAAGGCCTAGGCAGGGGACACTTTGTAAGGAGGATCAGGAGGAGTCAATGGAGGAGGAAAACATTGCTCCAGAGGAGGGAGGTACACAATGCTCTAGTAGTCAGTATGTATAGCGAGGGTGGGGTGATGCAGAGTAGGCAGAGCTGACGCCTGTTGCAGGGGACAGCGTTTCTTGGCCAGTTGGGAGTCTGCAGCACATGGTTGATTTCATGCTGCAGTGCCTGAGAAACGACCGCCGCATCGCCCACATTCTCACTACATCTGATTATTGGGTGTACACACTCCTAGACCCTCGCTACCGGGACAACTTACAAAGCCTCATAACACCGTTGAACCGGGAGCATAAAATGCGGGAGTACCAAGACACACTGGTGCATTCCATCATGTTCTCCATTCCAGCCTAGAGCACTGCTGCTAGTGCTTTACAAAGCAACTATGTGCGTCGAGGCAGTGGAGGAAGCTCTGCACCAAGAGGGAGCAGAAGCAGCGCCTCTGCACAGGGCAAGCCCAGTATGGCTCAAATGTGGCGAATGTCTACACCATCACAGACAGCTCCAGTCAGCAGGAGGCAACGTTTCCGTCAGATGGTGACAGACTACATGTCTTGCCCTCTCAGTGTACTCCCAGGCGGCTCTTCCCCCTTCAAGTTTTGGGTCTCTAAGCTGGATACATGGCCAGAGCTTAGCCAGTATGCATTGGAGGTGCTGGCTTGCCCTGCTGCTAGTGTATTATCGGAGCGCGTCTTTAGTGCCGCAGTTGGTGTACTAACAGATCGTCGCATGCGACTATGCTCCGATAACATTGACCGGCTTACTTTTCTGAAAATGAACAAGGCATGGATCTCGCCTTAATTTGCCTGTCCGGTTTCCGATTAAATAACTGGTTGGCAATAGTATCCATGTCTCCTGTTCTGTTCATGTTTCTACCACCTGAACTGTACTCCCTGGGCTCCAACACTGCCAGTTGCTGCGCAGAAGTGCAGTCTGCACAGAGAAAAACACAAGCTCCTGTGTTAGTGGGGTTCAGTAACGCCAGCTGTTCCCTTGCTGTGTGTCCGGCAATAAGTCTCCTGCTCCCTCCACATGAACACAACATCAGATGTCTAACTAGCTCCACATAGGGATGAGCCTACACCCTGATTGATATGCTCCAAACCAGAAAAATGGCAGCTTTCCAACCATTAAATGATGAATTGTAGTCCAAAATATGTACAAATATACATTCTAAATATAAGCGCATATATGCACATGGCGACTATAAATGCAAACAAAAAAGCCTACATAGGGTATAGGGTTTGAACTGAATGAATACAAGTACATTTCATAATCCATTATTGCTGCTTAAGGAACGGTATGTACACCTGTAATATCGTGCAGAAAATGGATGTAGGACTAGTCATCATCATCATTACTTATATATGTGACAGTAAAAAATACACAGATTGAGGACAACTCTTTGTTCACACCCCATATATGAAAGGTCCAGCTTCTAATCCTGATAATAAGGCGCAATAATCATGCATAACCTATAAAAAGTGCATCGTGCATAGTGAAAATAGCAATGTATACCTGCAAGTGAAGGTGAAACAATGCCAACGGATAGAAAAGGTTTATGCTATCTAGATATCAGAGTGCATAGCGACTGATGGCGAATGGCGATATAATACTGTACCTCAATAAAGGCTGCGGCACCCCTCACGAGCATTTCGCTTGTAGCTACTTCAACAGGGAACGTGCATGTATGGTTGCTCATAGGTGCATGTTTATAGAGGAAATCAGTCATGATGCCGGCTTTGTTTCGGCGCTACGCTACCGCTGACGAACGCTGCGCAACGTAACTGCAATTCAGCGTCATATGATGCACAGCCGCTACCCTACCCAACGTGTCAGAGCAGGAAGGCAGTCTGTGCGGCCAAACCGACGCCCAAGAATACATGCACTTCCCCTCTTCAACAAGCTACAAGCCAAACGCGCGTGAGTGGTGCCGCAGCCTTTATTGAGGTAGAGTATTATATCGCCATTCGCCATCAGTGGCTATGCACTCTGATACATAGATAGCATATACCTTATCTATCCGTTGGCGTTGTTTCACATGCACTTGCAGGCACACATAGCAATTTTCACTATGCACGATGCACTTTTTCTAGGTTATGCATGATTATTGCACTATATTATCAGGATTACATGCTGGACCTTTAATATATGGGGTGTAATGTAAGAATTGTCCTCAATGAGTGTATTTTTTACTGTCACATATAACTTATAATGATGATGATGACTAGTCCTACATACATTGTCTGCACTATATTACAGGTATACATACCGTTCCTTAGGCAGCATTAATCGATTATGAAATGTACTTGTATGCATTCATTTCAAACCCTATACCCTATGTTGTTTTTTTGGTTGCATTTGTTTTCACCATGTGCATATATGCACTTATATTTTACATGTCTTTATTTAAATATTTTTGAAGAAAATTCATCATTTTATGTTAGTAAAGCTTACGTTTCTCTTGTTTGGAGTATATACAGTTTGAAGTGCCACGTAACAAGGCAACTACTCTATATGGGATTTCTACGCCCTCCTTGACCCTGGGCTCCAACACCGCCAGTTGTTGCTCAGAAGTGCAGTATGCACAGAGAAAAACACTCGCTCCTGTGTTTGTGGGGTTCAGTAATGCCAGCTGTTCCCCTGCTGTGTGTCCGGCAAGAAGTCCTGCTACCTCCAATTTAAAGTTACACCAGAAATTAAACTTGCTCATACTAGGCCTCAGCCTACACCCTCCTTGACCCTGGGCTCCAACACCGCCAGTTGCTGCTCAGAAGTGCTGTATGCACAGAGGAAAACACTCGCTCCTGTGTTTTTGGGGTTCAGTAATGCCAGCTGTTCCCCTGCTGTGTGTCCGGCAAGAAGTCCTGCTACCTCCAAATTCAAGTTACACCAGAAATTAAACTTGCTCATACTAGGCCTCAGCTTACTCCCTTCTTGACCCTGGGCTCCAACACCACAAGTTGCTGCTCAGAAGTGCTGAATGCACAGAGAAAAAAAACACTCGCTCCTGTGTTTGTGGGGTTCAGTAACGCCAGCTGTTCCCCTGCTGTGTGTCCGGCAATAAGTCCTGCTACCTCCAATTTCAAGTTACAGCAGATTTGAAAGTTGCTCATACTAGGCCTCAGCCTACACCTTCCTGGACCCTGGGCTCCAACACCACCATTTGCTGCTCAGAAGTGCTGTATGCACAGAGGAAAACACTCGCTCCTGTGTTTGTGGGTTCAGTAACGCCAGCTGTTCCCCTGCTGTGTGTCCAGCAATAAGTCCTGCTACCTCCAAATTCAAGTTACACCAGAAATTAAACTTGCTCATACTAGGCCTCAGGCTACACCCTTCTTGACCCTGGGCTCCAACACCACCAGTTGCTGCTCAGAAGTGCTGTATGCACAGAGAAAAAAACACTCGCTCCTGTGTTTGTGGGGTTCAGTAACGCCAGCTGTTCCTCTGCTGTGTGTTCGTCAATAAGTCTTGGTACCTCCAATTTCAAGTTACACCAGATTTGAAAGTTGCTCACATTACGCCTCAGCCTACACCCTGACTGAACCTGGCTCCAACACCACCAGTTGCTGCTCAGAAGTGCCGTCTGCACAGTCAACACTAGCTCCTGTGTTATTGGGGTTCAGTAATGTCAGCTGATCCCCAGCTGTGTAGCTGGCAATCTTTCCTGGTCTGTCCACACTCACACAAGTCCAGATTTTCAACTTGCTCCAATTTGTCCTCTGCCTCCACTCTGTTTCTACTCTCATCCCTGGGCTCCAACACTGCCAGTTGCTGCTCGGATGTGCCGTCTGCACAGTCAACACTAGCTCCTGTGTTATTTGGGTTCAGTAATGTCAGCTGATCCCAGCTGTGTAGCTGACAATGTCTACTGCTCCTTCCACACTCACAAAAGTCCAGATTTCAACTTGCTCCAATTTGTCCTCTGCCTCCACTCTGTTTTGACTCTCATCCCTGGGCTACAACACCGCCAGTTTCTGCTCGGAAGTGCCGTCTGCACAGTCAACACTAGCTCCTGTGTTATTGGGGTTCAGTAATGTCAGCTGATCCCCAGCTGTGTAGCTGGCAATCTTTCCTTGTCTGTCCACACTCACACAAGTCCAGATTTTCAACTTGCTCCAATTTGTCCTCTGCATCCACTCTGTTTCGACTCTCATCCCTTGGCTCCAACACCGCTAGTTGCTGCTCGGAAGTGCCGTCTGCACAGTCAACACTAGCTCCTGTGTTATTGGGGTTCAGTAATGTCAGCTGATCCCCAGCTGTGTAGCTGGCAATCTTTCCTTGTCTGTCCACACTCACACAAGTCCAGATTTTCAACTTGCTCCAATTTGTCCTCTGCATCCACTCTGTTTCGACTCTCATCCCTTGGCTCCAACACCGCTAGTTGCTGCTCGGAAGTGCCGTCTGCACAGTCAACACTAGCTCCTGTGTTATTGGGGTTCAGTAATGTCAGCTGATCCCCAGCTGTGTAGCTGGCAATCTTTCCTTGTCTGTCCACACTCACACAAGTCCAGATTTTCAACTTGCTCCAATTTGTCCTCCTCATCCACTCTGTTTCGACTCTCATCCCTTGGCTCCAACACCGCTAGTTGCTGCTCGGAAGTGCCGTCTGCACAGTCAACACTAGCTCCTGTGTTATTGGGGTTCAGTAATGTCAGCTGATCCCCAGCTGTGTAGCTGGCAATCTTTCCTTGTCTGTCCACACTCACACAAGTCCAGATTTTCAACTTGCTCCAATTTGTCCTCTGCATCCACTCTGTTTCGACTCTCATCCCTTGGCTCCAACACCGCTAGTTGCTGCTCGGAAGTGCCGTCTGCACAGTCAACACTAGCTCCTGTGTTATTGGGGTTCAGTAATGTCAGCTGATCCCCAGCTGTGTAGCTGGCAATCTTTCCTTGTCTGTCCACACTCACACAAGTCCAGATTTTCAACTTGCTCCAATTTGTCCTCTGCATCCACTCTGTTTCGACTCTCATCCCTTGGCTCCAACACCGCTAGTTGCTGCTCGGAAGTGCCGTCTGCACAGTCAACACTAGCTCCTGTGTTATTGGGGTTCAGTAATGTCAGCTGATCCCCAGCTGTGTAGCTGGCAATGTCTCCTGCTCTGTCCACACTCACACAAGTCCAGATTTTCAACTTGCTCCAATTTGTCCTCTGCCTCCACTCTGTTTCTACTCTCATCTCTGGGCTCCAACACCGCCATTGCTGCTCGGTAGTGCTGTCTGCACAGTCAACACTAGCTCCTGTGTTATTGGGGTTCAGTAATGTCAGCTGATCCTCAGCTGTGTAGCTGGCAATGTCTCCTGCTCTGTCCACACTCACACAAGTCCAGATTTTCAACTTGCTACAATTTGTGAATGTCCTGGCGTCCCTGCTACCCCGACGCGCGTTTCGCAATCCTTCTTCGGGAGGCCAAACTGAATGCGGACAAATACTGTTGTAAATCTTTTGTGACAGCAAGAACGGAAGGTGTAATCTTCAAACTTTTAGAGATTACAACTACAGGAATGCCTGTCACAAATAAGAATATGATGAAGAAGAAGAATAGGAAGACGATTAAGAAGTAGAATATGAAGAAGAATAATACTTGAATAAGAAGAATATGAACAATGTAAAAAAAAAGAATAGGAAGAAGTTGAAGAAGAAGATAAATAAGGTGAAGAAGAAGTTGATGATAAAGATGCTGCTGCTGAGGATCATGAAGGAGAAGGTGTGGGAGAAGTAAAAAAGAAGGTGAAGAGCATGGAAGTAGTGAAACATACATATGTGCCAAAATAGAAAAAAGGTTAACTACATAGTCAATTTCTTTGTAACTCCGAACGTCTTAAAAAAAATTTTTTATTCCTGCTATTCCATTTGATTGGGCTAAACCTATATTCCTTTAATGTCTCCTACACATCGCCCAATACATTCTACATTATTCTTAGTTGTTTTCCTTCATGTACTATTAACCTACAATGAAAGAAAGGGTTTATTTTAATTCCGATATTTTTGTCCCATTGACTTGCATTGGTTTCCGGTATCGGAATCGGCGATATCCGATACTTTTTGAGTATCGGTCCGATCCAATCCGATCCGATATTTTCCAATATTGGAAAGTATCGCTCAACACTAGTTTACATATCTTGAAAGGCACTATTGATGCTGAGCATTGTATACAGGTTTTAGAACATTATGCTGAAATCCATACTACTACTATTTCATGGAAGGTTTTGCATATTTTAACAAGGCAATGCTAAACCATATACTTAATCCATCATAGTACGGCTTTGCAGAAGAAGAGTTTTGGTGAACTGTCTGCCTGCAATCCAAACTTTTTACCAAAAGAAAACATTTGTTGCATTACGAAATGAAAAATCCATCAAGGTTGATCCAGTACTGTTGAGCAGCTAGAATCCTACATCAGAAAAGAATGGGCCCACATTTCTCTCCCTAAACTACCGACTTGGCCTCCTCACTTACCAGATGAGACACAAAAAGAAGAGAGGATGCTACACAATGGTATACAAGGCTTGGTCCCAACTTTTTTTTAGATGTGTTGCAAACCATCAGTTTCTAAAATGAGTTAATTTGTCAAATGAAATGAAAAAATGTCAAATGTTCAACTTCTGATATCTGTTCTGTGTTTTGCTGTGAATAAAATATGACTATAAGAGATTTCCAAATCATTGCATTGTTTTTTCTATACACTTTACACAGCTTCTCAATGTTTTTGAAATTTTCAATTATACTGTATATTTTGATGTTCCTTTGCTTTGTAAAACTAAACTTACTTCTGATATTCCCCTAGAAATATCAGAAGTAAGTTTAGTTTTATAAAGCAAAATCAAAATTAAAAATTTATCAGGTAATCTCGATAACACTGCCACCAGTCACTGAGGCTGCACTCGCACCAGTTCAGTCACCAGTGGTTCTCAGCCTGGAGGGTCACATCTTGGCACCGTCCGGGTTGAAAACTGTTTATCCCCCATACATGGATTAGGCCATGGGACAGAATGACAGACAGGTATGGTATATTGTTGTTTTTTATTTTAGTTTTATTACAGGACGAGGGCTTCGGTGGAATTACCATATTTTTCGGACCATAAGACGCACTTCTTTTCCTCCAAATTTGGGAGGAAAGTGTGGGTGCGTCTTATGGTCGGAATGTAACGTGGGAAGGGGGGCAGGGGGCAGCGGTGGAGTGAGATCGCAGGAGGCAGGAAAATATCCCCTCCGCTGCAGGAGTCCAGCACTGGGGAAACCACTGGTCCCGATACTTAAGTGCAGTGAATATTCATTAGCCGCTTCCCCGCCCACCTATCAGCTGAGCAGTGAGCAGGGAGCAGCAAATGACAGAGCCACATGGTATCCCCAGCGCCTGATTCCTGCAGCAGCAGGGGAGATGTGTGTTGGAAGGAGAAGGAGGCGACAGGAGCAGAGTGCAGCTGGAGGCATCGCATACCTGACAGCACAGGGGCTGTGCTAATGCGATGCTGAATGCTCCTGTAGAGGACCTGTGATGAGGTCATGAAAAGGGCGGGCTGGAGCATCACATGACCACACAAAGCCCTGCCTCTTCATGATGTCATCACAGGTCCTGCAGACACACTGTACAACAGAGAATTAATTAAAATGATAGTAATGACAGCACATAAATCACTCTGCCATCCTGTGATGGACTGCAACTCCCAGCATGCCATAGGATCTGCAGGACATGCTGAGAGTTATAGTTCTCCCATGGGATCTTAAAGCAGCACTCCAGTGTTATTTTTCAGTGCTGGAATGGTGCTTTAAATATAAGCCCCGTGCCCCCATTCATATACTCACCCTCCGGCATCTTCACATAGTACTTTACAGACACCACACTGGTCCCGCAGCACCATCTCCTACCCGTAGCTTCCAACATAATAACATACTATTATATATAATAGAACCACATATAATAGTATGTTATTTATGTTATTAAATATTTTACCACATTTTTTGCTTCAAATATATTTTTCCCTATTTTCCCCTCTAAAATCTGGATGCATCTTATAGTCCGAAAAATACGGTAGATGTTAGGTGAGTATAACTGTGTTTGTTATTTTTAAATAAAAAAGTAAAACTGTGTTTTGTTTAATTCGCTTATAGGATTTTATTCTGGCTGTGTCTTTATTTACCATACAACTTTAGGATTAGTAATGGATAGGTGTCTTATGGACGCCTCTCCATTACTAATCCATGGGCTTGATGTCACCGGACAATACATAAGTGACATCAACCCCACTGTTACAGGGCAAGTAGGAAAAGCCGAGCAAAGTGCCAGAATTGGTGCATATAATAGATGTGCCTTTTCTGGGCAGCTGTGGGCTGCTATTTTTAGGCTGTGGGGGGGGCAATATCCATGGCCCCTTACCAGCCTGAGAATACCAGCCCCCAGCTGTCTGTTTTATCAAGGCTGGTTGTCCAAAATGAGGGGGACTCCACATCGTTGTTTAAGATATTTATTTAAATAATTTAAAAAATATGGCATGGGGACCCCTCTATTTTTGATAAACAGTCTTTCTGAAGCTGACAGCGGAGAGTTGCTGCCCCCAGCTGTGAGTTTTGCTTGGTTAGCAAAAATACCCGGGAACCCACAGCTTTTTTTTAGTTATTTAATTACAGCACAGGAGCGGCTTATGAATACTCCCATCAGCAGCTCTTGCTCTTGCTATTATTAGTGGTAGCATATGTCGGATGAGGGGAGCTGTAGTGCCATCAGCTGACACCAGTGACCGGCTTTAAAGTTTATACCTCCTATCACAGCTGAGCGCTCACGCTGTCTTTTGACAGCGTGGGAACCGCAGCTCTCTGACCGGAGGGGATGATTTCACTGCTGATCAGAAGCGAAGTTTACGGCGCTGTCATGCACATGACAGCGTAGCAAACAACAGATGTTCGGGCCCCCAATTTAAGTGAATGAGGTGCGGGTTCTGGTCCGGGTACTGTTCTGGTACCTTAACCCGAACTTTTTGTAACTGTTCTTCCAAACCTGCCGGACCCAAACATCTAAGTGCCCGCTCATCTCTACTTTTGACTTTTAAGTCATTCTGTTCCAAAGATGGCATGCAAATACTGTAAATGTGAAATATAACAGAAAGTTCTGTGCTTTTTTCCATTCCATGTAAAACTCATAACTATTATAATCTGTCAAGTGGTTTAAATGTTCATGCACTTTGAGGACAAAGTCCATGATCAGATTTGACACTGCTTGGTTGCCATCTGTGTGATAATCATTTTTCACTGAGTGATAGAAGAAGCTTCAGAAATCTACATCAATTTTTTTTGCATACACGAAAAACTGATAAAACCCTGTCAAAACTGATGATAAACATGGACACTGACCAAACTCTGATGAAAGTCTTCTCCAAACCATGGATGTAAATATGTCTAATTTTTGCACACTAGAAAAATTACTGATGTTTGAGTGAAACCTAAGACTGTGTTTTCATTGATTAGTTGAGTCTGGTCATTTTTTTAAGCCTGAGATGCCCACAACCAATGCAAAATCCTGCTATTGTGTGTTATTCTAAATATATTATATATACTTCATATAGCCAGACATGAAAAAGCTGCAGGTAGCGTTTTCTCAACTTACTCTAAAAGCAATCAAGCACGACAACTGATGCTCTGGAGTAATGGGAATGGTTTCATTGAAAACTATGGGATTAAATCCCACATCAATATGTCTCCAGCATTTTTCTATTATACTAAAGGGAAAAAAAGACAAGTGGCCAGATAAATGGACACAAAGCTTTACAGTGCATGGAAATAGCTAAGAAATATTAGAAAAGTCAATTTAAACATATTAATAAGTAAATTAATAACTTAAAAATAAGACATTCCGAATAACAAATACACAAGACATAGATCTAATTAGAAAGGTTAATTAATTATGCCAGGTGCCGTTTAACATTCTTTTGCATAAGATTCTGATTAAAGAGGGTAATTGAACATAATGAGAAAATACAATATTGAGAAAGTCAAATCTATTATGGAAATGCAGTAGCTTGATATGAACTATTCAAAGTCATCTTAGAGGTTATATCAAAGAGCAATTTAATCAGACCTAGAAGAAATACTTGGAAAACAAATTGTAAAAAGCAGAATTCTAATAATAAAGTTTTCTAAGTAGTAGTCATACTTATGCCTGAAAGGGGGCAAGCTTGTGAAGCCACACCTGATGCTAGAAGCCAGATTCATGAGTTTGTATTGAGAAAAGCAATAAAACTGTAAGTGGCAAGAAAACGTGGAAGAAAAAAACACATGATTGGCATTACTATTTTTCTCTACATTAAAATATATAGGATCTGCAAATGCCAACTGTTCTTCTTGCTACAAAAGATTATTATTCCATTGCATAGCACATTAAAGTAGCTAGTCAGAATAACTGTTTTATGGGAGCTTGTGAGATCAGATAATGCAATTAATCTATATACATTGGGTACATCTACAGGTTAATAACATTAGAATGGTGCCCGGACACAGTACTGAAAAGCATCCCCCTAAGCTAATAGTAATGTTACAGATTGGAAAGAGTGTGAAGAGGCTGCGTATCGATCCCACATTCTCTCACAGCCATTGCAGTACATTGAGCTCCATAGACACAGCATTGGAATTTTATTAAAAATGGGGAAAGGTGATCCCAAGTAGCCCAGAGGCAAAATGTCCTCCTATGCTTACTTTGTGCAGACGTGCAGAGAAGAGCACAAGAAAAAGCATCCTGATGCATCTGTGAACTTTGCAGAATTCTCCAAGAAGTGCTCCGAACAGTACTGAAAATGTGACACCCGGGCTAATATGAATTTTAATTCTCCCAGAAGCCACCAGCTTTCAGTCATGCAGGTGTTCCTGCGTGGCTACAGTTAATGTTCACAGCACTGTATTAAAGCCCGATCACTTTGATTAAGAGCCAGCTATGCACTGATGCACGCCGAGCTGACTGTCAGTCAAAATGACGGGTCCTGCTAGCAGCCACCATGCTCAGTGCTGTGAGCGGTGACTGTTGTCCCATCTGCATGACTGAAAGCCGGCAGATTAACCTCATGTCTGCAAGCTAATAGCAATATCTGTCAGGTTTGATTTAAAGGGAACCTGTCAACAGGAAAATGCAGTCCAATCTTAAGTCATCATATTACAGAGCAGGTGAGCTAAGTAGTTTTATACATAATTTTGTGAAAAAATATTTAGCATAACCTGTGGTTTTCACCCTCTAATCCCTTCTCTTTCTGGTGTTTTTAGTCCAGTGGGTGGTGCTATCAGTGACTGACAGCCTTATTTACATAAACGTGCATAGAGACATAGTCGTCGATCACTATTAGGACCACCCATTGGACCCACAACACCTGAAAGAGCTGAGGTTTAAATGATTTGAACACAAGTTATACTGATTATTTTCTCACAAAACCCCGTGCTCCATAAAAGGGTGCCTACAGATTGGACTGCAACTTCATGGTGACAAATTCCCTTCAATGAGTTATTCTGACTAGCTACATCTCTATAATATCCAATGGAAGAATTAACTTGTTGTAACAAAAACAGCTGATATTTACAGATCCAATATATTTTAATTTATAGAAAAACAAGAATTCCAGTTATGTTTTTTACTCCCATTCCTGGCCACTGCCTATATTGCTTTTTACAATATACCGTATTTTTCGGACTATAAGATGCACCTTTTCCCAAAAAAATTTTGGGAAAAAATGGGGGCGCATCTTATAGTCGGAATATACTTACAAATACTATGGCGGCAGTAGGAGTCGGGTGATTCTGCGGCGGTCCTGATCCAACACTGCAGGGCGTAGATCACACTCCCTTCACCAGCGCTGCCGATCCCCCTCAGTAACCTAATTTGGACTGTAAGACGGACCCCAATTTGACACATGAATTTTTTTCCCTATTTTCCTTCTGAAAATTTAGGGTGCGTCTTATAGTCCGAAAAATGAGGTATGCTAGTGAATCTGTCTTCTACCTTCAGATGGAAGCTCACAAGTTTGCCTTCTTTCAGTTCTACAGTTGGCTACTTTGCAAACTAAATTATTAAAATTCTACCTTTTACTGTGCTTTATTCCCAGTATTTCTTGTTGATCTGAATAGCCCTTTATCTGCAGTTAAATAACATTATCTAATCTGACACGTTTACTTGAAAATGAGCATTTGAATTTTCCATTTGCTTTATTCCAATATGGATCCACAATTGCTAAGCTTAGTAAGTAAAATAGCATAATGGAACAAAAGACCTCAATATGGTACACGTCAAGGGCACATGAAATAGAATTGATAGGTTGTTGCCGTCCGTTACACATTAATAATAGTTTTTCTTTAATTATATAGCTTGTCATTTTTTTTGTGCATATCTGTAAACTAGGGTAGCATGCAAAGGCATTGACCATGAATCATGAATTACTAAAAAACTACAAATGTATTCATCTATTGTACCGCAGTGACATTGCTAACTATTAAAGCTAACTTAATGAATGTGTAATGCAAAGCACATTACTGTTCAAACAAATATGGCTTTCTTTTGTTGCTGTAATTATCCCTATTGTTGGTGTAACACAAAGTTATGTGGGTTAATGCATTTAATTAAATGTAAAAATATGAACAGATATTAAAATATGTTTCACTGTACAATGGATGGACATAGGATTTGTGAAATCTGGCTAAAAGAGCTTTCACTCTCTAGTCTATGTATCATATTTAAAATGTATACATTTTTTTCAATAACTGCCATTTTATCTAGTGATTTTTATAAGTGTATTTACAAAATGCACTCAAAATACTCAGCATCTGCCTCCTATCAGTCGAAACGCAAAAATACCTGCCCTGTTTATCCACTGTACCCTGCATTATGCTACAGCATACTTCTATTAAAGGGAGTCTCAAAAAACACTAACTAAACCACTTATAAGGGTATATAGGACTCTTAGCCCTATAAACAGCATACATGTAGTGTATATTTTAGGGGTTTAGTTGCCAGAACAAAAAAAAAATATGCAAATAAGGGGGCATCGGTGGACCCTTGGCATGACCAAGGGCTTAGTGCATTGTTATACCTCTTCAATTTGCTAACTAAGCACTTTGTAATATACTGTATTTATTGACTTTTCTCAAGCAAGCACTGCCTTAACTCAATCAGTGGCAAGGCACTTCCGCAGTGACACTGCAGAAGCCTAGCCATGCTAAGTGTCAGTGTGCCGTTTGATTGTCGACTGCTGTCTGCAGTACAGTACCGAACAGCGGCTGCACACAGGAGCCAGCTAGATGAGAATACACACTGATACTATGTGGGGTCACATATCTGAGCTCTTAAAGTGTTAGAGTGCACTCTCATTAGTGACTTCTGTCTGTGGCTATTTGTATATAAGTTTAGTCACAAAATATGATCCAGTTGGAAGTGTCGAAAGTGATGCTTTATTTCGTACAACCCGACAGGTGAACAGGGATACTTGCTGACGTTTCTACCACAACTGGTTGTTTTCAAGATTATCTGGATGTAAATCAAATAATATTATGAAAATAATATAATAGTAAAATAAACAGTAACAAAAAAACATAAATGGTAGTGTGCGCATAACTCAACATATCTAAGCGTACATATGATCCAAGATAAATTCCAGTCAGCACTAGTTCAATTGAGTGGTGCAAGTGTCTAGGGATTGTGTGCCACACTCGGATCAGTACAAAAGAGAGCCAGTCACTTGCATGCACATATACTGATCTAAGCATTCATATATGTGTATACATACAGGACATGCATGTGTGGGTGTGAAAATACAGTTATGGTGCACAGGAATAAATGAATCTAAATTTTTAAAAATATCCATAAAGAGGTATTAATGTATAAAGGAAATAGTATTTGTAGAAGTTCTGTTTAACAAAACAAAGTAGCTTATCAAAGGGATATAATGACTCAATGAGAATATTTATATGCAGAGTAAGGTATATCAGGTATGGACTGGGGCTGAAATTCAGCCCTGATATTTGAAATCACACAGGCCCATGCTGTCCCTGTACCCAAGCACTAGATGTGATATATATTTCTAATATTTTCCTGGTTGGAGGAAAAAAGATTTACTACAAGACCAATATTTCTAATGATACCCGTGGCCTGGTGGGGTCAGTGACTGAGTCAGTGACTTTGTGCGACTGGAGTGCAAGGCTGAAATCACTGGAGAGAGAATACAATGAAACAATATCATATGAACATAAGACAGCTGAGAAGCCGAGAGGATATATACCTGTATGTGAGTAAGTCGGTACTTGCGGGTAAAGCTGAACAAGTCACGCCAAGGTGAGTCTTTTAGGTCATCGAGCGTGATATATATAGAGCAAGATGCGTAGTTAGGTGCACGTCATTGTGATATGGTTAAACGACACACTGACGCCCAAAAGGAGATAAGTGCACATGTTTCTGTGGGCGAAAATATCCAGAATAGGAAAGAAAGCCAATAGTTATGCAGACATGCGCAGAAGAGTAAAAGGGGAGTAAAAGAGAGGAATATGTGAAAATAAATGGATAGAAGATGAGTGTCATATAGAAAATAAGGGAGATATAAAAGAAACGACAAAAGATATGTATAGAAGAAAATCAAAGACAGAAAAGGGAGAAAGCAGTGAAGAAAGTATGAAATTATAACAGTGTGAACACAACAAACGTACTAGAGTTGTTGTGCAAGGCCATATTAGAGGCTTTGGGATAAATGAGCTCGGAGACTCAAGAGAAAGCAAACATGTAATAGTGTTCAATAAGAGATTCCGCTTTAATGGAATGCGGGTGGGGTTATATACACCTCTGAACAGAGAGAGCTTTCCAAGCAGCAAGCAACTTATTTCTGGGATTTAGACAAATATGTGCCTAAGTGGTTTTATTCAGTTTCTCTGGCACTTGGAATGTGTATGGGGTGTCTCTGTGTAAAGGTGCTACATGATAGATTTAGAGCATAACATGGGGACTGAGAAGACAAAATGGATCCTCATTTCCTACAACAGATAAATAAATTACTACGTGAGTAAATTCTTCAGACATCTGTGAGGGAAATGGAAAAAATTTAACAAGGTTATTGTAACATATTAAACTAAAATGTCTAAACTAGAAATAAGCCAAAATAATATAATAAGTAATCTCATATTTTCCTTTGAGATCATATGGTTCCACTGTCTGCAAGAGATGGATGCAATATGCTTCACGTTCCTTGAGTTTCCTGATCCTGTTGTTGCCCCTTCTGGCCAAAGGTACGTTGGCCAGAAGTGCCGCTCATCTCTAGTCTGTGTCGTCACTACATGCACCGCCGATAGTGAACCCCAGCTGTGCCAGGTACTAGGGAATGGGTACCAAACAGAGGCTCTCCTGGACTCGGGGAGCTTAGTGACTTTGATCCATGAGTCCAGTGTTGCGGGAGACAACCCCAAAGAACGGAAAGTGGAGGCGATAGGTATCCATGTGGAAATCTGGGAGTACCCAATCATTGGGGTTAATTTTCATGTCGGGACATTAAACACGTGGTGGGAGTGATGAAGACCCATCCTCATGGGCTGTGTTGGAAGACACTTGCCCCTGTTCTGGTCCCTGTGGGAGACCAGGGTCAACCCTCTCAAGGTAAATGTTGTTCGGGGCATAGAACTCAAAATTTCCAAGTTTGGGATACCTGCCATAGGGGTCACCAACCTAAGGACTGAGTGTAAACCCCAATAGGTTCCCCCTAGATGTGGTGGTAGGAGAGGTCGTGGAGACCCTATTGAACCCCGAGCTAGAAATGTCCCCTGGTAAGTTTGGGACAGCTCAGTTCCAGGGTCCCACGCAGAGACCCTGGTATAAAAAATGCACATATAAAAAGAGAGCCTGGAGGAACCGAAAGTGTGTGGTCGCAGAGGCGTTTAGAGACGTACGCACGAGGAACCCTCTGGCACCAGCCAAGGATGTGTCCGGGGTCAGTGTAAAATGGATAGTGCTCTCGCCAGACAGCAGTGCCAGGAGGCTCAGGTTCGGGTTTGACATCTAACAGATGTATGCCCGGAATGGCCGGGGCAGACCTTGGCATATCGGCGGGACGTAGTTACCGAGGAGTCATAAGGGTACAGAGGAAATAGTACCAAGTGCCCGAAGGCAGGTACTTATTTGACAGGATGAGCTGCAGGGGTAGGGCCACACCATAAACATTACATTTGGGCAGAGGTCAACAAGGCTTATGATAAAAGGAACACCATTCCTACTGCAAAGCACGGAGGTGGATCACTGATGATTTGGAGATGTGTGAGCTACAAAGGCACAGGAAACTTGGACAAAGTTGAAGGAAAGATGAATGCAGCATGTTGTCAACAAATACTGGAGGCAAATTTGCAATCATCAGCTCGGAAGCTGCGCATGGGACGTACTTGGACGTTCCAACATGACAAAGTTGCAAAACACAAGGCCAAGTCGACCTGTCATTGGCTAAAGCAGAACAAAGTGAAGGTTCTAGAGTGAACATTTCAGTCTCTTGACCTCAATATCATTGAGACACTATGGGGAGATCTCAATCACGCAGTTCATGCTAGACAGCTCAGGAATTTACAGGAACTGGAGACTTTTTTGCCAAGAAGAGTGGGCAGCTTTACCAATAATAGAAAATAAAGAACCTCATCCGCAACTTCCACAAAAGACTTGAAGTTGTCAGTGATGTTAGAGGGGGCAATACACGGTATTAAGAAATGGGGTATGGGAATGGGTATGATCAGGGTCATTTGGCTTTCTACTGGCGACTCAACCATGCAGACCATTTTTCTTCAAGTGTCTCCATATTGTGCATCTTGAAACAGCCACACCGCTAGATTTCAGAGAGTCTAGTATTTCAGCTAATGTTATTTGTGTGTTTTTCTTTGCATTCCGAACAATTTTCCTGCCATTTGTCACAGGTCACAGGTGAGAATGTTACCTTTAGTAGCCATTCAAACCTATTTGTGTCAACTTCTGTTCATGTTATCAGGCCAAAATCACCAGGGTATGCAAACTTTTTATCAGGGTCATTTGGATGTTTTGGATGGTCATTATAATTTAAAAAGAGAAAACACAGTAGTTTGACAATAAATGGCTTCACCCAACCACAAAACATGAGTGAAGGAAAAGTTTTGGTGGTGTTATCATTCATATTCTCTGAAAAAAGGCCATGAAAGCAAAAATTCTGCTGGGGTATGTAAGCTTTGGAGCACAACTGTATGTGTGCATTTGTGAGGTACTATACGATTGACTCTATATTTTTGAGATTTTGGTACAGATTTATTAACATGCAAGGGATGGCAACTTGAACGGTGTAAAAAATTGTTCTTCTGAGCACATTTCATTTACTGGTATTAGTGCATACAGAAGCCAGTGAGAGAATGCACACTAACACTAAACATGACTGGGAACCTGCAGTGTCACTGCTGAGGTGCAGAGCCAATGATTGAGTTCAGACAGACCTGCTTGATCACTAAACTAAGGGGGTGTAATGGTTTGTATTGGTCACCACAAGTTGCATATGAAAAAAAAGAGTTTTTTTCTGGTAACTATACTACAGGTATGATTTTTATATGAACTAAGTCACGTAAATACCCTTCTAAAAGTAGTTTAATTAGCATTTTTGTGGGGAAAGTCTCCCTTTTAATAGAAATGCTTTAGGTGGAGTTACCGAAACTAAGCTATTTTGGAAATGTCTAATTAGTACACTTGCAATATATAATATATCATTTTAAACTATTGATGACATTAAAAATATTCATTTCAATGGTACATCTATTATAAAAATAGTCTTAAATGTAGCTCTTAAGGATTGTGCTCCTAAATAATGCTCTTTTGGAAAGAGCACATTGCAGGGAATCATATCATAGATAAAGCATTCTGATGACCTTTATCAACTTGCCAGTTTTTATTAATTGCTTTCAAAGAGGAATACCTTTAATCCTTTCATGACATCTGCCGTACATGGAAGGCACAGCAGGTTTTGCGTTCCCGCAAACTGACGTACATGCGTGACGATTGAAGGGGCTCACTCCATCACGTGATCCAAAGTGGGTATCAGCGTTATATAAAGCTGACACCCTGCACCAATGCCCACGATCGATACTAGCGCTGTTTGCTGGGGATTTAACCCCTCTTACGTCACTGTTAACAGTGAGGGAGGGTGCTCCTTCTCTACTCCGATCAGCACAATGCAAATGCAATGAGTCAATTGTCTCCATGGTGACCATGGGCCAAAAGATAGCCACAGGGTCACCCATATATGGTGGCCTGTAAGTTACTGCTCAATGCTGTCATGCCTCCTCTCTCTATCTCTCTCTCTCTGTATCAACAGTATATATATATTACAATTATTATTATTTATTTATATAGCACCATTGATTCCATGGTGCTGTACATGAGAAGGGGTTACATACAGATATCACTTACAGTAAACAAACTAACAATAACAGACTGATACAGAGGTGAGAGCACCCTGTCCTTGCGGGCTTACATTCTACAGAATAATGGGGAAGGAGACAGTAGGTTGGGGGGTTGCCGCACCTCCGGTGTTGGTGAAGCGGTAGCTCCGGTAGTGATGAGGAGGCAGCAGGGTCATTGCAGGCTTTAAGCTTTCTATACAGTCATGGCCAAAAGTTTTGAGAATGACACAAATATTATGTTTTCACATGATCTGCTGCCCTCTGGTTTTTATGTGTGTTTGACAGATGTTTTTATCACAGACAGAAATATAATTGCAAACATATGAGTAACAAAAGCTTATATTGACAGTTAGAATGAGTTAATGCAGCAAGTCAATATTTGCAGTATTGACCCTTCTTCTTCAGGAGCTCTGCAATTCTCCCTGGCATGCTCTCAATCAACTTCTGGACCAAATCCTGACTGATAGCAGTCCATTCTTGCACAATCAATGCTTTCATTTTGTCAGAATTTTTAGGTTTTTGTTTGTCCACCCGTCTCTTGATGATTGACCACAAGTTCTCAATGGGATTAAGATCTGGGAAGTTTCCAGGCCATGGACCCAAAATCTCTATGTTTTGTTCCCTGAGCCATTTAGTTATCACCTTTGCTTTATGGCAAGGTGCTCCATCATGCTGGAAAAGGCATTGTTGATCGCCAAAGGGGATCTTGGAGGGTTGGGAGAAGTTGCTCTTGTAGGACATTCTGGTACCATTCTTTATTCATGGTTGTGTTTTTAGGCAAGACTGTGAGAGAGCCGATTCCCTTGGCTGAGAAGCAACCCCACACATGAATGGTTTCAGGATGCTTAACAGTTTGCATGAGACAAGACTGGTGGTAGCGCTCACCTTGTCTTCTCCGAATGAGGCGTTTTCCTGATGTCCCAAACAATCGAAAAGGGGATTCATCAGAGAAAATAACTTTACCCCAGTCCTCAGCAGTCCACTGCCTGTACCTTTTGCAGAATATCAGTCTGTCCATGATGTTTTTTCTGGAGAGAAGTGGCTTCTTTGCTGCCCTCCTTGAGACCAGGCCTTGCTCCAAGAGTCTCCGCTTCACAGTGCGTGCAGATGCACTCACACCTGCCTGCTGCCATTCCTGAGCAAACTCTGCACTGCTGGTAGCCCGATCCCACAGCTGAAACACTTTTAAGAGACGGTCCTGGCGCTTGCTGGTCTTTCTTGGGTGCCCTGGAGCCTTTTTGGCAACAATGGAACCTCTCTCCTTGAAGTTCTTGATGATGCGATAGATTGTTGACTGAGGTGCAATCTTTCTAGCTGCGATACTCTTCCCTGTTAGGCCATTTTTGTGCATTGCAATGATGACTGCATGTGTTTCTTCAGAGATAAAAATGGTTAACAGAAGAGAAACAATGATTCCAAGCACCAGCCTCCTTTTAAAGTGTCCAGTGGTGTCATTCTTACTTAATCATGACAGATTGATCTCCAGCCATGTCCTCATCAACACCCACACATGTGTTAATGGAGCAATCACTGAAAAGAGGTTAGCTGGTCCTTTTAAGGCAGGGCTGCAATGATGTTGAAATGTGTTTTGGGGGATAAAGTTCATTTTCTAGCCAAATATTGACTTTGCAAGTAATTGCTGTTAAGCTGATCACTCTTTATAACATTCTGGAGTATATGCAAATTGCCATTAGAAAAAGTGAAGCAGTAGACTTTGTAAAAATTAATATTTGTGTCATTCTCAAAACTTTTGTCTATGACTGTATATAATGTAGATACACACACATTCTTGCACACACACATGACTATAGACTATTCACTTTACAGCATTCATTGTTAGAACCCTCTTGTTAGATTTTGTTTCAGTTTGCTGGTCACATGACCTTTTTTCCCTATTTAGTCTGGCTCCGCCCTTCTGGCTTTGCTGGACTTCATTGTATTATTTACCCTTAAGCTAGCCAGGTGCTTAAGTGCCTTACTCTGTCAGTTTTGCTTGATCTTAGGATCTCTTAGTATTTGTTTTCTGTTTTATATTTCCTGCTACACTTTCTGTTAGGAGGTGTCCACCTTTTCACCCAGTCCCTAGATCTTGTAGGGATTCCTTCCTCGCAACTATAGGTCTTCGTTCAGACTAGCTGAGGACTTTAGCGGGTCTGGTCGCAGGATCAGGTCCCCCGTTACATCGTAGGGATCCAGCTCAGTCCTATTGTAGGGACAGAATTCCCACCTTTCCTTAGTGCTTGTAGCAGATCATAACAGTAGGTCCAGCCCAGAAAAAAAAAAAAAATCTCTAAGGAAAGATTTTCAGTTTCTATTATGGTGTCGGTTCAGGATTTGGCTCAACACCTGCAGCGACTCTCTCTGGAGGTGGCTGAAATCCAGCAACACGTGAGTAGTTGTTCTGGAGCTGATTTCGTAGAGCCAAAGGTACGTTTGCCTGATTTATTTTTTGGTGAACAACAAGATTTTTTTTCTTTTAAAAATGCTTGCTTGTTGTATTTCCGTTTGAGACCCAGATCCTCTGGTTATGAATCACAGCGCATAGGGTTCATAATGTCACTTTTGCGCAAAGAACCTCAGGACTGGGCCTTTTCTCTGCAGCCTAGTGATCCATGCTTTAGATCAGTGGATAGTTTTTTTTTCTGCTTTGGGGTTATTGTATGACGATCCGGATCGTGTTTCATCAGCTGAGACAGAATTGAGACGTTTGAGACAGGGATCAGGTAATGTGGAAAAATATTGTACTCACTTCCGAAGGTGGTCCGCTCAGGTGGGCTGGAACGATTCAGCTTTGAAAAGTTTATTTCTTGCAGGGTTAAGTGAAAGGGTTTAAAGATTTGCTGATTGCTTATCCCATACCTGGTAACTTGCAAGAGGCTATACAATTAGCCATACGGGTGGATAGGAGACTGCGTGCAAGGGTTAATGAGAGTAAATCTGCCTTGTCAGCTCCAAGTTTGGAGAAGGAATGTACTGACATTGCAAAGCCGATGGAAATTGGAGCAATGACACCTCACTCTCGAGAAAAAGAACGTAGATTTGCTCAAGGTTTGTGTTTCTACTGTGGTAAATCTGAGCATTTCATTAAGAACTGTGCGCTTCGAATGAATAAAGAGAGAAAAAAAAATGAGGTCAGTTTTGCCCGCATAGCTTGTTTAAACAATAAAGGTGTCTTTCTTTCTGCTACCACTGCTGTTGAGGAGGAATTAATGGAGTTTCGGGTATTTGTGGATTGTGGTTCAACTCTCAATGTGATTGATGGGAAATTTTTGGAAAAACTAAAATTAAAACCCAAACTTCTATCTTCTCCTATTAATGTGGTGTCTGTGGATGGTTCTCACTTGAAAAATGTTACTCACCATATCTGTGAATTTCCTCTTACTATTAATGGTGTTCATCAAGAGAATTTGGATTTGGTAGTTTTGAATAATTTACCTTCTCCGGTGATTTTGGGGTTACCCTGGTTAAAATTGCACAATCCGGTACTGGATTGGTCTTCCAATGAAATTAAGTCCTGGAGTCCTAAGTGTTATGACAAGTGTTGTAACGGGCGTATTGCTGCTGTAGTTAAGGGGGAGTTACCTGTACCTATTCAGGATTTTTGGAAAGTTTTTTCTGATAAGGAATCGCAGGTATTGCCTCCTCATAGAGATTATGATTGTGCAATTGAATTTGTCCCTGGAGCGACTCTTCCTAAAAGTCGTTTATTTAATTTGACTATTCCTGAGAGAAAGGCTTTGGAGGAATACATACAGACAAGCTTGGCCGCCGGTCACATTAGGCCTTCCAAATCTCCTGTGGCGGTTGGATTTTTTTTTGTTAAAAAAAAGGACGGCGGTTTACGGCCTTGTCTAGACTTTCGTGAAATTAATAAGATTACTGTACGCAATCCTTACCCACTGCCATTGATTCCTGATTTGTTTAATCAGTTAGTGGGGGCCAAGTGGTTCTCGAAAATTGATCTTCGAGGGGCATACAATTTGTTGCGCATGAAGGAGGGGGATGAATGGAAGACTGCGTTTAACACTCCACTGGGTCATTTTGAGAATCTGGTCATGCCCTTTGGACTTTCCAGTGCTCCGGCATTTTTTCAGAATCTTATTAATGACATCCTTAGACCTTTGATCGGCAGAAGTGTGGTTGTGTATTTGGATGACATTTTGATTTATTCACCGGATTTGGAGTCTCATTGGAGGAGTGTGCGTGAAGTATTACAGTTACTGAGTGATAATTCACTTTTTGCCAAACTAGAAAAATGTGAGTTCGCTGTACAGAGACTTAGTTTTTTGGGGTACATTGTCTCCAGTGAAGGTTTTGAGATGGACCCGGTGAAAGTGCAAGCTGTGCAGGATTGGCCTAGACCTATTGGTGTGAAATTAATACAGAGGTTTTTGGGGTTCGCCAATTATTATAGAAAATTCATAAAAAATTTTTCTGTGATTGCCAAACCTCTGACCGATCTCACCAGGAAAGGTGCTGATGCGGTTCAGTGGACTACTGAGGCCATTGAGGCTTTTGTGTTGCTAAAGGAGAGGTTCAGCTCTGCTCCCATCCTTATGCAGCCTGATGTGACTAAACCATTTTTGGTTGAGGTTGATGCTTCTTCTGTGGGGGTCGGCGCAGTGTTGTATCAGGCAAAGACGGATGGAGTACATCCCTGTGCTTTTTATTCAAAGAAATTTTCTGAGTCTGAACTAAATTATGATATCGGTAATCGGGAATTGTTGGCAATTAAACTCACATTTGAACACTGGCGTCATTTTTTGGAGGGAGCGGAATTTCCCGTTCAAGTCTTCACCAATCATAAAAATCTGATCTACCTTGATGCTGCCAAACGCTTGAATGCCCGTCAGGCTAGGTGGGCACTGTTTTTCTCTCGGTTTAATTTTACCGTTACTTACATCCCAGGTACTAAAAATGTTAAAGCTGATGCTTTGTCTCGCAGCTTTTCTCCTATGGTGGGTACTGAGGAGGAGGAGGAAAACATCTTGCAAGAGGGGGTTGTTATTGCTGTTTTGGACTCCGTGTTGGAAGATGAGATTCTTAAAGCACAGGAGAATGCCCCATCTAACACGCCGCATGGGAGGTTTTTTGTGCCTGGTACCCTGAGGAGAGATTTGTTTGATGAATGTCATGACTCTCGGTTGGCAGGTCATCCTGGAATCTCTGAGACCAAGAGACTTGTGGGTTGCAGTTTTTGGTGGCCAGGATGGCAGAAGGAAGTCATTAAGTGGGTGCGCCAATGCACTGTGTGTGCTAGATCTAAGTCTTCTCATTCTCCTGCTGCGGGGTTGCTTTGCCCTTTGGAGGTCCCTAGTGCACCTTGGACACATTTGGCTATGGACTTTATTACTGACCTTCCCCCCTCTGAGGGTTTCACTGTCATCTGGGTGGTCGTGGACCGTTTTAGCAAGATGTGTCACTTGGTTCCTTTCATCAAACTGCCCTGCGCTAAGACTCTCGCTAAGGCCTTTGTCAAGGAAATAGTCAGACTACATGGTGTTCCTACTGACATTGTTTCTGATAGGGGACCTCAGTTTGTGGCTCGTTTTTGGCGCGCCTTTTGTGACAGGTTGGGAGTTCATTTGTCGTTTTCATCCGGATATTATCCTGAGTCTCATGGCCAGACAGAAAGGAAAAACCAGGATGTTGAGCAGTTCTTGCGTTGTTTTGTGACTGATAATCAAGAGGGGTGGTCTGAGTTTCTGCCACTTGCTGAGTTTGCTCTTAACAATCATACATCCGCTTCTGCTGGTTGTTCGCCTTTTTTTTGTTGTACTGGGAGACATCCGTCTTTTGGGTCATTTTCCAAGTTGGGATCGGCTGTACCTGAAGAGGAGAATTTTTCTGGTGTTTTGGAGAGAGTTTGGACTGATGTGCGTGGTAATCTTCAGGAGGCTAACAAAAGATCCAAAGTGTATTTTGATAGAAAACGACAAGAGGTTTTGTTTGCTATTGGTGACATGGTTTGGTTGTCCTCTAAGAATCTGCGCTTGAGGATTCCGTCTAAGAAATTGGGTCCCAAGTTTGTAGGGCCCTTTAAGGTGCTTCAGGTTATTAACCAATCTGCTGTTAAGTTGGAGCTTCCTACCTCCTGGAAGATTAATCCGGTGTTTCATGTTTCTCTCTTGAAAAAAGCTGAGGTCTCAGATGGAGACATCTCGGCCACTGTTCCCCTGGTGGTGGAGGACGGGCAATATGAGATTTCCCGCATCCTAAATTCTAGACGGTATAGAGGGAGTTTGCAGTACCTCGTCGCTTGGAAGGGTTATGGACCCGAGGATAACTCATGGGTGAGGGCGGATGATGTTTCTGCGTCTAGACTTGTCAGAGCGTTTCACAAGAGGTTTCCGGATAAGCCTAAGTCCTAGGGGATCCAGAGGATCCTCTTAGAAGGGAGGGTACTATTAGAACCCTCTTGTTAGATTTTGTTTCAGTTTGCTGGTCACATGACCTTTTTTCCCTATTTAGTCTGGCTCCGCCAATCTGGCTTTGCTGGACTTCATTGCATTATCTACTCTTAAGCTAGCCAGGTGCTTAGGTGCCTTACTCTGTCAGTTTTGCTTGATCTTAGGATCTCTTAGTATTTGTTTTCTGTTTTATATTTCCTGCTACACTTTCTGTTAGGAGGTGTCCACCTTTTCACCCAGTCCCTAGATCTTGTAGGGATTCCTTCCTCACAACTATAGGTCTTCGTTCAGACTAGCTGAGGACTTTAGCGGGTCTGGTCGCAGGATCAGGTCCCCCGTTACATCGTAGGGATCCAGCTCAGTCCTATTGTAGGGACAGAATTCCCACCTTTCCTTAGTGCTTGTAGCAGATCATAACATTCATATGTCAGGGTGGATGTTGGGAATATATGTCGGCTCTGTCACCAATGTGGATGTGATGCGAGGTAGATTATTGCACTACAGATGAGGACACAGGATCACTCATCTGTCACTTCCAATGCTGGAGTGAATGAATATTAGAGGTCAGTTCTATGGCAGACAACTAACAGCCAATGAGTGTGTGGTAGGCAGTCAAAAGGCAGTCCTGGACACTGAGGCCAGTGGCAGATCTACCTCGGGATGTGAGCTTAGAAAAAAAAAGCCCAGAATATTACAATACAGAACAGATTAGCTATAAAAAATAGGATTTGTGGGAAAGCCTCTTTAAATTTTACTGTTTTATGGTGTTCTCACTGCTTAAAAGGGTACTCTTATATAGGCAGCATGGTAACATAGTAACATAGTTATTAAGGTTGAAGGAAGACTTTAAGTCCATCTAGCTCAACCCATATCCTATCCTAACCTGCCCTAACATGTTGATCCAGAGGAAGGCAAAAAAAAACCCAAGTGGCAAACAGTAAGCTTCACATTGGGGAAAAAAATTCCTTCCCGACTCCACATACGGCAATCAGACTAGCTCCCTGGATCCACGCAGTATCTAGGAAACTAGTGAAAATAGCCTGTAATATTATACTTTTCAAGAAAGGCATCCAGTCCCTTCTTAAATTTTAGTAAGGAATCACTCATTACAACATTAGACGGCAGAGAGTTCCATAGTCTCACTGCTCTTACAGTAAAGAATCTGCATCTGTGATTATGGCTAAACCTTCTTTCCTCCAGACGTAGAGGATGCCCCCTTGTCCCCTTCACAGGTCTAAGAGTAAAAAGATCATTAGAAAGGTCTTTGTACTGTCCCCTCATATATTTATACATTGTAATAAGATCACCCCTAAGCCTTCGTTTTTCCAAACTAAATAACCCCAAGTGTAATAACCTGTCTTGGTATTGCATACCCCCCAGTTCTCTAATAACCTTGGTCGCTCTTCTCTGCACCCGCTCCAGTTCAGCTATGTCTTTCTTATACACCGGAGACCAGAACTGTACACAGTATTCTAAGTTTGGTCGCACAGTGACTTGTATAGAGGTAAAATTATGTTCTCCTCATGAGCATCTATGCCTCTTTTAATGCATCCCATTATTTTATTTGCCTTGGCAGCAGCTGCCTGACATTGGCCACTAAATGTGAGTTTGTCGTCCACCCATACACCCAGGTCTTTTTCAGTGACAGTTTTTGCCCAGTGTTTTACAATTAAGCACATAATTATACATCTTATTTGTTCTACCCAAGTGCATGACCTTACATTTATCCCCATTAAAGCTCATTTGCCATTTATCAGCCCAAGCTTCTAGTGTACATAAATCCTCCTGTAATATAAAATTATCCTCCTCTGTATTTATTACCCTGCAGAGTTTAGTGTCATCTGCAAATATTGAAATACTACTCTGTATGCCCCCTACAAGGTCATTAATAAATATGTTAAAGAGAAGCGGCCCCAATACTGACCCCTGTGGTACCCCACTGCTAACCGTGACCCAGTCCGAGTGTGCTCCATTAATAACCACCCTTTGTTTTCTATCCATGAGCCAGTTCTTAACCCACTTACACATATTTTCCCCTATCCCCATTGTTCTCATTTTATGTATCAACCTTTTGTGTGGCACTGTATCAAAAGCTTTTGAGAAGTCCATGAACACCACATCCACTGTGTTCCCTTGGTCCAGTCCGGAACTTACCCCTTCATAAAAGCTTATCAGATTAGTCTGACAAGAACGGTCCCTCGTAAACCCATGCTGATACTGTGTCATGAGGTTATTCAGCCTCAGATACTCCAATATAGTATCCCTTAAAAAAACCCTCCAGGATTTTACCCACAGTAGATGTTAAGCTCACTGGCCTATAATTTCCAGGTTCAGTTTTTGCCCTCTTTTGGAATATTGGCACCACATTTGCTATACGCCAGTCTGTGGTACAGACCCCACAGTCCTGTGGCTCAATGATTAGCACTGATGCTTTGCAGCCCTGGGGTCCTGCGTTCACATCCAACCTGGAAAAACATCTACAAGGAGTTTGTATGTTCTGCCCGTTTTTACGAGTTTCCACTCGGTATTTCATTTCCTCCCACACTCCAAAGACAAAAGGGAATTTATATTATGAGCCCCAATGAGGACAGTCATGATTATATCTGTAAAAAACAGTGGAATATGATGGAGCTATATAAGTTAGTATAGTAAATAAATCTTATTCAAAAGGCTACTGACTTTGTCTAGAGAAATTGCAGCTGGACAGCAACCAATAAATGTATCATTACATGGTGAACACTCAAATCAATAAATACTTATGTAATAATTTCCCACCCCAAAATCTACAAGAGTCACTCTCATAGTGGAAGTAATAAGCATGTGCCTCCTTCATTAGCATATATTTGATATATTTGGTTTGCCATAATAAAAAATATAGTAATGGAAGATTTTGATGTGTTTGACTTGTTTATATCTGTTTTATGTTTAGATGTATGTGTGATTCTTTGTGCACATGTGAGACAAATGCTTACATTTGAAAGGTTTCTACTTATTGACTTTTGGCATCTATTGAGCAGCACTCAGAGTATTAAAGTAACATAGTACCCATCCTCCCCGGGTTCGTTGCCATCTCTCCAGCGCTCCTCCGCTCTTTGTGTACTGGCTGCAATGGTGACTTCTTGACTACAGTGCTCTTGTACACTGTAGCCATTCATTGAGCTAAGTGGTCCTTAACATATACGTTTGCAGAGTTGCTGAACTCAATGATTTACTGCACCAGAAAACAGAAATGAAAAAGCCCTGGAAATATAACATTAGCTACAATAATGTTGCCTTCACAATTTTGTGAATTTTGGCATTTTTTTAATATATTTAATAACTGAAATAGGTCTATAGTTTTAAATCTTACGCTTTATGACCCTTTATTTCCTATTCACTTCATTTATTCAGAATAGGGATATTATTGGAAAATGGTCTGTTTGGACAGAACGTGTTATGCATTGATTAAGTGTAGTAAGAAAAAAGTACTGTATTTTTCAGACTATAAGACGCACTGTTTTCCTCTCAAAATGTGGAGAAAAATGGGGGGGCATCTTATAGTCCGAATGTATGGGCTCTGGCTGTGCTGGGGAGGTGGGGGAGTGGTTTTGGCGGAGCAGCGGGTCACAGATGCAGGAGCCGGCGGCTCCAGCTAACTCCTGTGCCCGCGGCTAAAGAGAAATTAATATGCACTGTATTCCACTCCCGTGGGCGTGGAGGGCAAAGAATATTCATTCTTTCTGGCATCCTGGTAGGATTGGCCTCATCCCCTTGCTGGTATGATTGGTCCCATCCTTATTCTGGTATGATTGGACCTATCCCAGTCCTGTATGATTGGTCCCATCCTTATTCGAGTATGATTTGCCCCATCCCGTTGCTGGTATGATTGGTCCCATCTTTGTTCTGGTATGATTGGCCCCATCCCATTCCTGGTATGCATGACACCATCAGAAGAGATTAAAAAAACCAAACCATTACACTTACCTTCCTCTGCTCCCTTGCAGTCGCAATGTCCTGCTCTGGTGCCAGCAGCTGCTTAATGCTTGTAAGCAGTGCATGGGAGGAACATCATGTGCTTCTTTCAAGCCGAAGGGCAGCTGCCGGAATACTCTCTGGGACTGTTCAACAGAGATCGCGGTGAGTATTCATTCCTCTTCAGCAGCGCGCAGTGTCAGTTGCCGTCTTGCTGCTGCTGCCAGTGGTCACGTGTGCCCATACTTAAGAGAAATGAGTATTCTGAATATTCATTTCTCTTAAGTATCGGCACATGTGACCTCCGCAGCAGCAGGAAGTAAACGGCTGACACTGCGTTCTACTGCAGAGGAATGAATACACACCACCATCTCCTTTAAACAGTCCCGGTTATTATTCCGGCAGCTGTGCTCTGCTTGTGAGCAGCGCATGATGTCCATGCAATGCGCTGCTTATAGGCATTAAGCAGCTGCTGGCACTGGAGCAGGATACTGTGAGGGAGCGGAGGAAGGTAAGTGTAATTCTTTTTTTTAATCTTTTCTGATGGGCCATGCATACCAGGAATGGGATAGGGCCAATCATACCAGAATAAGAATGGGACCAATCATAACAAGGACCAGGATGGAGCCAATCATACCATGATAAGGATGGGGCCAATCATACCTGCAATGCGATGGGGCCAATCATAACAAAATAAGGATGGGAACAATCATACCAGCAACGGGATGGGGCCAATCATACCTAGAATGGGATGGGGCCAATCATACCAGGACTTGGATGTGGCCAATCACACCAAGATAAGGATGAGGACATGCATACCAAGACTGGGATGGGGCCAATCATACCAGTATAGGGATGGGGCCATGCATACCAGGGCTGGGATGGGGGCCAAGCTTACCAGGATAAGGATGGGACCAATCATACCAGGAACAGGATGGGGCCAATCATACAGAATAAGGATGGGACCAATCATATCAGGGCCAGGATGAGGCCAATCATACCAGAATAAGAATGGGACCAATCATAACAAGGACCAGGATGGAACCAATCATACCATGATAAGGATGGGGCCAATCATGCCTGCAATGCGATGGGGCCAATCATAACAAAATAAGGATGGGAACAATCATACCAGCAACGGGATGGGGCCAATCATACCTAGAATGGGATGGGGCCAATCATACCAGGACTTGGATGTGGCCAATCACACCAAGATAAGGATGAGGACATGCATACCAAGACTGGGATGGGGCCAATCATACCAGTATAGGGATGGGGCCATGCATACCAGGGCTGGGATGGGGCTAATCATACCAAGATAAGAATGAGGGCATGCATACCAGGACTGGGATGGGGCCAATCTTACCAGGATAAGGATGGGACTAATCATACCAGGAACAGGATGGGGAAAATCATACAGAATAAGGATGGGACCAATCATATCAGGACCAGGATGAGGCCAATCATACCACAATAAGAATGGGACCAATCATACCTGGAACGGGATGGGGCTAATAATTTCAGGACAGGGGTGGGGCCAGTCTCACCAGGATAAGGATGAGGACATGCATACCAGGACTGGAATGGGGGCTACTCCTACCAGTATAGGGATGGGGCCGTGCATACCAGGACTGGGATGGGGATAATAATACCAAGAAAAGGATGAGGACATGCATACCAGGACTGGGATGGGGGCAAATTATACCAAGTTAAGGATGGGGCCCTGCATACCAGGATAGAGATGGGGCCATGTATACTTAAACGAGATGGGGACCCTGACTACCAGTATAAGGTTGAGGGCGATCATTCCTGCCAGGATAGGGATGAGGGGCCCATGCATACCAGGCTAGGGATGAGGAGGCATGCATACCAGGATGCGGATGAGGGCCATGCATATCAGGATAGGGATAAGGGGACCATACATACCAGGATAGGGATGAGGGGCCATGTGTATCAGGAGGGGGATGAGGGGACCATATTTACCAGGATAGTTGATATTAAGTACAGAATTGACCACATTTTTTGCTTCAGTTTTTTTCCCTAAATTCCTCTTCTAAAACCTAGGTGTATTTTATGGTCCGGTGCATCTTATAGTTCAAAAAATAAAGTATATTTGATAGTCAAAAGTGCGAAAGCACAAGAAAATAAAGGTTCATTTTCATTGATCAGTAACTGAGTGCAAAAATGAGCTTGAAACAGGAAATTTCAGCAAGAAGTCTTCTTTTAAGAGGTCATGCATAAATGCAGTTTTTTTCAGCTGACCAGCCATGTGGAAGACAATGAAAAAGATGCTTTAAGCCATACCGTGTAATCCCCAATGATGGTCATATAAGTCTTTCTAGTACACAAGGGAAGCACACTCTTGTACTTATCCATGCTATTAGGAATGCCTGCCCTGAGCTCTGAGACTGGCTGGCTACATTATATACTCAAATAAACTGAGATTTGACATGTTTGTACAAAAACCTCAAAGAAATTTGATGGAAATTACATGCGATCTTCAAAGATTTTTAAGCTGAAGGCTTTAAGAAAAGTTATTAAGTTTTTGAATGGTAAATAAGATGTTAAAAGCAAAAAGAGATTTGGGATTTTATTAATAAAAGGAAGTTTCTTTGAACTGTTAGACTTGATGTGGGAAGCAAAGAAACTTGACTGAATACTAGAGATTAGATTAATGTTTTACGAGCTTTACACATAAAAAGTTAGATGCAACATTTTTTATGGATAACTACAAAGGTAAAAAGGTTTAAATTGAGGGTAGTCCATAAACTAAGTTCAATTAGGATGTTGATCCTGATGAAAACCAAAACAAATTCCTGTGGAGAGTATGTGACAATGTGTTTTCAAATATTGGGGAGAGGAAAACTAAATAAGGCTGGATTCCTAAATCCATGTTATACTGGGAGTGCCCATATTGAAATCAGAAAACTTGATGAGCTCACTGTTGTAGGTATCCATCACATAAGTTTCAGAGGTCCAGCAAGGCCCTCGGACAGGGCAAGTAAATCCAGGGCAAGTAAATCCAATATAAGGATAAGCCGGCAATTTTGGGAGCTTTATTACACTTTCATTAAAAACAGGTTGTAAACAGGACAGTCTTCTGGTGTTGACGCATATTGGCTTGAACAGTCTTCATCGTAACATGCCCCTAGCATGTTGTTTCCTCATTTAAAAACAATAACACACTCACTTTACATAGAAATGAATTCCATAACAATACCAACAATAAGAAAAATAAAATATGACTGTGAATTTTGTCAACTCTTATAGCAATCAATTTAATTGCATCAAATGAATCCTTAAAAAATACGTAACAATACTCAATCGGGCTGAGGTTTTAGCTATGATTCTTGGGCAAGGCTGCAGTTTTGTGTAAAAAGGGGCAAGTCTTTGCAAAACTTTATTTCTCCCAGTCTTTATGAAAATAAGAGCACTCATGCTAAAATGTTGGTGTCCCAAATGTTTTTTTTCAAATTTGGGGGTAACAAACGTATGGTTTGTCTATATACTACTCAAACCAGTTCTATGATAGACATACAACCCTGGCCTCCTCACTCACCTATGGGGAGGGCAATACTCCATCTCACTCCATCTCACATTAGAAACCACACAGATCCCATGACAGTGAGTCGAATATGGATCAAGAAGAGTTAGTCATAGACAAATATCATAGATAATTTTCATGAAAAATTAACACTTAATCTGACAATTATAAAATCAAACACATAAAATTATGAACATAAAATTAAAAGGGTGTCACAAGCCAAACAGAGGGAAGACAGCACACCTAGCAGATATCTACAAACCTAGTCTAATGGTCAAATAATAATTTCTTAATATGTTTAGTAAACATGAAATAACCAATAACTGCCTAAACAGTGGAAACCCCCCACGAGTGACACCATTTTGGAAACTAGACCCACTAAGGAACTTATCTAGATGTGTGGTGAGCACTTTGAACCCCCAAGTGCTTCAAAGAAGTTTATAATGTAGAGCTGTAAAAATAAAAAAATCACATTTTTTTCTCAAAAAGGAATTTTCGCCCCCAATTTTTGATTTTCCCAAAGGTAACAGGAGAAACTGGACCCCAAAAGTTTTTGTGCAATTTGTCCTGAGTATGCCGATACCCTATATGTGGGAGTAAACCACTTTTTGGGCGCATAGCAGAGATCAGAATGGAAGGAGCACCGTTTGAATTTTTCAATGCAGAATTGGTTGGAATTGAGATCAGACGCCATGTCGCGTTTGGAGAGCCCCTGATGTGCCTGAACAGTGGAAAACCCCCAATTCTAACTCCAAACCTAACCCCAATACACCCCTAAACCTAATCCCAACCCTAACCTTAATCCTAACCCTAATCCTAACTTTAGCCAAAACCCTAACCCTAACTTTAGCCCCAAACCTAACCCTAACTTTAGCCCCAACCTTAACCCGAGCCCTAACACTAACCTAGCCCTAACCCTAACTCTAATGGGAAAAAGGAAATAAATACATTTTTTATTTTATTGTTTTTCCCTAACTAAGAGTGTGATAAAGGGGGGTTTGATTTACTATTTGTAGTTGGTTTTTATATCGGGTTTTTATGTTTGTCAGCTGTCACACACTAAAAGACTCTTTTTATTGCAAAAAATAGTTTTTGCATTGCCACATTTTGAGAGCTATAATTTTTCCATAATTAGGCTCACAGAGTCTTGTTTTTTGAAGGACGAGTTGTCGTTTTTATTAGTACCATTTTCGGGCAGATGACATTTTTTTATTGCTTTTTTTTCCGATTTTTGTGAGGCAGAATGAACAAAAAACAGCAATTCATGAATTTCTTTGGAGGGGGGATGTTTATACCATTGTGCGTGATATAAAATTGATAACGCAGTTTTATTCTTTGTGTCAGTATCATGACAGCAGTAACTCATTTATATCTTTTTTTATGTTTTGGCGCTTTTATACAGAAAAAACTATTTTAGATAAAAAATAATTATTTTTGCATTGCTTTATTCTGAGATCTATAACTTTTTTATTTTTCCAGTGATGGAGCTATATGGTGGCTTGTTTATTGCATGACAAGATGATGTTTTCAGGGGTACCATGTTTATATTCGTTCTTTTGATTGCATGTTATTCCACTTTTTGTTCAGGGGTATGATGGTAAAGCATTGTTTTTTTGGCTAGTTTTATTTTAATTATACTCACTAAAGGGGTTAACTAGTGGACAGTTTTATAGGTCTGATCTTTACGGATGCTGCAATACCAAATATGTATACTTTTATTGTTTAGATTTTTTTAATTCAAATATTGATTTAATGCTAGAATAAATATTGATTTTTTCATTATTATTATTTGTTAAGAATATTTTTACAATTAATATAAAAAATTGGTATATTTAATTCTTAGTTTTACACTTTATCCCACTATGGGACACTCATTTTCTGCAAGCTGATCGCTTCTATAGCATGCAGATCTACATGCTATAGAAGCTGTTAGCGCTGCAGCTTCAATACACTGACCTGAGAGACTTCCTGGTCATCACTGCGCATGACAGGAAGCCTCTCATGCCTGTAGACTCGGATGTCATCATGATGACATCGGTTCTCCATGGCAGCAATCGGAACCCCACGTCATGCCACGGGGTCTCCAATCCAAAGGCAGAGGGACTGTCAGAGCTGACAGCCACTCTGCCTGCTCCGGAACGCTACAATCATGTTTGATCACAGTGTTCTGGGGGGTTAAAGACCTGGAGAGGTGTACAAGCCACAGTGTCTTGCACCCACTGTGAAATTTGGTGGAGGATCGGTGATGATCTGGGGATGCTTCAGCAAGGCTGGAATTGGGCAGGTTAATCTTTGCGAAGGACGTATGAATCAAGCCGCATACAAGGTTATCCTGGAAAAAAACAGTTGATTCCTTCTGCTCAGGCAATGTCCCTCAATTCTGAGGACTGATTTTTCCAGCAGAACAATGCACCATGCCACACAGCTAGGTCAATCAATGTGTGGATGAAGGACCATCACATCAAATCCCTGTCATGGCCAGTCCAATCTCCAGACCTGAACCCCATTGAAAACCTCTGCAGTCAAAAGGAAAATGGATAGTCACAAGCCATCAAACAAATAATTGCTTACATTTTTGTACCAGGATTGGCATAAGGTCACACAAAAGCAGTGTGAAAGACTGGTGGAAAGTATGCCAAAAACACATGAAAGCTGTGATTAAAAATCATCATGGTTATTCCACAAAATATTGATTTCTGAACTTTTCCTGAGTTAAAACATTAGTATTGTTGTTTCTAAATGATTATGAACTTGTTTTCTTTGCATTAGTTGAGGTCTGCAAGCACTGCATTTTCTTGTTGTTTTGACCATTTCTCAATTTCAGAAAATAAATACAAAATTTATTGCTTGGAAATTCGGAGACATGTTGTCAGTAGTTTACTCAAAAATATACGTATAAAGAGAAAAATCAGACAAACTGAAAATTTTGCAGTGGTCTCTTAATTTTTGCAAGAGCTGTATATACACTGCTCAAAAAAATAAAGGGAACACTAAAGTCACACATCCTAGATATCACTGAATAAAAGATTCCAGATGATAATATTTATTTGTTACATAGTGGAATGCACTAAGAACAATAAAACATAAAAATTATCAATGTAAAGTAAAATTATTATCCCATGGAGGTCTGGTTTTGGAATGATACTCATGATGATGTCCCAGATGTGCTCAATCGGATTCAGGTCTGAGGAACAAGCGAGCCAGTCCATAGCTTCAATGCCTTCATCTTGCAGGAACTGCTGACACACTCCAGCCACATGAGGTCTGGCATTGTCCTGCATTAGTAGGAACCCAGGGCCAACCGCACCAGCATATGGTCTCACAAGGGGTCTGAGGATCTCATTTCGGTACCTAATGGCAGTCAGGCTACCTATGGCGAGCACATGGAGGGCTGTGCGGCCCTCCAAAGAAATGCCACCCCACTTCATTACTGACCCACTTCCAAACTGATCATGTTGAAGGATGTTGCAAGCAGCAGATTGCTCTCCACGGCGTCTCCAGACTCTGTCACGTCTGTCACATGTGTGTGAATCTGCTTTCATCTGTAAAGAGCACAGGGCGCAAGTGGCAAGTTTGCCAATCCTGGTGTTCTGTGGCAAATTGTAAGCGTCCTGCACTGTGTTGAGCTGTGAGGACAACCTCCATCTGTGGACGTCGGGCACTCAGAACATCCTCATGGAGTCGGTTTCTAACCATTTTTGCAGACACATGCACATTTGTGGCCTGCTGCAGATCATTTTGCAGGGCTCTGGCAGTGCTCCTACTGTTTCTACTTGCACAAAGGCGAAGGTAGTGGTCCTGCTCCTGGGTTGTTGCCCTCCTATGGCCTCCTCCATGTCTCCTGGTGTACTCGCCTGTTGGCTTGTCTCCTGGTAATGCCTCCAGCCTCTGGACACTACGCTGACAGACATAGCAAACCTTCTTGCCACAGCTCGCATTGATGTGCCATCCTGGATGACATGCACTACCTGAGCCACTTGTGTGGGTTGTAGAGTCCGTCTCATGCTACCAAGAGTGTGAAAGCACAACCAACATTCAAAAGTGACCAAAACATCAGCCAGAAAGCATTTGTACGATAATGCGGTCTGTGGTCCCCACCTGCAGAACCACTCCTTTATTGAGTGTGTCTTGATAATTGGCAATAATTTCCATTTGTTTTCTATTCCATTTGCACAGCAGCATGTGAAATTGATTGTCAATCAGTGTTGCTTCCTAAGTGGACAGTTTGATTTCACAGAAGTTTGATTTACTTGGAGTTATATTCTGTTGTTTAAGTGTTCCCTTGAATTTTTTGAGCAGTGTTTATTTATATATATATATAAAATATATATATATATGTATTGTAAGGTTTTCCTCACTCGGCTGCTTCAGAGGTAATTCAGGAGACACTTTCTTATGCAAAAAGTCCTTAGGTTTATTACATCATAAACCATATGGTAACATATAATAAAGTCTTCAATGCTTCAGCTCCTGCCTGGAGCCTCGCTCTTCAGTCACAGAGATCTCTCTGTAATGTTCTGCCTTGGACACATGGAAGCCTGTCCACTCTGGCAGACTCCCACACACTCTCTCACAGGTGCAAAACAAACTCCATTACATAGGTGTAACCCCACCCATAAGTGAGGTCAGGATCACATGGTTAGGTCACCTGATCATGACTTCATCACAGGTCCTTTTGATACACATAACATAGGTGAGGTCAGGATCACATGGTTAGGTCACCTGATCATGACCTCATCACAGGTCCTTCACCACAACACAAACCATGCTTCCATGCATACCTCGAGGAGCATACACAGTGCCCCCTAGCTGCATCAGGTGTCACTACACCACATACCTCCCCCCTCTGTTCAAACTTGTGGGGTTGAACACTTATTACCCGACCAGAGATCCTTCTCGGTCGTCTCTGCCAGTCAAACTGTCTGGCTAAGTCGGGCCCTCTGTCAGACCACCCGCCTCCCCAGCGGTCAGTACGGCGTCGCAATTCACTTGCCCCCATACGTCCTGTCTGGTCTGCGTTCTTTTCATTTTTTCCACTATAGGTTCTCCTGCTTAAGTCACTCATCACTGAGCTAACTGAGGCATCACTACTTCTATCTCTTCTCCTCTCAATACCACGGGTTGAAGGTGGAGGCCATCTTCTTTCTATTTTCTGCAGGTTCCTGTTGACCTGGTCCCTCTCAAGTCGTAGTTGCTCTACTTCTCTCAGGTAGGACACACGATACTCCAGGAGCATCCAGATATTCCCAAGGCTCTCCCTGGATCCGACAACGAGGAACGGAACCATCCCGTCTTCACCCATGACCTGGACTTCGTCATCAGCCGGAATCCTGACTCTCGTCACACCGGACTTATTCACCATCTCCTGCATCATTTTCCCAAGTCTTCCAATGACTTTCTTAACCAGACCTCTGGGCACTTGAATGATGTCCTCCATTAATCCAAGCTGACTTTGAGCCTTTCTTGCTTGCTCCAAACGTCGAGTGGCTTTGTGATTTCTCAACAGGATCAGTTGCTTTGTGCGGAGACAATGTAGGTGCATGTCTCTCAGGACAGCCACTCGCTTCAGTGTGACTTCCTTAGTCGACAGTATGACTAACTGTTTCATCTCTGGCACCCAGTTCACACTACATGCTTCTACCGCTTTTCTAAAGGCCTCATGTACATCCTCACTGGCACAAGCTTCTTGCATGTCTTCGTGTACCTCTATCATACACTTGAAAAGCGATGTCTCCTTTTCCTGAAGATGCTGTTGGACCTCCTCCTCCTGAGCATCAGCGCAGTTCTCCAAGACCTCAGCATTTCTTGTGTGGCCATCTGTGTGGCACTTTGCTTGATGTACTTCGTCTCCCGTGGATTTCTGGAGCTGGGCATTAGTCTCTTTCTCCATCTTGAGCTTACGAAGAACTTTATCTCGCTCCTCTGCCAAGCCACGACACTCATCCTCCCTCCGGAGAAGTTCCTGCTGATGCTTCTCCTGGGCCTCTCTGAGCACCTCCATATCTTTCCATAGGGCCTTGTTCATACTATGACACGCTGACAGATGATCTCTGAGCTTAGAGACTTCCTTCTCCAGCTCCTCCATTCTGTGCTCAATTATTCGTCTCAGGACCCTTTCTTGCTCAACTGCCTCTTTTACTGTTTCTTTCAACAGCTCTACCTCCGGTACCCTGGAGCCTTCATCATACTGAGCCATTTCACCCTTTCCGGGCATTGCAGATGTGGATCTACTACAGGTGTGTTCTACCTCCAGCCCTACCTCTGTGCTGGGATTTGTCAGAGATAACGTGGCCTCTTTATCAAGGACAGTAACCTGACCGGTACCTGACCCTGACTCTTCCTCATCATTTCTCTTCTTAGAGGCTGTAGCCTGTCCCGCCTTTCCGCGGCCCCTGCGGCGAGAGGAAGATCTACCATTTTTACTTGGCTCCACCTTACTGCACTCGCTTTCCCTTGCGGTCGAGTCACAGTCTGCACAGGAGTCACTCCCACTCCCCCTGTCATCCTGGAACAGCACGTCCCCACCTAGACAGGTGTCAGACCCCTGCGCTAGAGCTAAACCGTTTCCCACGGTCACACGTCTCGTCACCTCCAAGTCCCCGAGTTGGTCTGACCCACACTTTCTTCTGGTCACCTGGGGCTCGGGACTATTGCTATTAGGGTTTACCTCCTTTTCACACTTCACACGGCAAGGAACCACTACAGCCGCCTGCTGTGATGGGGCTCCCTCCTCTAAACAACAACACACTTTATCAAGTTCCCATGCATTTTCAAAAAATACAAAGTCCCGTGCCCTCTCATAGGGGTACAATACGTTCGGTGGTATACCGCCAGTAGTATAGGAACTGTATTACTCATCAAACTCAAATCTGACAGGTCGACACGCCCCCTATCATTTAATCCGTCTCCCTGTCAGATTGATCCAGGTTGTCATGTCCCCTGGCTGAACTTTGCTCAGGCTGTGAAATCTGGTCTGCTGGATTTGTGAATTTCAATCAAAGTGATTTATTCATGTCTATTGTGGTGGATTTGTGAATTTCAATCAAATTGATTTATTCATCTCTATTTATATTTTATTCAGTGACTTTGATTAGTCTGTGGAGTTTTTAGTGTATTAAAGAGCAAATCTTGATTTTATTCTTTTTTGTGGGTAGATGCTTTTAAGGACCCAGTAAATGTAAAGCTATTTTCTAGCAGAGTCTGTAGTACAGACTCCAGTATATAAGAATTTTTAGTGAAATACAGACTCTTAGTGAAATACAGGCACCAGATCAAAGACTTGTTTACATCCATATGAGGATCTATATTAAAAAAAGCAACGATTATTCTATAGTACCTGGGTAGATGCTTTTAAGGACCCAGTAAATGTATAAGGAGTTCTAGTTAAATACAGACTTCTGTATATAACTAGTATATAATGATTTTTAGTGAATTAAAGAGTGAATCTTGATCTTTTTTGTGGTGAGAAACTTTTAAGGACCCAGTAAATGCATGTAAAACACTATTGTGGTGGAATTTGGAATTATGACGCTCAACTTATAGTTTTATTCAGTATATATATTTTTAGCTTGGCAGTGTATCTACACTTATATCAGGACTGGGAAGAATGTACTTTTGTTACAGATCGGTAAGCTATTACTATGCTGTGTATCTAAGGCTTGGTTGTATTGAGAGGAGCATATTTTTCTATTTACTAGCTAACATGGTACATAGATATACATCTTTACTGGCACATAGAAATGTAGTACAACAGTGTTGACATGAATTGTCAGAATGAGTGAAGGTCGATGCTACGGTAATTCAGGCAAACAGTAAATAGTATTGCATTGTGTATAGTCAGTGGGATCTTTTAAAACCAACACATTTATGTGTATTCTGATAGCAGTGCCCATAGAATGAGTGAAGGTCGCTGCTATTGTGACATGTTAGAAACCACATATACTAAATAGCCCTGTATTGTGTCATGACCTGTAAGTACAATGAGAGAAGGTCGCATGCATTCATGAATTCATTTGTCTCTATTTACCTGTAAATGTGTGTAAAGGGGAAAGTCATGGCGAGATTGAAATAAATTGAAAAAGGACGCTTTTGCAGTATAAAATACAAATTTTATTAAGGTCTAAAATACATTATCATGGATAAAAATCCAAAAGAGTGGGATATACAGCATGCAGAAAAAATAACCAAAGTGTTGACATGAAGTTACAGCTCAAAGACATATACATTATCATGAATAAAAATCCAAAAGAGTGGGATATACAGCATGCAGAAAAATAGCCAAATGCAGACAGGTATGAACTACATTCAAATCAATATATAATAGTGCACATCTCCATATCTTATATGTTATAACGATAATAGACTAATCCGGTGCTAAACAATAATAACCTACATATATTTGTACATATATATGCAGTCTATGTAACTCACAATATCCCCAATAGGCAGACATATATGCACTATATATAGGATTATAAGTATCTCAATGAAGCATGTATATCAATAAAGTAACTTCCCCATTACAGATGCTAATATAATGATGTTAGCATGCAAGTGCAGGGCTCACAATACATACTGTGCGTGCATATGAAGTCAATTAGCACATCCATATGAGGAGCTATATTAAAAAAGCAGTTGTGTATAGTTGGCCAATCAAATATTAGTTATGCGTTCGCTACCACTGTCAACCATAGCAGCTCTCATGATGCTAGCTAATCACAGATGCTAATATAATGATGTTAGCATGCAAGTGCAGGGCTCACAATACATACTGTGCGTGCATATGAAGTCAATTAGCACATCCATATGAGGAGCTATATTAAAAAAGCAGTTGTGTATAGTGGGCTCACAATACATACTGTGCGTGCATATGAAGTCAATTAGCACATCCATATGAGGAGCTATATTAAAAAAGCAGTTGTGTATAGTTGGCCATTCAAATATTAGTTATGCGTTCGCTACCACTGTCAACCATAGCAGCTCTCATGATGCTAGCTAATCACAGATGCTAATATAATGATGTTAGCATGCAAGTGCAGGGCTCAAAATACATACTGTGCGTGCATATGAAGTCAATTAGCACATCCATATGAGGAGCTATATTAAAAAGCAGTTGTGTATAGTTGGCCAATCAAATATTAGTTATGCGTTCGCTACCACTGTCAACCATAGCAGCTCTCATGATGCTAGCTATTCTGATCAGCTTATCATATCAACCATGAAGCCTCTTTTAACCCCTTCACAATAATGTACAGAGGAGTTTTTATGTTTTAATACTGATAGAATATCGTGAACTGACATATAGGGTCATGTGAGACACCATATTTTTCAAATATTAGTTAAGCGTATATTTCAACATTTGCTCCTTCACAGATTTATTTTACATTATTTTTTTATTTTGCTTAAGGAGCGTGTACAGAGGAGTTTTTATGTTTTAATACTGATAGACATATTGTGAACGGACATATAGGGTCCATGTGAGACACCATATTTTTCAAATATTAGTTAAGCGTATATTTCAACATTTTGCTCCTTCACAGATTTATTTTACATTATTTTTTTATTTTGCTTAAGGAGCGTGTACAGAGGAGTTTTTATGTTTTAATACTGATAGACATATTGTGAACGGACATATAGGGTCCATGTGAGACATGCCTGGACAAGTCCGGGCATGTCTGGGCATGCCTGGACAAGTCCTGGTCACGGGACAGCCGTGGAAAAAACAATACTGAAATTCAAAAACTATGTGCTGGCCGTTAACACGCGCACAGTCATCTAGAAAATATTGAGCGAGTTGCTTCACAAACCTCTCAAGGCATGTTGAATGTTAACGTTCCCGCTATGAGCTACACACATGACCAACTGTATAGCCTGGGATGCGTAGCGTTCTTGCAGCGCAGGCCTATTTTTAAAGACGCTAAGCCCATCAGATATAAAAGACAGGCATGTTGAGACGTGTCCCGGCCTATTTTGGTACATACCCACTCCTATGCAGCGATATTGAGTACCGTTCAACAAAAATCAGGTACAAACTTTTTAACATACCTGTGTTTCGGACCCTCAGACCATGCCAGAAGCACTCTGTGCCATGTACTATAACTCATAATATTCGATTTTGATCAGCATTCAACAAAAAATTGGGTGCTAACTTTTTAGCATACCTGTGTTTCTATAGCGAATACCAGACCCCTACAGCGCATCCCTATAGTGTAGTTTAATGTAGGGGGCAAACAGATTATCGCTGGTGCTTGGAAAATACCACATTTCATAGATGGTGCTGATCCGCTGAATCATTTTTAAACATTTCACGCCACTCATGCACCCACAGCACACTTATGCAGTACCAGCACCGCTGCAGCTAGCGCTTTTTAGCTAAAAAAGACCCTTATTTGCATCATTTTCATTATAGTACGACTGGTACATACCCACTCCTATGCAGCGATATTGAGTACCGTTCAACAAAAATCAGGTACAAACTTTTTAACATACCTGTGTTTCGGGCGCTCATGCCATACCAGAAGCACTCTGTGCCATGTACCATAGCCCATAATAATCGATCTTGATCAGTATTCAACAAAAAAATTGGGTGCAAACTTTTTTAGCATAGCTGTGTTTCTGACTCCCATGTCGTACCAGAAAGACCTATTTTGGCACAGGACTACACCTATGCAACGGTTTTGACCACTACTCAACAAAAATGGCTACAAACTTTTTAACATATCTGTGTTTCGGACTATCATGTCATAGCAGAAGCACCCTGTGCCATGTACTCTAGACCATAATATTCGTTTTTGATCACCATTCAACAAAAAATTGCGGCATGTTGAGACATGTCCCGGCCTATTTTGGCACATGACAAATGTTTCTGACTCTCATGTCATACCAGAAGCACCCTGTGCCATGTACTCTAGACCATAATATTTCACATCGGGTATGGGAACTACATAGCTTTGTTTTCTCAGGTATTTAAAAAAAGTGTGGAAAACTGAAAATCCCGCGGCCTGTGGTAATTTAGTGAGAACCATATAGACAAATCGGGTATCGTCACACACGAGACCACGACACCTCGGGCTATCACACTTACCACTAGTTTTCAAAAATCAGCTCCTTAACAATAAAGTAAGAATCGTAGCGTCCTGCATTGTGGTCTATAAATGTATAGTTTGAAAATTTACCGTTGCTAAAGAACAGTAAAAAGTCGTGCGTACATTATCACCCCCAAAACTCTCACCACTATCACAAACACTATTGCCTACAGAGGCGCCCCGCGAGAATTTCCGTATGTGTGTATCAAGATGCTCCATGCTATGACCGAATGTTTGCTCGTGGATGCTGGCATTTCCAGTGACATCATAATTGTGTAAATGCGCTGGGGCACGTGTATCGATCCCCTAGGGTGTAATGCGTGATCATTTTAATTAATTTTCAATTCATAACCACACGTTCTCAGGCAGACAGGTTTATTTCACAGAAGTTGACTGTACAGTTGCATAATCTTTGTTTAAAATCATACATTTGCATAATTTTGTTTAAAATCGCACAGCTCTGCAATAATGTCGGGTGTTGGACATGCACTTATCAGTCTTTCATACGTGTCGCAGAAAGATTTTAGTCTGTTCTGCGAGAGTTTATTATGCACGTACTGTGCAGACATGTCAAGAAACATTTTGGTGTGTTCACCAGTCCATACGGGTGTTGGTGTGTAAGGCGATCGACCATCATCCTTCAGCTTCTTACTTACACGCCGGCGCGATACCGCGCGTTTCTTTGACGGTAATGCATCGGCTGAATTGGCAGCTGCTGCTTCCGCGTTGCTATTTGCAGATTCTGTAGCTTGACACAGACGTATATTCTTAAGCCGACTACTCTCAGCATTCCCGGGGTGCTCGGTTGGCGCGTCGTTTTCTTCACGATCTGCGACACACTCGTGTGAAAGAGGCTCCGTTCTCACTTCCGTTCTGTTCTCAAATCCATAATTGCGCTGCTGCAAAACTCGCGAATGACGATCCTCCGTAACTAAAGAAAAGATACGTGTTGTAGTTAACCGCTAAGTGGGGGAGATATAGGAAGAGCTACATGAGCCACATGGCTCTGATTCAACGCGATATTTGTAAAGCTACTAGCACCGATTATCTGTGAAACCGATGCATGATTGTTTGTATAAGTACACTATAGAGCGGCCTAGACATATATACTTACAAGTATGCCCCGGGTGCTGATCTACAGAGAATGCTGAATTAACAGGACATCACCCCGCTGCTCGGACGCTGCCGTATGGGGCTGTTTTCTCCCTCAAACTGCAACCTCACGGGCGATACTTTAGCAGCTGTAAATAAAATATAACATACATGAATGCGCACAACACATTCACAAAGCTAACTTGACACAGGTAAATAAAGACTAGTTACCGCAGAAATTTTTATCTGCGTGTATAACTACACTATAGAACTGCGTAGACATATATGCTTACAAGTATGAGACGTGTAGTGTAGTTCAGAGATTGGTGAATTAAACGGTGTGGAGGTGCTCGGGCGTTTTCGTATGGGTGTGTTTTCTTTTTCAAGCTGCAGCCTCCTGCTCGTTAGTTTAACATCTGTAAATAAAATATAACTATTACTCGCCACAGAGATGATATCTACGTGGGCCACACGCACAAAGCTAAATTCGCAAAGCTATCGTAACGTGCGTAAATAAAATATATCCACTAGTTATTGGTGGCGTCACAGGGTACAGAGGGTACAAACACATATCACCCTGGTTTCATGGACCCGCTACCTTTTCTATTCCAGAGCCGTGTGCTTAGCGAATCACCCCATCTTTTAGGAGCGTTGGGAGGATTATAGTCCGGTTCTACGAACTCGACATCTGAATCCTGGGGATCCTCCACGATCTCAGCATCGGAATCGCGATGCTCGAGCGGCTCAGTCGCCACAGGGTTACCAACCGTCCAGTCCGCTACAGCTGTATCTGTATGAGAAAATGTTTATATTATTAAAACATGTCTAGCTAACGACCCAGTCAGCTAAAATAAAATTAACTGTATGGATTTTAGCGGCAGTCTATATTAATTATTAATATTAATAGTAGACGTTATAAATTTACAGCTAGAGGGTAATGATGGTGACGCTTCGGGTGTGAAATATTGCTTCTTTAATATTGCTTCAGGACCCTTAGCAGGCATGATGTCTCTGTAAAACATTAATAGATTTTTTTCTATCTAGCAGTTCATGGTATTGACAGAGGGCGTGTTCTCTCTGTTAGCCCTAATAAATACAGGCAGCTCACAAGCAATACAACGCTCAGCTGTAAGGTTACCAGTGTTTCATAGTTGATCTTTAGAGCTAAAGTGCGTATTTTTATGTCTTTTGTTTCAATTATATTTAAGTTTGTGTAGTGTTTGCATGAATAGGTTAAGCGTGCTTTCATAGTTGGTCTTTAGAGCTAAAGTGCGTATTTTTTATGTCTTTTGTTTCAATTATATTTAAGTTTGTGTTCATCTCATAGATAGAAACGTTTTCCATAGTTGATCTTAGACTAAAGTGCGTATTTTTATGTCTTTGTTTCAGCTTATATTTAAGTTTGTGTAGTGTTGCATGAATAGGTTACCATGTTTTCATAGTTGATCTTTAGAGCTAAAGTGCGTATTTTTATGTCTTTTGTTTCAATTATATTTAAGTTTGTGTAGTATTTGCATGAATAGGTTAAGCGTGTTTTCATAGTTGATCTTTAGAGCTAAAGTGCGTATTTTTATGTCTCGTGAATATCACGTTTGTTTCAATTATATTTAAGTTTGTGTAGTATTTGCATGAACAGCTTAGTCGTGTTTTCATACTTGATCTTTAGAACTAAAGTGCGTATTTTTATGTCTCGTGAATATCCACGTTTGTTTCAATTATATTTAAGTTTGTGTAGTATTTGCATGAACAGCTTAGTCGTGTTTTCATACTTGATCTTTAGAGCTAAAGTGCGTATTTTTATGTCTCGTGAATACCACGTTTGTTTCAATTATATTTAAGTTTGTGTAGTATTTGCATGAACAGCTTAGTCGTGTTTTCATACTTGATCTTTATTTGCTTTAATTTAATAGCGGACCCTTTTTATTCAAGATGGAGTCCAGATATCTCTGCGTTCAATATTCTGCTTTGCTTTCACCAGAACAATCGGGTAAATTTTACACCGTATATAGTGTACGTCGTATTGTGTCGGGCTGTCTGAGTCTGCGCTTTGTATATATAAACGATATATTTCATTCTTATTTAAGAAGAGGAGTCCATTCAGACTACTCCTACGAGAACCGGTTCATTACGCAGAACCTGTTAGAGGAAGCAACTCTGCTAGCGGGCGACGAGCTTCAAGCTCTCACCAGTCTGTCACAGGCAAGAAACCTATAGCTATATCATATGTTTTAAACCTATGTATCTAGACGGGTAAACGTGGTAGCTGTAAATTTATAACGTCTACTATTAATATTAATAATTAATATAGACTGCCGCTAAAATCCATACAGTTAATTTTATTTTAGCTGACTGGGTCGTTAGCTAGACATGTTTTAATAATATAAACATTTTCTCATACAGATACAGCTGTAGCGGACTGGACGGTTGGTAACCCTGTGGCGACTGAGCCGCTCGACCATCGCGATTCCGATGCTGAGATCGTGGAGGATCCCCAGGATTCAGATGTCGAGTTCGTAGAACCGGACTATAATCCTCCCAACGCTCCTAAAAGATGGGGTGATTCGCTAAGCACACGGCTCTGGAATAGAAAAGGTAGCGGGTCCATGAAACCAGGGTGATATGTGTTTGTACCCTCTGTACCCTGTGACGCCACCAATAACTAGTGGATATATTTTATTTACGCACGTTACGATAGCTTTGCGAATTTAGCTTTGTGCGTGTGGCCCACGTAGATATCATCTCTGTGGCGAGTAATAGTTATATTTTATTTACAGATGTTAAACTAACGAGCAGGAGGCTGCAGCTTGAAAAAGAAAACACACCCATACGAAAACGCCCGAGCACCTCCACACCGTTTAATTCACCAATCTCTGAACTACACTACACGTCTCATACTTGTAAGCATATATGTCTACGCAGTTCTATAGTGTAGTTATACACGCAGATAAAAATTTCTGCGGTAACTAGCTTTATTTACCTGTGTCAAGTTAGCTTTGTGAATGTGTTGTGCGCATTCATGTATGTTATATTTTATTTACAGCTGCTAAAGTATCGCCCGTGAGGTTGCAGTTTGAGGGAGAAAACAGCCCCATACGGCAGCGTCCGAGCAGCGAGATGTCTGTTAATTCAGCATCTCTGTTAATTCAGCATTCTCTGTAGATCAGCACCCGGGGCATACTTGTAAGTATATATGTCTAGGCCGCTCTATAGTGTACTTATACAAACAATCATGCATCGGTTTCACAGATAATCGGTGCTAGTAGCTTTACAAATATCGCGTTGAATCAGAGCCATGTGGCTCATGTAGCTCTTCCTATATCTCCCCCACTTAGCGGTTAACTACAACACGTATCTTTTCTTTAGTTACGGAGGATCGTCATTCGCGAGTTTTGCAGCAGCGCAATTATGGATTTGAGAACAGAACGGAAGTGAGAACGGAGCCTCTTTCACACGAGTGTGTCGCAGATCGTGAAGAAAACGACGCGCCAACCGAGCACCCCGGGAATGCTGAGAGTAGTCGGCTTAAGAATATACGTCTGTGTCAAGCTACAGAATCTGCAAATAGCAACGCGGAAGCAGCAGCTGCCAATTCAGCCGATGCATTACCGTCAAAGAAACGCGCGGTATCGCGCCGGCGTGTAAGTAAGAAGCTGAAGGATGATGGTCGATCGCCTTACACACCAACACCCGTATGGACTGGTGAACACACCAAAATGTTTCTTGACATGTCTGCACAGTACGTGCATAATAAACTCTCGCAGAACAGACTAAAATCTTTCTGCGACACGTATGAAAGACTGATAAGTGCATGTCCAACACCCGACATTATTGCAGAGCTGTGCGATTTTAAACAAAATTATGCAAATGTATGATTTTAAACAAAGATTATGCAACTGTACAGTCAACTTCTGTGAAATAAACCTGTCTGCCTGAGAACGTGTGGTTATGAATTGAAAATTAATTAAAATGATCACGCATTACACCTAGGGGATCGATACACGTGCCCCAGCGCATTTACACAATTATGATGTCACTGGAAATGCCAGCATCCACGAGCAAACATTCGGTCATAGCATGGAGCATCTTGATACACACATACGGAAATTCTCGCGGGGCGCCTCTGTAGGCAATAGTGTTTGTGATAGTGGTGAGAGTTTTGGGGGTGATAGTTGTACGCACGACTTTTTACTGTTCTTTAGCAACGGTAAATTTTCAAACTATACATTTATAGACCACAATGCAGGACGCTACGATTCTTACTTTATTGTTAAGGAGCTGATTTTTGAAAACTAGTGGTAAGTGTGATAGCCCGAGGTGTCGTGGTCTCGTGTGTGACGATACCCGATTTGTCTATATGGTTCTCACTAAATTACCACAGGCCGCGGGATTTTCAGTTTTCCACACTTTTTTAAATACCTGAGAAAACAAAGCTATGTAGTTCCCATACCCGATGTGAAATATTATGGTCTAGAGTACATGGCACAGGGTGCTTCTGGTATGACATGAGAGTCAGAAACATTTGTCATGTGCCAAAATAGGCCGGGACACGTCTCAACATGCCGCAATTTTTTGTTGAATGGTGATCAAAAACGAATATTATGGTCTAGAGTACATGGCACAGGGTGCTTCTGCTATGACATGATAGTCCGAAACACAGATATGTTAAAAAGTTTGTAGCCATTTTTGTTGAGTAGTGGTCAAAACCGTTGCATAGGTGTAGTCCTGTGCCAAAATAGATCTTTCTGGTACGACATGGGAGTCAGAAACACAGCTATGCTAAAAAAGTTTGCACCCAATTTTTTTTGTTGAATACTGATCAAGATCGATTATTATGGGCTATGGTACATGGCACAGAGTGCTTCTGGTATGGCATGAGCGCCCGAAACACAGGTATGTTAAAAAGTTTGTACCTGATTTTTGTTGAACGGTACTCAATATCGCTGCATAGGAGTGGGTATGTACCAGTCGTACTATAATGAAAATGATGCAAATAAGGGTCTTTTTTAGCTAAAAAGCGCTAGCTGCAGCGGTGCTGGTACTGCATAAGTGTGCTGTGGGTGCATGAGTGGCGTGAAATGTTTAAAAATGATTCAGCGGATCAGCACCATCTATGAAATGTGGTATTTTCCAAGCACCAGCGATAATCTGTTTGCCCCCTACATTAAACTACACTATAGGGATGCGCTGTAGGGGTCTGTGTATTCGCTATAGAAACACAGGTATGCTAAAAAGTTAGCACCCAATTTTTTGTTGAATGCTGATCAAAATCGAATATTATGAGTTATAGTACATGGCACAGAGTGCTTCTGGCATGGTCTGAGGGTCCGAAACACAGGTATGTTAAAAAGTTTGTACCTGATTTTTGTTGAACGGTACTCAATATCGCTGCATAGGAGTGGGTATGTACCAAAATAGGCCGGGACACGTCTCAACATGCCTGTCTTTTATATCTGATGGGCTTAGCGTCTTTAAAAATAGGCCTGCGCTGCAAGAACGCTACGCATCCCCGGCTATACAGTTGGTCATGTGTGTAGCTCATAGCGGGAACGTTAACATTCAACATGCCTTGAGAGGGTTTGTGAAGCAACTCGCTCAATATTTTCTAGATGACTGTGCGCGTGTTAACGGCCAGCACATAGTTTTTGAATTTCAGTATTGTTTTTTCCACGGCTGTCCCGTGACCAGGACTTGTCCAGGCATGCCCAGACATGCCCGGACTTGTCCAGGCCTGTCTCACATGGACCCTATATGTCCGTTCACAATATGTCTATCAGTATTAAAACATAAAAACTCCTCTGTACACGCTCCTTAAGCAAAATAAAAAAATAATGTAAAATAAATCTGTGAAGGAGCAAAATGTTGAAATATACGCTTAACTAATATTTGAAAAATATGGTGTCTCACATGGACCCTATATGTCCGTTCACAATATGTCTATCAGTATTAAAACATAAAAACTCCTCTGTACACGCTCCTTAAGCAAAATAAAAAAATAATGTAAAATAAATCTGTGAAGGAGCAAAATGTTGAAATATACGCTTAACTAATATTTGAAAAATATGGTGTCTCACATGGACCCTATATGTCAGTTCACGATATGTCTATCAGTATTAAAACATAAAAACTCCTCTGTACATTATTGTGAAGGGGTTAAAAGAGGCTTCATGGTTGATATGATAAGCTGATCAGAATAGCTAGCATCATGAGAGCTGCTATGGTTGACAGTGGTAGCGAACGCATAACTAATATTTGATTGGCCAACTATACACAACTGCTTTTTTAATATAGCTCCTCATATGGATGTGCTAATTGACTTCATATGCACGCACAGTATGTATTGTGAGCCCTGCACTTGCATGCTAACATCATTATATTAGCATCTGTGATTAGCTAGCATCATGAGAGCTGCTATGGTTGACAGTGGTAGCGAACGCATAACTAATATTTGAATGGCCAACTATACACAACTGCTTTTTTAATATAGCTCCTCATATGGATGTGCTAATTGACTTCATATGCACGCACAGTATGTATTGTGAGCCCACTATACACAACTGCTTTTTTAATATAGCTCCTCATATGGATGTGCTAATTGACTTCATATGCACGCACAGTATGTATTGTGAGCCCTGCACTTGCATGCTAACATCATTATATTAGCATCTGTGATTAGCTAGCATCATGAGAGCTGCTATGGTTGACAGTGGTAGCGAACGCATAACTAATATTTGATTGGCCAACTATACACAACTGCTTTTTTAATATAGCTCCTCATATGGATGTGCTAATTGACTTCATATGCACGCACAGTATGTATTGTGAGCCCTGCACTTGCATGCTAACATCATTATATTAGCATCTGTGATGGGGAAGTTACTTTATTGATATACATGCTTCATTGAGATACTTATAATCCTATATATAGTGCATATATGTCTGCCTATTGGGGGATATTGTGAGTTACATAGACTGCATATATATGTACAAATATATGTAGGTTATTATTGTTTAGCACCGGATTAGTCTATTATCGTTATAACATATAAGATATGGAGATGTGCACTATTATATATTGATTTGAATGTAGTTCATACCTGTCTGCATTTGGCTATTTTTCTGCATGCTGTATATCCCACTCTTTTGGATTTTTATTCATGATAATGTATATGTCTTTGAGCTGTAACTTCATGTCAACACTTTGGTTATTTTTTCTGCATGCTGTATATCCCACTCTTTTGGATTTTTATCCATGATAATGTATTTTAGACCTTAATAAAATTTGTATTTTATACTGCAAAAGCGTCCTTTTTCAATTTATTTCAATCTCGCCATGACTTTCCCCTTTACACACATTTACAGGTAAATAGAGACAAATGAATTCATGAATGCATGCGACCTTCTCTCATTGTACTTACAGGTCATGACACAATACAGGGCTATTTAGTATATGTGGTTTCTAACATGTCACAATAGCAGCGACCTTCACTCATTCTATGGGCACTGCTATCAGAATACACATAAATGTGTTGGTTTTAAAAGATCCCACTGACTATACACAATGCAATACTATTTACTGTTTGCCTGAATTACCGTAGCATCGACCTTCACTCATTCTGACAATTCATGTCAACACTGTTGTACTACATTTCTATGTGCCAGTAAAGATGTATATCTATGTACCATGTTAGCTAGTAAATAGAAAAATATGCTCCTCTCAATACAACCCAAGCCTTAGATACACAGCATAGTAATAGCTTACCGATCTGTAACAAAAGTACATTCTTCCCAGTCCTGATATAAGTGTAGATACACTGCCAAGCTAAAAATATATATACTGAATAAAACTATAAGTTGAGCGTCATAATTCCAAATTCCACCACAATAGTGTTTTACATGCATTTACTGGGTCCTTAAAAGTTTCTCACCACAAAAAAGATCAAGATTCACTCTTTAATTCACTAAAAATCATTATATACTAGTTATATACAGAAGTCTGTATTTAACTAGAACTCCTTATACATTTACTGGGTCCTTAAAAGCATCTACCCAGGTACTATAGAATAATCGTTGCTTTTTTTAATATAGATCCTCATATGGATGTAAACACAGTCTTTGATCTGGTGCCTGTATTTCACTAAGAGTCTGTATTTCACTAAAAATTCTTATTACTGGAGTCTGTACTACAGACTCTGCTAGAAAATAGCTTTACATTTACTGGGTCCTTAAAAGCATCTACCCACAAAAAAGAATAAAATCAAGATTTGCTCTTTAATACACTAAAAACTCCACAGACTAATCAAAGTCACTGAATAAAATATAAATAGAGATGAATAAATCAATTTGATTGAAATTCACAAATCCACCACAATAGACATGAATAAATCACTTTGATTGAAATTCACAAATCCAGCAGACCAGATTTCACAGCCTGAGCAAAGTTCAGCCAGGGGACATGACGACCTGGATCAATCTGACAGGGAGACGGATTAAATGATAGGGGGCGTGTCGACCTGTCAGATTTGAGTTTGATGAGTAATACAGTTCCTATACTACTACCGCCATCTTGATCCTCGACACTTGTGGACATCTCAAGCGTCACCCTGTCTACCAAATAGTCCACAATGAGCCCGTGGATGCAGCACATCTGGACCTTTTTCTCGGTCAGACAGAGAACTAGCGGAGTTCCTTTCAGAGTCACCTGACTCTTTGAGTCCAACTGTCCAGAGACTCCTTCCCTATGTAACATTACCGTACACACCTGTGGGCTGTTATCAAACGGGAAGTCTATGCCACATGCGGAATACGTATAACACCCACACCGCTGTTCTTCAGATATGTCCACTGAGGAAACCGGTGCCACCCTTTTTGGGACACCACCCCTTTTGATTTGCCACCCCCTTTTGGGACTCCGCCCCCTTCCGGGCCACCATCCCAATTTGGGTTACCACCCCCTTTTGGGCAACTGGTTTGATTTGGGCTACCACCCCCTTTTGAGACTCCGCCCCCTTTTGGACCACCATCCCAATTTTGGGTTGCCGCCCCCCTTTTGGGACTCCTCCCCCTCTAGGGACACCACCCAACACTGGGGTACACATCACGGCTCTTACAGGCCCCAGTCCACACAGTACCCTCAGACAGTGTCTTCCACCCAGGGCGTGTACCGGCCCTTTAAGAGTCCGTGTGCCTCGGTTCACACTGTCCTCTTTACCACACCAGCTCCTGGTGGTACTGCTACCGCTTCCGTTGCAGCCACCAACAACCAGCACCTCCAGATGTTACTCCCAAGCTGCTGTGGCTGCCACTGCAGCTCCGGCTGCTGCAGAACCTCTTGCTGCAACAGTCACTGAAGCTCCTGCCACCACAAGTCTCTGCACGCTGCGCTGTCTTGCCGCTTGTCACCTTCGTGACCCCACGAGTCACAGCCAGCTGCTTGTCACCTTCATGACTCCACGAGCCACAGCAAACACCTCACACGTGTCCCAGAAAAAAAAACAGTTTCTCACTGACCCGTCAGCACAACACAGACTCCTGTCTGTCACCACTCTCAGCCAGAGAGATTTTCCGGACACCTCTTCTCGCAGAGATATCCCACAAAGGAAAAAACAGTCTTTCACTGACCCGTCAGTACACCACAGACTCCTGTCTGTTACCTGTTGGCCACGCAGGTTTCCGGACACCTCCTCTGAGGTATCCTCTCAGCATGCTTTTTGCTTACTTCTCAATGACCCCGGTCACATAACACAGACTCCTGTTTGTCACCACTGCTTAACAGTTTCTTCAGATACCTCTTATCTTCAGAGGCACCACATATAAACATCAATGCAGTTTATTCGTGACCACTGGTCACACTCACGGTTTTCACAGACCGTCCGTTCCTCCTCTGATTCCTCATTCCCAGTCCTGGAACATGTGCTCCTTGGGCCGCTGCCCGCATTCTCAACCAATTGTAAGGTTTTCCTCACTCGGCTGCTTCAGAGGTAATTCAGGAGACACTTTCTTATGCAAAAAGTCCTTAGGTTTATTACATCATAAACCATATGGTAACATATAATACAGTCTTCAATGCTTCAGCTCCTGCCTGGAGCCTCGCTCTTCAGTCACAGAGACCTCTCTGTAATGTCCTGCCTTGGACACATGGAAGCCTGTCCACTCTGGCAGACTCCCACACACTCTCTCACAGGTGCAAAACAAACTCCATTACATAGGTGTAACCCCACCCATAAGTGAGGTCAGGATCACATGGTTAGGTCACCTGATCATGACCCATCACAGGTCCTTTTGATACACATAACATAGGTGAGGTCAGGATCACATGGTTAGGTCACCTGATCATGACCTCATCACAGGTCCTTCACCACAACACAAACCATGCTTCCATGCATACCTCGAGGAGCATACACAGTGCCCCCTAGCTGCATCAGGTGTCACTACACCACAGTATAATATATATATATATATATATATATATATATTATACAGAACAGACCAAAAGTTTGGACACACCTCATTTAAAGATTTTTCTGTATTTTCATGACTATGAATTTGTACATTCACATTGAAGGCATCAAAACTATGAATTAACACATGTGGAATTGTATACTTTGCAAAAAAGTGTGTAACAACTGAAATTATGTCTTATATTCTGCTTTGCACTCTCTTGGCATTCTCTTGATGAGCTTCAAGAGGTAGTCACTGGAAATGGTCTTCCAACAGTCTTGAAGGAGTTTCCAGAGATGCTTAGCACTTGTTGGCCCTTTTGCCTTCACTCTGCGGTCCAGCTCACCCCAAACCATCTCGATTGGTTTCAGGTCTGGTGACTGTGGAGGCCAGGTCATCTGGAGTAGCACCCCATCACTCTCCTTCTTGGTCAAATAGCTCATACACAGCCTGGAGGTCTGTTTAGGGTCATTGTCCTGTTGAAAAATAAATGATGGTCCAACTAAACACAAACCGGATGGAAAAGCATGCCGCTGCAATATGCTGTGGTAGCCATGCTGGTTCAGTATGCCTTCAATTTTGAATAAATCCCCAACAGTGTCACCAGCAAAGCACCCCCACACCAGTCCATCCATTCACCTTTTCTGCGTCGCACAAAGACACGGTGGTTGGAGCCAAAGATCTCAAATTTGGGCTCATCAGACCAAAGCACAGATTTCCACTGGTCTAAGGTCCATTCCTTGTGTTCTTTAGCCCAAACAAGTCTCTTCTGCTTGTTGCCTGTCCTTAGCAGTGGTTTCCTAGCAGCTATTTTACCATGAAGGCCTGCTGCACAAAGTCTCCTCTTAACAGTTGTTGTAGAGATGTGTCTACTACTAGAACTGTGTGTGGCATTGACCTGGTCTCTAATCTGAGCTGCTGCAAACCTATTTTGTATTAGTCTTTGCCTGATGAAGAGACCAGAGTAGTCTCGAAAGCTTGCAATTTATTACCATCTTTTCAGTTACCCATTAAAAGGTATCATCCACTGAGGACTCTCAATTCTAAATATTTTTCTGCTGTAAACCTGTGATTTCTGAGGCTAGTGACTCGGATAAACTTATCCTCAGAAGCAGAGGTGACTCTTGGTCTTCCTTTCCTGGGGCGGTCCTCATGTGAGCCAGTTTCTTTGTAGCGCTTGACGGTTTTTGCAACTGCACTTGAGGACACTTTCAAAGTTTTCCCAATTTTTCGGACTGACTGATCTTCATTTCTTAAAGTAATGATGGCCACTCGTTTTTCTTTACTTAGCTGCTTTTTTCTTGCTATAATACAAATTCTAACAGTCTATGCAGTAGGACTATCAGCTGTGTATCCACCAGACTTCATCACAACACAACTGATGGTCCCAACCCCATTTATAAGGCCAGAAATCCCACTTATTAAACCTGACAGGGCACACCTGTGAAGTGAAAACCATTTCCGGTGACTACCTCTTGAAGCTCATCAAGAGAATGCCAAGAGTGTGCAAAGCAGTCATCAAAGCAAAAGGTGGCTACTTTGAAGAACCTATAATATAAGACATAATTTCAGTTGTTACACACTTTTTTGTTAAGTGTAATATATAATTCCACATGTGTTAATTCATAGTTTTAATGCCTTTAGTGTGAATTTACAATTTTCATAGTCATGAAAATACAGAAAAATCTTTAAATGAGAAGGTGTGTCCAAACTTTTGGTCTGTACTGTATATATAACATTTAAATTACTTACTGTTTATGTAATTAAACATATAAACATGTGAAGTGTATATATTATATCACGATCGGGCACACTTATTATGGTGACTCCTCTTTACAATTAAATTGCAGTTTATTTAAGTTTTTGTTTTGAAAATTATGGGGATCAATTGGCAATACTTATGGTAGTTATTTCTAATATTACCAAAATAAAACCTGCAACGTTGGGTAAAATAACAAATCTTAAAATTATCATAATTTTAATAATGATTACTAACAAATTTTAAATTAACTTTGAAAAAATGGTGAAAGTTTGCAGAAAAAAAATTATATTTACTTTTTTCTTCTTTCACAAACTTTCACCGTTTTTCAAAGTCCATTTAAAATATGGTATTCATTATTAAAATTATGGTGATTTTAAGATTTGTTATTTTGCCTGAAGCTGAACGATTTATTTTAGGATGGTTATATATATATACAGGTCCTTCTCAAAAAATTAGCATATAGTGCTAAATTTCATTATTTTCCATAATGTAATGATTAAAATTAAACTTTCATATATTTTAGATTCATTACACACCAACTGAAATTTTTCAGGTCTTTTATTGTTTTAATACTGATGATTTTGGCATACAGCTCATGAAAACCCAAAAATCCTGTCTCAAAAAATTAGCATATTTCATCCGTCCAATAAAATAAAAGTGTTTAAAACAAAATAAAAAAAAAACCATCAAATAATAAAGTTCAGTTATGCACTCAATACTTGGTCGGGAATCCTTTTGCAGAAATGACTGCTTCAATGCGGCGTGGCATGGAGGCAATCAGCCTGTGACACTGCTGAGGTGTTATGGAGGCCCAGGATGCTTCGATAGCGGCCTTAAGCTCATCCAGAGTGTTGGGTCTTGCGTCTCTCAACTTTCTCTTCACAATATCCCACAGATTCTCTATGGGGTTCAGGTCAGGAGAGTTGGCAGGCCAATTGAGCACAGTAATACCATGGTCAGTAAACCATTTACCAGTGGTTTTGGCACTGTGAGCAGGTGCCAGGTCGTGCTGAAAAATGAAATCTTCATCTCCATAAAGCATTTCAGCAGATGGAAGCATGAAGTGCTCCAAAATCTCCTGATAGCTAGCTGCATTGACCCTGCCCTTGATGAAACACAGTGGACCAACACCAGCAGCTGACATGGCACCCCACACCATCACTGACTGTGGGTACTTGACACTGGACTTCAGGCATTTTGGCATTTCCTTCTCCCCAGTCTTCCTCCAGACTCTGGCACCTTGATTTCCGAATGACATGCACAATTTGCTTTCATCAGAAAAAAGTACTTGGGACCACTTAGCAACAGTCCAGTGCTGCTTCTCTGTAGCCCAGTGCTGCTTCTCTGTTTCTGGTTCAAAAGTGGCTTTACCTGGGGAATGCGGCACCTGTAGCCCATTTCCTGCACACGCCTGTGCACGGTGGCTCTGGATGTTTCTACTCCAGACTCAGTCCACTGCTTCCGCAGGTCCCCCAAGGTCTGGAATCGGTCCTTCTCCACAATCTTCCTCAGGGTCCGGTCACCTTTTCTCGTTGTACAGCGTTTTCTGCCACATTGTTTCCTTCCAACAGACTTCCCATTGAGGTGCCTTGATACAGCACTCTGGGAACAGCCTATTTGTTGAGAAATTTCTTTCTGGGTCTTACCCTGTTGCTTGAGGGTGTCAATGATGGCCTTCTGGACATCAGTCAGGTCGGCAGTCTTACCCATGATGGCGGTTTTGAGTAATGAACCAGGCAGGGAGTTTTTAAAAGCCTCAGGAATCTTTTGCATGTGTTTAGAGTTAATTAGTTGATTCAGAAGATTAGGGTAATAGCTCATTTAGAGAACCTTTTCTTGATATGCTAATTTTTTGAGACAGGATTTTTGAGTTTTCATGAGCTGTATGCCAAAATCATCAGTATTAAAACAATAAAAGACCTGAAAAATTTCAGTTGGTGTGTAATGAATCTAAAATATATGAAAGTTTAATTTTAATCATTACATTATGGAAAATAATGAAATTTAGCACTATATGCTAATTTTTTGAGAAGGACCTGTATATATATATATATATATATATATATATATACATACGTATTGGTAAGCACATAGATTTGCAAACCTTTCGCTCAAATTTTTACAATTTTAACCCCTCTCTGACATTAGACGTACTATCCCGTCCATAAAACCCGTGCCATTCTGCCCATGGGCGGGATGGTACGTCATAGGCGATCAGCTGCGCTCCTGAGGGGAGCGCAGCTAATCGCCGCCGGGTGTCAGCTGATTATCACAGCTGACACCCGTGACTGTGTGTCAGGAGCGGTCACGGACCGCTCCCGGCACATTAACCCCTAGCACACCGCAATCAAACATGATCGCGGTGTACTGGGGGCACAGGGGAGGATCGCGCAGGGTGGGGGCTCCCTGCGCGCCCCCCTGAGACCCTCAGACCAGCGCGATGTGATCGCGCTGTTCTGAGGGCTTCCTCCCTCCCAGGACCCGGATCCAAGATGGCGCCGGGGTCCTGGAGGGAGGCGGCTTCCTCAGTGCCTGCTGAGAGCAGGCACTGAGAAGCCTGCATCTATGCCTGAGCGATCGCTGGTGTGACAGAGTGCTGTGCACACTGTCACACCAGCGATTTGATAAAATACAGTGATGTCCCACCCTGGGACAAAGTAAAAAAGTTAAAAAAATAAAAATAAACATGTGTAAAAAAAAAATCCAAAATAAATAAAAAAAAAAAAATATTCCCCAATAAATTCATTTCTTCCTGTAAATAAAAAAAACAAAACAATAAAAGTACACATATTTGGTATCGCCGCGTCCATAACGACCCCCCCTATAAAACTGTCCCACTAGTTAACCCCTTTAGTGAACCCCTTAAAAAAAAAAAAAAACGAAGCAAAAAATCAATGCTTTATCATCATACCGCCGAACAAAAAGTGGAATAACGCGCGATCAAAAAGACCGATATAAATAAACATGGTACCACTGAAAACGTCATCTTGTCCCGCAAAAAACGAGCTGCAATACAGCATCATCAGCGAAAAAATAAAAAAGTTATAGCTCGCAGAATAAAGCGATGCAAAAATAATTATTTTTTATATAAAATTGTTTTTATTCTATAAAAGCGCCAAAACATAAAAAAATGATATAAATGAGGTATCGCCATAATCGTACTGACCTGAAGAATAAAATTGCTTTATCAATTTTACCACACGCGGAACAATAAAAACGCCTCCCCCAAAAGAAATTCATGAATTGCTGATTTTTGTTCATTCTAACCTCCCAAAAATCGAAATAAAAAGCGATCAAAAAACGTCACCTGCTCAAAAATGGTACCAATAAAAACGTCACCTCGTCCCGCAAAAAATAAGACCTCACATGACTCTGTGGGCCAAAATATGCAAAAATTATAGCTCTCAAAATGTGGCGATGCAAAAAACTATTTTTGCAATAAAAAGCGTCTTTTAGCGTGACATCTGCCAATCATAAAAACCCGCTATAAATAGTAAATCAAACCCCCCTTTATCACCCCCTTAGTTAGGGAAAAATAATAAAATTAAAAAAATGTATTTATTTCCATTTTCCCATTAGGGTTAGGGTTAGGGTTGCGGCTAAAGTTAGGGTTAGGGTTGGCGCTAAAGTTAGGATTAGGGTTATGGTTGGGATTAGGGGTGTGTTAGGGTTAGGTTTGTGGTTAGGGTTGGGACTAGGGTTAGGGGTGTGTTGGGGTTAGGGTTGGAGTTAGAATTGGGGGGTTTCCGCTGTTTAGGCACATCAGGGGCTCTCCAAATGTGACATGGCGTCTGATCTCAATTCCAGCCAATTCTGCGTTGAAAAAGTCAAACGGTGCTCCTTCACTTCTGAGCTCTGCCATGCGTCCAAACAGTAGTTTATCCCCACATATGGGGTATCAGCGTACTCTGGACCCCAAGAGTTATTGTGCAATTTGTCCTATTTCTTCTGTTACCCTTGGGAAAATAAAAAACTGGGGGCGAAAATATCATTTTTGTACAAAAAAAATTATTTTTTTGTTTTTACGGCTGTACATTATAAACTTCTGTGAAGCACTTGGGGCTTCATAGCGTTCACCACACACCTAGATAAGTTCCTTGTGGGGTCTATTTTCCAAAATGGGGTCACTTGTTGGGGATTTCCACTGTTTAGGCGCATCAGGGGCTCTCCAAATGCGACATGACGCCCCCAGACCATTCCATCAAAGTCTGCAATCCAAAACGTCACTACTTCCCTTCCGAGCCCCAACGTGTACCCATACAGTAGTTTTCTCCCACATATTGGGTATCAGCGTACTCAGGACAAATTGGGCAACAACTTTTGGGGTCCAATTTCTCCTGTTACCCTTGTAAAAATAAAATATTGGGGCGAAAAAATCATTTTTGCAAAAAAAAAAAAAGATATTTTATTTTTACGGCTGTGCGTTATAAACTTCTGTGAAGCACTTCGGGGTTCAAAGTGCTCACCACACATCTAGATAAGTTCCTTGTGGGGTCTATTTTCCAAAATGGGGTCACTTGTGGGGGGTTTCCACTGTTTAGGCGCATCAGGGGCTCTCCAAATGCGACATGACGCACCCAGACCATTCCATCAAAAGTCTGCAATCCAAAACGTCACTACTTCCCTTCCGAGCCCTGACGTGCGCCCATACAGTAGTTTTCTCCCACATATTGGGTATCAGCGTACTCAGGACAAATTGGACAACAACTTTTGGGGTCCAATTTCTCCTGTTACCCTTGTGAAAATAAAATATTGGGGGCGAAAAAATCATTTTTGTAAAAAAAAAAAGGATTTTTTATTTTTACGGCTGTGCGTTATAAACTTCTGTGAAGCACTTCGGGGTTCAAAGTGCTCACCACACATCTAGATAAGTTCCTTGTGGGGTCTATTTGCCAAAATGGGGTCACTTGTGGGGGGTTTCCACTGTTTAGGTGCATCAGGGGCTCTCCAAATGTGACATGACGCCCCCAGACCATTCCATCAAAGTCTGCAATCCAAAACGTCACTACTTCCCTTCCGAGCCCCGACGTGTGCCCATACAGTAGTTTTCGCCCACATATTGGGTATCAGTGTACTCAGGACAAATTGGACAACAACTTTTGCATTCCAATTTCTTCTGTTACCTTTGTGAAAATAAAATATTGGGGGCGAAAAAATCATTTTTGTAAAAAAAAAAAAAAGATTTTTTATTTTACGGCTGTATGTTATAAACTTTAGTGAAACACCTGGGGTTCAAAGTTCTCACCACACATCTAGATAAGTTCCTTGAGGGGTCTAGTTTCCAAAATGGTGTCATTTATGGGGTTTCCACTGTTTAGGCAGATCAGGAGCTCTCCAAACACGACATGGCGTCCAGCCAATTCTGCGTTGAAAAAGTCAGACGGCGCTCCTTCCCTTCCAAACTCTGCCATGCACCCAAACAGTGGTTTACCCCCACATATGGGGTATCAGCGCACTCAGGAAAAATTGCACAATAACTTTTGGAGTCTTGTTACCCTTGGAAAAATAAAAATTGGGGTGAAAAGATCATTTTTGTGGAAAAAATATGATTTTTAAATTTTACGGCTCTACGTTATAAACTTGTGTGAAGCACTTGGGGGTTCAAATTGCTCATTAAAAATCTAGATAAGTTCCTTAGGGGGTCTAGTTTCCCAAATGGGGTCATTTGTGGGGGGTTTCCACTGTTTAGGCACATCAGGGGCTCTCCAAATGCAACATGGCATCCAAACTCAATTCCAGCCAATTTTGGTTCGAAAAAGTCAAATGGTGCTCCTTCCATTCCGAGCTCTGCCGTGCGCCCAAACAGTGGTTCCCCCCCACATATGGGGTATCAGCGTACTCAGGACAAATTGTACAACAACTTATGTGGTCCAATTTCTCCTGTTACCCTTGGGAAAATAAAAAATTAGTGACTAAAAGATAATTTTTGTGGGAAAAAAATAGGATTTTTTATTTTCATGCCCGGGCATTATAAACTTGTGTGAAGCACTTGGGGGTTCAAAGTGCTCACCAAAGATCTAGATAAGTTCCTTAGGGGGTCTAGTTTCCAAAATGGGGTCACTTGTGGGGGGTTTCCACTGTTTAGGCTCATCTGGGGCACTGCAAACGGAACATGACCCCCATTAACGTCTGCATTCCAAAACGTTACTACTTCCTTTCCAAGCCCTGCCGTGCGCCCAAACAGTTCCCCCCCCCACATATGGGGTATCAGCGTACTCAGGACAAATTGGACAACAACTTTTGGGGTCCAATTTCCTTGGGAAAATTCAAAAATTTGGGACTAAAAAATCATTTTTGTGGAAAATTGATTTTTTTTTTCTTCACACCCAGGCTTTATAAACTTTTGTGAAACACTTGAGGGTTCAAAGTGCTCACAACAGATCTAGATAAGTACCTTAGGGGGTCTAGTTTCCAAAATGGTGTCACTTGTGGGGGGTTTCCACTGTTTAGGCGCATCAGGGGCTCTCCAAACGCGACATGGCATCCAATCTAAATTCCAGCCAACTTTAGTTTGAAAAAGTCAAACGTCGCTCCTTCCTTTACGAGCTCTGCCGTGTGCCCAAACAGTGGTTTTCCCCCACATATGGGGTATTGGCTACTCAGGAGAAATTGCATAACAACCTTATCTGTCCATTTTCTCCTTTTACCCTTGTGAAAATTAAAAAAAAGTTTGTAAAAGATCATTTTTGTGGCTAAAAAGTAAAATATTCATTTTTTCCTTCCACGTTGCTTTAGTTACTGTGAAGCACCTGAAGGGTTAATAAACTTCTTGAATGTGGTTTTGAGTACCTTGAGGGGTGCAGTTTTTAGAATGGTGTCACTTTTGGGTATTTTCTGCCATATAGACCCCTCAAAGTGACTTCAAATGTGAGGTGGTCCCTAAAAAAAATGGCTTTGTAAATTTTGTTGTAAAAATGAGAAATCGCTGGTCAACTTTTAACCCTTATAACTTCCTAACAAAAAAAAAATTTGGTTCCAAAATTGTGCTGATGTAAAGTAGACATGTGGGAAATGTTATTTCTTAACTATTTTGTGTGATATATTTCTCTGTTTTAAGGGAATAAAAATTCAAAGTTTGAAAATTGCAAAATTTTCAAAATTTTCGCCATATTTGCATTTTTTTCAAAAATAAACGCAAGTTATATTGAAGAAATTTTACCACTAACATGAAGTACAATATGTCACGAGAAAACAATCTCAGAATCGCGAAGATCCGTTGAAGCGTTCCAGAGTTATAAGCACATAAAGAGACAGTGGTCAGAATTGTAAAAATTGGCCCGGTCATTAACGTGCAAACCACCCTTGGGGGTGAAGGGGTTAAATGTCGTACATTAAATTTAATAATTTTGTTTAAACAAACCGCTATAAATACAACATGTTACCCAGGAGTATATTTTGTCATAAAATATAGTACAATATGTAAAAACACATCCTTAAACAAACTATTTTACATTCACAGTATAAATATTTGGCTATCACTTGGCATCTAAAAATATGTATATAAGAATTTTGGAAATAACTGAGCAGATAATACTACACAATTCGTTTTTTTGCTTCATGGTCCAATAAGCCTTATAAAACTGAGATGACCTTTAGCGGCACTTAAAACCCATTATCTGCTTGAAAGATAAAAAAATATATAGTAGAATCAGAGAATGGTCTTGTGCATGAAAGGAAAGAAAATTTAGATCCTCGAAGGCACAAGTTGGCGGCTGTAGTAGTTAGTATCTTGAATCTGGTGACTTTACGACTCTTAGATTGTCAATGGTACAATAAATTTCTACACTTTCCCCTTGTTATCTAAAAGTGCCCTTGATTCATTCCCTATAATAACTGTCATACCTAATTTTTTGATGTTAATAGTGTTGAAGTGTGTGAATAGCCAGACTAACATACTATCATAGCTCAGCTACAAAGCTTAGATTTATTAATATTATGCTGAAGAGTAATATTTATTAGACAGAAATATGTGTTCTCATGTCATGGCTTAAAATAAAAGCAGTGCTGGAGCATAAAGAATGAAGACTATTGGAAAAGTGTCTTAAAATGCTCTTAGAAATGAATATTTATCTTTGATTTAAACCTTCAGTTACTGCTATAGTATTTAGTAGCAATAAAAAGTGGACACCTGTAACATCTACAGTTAGTGCAGAATTGACAATTTGCACAAGGGGACTAGTCTACTAAGAAGCTTTGTGAAATAAAAAATGTTCAATTAATTACATGGCACCTAATTGACAATTCATTAAAAGGCTGTAGTAACTATGAATCTATTCTTGAGATTCTTTTTTAATTAATTTACCTGGTATATATCTATGTATATATATATATATATATATATATATATATATATATACGTATATACAAATATATATACACTGCTCCAAAAAATAGAGGGAACACTAACACAACACAATGTAACTCCAAGTCAATCACACTTCTGTGAAATCTACCTCTCCAGTAACAAAGCAACATCAAGTATGAATCAATTTCTCCTGCTGTTGTGCAAATGGAACAGACAACAGGCACAAATGATTGTCAATTAGCAAGACACCCCCTATAAAGGAGTGGTTGTGCAAGTGGTAACCACAGACCATTTCTCTATTCTCATCTTTTTTAGTTGTTTTGGTCACTTTTGAATTTATCATTGCTCTCACCCCTAGATGTACTGTACAGTAGCATGAGGTGGTGTCTACAACCAACAGAAGTTGCTCAGGTAGTGCAGCTCATCCAGGATGGCACATCAATGCGAGCCGTGGCAATAAGGGTAGCTGTGTCTGTCAGCACAGTGTCAAGAGCATGGAGCAGATACCAGGAGGGAGACCAGTATACCAGGAGAAGTGGAAGGGCCTATAGGAGGGCAACAACCCAGCATTAGGACCACTACCTCCTCCTTTGTGCAAGGAGGAACAGGAGGAGCAGTGCCAGAGCTCTGCAAAATGACCTCCATCATGCCACTAACATCCATGTGTCTGCTCAAACTGTCAGAAACAGACTCCATGATGGTGGTATGAGCACCCGACGTCTACAAGTGGGTGTTTTGCTTACAGCCCAACACCGTGCAGAGCAATTGGCATTTGTCAGAGAACACCAAGATTGGCAGATTTGACATTGGCACCCTGTTCTCTTCACGGATGAGAGCAGGTTCACACTGAGCACATGTGACAGATGTGACAGAGTCTGGAGATGCTGTGGACAACATTCTGCTGCCTGGAACATCCTCCAATATGATGAATTTGGCAGTGGGTCAGTAATGGTGTGGGGAAGCATTTATTTGGGAGGCCGCACAGCCCTCCATGTGCTAGGCAAAGGTACCCCGACTGCCATTATGTACCGGGATGAGATTCTCAAACCCGTAGTGAGACCATATGCAGGTGGAGTGGGACTTTGTTTCCTTCTGATGCATGACAATGCTAGGCCTCATGTGGCTGAAGTGTGTCAGCAGTTCCTGCATGATGAAAGCAATGATGCTTTGGACTGGCTTGCTTGTTCCCCAGACCTGAATCCAATCAAGCACATCTGGGACATTATGTCTTGTTCCATCCACCAATGCAAAATTGCACCACAGACTGTCTGGGAGTTGACTGATGCTTTAATTCAGGACTAGGCAGAGATCTCTCAGAAGAACATCCACCGCCTCATCAGGAGAATTTCCCAGGCATAAAAAGGGAGGTCACACACACTGCTGAGCATCATTTACTTGAGGCATTTCCACTGAAGTTGGATCAGTCTGTAATTTGATTTTTCACTTTGATTTTGAGTATCATTTCAAATCCAGACCTCCATGGGAATATTTAATTCAGTGATACAAAGGATGTGGGATTTTAGTGTTCACTTTATTTTTTGAGCAGTGTATATGCTCAAAAAAATAAAGGGAACACTCAAATAACACATCCTAGACCTGAATGAATGAAATATTCTCATTGAATACTTTGTTCTGTACAAAGTTGAATGTGCTGACAACAAAATCACACAAAAAACATCAATGGAAATCAAATTTACTAACCAATTGAGGTCTGGATTTGGAGTCACCCACAAAATTAAAGTGGAATGTAATGTCCTTAAAACAAATCAAAATGATGCTCAGTAGTGTGTGTGGCCTACATGTGCCTGCCTGACCTCCCTGTGCCTGTATGACGTACCTACAATGCCTGGGCATGCTCCTGATGAGGCGGTGGATGGTCTCCTAAGGGATCTCCTCCCAGAACAGGACTAAAGCATCCGCCAACTCCTGGACAGTCTGTGGTGCAACATGAAGTTGATGGATGGAGTGATACATGATGTCCCAGATGTGCTCAATCAGATTCAGGTTTGGGGAACGGGTGGGCCAGTCCATAGCTTCAATGCCTTCATCTTGCAGGAACTGCTGACACACTCCAGCCACATGAGGTCTGGCATTGTCCTGCATTAGTAGGAATCCAGGGCCAACCGCACCAGCATATGGTCTCACAAGAGGTCTGAGAATCTTATCTCGGTACCTAATGGCAGTCAGGCTACCTCTGGCGAGCACATGAGGGCTGTGCGACCCTCCAAAGAAATGCCACCTCACACCATTACTGACCCACTGCCTAACCGGTCATGCCAAAGGATGTTGCAGGCAGCAGATTGCTCTCCACGGTGTCTCCAGACTCTGTCACATCTGTCACGTGCTCAGTGTGAACCTGCTTTCATCTGTGAAGAGCACAGGGCGCCAGTGGTGAATTTGCCAATTCTGGTGTTCTGTGGCAAATGCCAAGCATCTTGCATGGTGCTGGGCTGTGAGAACAACCCCCATCTGTGGACATCGGGCACTCAGAACATCCTCATGGAGTCAGTTTTTAACCATTTGTGCAGACACATGCATATTTGTGGTCTGCTGGAGGTCATTTTGTAGGGCTCTGGCAGTGTTCCTTCTGTTCCTCCTTGCACAAAGGCGAAGGTAGCGGTCCTGCTGCTGGGTTGTTGTCCTTCTACGGCCCCCTCCACATCTCCTGGTGTACTGGCCTGTCTCCTGGTAGTGCCTCCAGCCTCTGGACACTACGCTGATTGACACAGCAAACCTTCTTGCCACTGCTTGTATAAATGTGCTATCCTGGATGAGCGGCACTACATGAGTCACTTGTGTGAGTTGTAGAGTCCATCTCATGCTACCCCAAGTGTGAAGGCACAACTAACTTTCAAAAGTGACCAAAACATCAGCCACAAAGCATTGGTAGTGTGATGCGGTCTTTGGTCCCCACCTGCAGAACCACTCCTTTATTGAGTGTCTTGATAATTGCCAATAATTTCCATCTTTTGTCTATTCCATTTGCACAACAGCATGTGAAATTGATTGTCAATCAGTGTTGCTTCCTAAGTGGACAGTTTGATTTCACAGAAGTTTTATTTACTTGGAGTTATATTCTGTTGTTTAAGTGTTCCCTTTATTTTTTGAGCAGTATATATATTTATATATATATATATATACAGTACAGACCAAAAGTTTGGATACACCTTCTCATTCAAAGATTTTTCTGTATTTTCATGACTATGAAAATTGTAGAATTATACTAAAGGCATCAAAACTATGAATTAACACATGTGGAATTATACATTACACTTTACAAAAAAGTGTGAAACAACTGAAAATATGTCTAATATTCTAGGTTCTTCAAAGTAGCCACCTTTTGCTTTGATTATTGCTTTGCATGCAGAAAAGGTGAATGGATGGACTCTACATGCCTGGTTCCCACCGTGAAGCATGTAGGAGGTGGTGTGATGGTGTGGGGGTGCTTTGCTGGTGACACTGTTGGGGATTTATTCAAAATTGAAGGCATACTGATCCAGCATGGCTTCCACAGCATTTTTCAACAGCATGCTATTCCATTCGGTTTGTGTTTAGTTGGGCCATCATTTATTTTTCAACAGGACAATGACCCCAAACACACCTCCAGGCTGTGTAAGGGCTATTTGACCAAGAAGGAAAGTGTTGGGGTGCTACGCCAGATGACCTGGCCTCCACAGTCACCAGACCTGAACCCAATCAAGATGGTTTGGGGTGAGCTGGACCGCTCACCGCTTCAATTTTAAATAAATCCCCAACAGTGTCACCAGCAAAGCACCCCCACACCATCACATCACCTCCTCCTTGCTTCACGGTGGGAACTAGGCATGTAGAGTCCATCCGTTCACCTTTTCTGTGTGCAAAGCAGTAATCAATGCAAAAGGTGGCTACTTTGAAGAACCTAAAATATAAGACATATTTTCAGTTGTTTCACACTTTTTTGTAAAGTGTAATGTATAATTCCACATGTGTTAATTCATAGCTTTGATGCCTTCAGTGTGATTCTACAATTTTCATAGTCATGAAAATACAGAAAAATCTTTGAATGAGAAGGTGTGTCCAAACTTTTGGTCTGTACTGTATATATCTACACATAGCAAACATATGTTTATAAATTTAGATATTTATTTTTCTTTTCAACTCTACTGATAACTACATTGGAAGTATATTATAGTATACATTTGCAGTATAATGTCAAACCTTGCATCGGCAAGACTCATGCCACAATGCACAAAACCCACTTCATACGAAACTATGGGGCCATATCATTAAGAACGGCATTGTGCATGGCAGTCTTAATTTAGGGGTATGAAGGAGCAAGATGCGCCTAATTTACTAAGAGCCATAAGCCACTTATTTAATTAGCAATATCTTAGGCTGGTTTCACACCAGCCTCTGACCGACCTGCATCGGTCAGCAGCCGCTGCTAAGCTCCACCCCCGGCCACGCCTCCTCCCGCTCGCTCCGCCTATGGGCGCATGATGCTGCATGAGACCTGCGCACCCTTTCTTTAGCATTGGGTTTGTTAGGGTTCGAGTTCCTGCTGCTGCACAAGGGGAGTCTCGAACCAGTCCCGCTGCGGTCCCCCATTCATCTCCATCCGCAGTGGAGCCTGCTCAGCTTAGACGTCGGTCCCAGCGTCTCGCCCAGTCTAACAGTGTGCAGAGGATTACTGCTGCTCCTCCAGGCTCTGCTATTGTGGCCAGTACTGGTTAGCGGCGAGCAGACGTCTTTAGCACAAAGTCCTTGTTTTCCCCTTCTGAGCATGCCCAGATTGAGATCTCTCATTGGAGATCAGGGGTCACATGCTCAGGTACTGCAGCAGCTCATATTGGTCTGCCAGGAAGGTCCTGTGACTACTGGTGTTCTGGAACAAGTTTCATTGGTCCTTGTTTCTGGCAGGTCCTGTAGCTGTTACTATAAAAGGGTAGCATGGCTGGGCCGCCATGCGCTAATATCAACCATTATATGCTTTGCGCCAGTGTGGTCATGCGTGTGTGTGGTTAGGGCCCGGCTGAAATAAGTCCCTAGAATACCGACTTAATCAGTGAGGAGTTTGGTATGCTAGCTGGTCAGGGTCGGTGTCCTAGATGCCTTAGATTACCGGCATAACCGGTGAGGAGTTTGATTGCCGTATTCAGGGCCTGGCGTTCAGACGCCATAGATTGCGGGTGACTCCAGAGAGGACATTAGCTCATGATCACGTTCTATGTTCGCTGAGCACTTAACTGTGTACCTGGGTGCCTGACAGGACACAGATCTTTTTCTCAGCGGCCCTGTGACGTATCAGGGTTCGCTTTCAACGCTAGACAGCGCCCTAGCGTGTTTATTTTGCGACTCAGTTGTGTTTAGTGAGTTCGCACACATCGCCATATAGCACTGCGGCACTCCTTCTAGCGGCTCTGTGAAATAACAGAGTTCGCACATATTGCCACAGCGCATTGCGGTGTTTATTTTGGCGACTCTGCGGGATAACAAAGTTCGCGTCTTGCGCCATTTTACTAGCAGCAGGTTCCGCCTGCACTGTGGACCCCGGCTGCGAATGCACCTCTACCTCATATATTTGGTGTGTTCCGCAGACCCTAACATAATATTAGCCCAGGGTCTGGCTAGTAAAATGGCGGATGACCAGCGTCTACCGCAGTACATCAAGCAGCTGGAGGGTAGGTTGGCGGCTCTTGAGCGCACAACCTCAGCTGTGCATGTTACCGCAGTCGCTGTTCAGGCTGCTAGCGTGGCTGCAGCCAGTTTGTCCTCTGCCACCTCTGCCCCTACATTATCCCACCTCCCGCTTCCTGACAAGTTTGCTGGTGACAGCAAGCAATGTCGGGGATTCGTGAGTCAGTGCTCTATACAGCTCGAGCTTCTGGCTGCACGTTTCCCCACGGATCGGGCACAAGTGGGTTTTGTACTGTCTCTACTCTCGGGCAGAGCGTTGGAGTGGGCAACGCCGCTGTGGGAGCGCGACGATCGTGTGATGCGGAGTGCTCCTCGTTTCCTGGAGGCTCTTAAAAAGGTCTTTTTAGGACCTCAGGTCACCCACGATACGTCGCTGCAACTGCTGGCATTGGCACAGGGTTCATCTTTGGTCAGTCAGTTTTCCGTCCAGTTTCGGACTCTGGCCTCAGAGCTAGACTGGTCGGATAAAGTTCTCATTCCAGTCTACTGGCGAGGACTGGCTGATCATGTTAAAGACGCTTTGGCTACCAGGGAGATTCCCGCCACACTGGAGAAGCTTATCTCCATATCTACCCGCATCGACCTCCGTTTTCACGAGCGAAGGTTGGAGCGGGACCAGTGTAAGTCAGAGGATTCGGTTGGCTCCCACCTTTGCCACACCTCTCAAATCCCCCGATCTGGCGTTCGAATCCCAAAGGGCCACAGAGGTTCCTCGTGCAGGACCTAAGTCTCGAGTTGTCCGAGTATCTGTGGTCTGTAACCTTTGTCAGCAGACAGGACACTATGCCAACAAATGTCCACAGCCATTGGGGAAGCGATCGCGTCTAGTGGCCCTGGGAGGAGGTTCACTAGAGACAGTGGCATTTTCCTTCAAGATGACATTTAAAGGACAGTCACTGTGGACTCTTCCACACTTACAGTCAAGCTTTGTGTGGACTCAGGAGCAGAGGGGAATTTCATGTCATCCACCTTTGCTCGTCGCCACGCAATACATCTGGTAGCTGTAGCGTCGGCGTCCCGGCCCTCTGCCAGGCAGGGACGCCGTTCCCCTTACCAGGCTCAGCGTCCTCAGCGCCCCCAGCGTCCTCAGCGCCCCCAGCGTCCTCGGCGTCCTCCTTCCACCCTGCTGGGCCCGCACGCTCCTTCCCTGCTGCTGGACTTGGGGCGCGCGCCCGCGCCCTCCCCCGCTCTTAAAGGAGCCGCGCGCATTTTCCAAATTAGTCTCCGGCCAATGCCGGAGGACTCCACCCTATATTAAGGGCTTCCTCCTTAATGGAGGTGCCCGAGCAATGTTGTTGTTGCACTGTATAACTCTGCTTCAGCCCTCAGCTCCTGTTTCCAGTTGCCTGCCTGTTACCTGTCTGTTTGCTGTCTGCAATCTGATTGCAATCCTCCCCGGAGGTTCGGACATCACCTGCAGTGATCCCCGGCTATTACAGAGACTCTTGCCTGCTCACTTGGGAGCGATCATCTGCCATCCGACTGCAGCTCTATCCGAAGGTTCGGACTTCATCAGCAGTGATCACCGGCTACTCCAGAGACTCTTGCCTGCTCGCTTGGGAGCGATCATCTGCCATCGGACTGCAGCCTACCAGGAGGCTCCAACATCTCAGGTCGTATAAACCTGTATACCCAGAGACTGTCCTGGTCACTTGTCGTGACAACCTGCCTACCCAGAGACTGCCCTGGTCACTTGCCGTGACAACCTGCCTACCCAGAGACTGCCCTGGTCACTTGCCGTGACAACCTGCCTACCCAGAGACTGCCCTGGTCACTTGCCGTGACAACCTGCCTACCCAGAGACTGCCCTGGTCACTTGCCGTGACAACCTGCCTACCCAGAGACTGCCCTGGTCACTTGCCGTGACAACCTGCCTACCCAGAGACTGCCCTGGTCACTTGCCGTGACAACCTGCCTACCCAGAGACTGCCCTGGTCACTTGCCGTGACAACCTGCCTACCCAGAGACTGCCCTGGTCACTTCCCGTGAATTCCTGTCCGTATTCCCCGGGCGCCACCTGCTCTCTTACAAGTATACTGTCTTGTATAATAAAGCTCAGTGGTTTCACCTACCAGACCCGTTACAGTAGCGCTCGACAAACCAGTGACTGTCCGGGTAGTGAATGTGTTGACATTGCCCTCGCCAATTACACATCAGACTGTCCCTCTTACTTTGTGTGTACCCCCTTCCCATCAGGAAATTATTTCCCTTCTCATCCTTCCCGAGGGAATAGACAAAATCCTACTGGGAGTACCCTGGCTCCGTTCCCACTCCCCTCATATTGAGTGGACCTCCGGTAGAATACTGGGTTGGAGTGAGTCATGTAAGGACAGATGTGTCAGGGAGTGCATTCAGGTTACCACTACAGAGATACCCGCAGATCTTTCTCCTCTTCCCAAGTGTTATCAGTCATATGCAGACGTGTTCTCTAAAAAGGCTGAGGAGACTCTGCCGCCCCATCGTCCCTACGACTGTCCTATTGACCTCTTGCCTGGAGCAGAACCTCTTCGGGGAAGGGTCTATCCCCTCTCTCTTCCTGAGACGGAGGCTATGTCTCAATATATCCAGGAGAATCTGGCAAGAGGGTTCATTAGGAAGTCGGTGTCACCAGCAGGAGCGGGTTCTTCTTCGTGCAGAAGAAGAGTGGAGAATTACGTCCGTGTATAGATTACAGAGGTCTTAACGCCATCACCGTTAAGAATAAGTACCCGTTGCCCCAGATCTCTGAGCTCTTTGATAGGCTCCGGGGAGCAAGGGTATTTACTAAATTAGATCTGCGTGGTGCTTATAACCTGATTCGCATCCGTGAAGGGGATGAATGGAAGACGGCTTTTAATACCAGGGATGGGCATTATGAATAAATGGTGATGCCCTTCGGGCTCTGTAATGCCCCAGCCGTTTTCCAAGACTTAGTCAATGATATCTTCCGGGATATGCTTTCCACCTCTGTAGTAGTATATCTGTCATGGAAATATATATGTATTCCATATATTCAAAGTATATTCATATATATGCATTCACAGTTAGATAGGTCTCACTTGCTAAAAATCCTGTGCTCACACATATCTATGCAAAAGCTGATGCCAGCTATAATCAGTCGATAAAGACGACCCTGGCCTTCATAAGGAACAAGTACAGAGAGTTTTAATAAGATATCTATTGTTTACTTTACTAGTCATGCAAGAAAGCTAGGGCAAAAGAACATAAAACAATAAATCTGCAACTTCAGCCCTTTTATCATAATTATCATAATTATCATACTTACACTAGAACAGCCAATAATCTAGCAGCTTTTAATTGTATGTTAATTGACTAACCAGCCCCTTTTTGTAAACGTATAAAACCTTGAATGAATAATAAATGAGGGTCTTGACGAACTGTTATACTGACACTTCCGTTGTGGACAGTCCTCATTTCGTTCTGAGCGCTCAAAAAGACATTTAATAGAGAATTGGGAAGGCACCAGCAAACACTTCAGGATAGATTTATCCTAATTAAATTTCCATAAAAGTTGGCGCCTGCACGCGGGACATTGGACGAAACGCACGAGGACCCGGCCGACCGGAGAGACGGGGGTGTTGGCCCTGGCCTTGGCACACGGGACGGAGACTGCAGCTCCATAAGTAAGGTAAGAAAACTCTGTCATCTTACCTGAATGTTCCCTGTGCCTAGTCCTAGCCTACACTTCTAGCCGGTCGGACGTGGTCATCACCGCATTCCCAGGTTGTGTAAAAAGTCCATACCCTTATCCAAAAGCCCTGGGATATAAGCCGAGTTGTTTGCTGCTGTGCTGTGTATGTTTCATGTTTTGTGTTAACCGGGAGAAAGTTGGAACGGTGACTGTGTTTTTGCTTGCTGATTTCTGGGAGCTGTATAGCAGGAAAAGCCAAATTGCTGGATAAGTTCTCACAGATTCCTTCACACATCGGAGGGAGACAATCCCAGTATTCCAGGTGTGAAGGGTGGGGGATTTGTTTTGGATAAATTCTCACAATTTCTTTCACACATCAGAGGGAGACACTCTCAGTATTCCAGGTGTGAAGGGTGGGAATTTTGTACAGGCTATTACAGATTACTGTGACCGGTGCACTTTCAGTAGTGATAGACTTGGAGCATTGGCGTGCTCAGTGCAATTGGTGAGTTATCAGTTACCAGAGCAGCTTGTATGTGTCACAGATCATCAAAAGAGGGATTCGTATTCTCCCGGTGTCTGTCTCATTGTACATGTCACTGTCTGTATCAGGTACTGTCGCTTTAAATCTCATTCAGAGCAGCGTGCGCTCTTTCAGTATCTCATTCACTGCTGGCTGCAGCAGCGAGAAACCCCTTTGACCCCCCTCCTCTGCTAATCACGTTGTCACATCTGTTTCCTGGTTTTGATCTTTTTAAGCTAGTTTTTTGGCTACAGGTTTTAACGTGAAAATTCTCAGACATTCAGACTGAACTGTATTCATTTTTTGCTATTCTATATGGATAATCTTTTTTTTTTTTTTTTTTTGATACGTGATTTCAGTGCCTGTAGAGGCAGCAAGCTGAGATATAAGGGAGGGGGAAGTGCTGGCTGCAGTGAGATTTTTTATTTATTTTTTTTCTCTCCAGAGGGGGGAGCAGCACCAACGAAAAGTATTTTTCTTTTTGTTTTTATCATTTTACATCAGTTTTTCCACCTTTTTTTCTGTTTTTAATTAGCTGTTTTAGTAACAAGGGTTGTTTTTTCAGAGTTTTATGATTAATATGTTTTTTTTTTTTCTTTTTCCCCTCCCCTTTTTGGTCAATCTTTTTTCCGAGAGTTTTTTTTTACTAAATCTAACTTTTTATTTTTAAAGTTTTTCTTTTAAGTACATTTTTAAATAATTTTGGAGAGGTTTTTCTAAGCAATTTATTTTAGAGTTTTATTCTCCAACCATTTTTTTTTCTACTAGCTTGCTTTAGACCAAGGTCAGAAGCACAGATAGGAAACTGCAGTCTGAGGGAGAATAACAGCTGCGCAGCGGCTTGACTCACCCCTCCTATCAGGCATTCAGCGAAGACACACAGAATCAGAATGCAGCAGTTTTCAGATTTTTAATCACCTTTGTTGAATAGGTTTTTGGAATAGACACTAGGGCTAGGCATGTGAATAGAAGGTCAGAGTACGTGAGAAGCAAATGGACAGGCAGCCTTTACGCTGCATAATGAAATGTTTTTTTCTTGTTTTTTGTTTGAAAGGTAACGGGAAAGTTTGTTTATAGATTACCGTCTGCTATAAAAGAGCAGTGGTGCATCGTGTAAGAAGGTACAGCAAGTTAATTTGAACGGACCAGGAAGTGATTTTTTTATGTGAATAAGATTGAAAAGGTGTTAAATCGTCTGTGAGAAAATGATCACTGACAGGTCACAAGAGCAGAATTCAGAGTCACACACATCACATGTCCATCCTGTGGAGACACGGGACAGGTGTAGGCTGCTCTCATTGAATAAGGAGCCTTGTACAGGGAAAAATGCTCCCCGCCTCTCTCCACAGGGAGAAGGCATTTTTGTTTCAACGATCCCCTCTCAAGAGCCACAGGGGGGACACCCTCTCCTTTTTCTTCTCTCAGTCCCTTTCTCCTTCTTCTTCAGACTTTTCTCCTCTTTCCTCGCTGCCATCCCTCTCTATCCTTTTTTCCCTATCATTCCTTCTTTCCCCTCTCTCACTCTCTCACATCTCTGACACATCCATTTTATTCCTCTTCCTATTCTTCTATCTCTTCCTCTCCAAATCTCAAATCTTCTTCTTCATCTTCTTCTACTTCTCCCCCTCCATCTTTCTCCTCTCTCTCTCCTCCATCTTTCTCTCCTTTTCCCCTTCCACTCTTCTCTCCCTCCCCTCCTTCATTCTCCTCCTCTTCTTCACCCTCCCCTCCACCTCTCTCCCCTCCATCTCTCTCCCCTCCTCTTTCTCTCTCTCCTCCCTCACACCTCCCTTCTTTTCTTCTTTTTTTTTTTCTACTTCGTTATCAACTGGGTCAACGCCCAATCAAAGCAATGTGGTGTCCCTGTATTCAGTGCCTCCAGCACAGGGCACCCTGTCTATCCCAAGCACAGTACAAACATTGCCAGTCATTATATCAGAGAAGAAAGTGCAAATCTCCCTACACAAAACGCTGCATGTAGCCCCCAGACACAACAACTAGCAGAGCCCACAGCCATGGCTTCACGGGGGGAAGTATAGCTACAGACACATATGGGGAACCTAGTGCCGAGCAGGGCTGCCAACATGGAACCATGACACTGATCCACCGCAGCCTCAGCAAGGAAGTGGGAAATCCCCATGCAGCAAGACAACTTTTAAGCCCAAATCTCACCAAGTGTATGCACCAAGTACACCATGTCACTTCTTATCTGAAGAAGATAAAGATGCAACGTCACACATGCTGCCCAATACTAGGGAAGAAAACACACAAGCACCAATAGAGCAGGGACAGGTAGAGGCACCATCCTATAAGCCCTTCATCCCAAGCCAGGTGATCAGTATGCTGCCAGACCCAGGGATACACCCCATGCCATTTTGCCAAAAAATGCAGCAGATCCAGCGAACGTATGCAGCAGCCTGGATTGATCTCTGGATCGTAATGGAAATAAAAGCAGGTGATGCATTCTGGCCAATTATGAGAGAACACTTCAAGCTTCCAGCAGAGTTAGATGCGTATGCCTGGGAGACAGGACCAAAGCTAATTGAGCAACTCAGAGAATGGGCCAAAAGCAGACTGACAGGACAAACTCTCAGCCTACATGACATGAGTCAAGACAAGACAGAGTCTGTGGAGAAGTTCCATGACAGAGTGATGCAAGTGTTTCAAGATTTGGGCCTCATTATCCATGATCAGACACACAGACGGATGTTGGCACAGGCTTTTGTGCATGGACTGAGAGAACCAATCAGGAAACCACTGGTAGTAGCCAGGCCTGAGTACAAGTCAATAGCAATGGATACCCTGCTCGCAGTAGCAAAAAGGATTGAGTCCCGCCGGGACAGAAGGGATGTCCAGTGTTACAACTGTGGCGAGTTTGGTCATTTCCGGAACCGTGCAGAACACTGACTTCGCCCAGAAGAAGAAACACAGAAAACAGTGAAGAACCCCGTCCATAGGACAGGAGCACACCAAGTCCACAGGGAACCCCACCAGTGGGACCAATATCCTGAGAGTGGATGGCGTAGTCAGATCTTTTCTTGTGGAACTCCGCAACCTCACCTATCTATCAGAATCTTCTGCGTCCTGCATGGGAATTGATGGTCAAGTCAGATATTTCCAGATTATGAAGCCCCTGAGAGTGTGGACTCCATTATGTCCCAGTTTGTTGTGTCAAAGACCTGCACCCTCAACCTATTGGGAGTGGACTTACTGCAGAAGCTGAAAGCGACCAGAGTGTTCCAGGAAGATGGGACCATGACACTTTTCTTCACCCCTGACCCAAGAAGAAACAGGAACAACCACACTGCAGACCTATCACAGGAGGTGCTGGACATAGTACCAGAAAAGCCACTCCATCACCCAGAGTCAAGATGTCTCTGACCAACTGAAGGTCTAAGTGAACTCGCCTAAGAAGACGGCCTGAGAACTTTGAAATTGGCCAGGATATTCACCTCAAGAAGGACCCTACTTGCTTCATGGAATGGCAACACCTCATCCAGCTCCAACGCCAGAGGTTCATCTTTTGCAAGCACCAGGAGGTGCCCCCTGCAATCAACCAGTTCACCCAGGCCCTAGACCGGCAAAATGCCACTCAGCTCTTCAAACTTGTGCACAAATACTGACCTGAGACCGAGCTGGAGAAAAAGAAACTACTGATGGCCCGTGCTGAGAAAAAAACAGCCGGTGAAGGAGACGTCCCAACAAGAAGACCCCCTGTGACCAGAGCAGGTGCTAACACAGTAACTGCCTTGGTGGAGAACAAGAAAGCCAGCTAGTCGTCATCTCTCATGATGTGGATCCTAGTAGGTGGCTTGTTTTCTCGCCAGCTCTGTGCCGGGAGATGGGAGTCCCCTGCCGCATAGTGAAGGACAAGGCAAAACTGGGCTGCCTCGCCCATCGGAATCAATCCCAACTTTCCACAGTGAAGAAAAAGACTGTAAACCCCACTGAGTTCAGAATGGTGCAAGGCCTGGAGGCCGTGAAAGAGGCTACGGTATTTGAAACCCCAACAGTGCTGAACCGTCACACTCTGCTCTCAAGAGTCCCAGTCACCGCAACGGTATTCACGGTGATCAACCTGGCCAGTGCCTTCTTCAGTATTTCCCCTCCACCTGGAGGTCTGCCTTCACGCACCAGTGCAGTACATATGGACAGTGTTGCCTCAAGGTGCTCAGAACAAGCCCTTCAAGTTTCACCAAGACAATGTCCTCCATCCTCGTCAACTGGATTGCAGAATATGCAAGAGTCACTCTTCTACAACACGTGGATGACCTTCTCTTTTGTATGGTTGACATCGATACCTGCACAGTCCATTCCTTGTCTCTCCTACTCTACCTGGAAGAACAGCAACGCAAGGTCTGGAAGAACAAAGTCCAGTGATGTCAGAAGCAAGTTACATCCCTGGGACACTGTATTGCCCACCAGACGAAACACATGTCAAAAGACTGGAAGACCACTGTGGAGAAGATGGCTCCCCCAACAACTCCAAGAATGCTGCAGGCCTTCCCTGGTCTAGTGTCGTATTGCAGAACCTGGATCCCTGATGCCTCATTCCTAATGCAGCCTCTGTGCGCTTGCATCAACGCAACCCCGCTCCTTCTATCAGACGCAGCCTTCAACCCATTCAGGAGATTGGAAGAACTCCACAGTCTCAGCGCCAATACCAGGCCTACCTGACTACGAGAAGTCTTTCCGTCTACCTGATGGAAGAAAGAAGGTCATGCTACTGGAGTCCTGGCACGGATTCACGGGGGAAAACAGAGACTTTTAGGCTGCCTCTCAGCCCGCTTGGATCCAGTTGCAAGAGGAGCACCCTCCTGCCTGATGGCAGTATCTGCAGCACACACCTTCCTGGACAAGACTGCTGACATCACTCTTGGACAGCCACTGGAAACACTCACTCCACATGACATTTGGCAATCCTCAATCAAGCTCAACCAACAATAATCTCCCCACCGCCAGGCATCTTTGTGGTGCCTCTATCGCCGTTGTCTCATAATGTCACCGTCTCCAGACCTACAGTCCTCATCCCGGCTACTCTACTCCCACTCCCAAGGGGGGATACAATATGGAATTTCCAGAACAAAATCTACAGAATTACAGAATGGCTCCAGATTTGCAGATGATGAAGAAGTTTCCACACAGGAAGTGCAGTGACCAGCAATCAAGAAATCCTGTGGTTCAGAAGTCTGTCACCTAGACTGTCAGCCCAGGAAGCAGAACTGATAGCGCTGACGAAGGCCTGCCAGATGGCAGAAGGCAAGACTGCAAACATCTACACCGACTACAGGTACTCGCATGGCATAGCACACGACTTTGGGCCCATCTGGGCTACAAGGGACTTCATCACAGCAAACGGGACAACCGTGAAGCATCATGGAGCTTTCAGGGACCTGCTGGGTGTACTCCAACTTCCAAAATGGTGACAATTTGAAAAATTAAAGTGCATGAAAACTGAGAACAGAAGAGGCGTGAGGCAACAACATGGCGGACATGGCTGCCAAAGAAGTGGCCAAAGGAAGACAGCATGGAGAAGTGGGAGAGGTCGTAGAGCCGGACGGCTACTACATGAAGACTGAAGACAAGAAACCTGACAAAAAGACGTCCTGGGATCTGCTCAAGAAGTTGCAAGACCAAGCTCCAAAAGGAGAAGAGCTGAATGCGATAAAAGCAACACGTGAAGAAGGAAGGCTATCAATAATGGACTTCAAACTCTGCCTACCACAAAGTATGCACCCTATGGTGGTCCAATGGGCACATGGACCCACACCCACATATCAAAGACACAGATGAATGATCTGATTGGTGTTTACTGGTTCGCTTCAGGGATCTCCACCCTAACAGCCAAATTCACCGGCAGCTGTCTGACCTGCGGCAAATGCAAGCCTGGACGTGTGGAAGAAAGTCCCCCCCACCTCATCTGGCAAGACCACTCTACCAGCTTCAGAGGATCCAGATAGACCACATCCAGATATCGCCAAGTGAAGGATTCAAATACGCCAATGTGGTCAAAGAAGTATTTTCAAGATGAACAGAAGCGTTCCAAGTCAGCAAAGACTACTGCAAAGCAGCTACTTTCGGAAAATAGTGTGCAGATACGGGGTTCCAGAAATGATAGAAAGTGATCAGGGACCCGCATTCACAGCAAATCTGACACAAGAGATCTGGTTAGCAGTAGGGTCAGATTTAGGCCTACACACTCCTTACCACCCCCAGAGCAGCAGGAAGGTAGAAAAACTGAATGGAACACTTAAGAATAGGATGTTAAAAATTGCCCAAGAGACACGCAAACCATGGCATGACACACTCCCAATTGCACTGTTTAGCGTAAGGCACACTCCCAGAGACCCAGAAAAGCTGTCACCATACGAAATTTTGTTTGGGTCTAGTCCCAAGTTAGGTGCATTCTTCCCTCAGCAGCAGAATATGCAAAATGATATCTTGTTTGCTTATGTAATTGAATTGGTCAAAAACTAATGTCCATTCTCGAGTTTTTCTCTTCACTGCCAGATTTGATGGTCCTGTCCAAGAGCCCCAGATGACACGAACCTCTGTGTAACTAGAGGGAAAGCCTGCTTGGATCCACGTATCCAAGGAAGCTCCCGTACCAGGAGAGACACTTAAGCCATGAAGGATGTCATGGATGCTCTGACTGACCAGACAGATGACTTACCTGATGAAGAATACACATGTTTTTTTCTGAACATGCAGTTAAATAAAGAGACTATGATTGCAAACACATAAACCCCCGACAGGGACAGTCCTCCTGACCGCCCATTTGCGAAAAGTCTGTATTCGGTGGGGGAGACATGCGCTAGGCATATTCTCAACCCGCCGGCAGCACAAAAGAGTTGCAGCGCTTTGGGACAGGAGCAGGTTTTTAGGGCAAGTGGTATCTAAGGGGGGACTGTCATGGAAATATATATGTATTCCATATATTCAAAATATATTCATATATATGCATTCACAGTTAGATAGATCTCACTTGCAAAAAATCCTGTGCTCACACATATCTATGCAAAAGCTGATGCCAGCTATAATCAGTCGTTAAAGACGACCCTGGCCTTCATAAGGAACAAGTACAGAGAGTTTTAATAAGATATCTATTGTTACTTTACTAGTCATGCAAGAAAGCTAGGGCAAAAGAACATAAAACAATAAATCTGCAACTTCAGCCCTTTTATCATAATTATCATAATTATCATACTTACACTAGAACAGCCAATAATCTAGCAGCTTTTAATTGTATGTTAATTGACTAACCAGCCCCTTTTTGTAAACGTGTAAAACCTTGAATGAATAATAAATGAGGGGTCTTGACGAACTGTTATACTGACACTTCCGTTGTGGACAGTCCTCATTTCGTTCTGAGCGCTCAAAAAGGCATTTAATAGAGAACTGGGAACGGCACCAGCAAACACTTCAGGATAGATTTATCCTAATTAAATTTCCATAACATATCTGGATGATATTCTCATCTTTTCTCCAGATATTGACTCTCACCGGAGGGATGTTTGCAAAGTCTTCGACCTGTTACGTGCAAACTCCCTCTATGCAAAGTTGGAGAAATGCTTGTTTGAGCAGGAGTCTTTACCTTTCCTGGGCTATATCATCTCCGCCCAGGGATTGGCTATGGATCCTGCCAAACTACAGGCTGTGATGGATTGGCAAGAACCCCATTCTCTTAAAGCGGTGCAGCGCTTTATGGGGTTCATTAATTACTATCGCCAATTCATTCCCCACTTCTCCACTTTGGTAGCTCCCTTGGTAGCCCTCACCAAGAATGGAGCCAATCCCAAATTGTGGTCAGAGGAGGTCTCCAAAGCCTTTACTTCAATTAAGTCCCATTTTGCTAGCGCTCCCATCTTACATCGCCCCGAGGTTGATAAGCCTTTTTTATTGGAGGTCGATGCCTCGTCTGTTGGTGCTGGAGCAGTCCTTTTTCAAAAGGATGCTCAAGGTCGGAAACATCCTTGTTTCTTCTTTTCCAAGACCTTCATACCAGCGGAGAGGAATTATTCCATTGGGGATAGGGAGTTGCTAGCCATGAAGTTGGCCTTTTCCGAGTGGAGACATCTCCTGGAGGGGGCTCGCTTTCCCTTTCAAGTTTTCACTGACCACAAAAATTTGGTCTATTTACAGACCGCCCAGCGGCTAAATTCTCGTCAGGCCAGATGGTCCCTGTTCTTCTCCCGGTTTCATTTCGCCCTCCATTTCCTCTCCGGTGAGAAGAACATTCGGGCTGATGCGCTTTCTCGCTCCGTGGTGTCCTCTGAGGAGGTGAAGGAGGAGCCTCGGTTGATTGTCCCCACAGAGAGCCTAAGAACTGTGGCCCCGGTTTCACTTGAGTCTGTGCCTCCGGGCAAGACTTTTGTGCCCACCAATTTGCGACCGGAGGTACTCTCTTGGGCACATTCGTCCAGGGTGGGTGGACATATTGGGGCAAAAAGGACATTTGAGTTGCTGGCAAGGACATACTGGTGGCCACATATGGTCCGTGACGTCAGGGAATACGTTCAGGCGTGCGTCTCCTGCGGCAAGAATAAGTCCCCTCGACAACGGCCAGCTGGGCTAATTTTCCCTTTACCGGTGGCAGACAGGCCTTGGGAGATGGTCGGGATGGATTTTGTGGTGGGCTTACCCAAGTCTCGGGGCTGCACCATCATCTGGGTGATAACCGACCACTTCTCCAAAATGGTGCACTTAGTGCCTTTACCACGGTTACCGTCTGCACGGGCCTTGGCAGCATTGTTCATTAGGCATATTTTCCGCCTACACGGTATGCCAGACAAATTGTCAGTGATCGAGGTCCCCAGTTTGCGTCTCGGTTCTGGAGAGAGCTGTGTCGTTTACTCAGCATTGAGTTAAATCTCTCCTCTGCATACCATCCCGAGATGAATGGGTTGGTAGAGAGGGCCAACTAGACCTTGGTCACATATTTGCGACATTTTGTCTCTGCCAGGCAGGATGACTGGGCATCCTTGCTACCGTGGGCTGAGTTCGCTCTAAATAATGCTGTGGCTGACTCCACCGGACAGACCCCATTCCTCCTGAACTACGGTCAGCATCCGCGGGTACCAGTGCCCATGCCCGTGTCTTCCGCCGATTCCAGGGTGGCAGACTGGGCTGTGGAGGCACGGGACATTTGGGACCGCACCCAGGATGCCATTCAGGCCTCCAAAGAGAGGATGAGGTCTTCGGCCGATGCCCATCGGCGCCCCGCTCCTACATTTGCTCCGGGTGACCTAGTGTGGCTTTCTGCCCAAAACATCAGGCTACGTGTAGAGTCCACCAAGTTTGCACCTCACTTTTTGGGCCCTTTTAAAGTTCTTGAGCAGGTGAACCCGGTGGTTTACCGCCTAGCCCTTCCGCCTCGCCTTGGTATCACCGACACCTTTCACGTATCCCTCCTGAAACCCGTGGCCATTTCCCGGATTTCCGAGTCATCTGCCGGGACGTCGGGTTCATCTACCGACGATAATGAGGTGAACGCCATTGTTGGGTGCAAGGTGGTACGAGGCAAAAAATTTTATTTGGTGGATTGGAGGGGTTATGGGCCTGAGGATAGGTCCTGGGAGCCTGTTCAAGCTCCGCAGCTCATCGCTGCCTTTGAGCGCAGCGAGACCCAAAGAAGGGGGGGCAATGTTAGGGTTTGAGTTCCTGCTGCTGCACAAGGGGAGTCTAGAACCAGTCCCGCTGCGGTCCCCCATTCATCTCCGTCCGCAGTGGAGCCTGCTCAGCTAAGACGTCGGTCCCAGCGTCTCGCCCAGTCTAACAGTGTGCAGAGGATTACTGCTGCTCCTCCAGGCTCTGCTATTGTGGCCAGTACTGGTTAGCGGCGAGCAGACGTCTTTAGGACAAAGTCCTTGTTTTCCCCTTCTGAGCATGCCCAGAGTGAGATCTCTCATTGGAGATCAGGGGTCACATGCTCAGGTACTGCAGCAGCTCATATTGGTCTGCCAGGAAGGTCCTGTGACTACTGGTGTTCTGGAACAAGTTTCATTGGTCCTTGTTTCTGGAAGGTCCTGTAGCTGTTACTATAAATGGGTAGCATGGCTGGGCCGCCATGCGCTAATATCAACCATTATATGCTTTGCGCAAGTGTGGTCATGCGTGTGTGTGGTTAGGGCCCGGTTGAAATAAGCCCCTAGAATACCGACTTAATCTATGAGGAGTTTGGTATGCTAGCTGGTCAGGGTCGGTGTTCTAGATGCCTTAGATTACCAGCATAACCGGTGAGGAGTTTGATTGCCGTATTCAGGGCCTGGCATTCAGACGCCATAGATTGCGGGTGACTCCCGCGAGGACATTAGCGCATGATCACGTTCTATGTTCGCTTAGCACTTAACTGTGTACCTGGGTGCCTGACAGGACACAGAACTTTTTCTCAGCGGCCCTGTGACGTAACAGGGTTCGCTTTCAACGCTAGACAGCGCCCTAGCGTGTTTATTTTGCGACTCAGTTGTGTTAAGTGAGTTCGCACACATCGCCATATAGCGCTGCGGCACTCCTTCTAGCGGCTCTGTGAAATAACAGAGTTCGCACATATTGCCACAGCGCATTGCAGTGTTTATTTTGGTGACTCTGCAGGATAACAAAGTTCGCATCTTGCGCCATTTTACTAGCAGCAGGTTCCGCCTGCACGGTGGACCCCGGGCTGCGAACGCACCTCTCTACCTCATATATTTGGTGCGTTCCGCAGACCCTAACAGGGTTCGCAGGCCGTATGCAGGTCGTGCGCAGTTATGTGTTTGCCTGCGCCTGTGTCCTTTTGACGGTGCCCCGACCTGCGCCCAGCATCGTGTTGCATTTTGGTGCACTTAGCGCACCGTCAAAAGGATGCATGTGCCGGCAAACGCATACCTGCATACGGCCTGTGAACCTAATGCTAAAGATAGCGTGCGCAGGTCGCATGCAGCGTCATGCCCCATAGGGAGCGAGCGGAGGAAGCCGCGGGGCAGACTTACGCGGCCGTGCGCTGACGATGCAGTTGTCAACCTGGCGTGAAATAGCCTTCATGTTTGCACCTGCACAGAGATGGATGCTTCTCAAAATTAGATTTCATCAAAGTTAATTATTTCAGTCTCATACAAAAAGTGAAACTCATATATTATATAGAGTCATTACAAACAGAGTGATCTATTCAAGTATTTATTTCTGTTTATGTTGATCATTATGGCTAACAGACAGTGAAAACTCAAACGTCATTATCTCAGTAAATTAAAATAATTTAGAACATCAGCTTGAAAAATTATTTTAAAATCCGAAATATTGGCCTACTGAAATGTATGTTCAGTAAATGCACTCAATACTTGGTCGGGGCTCCTTTTGCATCAATTACTGCATTAATGTGGCGTGGCATGGAGGCGAACAGCCAGTGGCACTGCTGAGGTGTTATGGAAGCCCAGGTTGTTTTGATAGCAGCCTTCAGCTTGTCTGCATTGTTGGGTCTGGTGTCTCTCATCTTACTCTTGAGAGTACCCCATAGATTATCTATGGGGTTAAGGTCAGGCGAGTTTGCTGGCCAATCAAGCATAGTGATACTGTTGTTTTTAAACCAGGTACTGGTACTTTTGGCAGTGTGGACAGGTGCCGAGTCCTGCTAGAGAATAAAATTTCCATTTCCAAAAAGCTTGTTGGAAGAGGGAAGCATGAAGTGCTCTAAAATTTCCTGGTAGATGGCTGAGCAAACTTTGGTCTTGATGAAACACAGTTGACCTACACCAGCAGATGACATTTATTTTCATCTGAAAACCACACTTTGGACCACTGAGCAATAGTCCAGATCTTTTTCTCCTTGGCCCAGGTAAGACACTTCTAGTGTTGTCTATTGGTCTTGAGTGGCTTGACACAAGGAATGCAACACTTGTAGCCCATGTCCTGCATACGTCTGTGTGTGGTGGCTCTTGAAGCAATGACTCCAGCAGCAGTCCACTCCTTGTGACTCTCCCCGAAATTTTTGAATAGCCTTTTCTTAACAATCCTTTTAAGGCTGAGGTTATCCTGGTTGTTTGTGCAACTTTTTCTACCAAACTTTTTCTTTCCACTCAACTTTCCATTAATATGCTTGGATACAGCAATTCTTGAACAGCCAGCTTCTGTAGCAATGACCTTTTGTGGCTTACCCTCCTTGTGGAGTATATCAATGACTGCCTGCTGGGCATCTGTCAAATCAACAAAAGATTGTTCTATTTTTTCATCACCAGGACTGGATACTGTTCCTTTTTAATTCTTTGGATTATCTCATTTCCAATTGGGTCATTGGATTTGGAGGGTGCATCCTGGTATTGATGTGCTGTCAGTTACCTTCTTCTATTATGATCTGTCAAATCATCAGTCTTCCCCATGATTGTGGAGCCTACTGAAACAGAATAAGGATCCTTTTTAAACACTTAGGAAAATTTTGAAGGTGTTTTTTGTTAATTATTGTATTTTTCTGAGATAATAACTTTTGGGTTTTCATTGGCTGTAAGCCATAGTCATCAACATAAACAGAAATAAACACTTGAAATATATCACTCTGTTTGTAATGATTCTATACAATATATGAGTTTCACTTATTGCATTGAAGAGCTGAAATAAATGAACTTTTTGATGATATTCTAATTTTGTGAGAGGCATTTTGTTAGGTGCCAGGATTTTCCCGCTGCATGGGTTAGATCCCAGGAATTGCCTGGTGCCATGGTCTCCCATTTATGTCCAGCCACTGCAGCTGTTGCCCAGCACAGACCTCGGTCCCAGTGCCTTGTTCAAGCTCGCAGTGTACCTTTGGTTACTGCTGTTTCTCCAGCTAAGTCTATGATAAAGGCACCGCCTTGCACTCAGGAGCCTAAGTACACAAATCACCTTACTGAGCATGTCCATGATGTGGCGTCTTCTCATTGGTAATCGGACATCAGTTGCTCCGGATTGGTCCACGGGCGATGTCAGTGTGAGTGTTTGAGGTGGAGCTTTTGATATAAAAGGCTCCCAGCAATGCCCGTGGGCGCGTTAGTATCATGTATGGTTGGTACGTGTGACAAATTACTCTGTTCCTCTGTCTGCACGTGTGTGTGTTAGCTACCTTCTTATGCAGGGTTTTTTGGCCCCGCTTGGCTTAGCACCTGTTTCGGTCATGTGTGCGGTTACCACGGGTCAGTCTCAGGGCAAGATCTAACCATAAGAGCTTTTGCTCCCCTGTGAGTTCTGCAGGGTTTCTCCTTGCGTCTTTTTGATTTTTTTTTTCTCTTGTCTCAGCATCTGTTTCGTTCTAGTGTGCCCTTAACACTGTTCAGTTACAGAGCGAGTTCAGCCCGTGTTCTTTACCTCTCTGTGAAGCTAACAGAGCTGAGTATTCTGCGCTATGTTCATGCAATGTTGTGGTAATGCAGTCTAATTAAGGTGAACGTTCGCTGCCTTGTTCTGTCATTTGTTCACTCTACGTACAAAAAACATGTCTGGCATAAACAGCTTAATGAATCTGCCTCTATATGGTCACTTTTATTTGCACCCAAATGCAAACTTTTTACTGCTCTTTAAAAACAGAACTTGAGGACTGAAAATATGTGAATGACTATACTAATAAGTAGATATGGGTGGATAAATCAAGTTCGAGTCGCATTTTATGAAATTGTCAAATTCAAAAATTTTGAGATTTGATTCAGGGTTCACAAAAATAGAAAAAACACTTGACCTGCACCATTTCCCACACTAGCAAAACATTGAATCATCAGGGAGAAGTCAAAAATTATTCTGCATTGCCATGCAGACCTCTACATTATGCCCTGAAGCTATGACATTTTAAGGATTATTATAAGTTGTACAGTGGTGGACAGTACCTGGTCCATCACAGAGCAGTGGTTCCCAGTGGAGCAGTTGTAGAGTATTTTTT
>JARQOD010000003.1:485787546-485805937 GCA_033576555.1 Oophaga sylvatica
GCTGGCCCTTTTTAGAAAGAGCTAGGTAAAATTAACTCCTCATTACCAAACACAAAAAAACAGCAACTCGCTGTGAGAAAGTCAGAGTGTATAATCGCGCGATCTCGTGGCGATACACCATGACATTAAGTTCCTGAAACGCAGAGACTGCCTCAGGAGGCCAATTCACCACATCAGAACCCTTTTTGGTAAAAATCAGTCAATGGTTTAACAATAACAGAGAATTACCAATAAATTTACGATAAAAAATTGCAAAACCCAAGAATCTCTCAAGAGCCTTTAATGAAGTAGGTTGGACCCAATCACAGATGGCCTGAACCTTCCCCGGGTCCTTTTCAAAAACAGATGGAGACAAAATGAATCCAGAATGAGATCCTCTGTACGCAAAAGACACTTTGATCCCTTCACATACAGAGCATTCTCTCTCAAAATCTGGAACACAGTCCCGAACATGTTTCACATGAGAGTCCTAGTCATTGGAAAAATCAAGAAATCATCCAAATAAACAATCATAAATTTTTTCACAAAATCCCTGAAAAGTCATTCATGAAGGACTGGAAGAGGGAAAGGGGAGCATTAGTGAGCCCAAAGGGCATCACTAGGACTCAAATGCCCCTCTGGGGTATTAAACGCCATCTTCCATTCATCCCCGTGCTTAATGCGAATAAGGTTATATGCCCCCTGGGGTTTCAAGTTGGCAAACCAAGTAGCACTTTTCACCCTGGAAAACAGGTCAGAAATCAAGGGTAAGGATATTGATATTTCACAGTGATTATTGTTCAAGAGACGATAATCAATACACGGCCTTAATGAACCATCCTTTTTGGCCACAAAGAAAAAACCGGCCCCCGGGGTGAAGGGATGGTCTTGATATGACCCTTCTCAATGACTCCTTGATATAAGACCGCATAGGTCATGTTCAGGTACAGACAATTTTAAAAGGCGACCTTTAGGGAATTACTACCAGGCACTAATTCAATTAGCGCAGTCATAGCTCCTATGGGGGGGAAAGGATGCAGATTTACTTTCGCTAAACACATCAGAAAAATCAGTCAAAAAGTCGGGAACATCTGAGCCTGGGGAGAGGCAGAAAAAACAGGAGTGTTGGCATTAACACATTGGCAGCCCAACTGGTTACAGACACAGATTTCCAATCCAAAACAGGATTATGAGACTGCAACCAAGGGAAACCTAGTACAATAATGTCATGCAGATTATAAAGCACCAAAAATTTGCAACTCTCCTGATGATCAGGTTAAACCCTCATTATCACCTGAGTAGAGAACTGGTGTTTATTCTCAGCCAAAGGGGTAGAATCAATCCCCAGTAGGGGTATAGACTTCCGTAGGGGTATCAAGGTAAACAGGTAGCAATACTCCGAACCTCAGTGGCAAGCTGATCCACATGGCCAGACAACTGTGCAAACTCCATTGAAAAAAAAAAAAGATCCTCCTCATCCCCCAGAGAAAAAGAGGGAAAAAATGCAACAAACAGAAAAAAAAAATCTCTGACAACTCTGACAACCTTTTTTGTTTCCACACTATTTTTCCCTTCTGTGAGTACCATATAATTTTCAGTTTGGCCGGTGATACTGTTATGTTTTGGTAGCTGAGGAGAGCAGGCAAAAACGGCAATACACCAGAGAGGTTGGAATCTACTGGATTGCAGTACCCTGACTAACCACAACTAAAGCCAGCCGTGGAGCTTTCCTACGTTGGTCCTAGACGCAAGAAAATAGTATGAGCAAACGCTGGGGCCCAATCTGCCTAGTCAGAAAAGGATAGAAAGGATACTTACTGAAATCCAAAAAAAACCCTAAAAAAAGCCAACGCTACTAATTGCAAAAACACCTGAGATCACACGACCTCTACCACCTAAATTAGTTCTCTGGTGTAACAAAACTAAGCCGCAGCCACTGAAAAAACTGGAAAAGGCAAATGAACAAACAACAGTGGCTCCAGAGGAACTGAGAGGAGCCCAAGCTCCCCGGGGAGGGGAACCTGGCCAACCTCACAGAAATGCAGAGAAATAAGCAAATGGCAAGCACAAAAACAAAAAACAGAAAATATCTTTTCTGAGAGCAGGAGAAGAGGCAAGACTCAGCAAGCTTCCAAGTGAACCAGGAAACAACGTTGAGACAAGAACAATTGATCACCGGCAACCATGATGGGGGGAAACCTCCCTTGTATCCAGCCAGTCTGTGATTCCTGATTGCCAATCCTCTTTGAATGGTTCAGTACTGTTTGTAACCACCAGAGGGAGCTTCTGCTCAGAATTCATTTCTAAAACATTCACAACAACCAGCATCCAGCCGCTGAATTGACGCATCTGTACAATACGCCAATTCCGGCACTTAGCCCCTCTCTTCCCACTCTCCTGTAGCGGTGGGATATGGGGTAATAACGGGTTAATATCACCTGGCTATTGTAAGGTGACATTAAGCCCGGTTAATAATAGAGAGGCATCAATAAGACGCCTTTCCATTATTAATCTTATATTAATAAAGGGTTAAAAAAACAACACACGCATAAGAATAAAGTATTTTAATGAAATAAAACACAACAATGTTTTCATATCTTTATTATACGCTTTAACGAATCCAGCTGATTCTGAGATTGTTTTTTCATGACATATTGTACTTCACATTAGTGGTAAAGTTTCTTTGATATGACTTGTGTTTATTTATGAAAAAAATGGAAATATGGCGAAAATTTTGAAAATTTAACAATTTTCAAACTTTAAATTTTTATGCCCTAAAATCAGAGAGATTTGTCACACAAATTTCTTAATAAATAACATTTCCCACATGTCTACTTTACATCAGCACAATTTTGGGAACAAAATTTTTTTCTGTTATGAAGTTATAAGGGTTAAAAGTTGACCAGCGATTTCTCATTTTTACAACACTATTTTTTTTTTTAGGGACCACATCACATTTGAAGTCACTTTGAGGGGTCTATATGATAGAAAATACCCAAAAGTGACACCATTCTAAAAACTGCACCCCTCAAGGTGCTCAAAACCACATTCAAGAAGTTTATTAACCCTTTACGTGCTTCACAGGAACTGAAGCAATGTGGAAGGAAAAAATTAACATTTAACTTTTTTTGCAAAAACTTTACTTCGGAACCAATTTTTTTTATTTTCACAACTGTTAAAAGAAAAAATGAACCACAAAATTTGTTGTGCAATTTCTCCTGAATAAGCCGATACCCCATATGTGGGGGTAAACCACTTTTTGGGCGCACGGAAGAGGTTGCAAGGGAAGGAGCGACATTTGACTTTTTCAACGCAGAATTGGCTGAACGCCATGTCGCGTTTGTAGAGGCCCTGATGTGTCTAAACAGTGGAAACCCATCACAAGTGACCCCATTTTGGAAACTAGACCCCCTAAGGAACTTATCTAGATGTGTGGTGAGCACTTTGAACCTCCAAGTGCTTCACAGAAGTTTATAACATAGAACAGTGAAAATAAAAAATCATATTTTTTCCACAAAAACAATCTTTTCACCCAAATTTTTATTTTCCCAAAGGTAACAAGACCCCAAAAGTTTTTGTGCAATTTGTCCTGAGCATGCTGATACCCCATATGTGGGGGTAAACCACTGTTTGGGTGTATGGCAGAGCTTGGAAGGGAAGGAGCGCCGTTTGACTTTTTCAACGCAGAAATGGCTGGATGTCATGTCGTGTTTGTAGAGGCCCTGATGTGTCTAAACAGTGGAAACCCCCACAAATGACCCCATTTTGGAAACTAGACCCCCTAAGGAACTTATCTAGATGTGTGGTGAGCACTTTGAACCTCCAAGTGCTTCACAGAAGTTTATAATATAGAACCGTGAAAATAAAAAATCATATTTTTTCCACAAAAACAATCTGTTCACCCCAATTTTTATTTTCCCAAGGGTAACAAGACCCCAAAAGTTTTTGTGCAATTTGTCCTGAGCATACTGATACCCCATATGTGCGGGTAAACCACTGTTTGGGTGTATGGCAGAGCTTGGAAGGGAAGGAGCGCCGTTTGACTTTTTCAACTCAGAATTGGCTGGACGCCATGTCGCGTTTGTAGAGGCCCTAATGTGTCTAAACAGTGGAAACCCCCCACAAGTGACACCATTTTGGAAACTAGACCCCCTAAGGAACTTATATAGATGTGTGGTGAGCACTTTGAATCCCCAAGTGCTTCACAGAAGTTTATAACTCCCGGGCATGAAAATAAAAAGTCATATTTTTACCACAAACCTGATCGTTTAGTCCCCAATTTTTTATTTTCCCAAGGGTAACAGGAAAAATTAGACCACAAAAGTTGTTGTCCAATTTGTCCTGAGTACGCTGATACCCCATATGTGGGGGGGGACCACTGTTTTGGCGCACGGCAGGGCTTGATAGGGAAGGAGTGCCATTTGACATTTTCAAACCAAATTGGCTGGAATTGAAATTGGACGCCATGTCGCGTTTGGAGAGCCCTGATATGCCTAAACAGTGGAAACCCCCACAAATGACACCATTTTGGAAACTAGACCCCTTAAGGAACTTATCTATGTGGTGAGCACTTTGAACCCCAAGTGCTTCACAGAAATTTATAAAGGTAGAGCCGTAAAAATAAAAAATCATTTTTTTCCTCAAAAATGTTTCTTTAGCCCGCTATTTTTTTTATTTTCCCAAGGGTAACAGGAGAAATTGGACCACAAAAGTTGTTGTGGAATTTTTCCTAGTATGCTGATACTCCATATGTGGGGTGAAACCACTGTTTCGGCGCATGGAGGTGCTTGGAAGGGAAGGAGCACCATTTTGTAATGCAGACTTTGATGGAATGTTCTGTGGGCGTCATGTTGTGTTTGCAGAGCCCTTGATGTGCCTAAACAGTGGAAACCCCCTGCAAGTAACACCATTTTGGAAACTAGACCCCCCAAGGAGCTTATCTAGATGTGTGGTGAGCACTTTGAACCCCCAAGTGCTTCACAGAAATTTATAAACGCAGAGCCGTGAAAATAAAAAAAAATTTTTTTCCTCAAAAATGATTGTTTTAGCCAGCTATTTTTTATTTTCCCAAGGGTAACAGGAGAAATTAGAACCCTAAAATTGGTGTGCAATTTGTCCTGAGTACGCTGATACCCATATGTTGGGGTAAACCACTGTTTGGGCGCACGGCAGGGCTCGGAAGGGAGGGAGCGCCATTTGACTTTTTGAACGCCACGTCGTGTTTGGAGACCCCTGATGTGTCTAAACAGTGGAAACCCCCACAAGTGACCCATTTTGGAAACTAGACCCCTGAAGGAACTTATCTAGATGTGTGGTGAGCACTTTGAACCCCAAGTGTTTCACAGAAATTTATAAACGCAGAGCTGTGAAAATAAAAAATCATTTTTTTTCTCAAAAATGATTTTTTAGCCAGCTATTTTTTATTTTCCCAAGGGTAACAGGAGAAATTAGAACCCGAAAATTGGTGTGCAATTTGTCCTGAGTACGCTGATACCCCATATGTTGGGGTAAACCACTGTTTGGGTGCACGGCAGGGCTCGGAAGGGAGGGAGCGCCATTTGACTTTTTGAACGCCACGTCGTGTTTGGAGACCCCCTGATGTGTCTAAACAGTGGAAACCCCCACAAGTGACCCCATTTTGGAAACTAGACCCCTGAAGGAACTTATCTAGATGTGTGGTGAGCACTTTGAACCCCCAAGTGTTTCACAGAAATTTATAAACGCAGAGCTGTGAAAATAAAAAATCATTTTTTTTCTCAAAAATGATTTTTTTAGCCAGCTATTTTTAATTTTCCCAAGGGTAACAGGAGAAATTAGAACCCCAAAATTGGTGTGCAATTTGTCCTGAGTACGCTGATACCCCATATGTTGGGGTAAACCACTGTTTGGGTGCACGGCAGGGCTCGGAAGGGAGGGAGCGCCATTTGACTTTTTGAACGCCACGTCGTGTTTGGAGACCCCCTGATGTGCCTAAATAGTGGAAACCCCTCAATTCTAGCTCCAATCCTAACCCCAACACACCCCTAACCCTAATCCCAACCCTAATCCTAACCTAAATCCCAACCCTAATTTCAACCCTAACTGTAACCCTAACCTTAATTGTAACCCTAACTCTAATTGTAACCCTAATTTTAACCCTAACCCTAATTGTAACCCTAACCATAATTCTAACCCTAATTATAACCCTAACCCTAAGGCTAAGTTCATTTTGCGTTTTACCAGCCCGTTCAACACATAGCGTTGACGGGCTGGTAACGGTATAGCATAACACGTTCGCGTTATGCTATACCCGCTAGCGCAGATGAATCAGCAGATGATTCATCTGCGCTAGCGGTGACGGAGCCCAGACGCTGCAGCCCGCGTCCGAGGCTCCGTCACTGAATGATGGCACGTCGCGAACGCATGCTGCTTTACGGCATGCGTCGCGATGCGCCCTCAAATGGGGGTGAATGGCAGCGTTAACGGACTGCGTTACACCGCGTTATACCGCGGTGTAATGCAGTCCGTCTAACGGACTGCCATAACGCAGTATGAACCCAGCCTAACCCTATCCCTAATTATAACCCTAACCCTAATGCTAACCCTAACCCTAATGCCAACCCTAACCCTAATTATAACCCTAACCCTAATTATAACCCTAACCCTAACGGAAAAATGAAAATAAATATAATTTCTATTTTTTTTTCATATGTCCCTAACTAAGGGGGTGATAAATGGGGGGGTTATGTACTGTTTTTTTTATTTTGATCACTGTGACAGTTTATCACAGTGATCAAAATGCACTTTTATGAGAATGAATGAAAAAATTTTGAATCTGCCGCCAAGCAGGAAGAAGATGCCGGGATCCTGGGGCCTGCGGGAGGACGGAGGACACCGGTAAGTATAGGGAGGGGCAATCGGGGACCCTCATTTTCTCCCCTCTGATGTGCGATCACATCAGAGGGGAGAGAAATCTTTTTTTTTTTTTCTGCGATCTCTGTTATACTTAGTATAACAGCGATCGCGACACCGGGATCGGTAAATACCGACCCGGATCATGTTCTCTGGGGTCTCGGCTAGCCGAGACCCCAGAGAAAATTGCCCATCCCCCCCAGCACAGCGGCGGGCGCACTGAGCATATGCCCGCCATTTTCTCAATGGCGGCGGCACCGGGGAAGGCAGAGGGGCACGGGGGCCACATGGGGGTCCCGGGGACCCTTTTTCTCTGTCCTCTGATGTCCGATGACATCAGAGGACAGAGAAATTAAATGGAACAACATTTTTTTTTTGTTGCGGTCGCCGTTATAGGGTTAATAACGGCGATCGCAACATCGGTGTCGGTAAAAACCGACCGATTCATGTTCTCTAGGGTCTCGGTTACCCCGATAGCCGAGACCCCGGAGAAAATGCGCCTCTGGGGGGCGCTATTCACTTTTTCCACAGCGCCATTAATTAACGGCGCTGTGGTTTAAGTACCCTTAATGACCGCCGTTAAAAGGCGTATCGGCGGTCGTTAAGGGGTTAAAGGAGCGTCTGAAGAGATTACAGTAGCAGCACATGCTTTTTTTCCCTTAACTTTCTGTATGTTGATTCCTGCAACCAATCAGGGTGCAGAAACCATCCACAATGTCATGACACAAGGTCTTCTGTGATTGCTTGCCAAAGTCACATGTCCCTGGCCATATAAAAAGTGGACATCTTGTTTTGCTGGTGCCATTTTCTCAGTGTCACAGTGCAGAGATGTCACTCCTGTCCTAGTGCTGGTGCTGAAAGTGAAATTGCCAGTGAAATAGATAGCATCCTGTCCTGTGTGAAACTGATCTTCCAGTATCGAAGTAGAATTTGCAAAAACTGTGTGGCAGTCTCCGAATGCCTCATTTGCTACTCTCAATCGTTTGTGCTAAAACTGTGTTTCAGTGGCAAATCAGAAAGCCAGATTTCCACTTAAAAATTGGTAGGCATAAAATAGTGTTGCAGCCACGAGACCCAATTAGCTACTCCAAATCGTTTGTGCTAAAACTGTGTTTCAGTGGCAAATCAGAAGGCCAGATTTCCACTTAAAAATCATTAGGCATAACAGTGTAGTTCAGGCACACTATATAAGAAAATAAATAGTGATTGTTCATTTAGTGACAGGTGACTGACAGCTGTGTGCCTAAGGTTGTGAAACAGCAGGGTACAAGAGGGGAAGGCTACTTACAACATGAGTGGGAAAAAGCAAGGTTGTGGTGGAAGGGGGAATAGGCTTGGTGTTCAGCGTGTACATGGTTTAGGTGTTAATGCGAATGAAATCTCACCTGAATAAACACCATCTCGTCTTATTCATAGATCACTGACAACATCTGTTACTTGCCTGCCTACTTGAATCCCTTTCTTTGGCAGTCGCACAGTGGTATGCCTTGTAGATGAGGCTCAGAAAGAGCACGTGCCCCAGTGGATGGCAAGTGCTGCATCAAGTGGCCTCTCCTCCTCTTCTTCCACCTTAACATCACACACAGTACAATCCGCAGAGATGACACATCAATCACCTTTGTTTCCTCCTGCGTCAAAAATTTCCAAATGCTCAACTGACTGTGGGGAACCTCAGAAGGCCATTCTGAAGAGCTGTTCACACATACTTTTCCATGGGTATCAGAGGTCTGCTCAGAAGAATCACAGAATTCAGAGGAGTAAACCATCTGCACCACTGCCCAAAATTTTTTCATGTTGGATCCAGGCCAGACGAAGGAGGGTATGAGCAGATTCCAGACCCTCATCACCGAATGTTAACCACCAAGGGTGGAGGTGATCCTGATGAGACTCAGATACTAAAGGTGCACATGGGCTGTACTGTGGTGTCAGGGCAGGAAGAGGAGGAGGGTGACTCTCATGGTGAGGAGTGTGAGGACAGTGAAGATGACGATGAGGTTGTAGATACCACTTGGTGTGAACCCAGAGTTAAGCAGCTGATTAGCTCAACAGAGGAGGTGGATGAGGAGGAAGATGAGGAGGTTACAGTGCGGCTTCCCACACAGATATGAAGTGATGCAACCATGACAAGCACTGCATCTTCAGCCTCACCTATAGCTCTGGCCAGCATTGGTCGTGAGTGTGCAGTTTGCAGGGGCGGCAAGGGTTGCCTAGCCTGGACATTTTTTGAGAACGCAAAGGATGACCCAACACAAATTAAATGTCAATTTTGCAAAAAAATTCAGTAGAGGTAAAAATTGCAATAATTCGACAACTACATGCATGAATCGGCACCTGTGTGATCAACATGCCTTAGTGTGGGACTCTCACTGCGCTAATATGCAGACTGGCGGGCCTCACCAAACACCGGCCCTTCCATCAACCCCATCTGCTGCTTCCTCCTCCATTACCAGACTAAGTCTTCACACACAGGTCTCCAGCTGTATAAACTACAATTGTTTACCCACCACAGTCGGGGTGAGTGAGAGCAGGTCAGCTGTTATGGAAGTAGACATGACGGCTGCTTTTGTGTCACCTAGCACAACATATCTTTCTCAATCCACCATAAGACCTCTGCTTTCACCTCACAGTCCAGCAGTTTGTCCTGTTTGCCGTAATCCGCCCTCTCTTAGCACAGCAGTCAGCTCTGTGCTGCAGTTCTGGTCATATAAAAAAATGTTTCCTCCTATACATGGCAAAGCTAAGAGCTTGAACTCCACCATCTCCAAACTGTTGGCCAAGGAAATGCTGCCTTTCCACAGTTTCTGAAAGTTGATGATCGTTGCAGTCCCTCAGTACAAGATGCCCAGTCGTCAATACTTTTTTGTTGCAAACAACATCACCCATTCCGTGAAAAAATGTCTGCCAGGGTGCATTTCACCACTGACACTTGGATGAGCAAAATGGGCAGGTGCGTTACATCTCACTAACTGGGTACTGGGTGGCTATGTAGGCTGTGGGGGGCAGGTGGTCAAGGGGCTGCTCCATAAGTCTTTGAATCCCCAAAGCTTGTGGGACAAAGCTCTGTATCTATCAGTTCCTCCACTGCTTCTGTCTCCTCCACCTCCTCTAGGGTCTCAACCTGTGCCCTAACCTCTCCCTTACTTCGACACGTGTTCCAGCAGTGCATATATAATCTCCCCCACCTCCATACTGCGCAGCCATGGCTCTCCGCAATCAGGTAGTGTTTAACTTACTATGCCTAGGAGATAACAGTCACACAGCTCAAGAGTTCTAGACAGTTATCCAGGTCAAGTTAGATGGCTGTCTCCCTTAAACCTGGAGCCAGGGAAAGCCGTGTGTGATAATGGCGCAAACCTGGTGGAGGCCCTAAGCTGTGGCAACCTCACACACATGCCTTGCATGGCTCACATTATCAATCTGGTGGTACAGCAATTTCTGCACCTCTATCCTGGCCTGGATGACCTGCTGCAGAAAGCAGATTTGTTGTGTGCTCACTTCCAACCATTGCAACCGCAAGTCATCGACTTGCATCGCTACAAAAGTCTTTCGGCCTACCAGTTAACCATTTGATAAGCGATGTTCCGATACTGTGGAATTACACTCTGCACATCTTGTGGCAGCAGCGACGAGACCTGGTGTGGTTTGTTCTTTTTCATACCCTGTCAACGCAGTCTGGACGTGGTGCAAATCACGCTTATGGAGTGGGCAGAGGTGAAGGACCTCTGCACCATTCTGCACAGTTTTGAAATCACTACTAAGATGGTTAGTGCTGACGATGGCATCATCAGCATCACTATTCCGGTCATCTACATGCTGGAGCACACTTTGACTAGTCTGCGTGAGGAAGTGATGGTCCCACAAGAAGAGATGGAAGCAGAGTAGGATGCGGAAGGGATAATAATATCTCAAATTTCCAGACTGTTGTCTCACAGGCTGGTGCCATGGGAAGGTGGCTTACAGTGATCAAGGGGGGCTGACAGAAAAACTGTTAGTGAAGATGCAGGAGCCAAGGAATAAAATGAGGACAAGATGATGGATGCGGAAGAGTCAGGAGATGAAGAGGATAATGATACACTCTATGTTGTCTGTGGTTGACGGGAGGGGACTGAGGAATCAACCATGAGTGTTACCCCACCACCAACACAGCACAGCATATGATCACCTTCATCCTGCACTACTTCAACATGATGCCCACATTCCTAGATTGCCATTCTGTTAGTTCCATGGTACAAGAATAAGTATAGCCTCCCCTGGAATGGGATGTGTGCATGCTGAAGTATCGAAATATGCTTGTAGACACTCTTAAAGGTGGTTTTCACAAGACAGCAGTGAGGCACACAGTGTGCATCCCAGTTGTAGACATTAAACCATGGGAACGTCAAGGATCTTTGCCAAAACATTAGCCTCAGCAGAAGTGTATGTGGCATAAGCAATTTCTTTGAGTTGTTTGGCACATGTTTTAGACCAGCCCGTGCACCAGCAAATCAGTGTACAAGTTTGACACGTTGTGAATGACTGGAGAGGATGGTGCAGGAGTATCTGGAGCTCAATATCAATTCCATCATGGAGGGTAAGGACCCTTGTACATTTTAGTTTTCAAAAATGGAAAAGTGGCCTGAGCTTGCCTGTCACGCCTTGGAGGTTTTGTCATGCCCGGCAGCCAATGTTCTCTCAGAACGTGTCTTCAGCGCTGCTGGTGGTTTCCTGATGGATAAGCTTATTCGGCTGTCCTCTCAAAGTGTAGACCAACTAACTTTCATAAAAATGAACAAGTCATGGCTCTCTGATGACTTTTGCACGCCAGTCGCAGATTGGGCAAACTAGGCGATGATGTTGTTTTTAGTGTCATGTATTGATCTCGCATTATTGCAGTCTTTGCCATCTTTGTGGTGTCTTCTGTGCCTGCTGTTGCTACTGCTGCTGATGTTACAAGCAATTTTTTTTAATGTGGAGACTCCAAGTTGGGTCTACATCTGGTGGGTTGCCTGTAGTAGAAGGTGTGTCAGAGACCTATTATAATGTTTCTACTCTGTGGAAATTGATGCCACTTTAGTGCTGTGTGACAATTATTTTTTTAAATGTGGAGACTCCAAATTGGATCTCCATCTGGTGGGTTGCCCGTGTAAGTAAGGCTCCCAGACAAGCAGGCCTGCACTTACTTTCAGTAAACTACTTGTGTTATTTTTTTACATTTTTTTACCAATAGTACTGTATGAAACTGATATTTCTGCCATCTGAGTGTGGTTGGAATAACAAAACAAAATATTGGAGCTGTTTCATGAGTTCTCTTAGCTAAGAAGGCTTATACCGCTTCCTTAACCACCAGGTCCCCATTGAAACTTCAATTCTAAGCTGTAAATGCTGGGTCAGACCTGATACCTCATGCATGGGCCATGACTGACTGCTTCTGTGCCATTATGACAGGTTCTACTGTGGGTCAATTGATCAGTCAACTACCTGTGTTACTATACTTACATTTTTCTATCAGTAGTCTATGAAAATGATGATTGTGAAATCTGAGAGTGGCTGGAATAAAAAAATTGGAGGTGTTGCATGAGGTGTGAGGTTTCCCAGCTAAGAAGGCTTACACTGCTCCTTTAACCATCATGTTTTCATTGCAACTTCAATTCCAAGCTGTAAATGCTAGGCCAGACCCTGATACTTTATACAACCTACAGAAAACTAGCACATAATGTAGCAATGCCAATCATCAATACTACAGTGCCTATTCAATTGCAATTCAGTGCAAGCATAGATAAACTCCAAAAAGAGAAATTGCACACAAGGAATTGTGGTAGTACAATAACAATCACTTTATTACAAAAATATTAAAATATAAGATTTATACAAAAGAGACGTTCAACAGTGGTGTCCCATAAGGGTGGAACCACGAATACAACCAGGTATATGTATAGTAAAAAAATATCACATACGCATACAGCCGTATATACAAATGTGCTTACATAGCAGTCACAAAGTAGTGCCCTAGGGTAGTAAAAAATATCAGCTGCACAATATCACCTCATAAAATTAAGGCTGCAAGCATGGATAGGATAAATGGACAACTGTATGTAAGTCCAAGTAACCAGAGCGATATCTACATGTGAGAGAACGCAAGCAATACAGACCTGGGACTCAGTGGGGTCACCCTCCCCTGATACTTTATGCATGGTCCATGGCTGACTGCTACTAAGCCATTTTCAAATTTCTAATGTGGGTTAATTGATGCCACTTTCATGGTGTCTGCCCCTAGTTTAGCTGTTTGGGAAGCTTTTTGTTACCCCTTAAGGTGTTATCTATGCGTTTGGTTTTGCCTCCCATTGAATTTAGTGGGGTTTCGGGTACGTTCGTCAAACCGTTCAACGAATCCGAACTGAACCGAACCTTGAAAGGTTCGCTCATTTCTAGTAACAGATTCAAAGTTGTGAGAACTAACCAAGTAAGTTAAGTGCTTATTATTTTACTGTTTTAATCTTCCAATTTTGTGTCACTAATAATACATTTTTAGTCTAATGTTGATACTAGAATTAAACTAAAGTATATATTCCATAGGTCTCTATATATGTAATCATATGTTTGCATCAGTTCGTGGTGGCTCCTGGGTTACATGACCAGCTGACAACGAGACATTGCCAATGTGGTAACTAATTAAAGAAATACTAATCCATGTTTTGTATTACACAGGCAGAATAAAGGCCCCTTGAAACCACTGATAACTACTGGAGCAAAAATTGATGAGATTATAAGAGAAGTGACCTGCTTGTCATCGAGGGCAATATGGAGCTACATCTAAGTATGATAAAAACATTCCCATGGGAAGTGCGTTGCTTAGCTCAACGCATTGACATGAGTCAGATAAAATAATACATAAATAAGTGAGCAGCGATGTTCATAAGAAGATTAGCTCAATCATGGGGACCTTTCTCTGGGAATAATCTCAAAGGAATTTAGACAACATCCTTATGCCTTATCAAAATAATGAATTTTGCCGTTTTCTTCATCTCTAATCATATACAAGGGCAATTTTCTCTGACCTCTGTTCTGTGCAAGGCTGAAAACAGTTCAAACAGGGAGAATAAACATTTAGCTTTAAGTATTCCTAGTAGTCTCGAACTGTACTGAGAATCCTGAAACATTAACATTTAGTAAGTCTCTGGAAATAATTTGATGTGACGAACTCGTTTGGGGCTGTTATCCCTAAAGGATTCATACACTTTCCAGATTACCTGCTGCCTTATCACTTCAATGTTCAGAAGCCATTGAAGAATGTAATATCTTGTATTGTGTGCCAGGATACCCAGATCTGTGCAAGTTGCAGAACTAAACTTATCATATCCATCTCGATAAACAGTGCGGTTTTAAGTGATAATTGAAGAAATAGAACATTTCATATTTCTTAGTATTTATTATTTTTTCTGTCTCACTCACTGTATAGGGGGAAAGCAGTCTTAAACACTTCCAATGTGAAGGTGAATCTCTCTAAATCAATTTAAAATATTAATTGTTTATATTTAAAAATATCTAACAAAATATTTATTTTAATAAAAATAATAATCCATAGCACTTTAAAATACTTACATTTTATTGAAATGTTGATTTGTAAAGGTCAGTCATCTGAAGCTGAATGCACAATATTCCACTCAACCAAATCAAACACTTCAAGACTCCTCATTCAGTACTATCATTAAAACTGCCTTTACCAAATCATAGGGGGCTTTGGAAGACAGGATGAATATTTTCCATTTATTCTACCAAAGTATAAAAAAATGATATAATTATGTTTTAAAAATATAAACCATTTCACTTTGGGTGTCTGCTGCTTGATGGCTTCCCAGGTTTTAACACAAACAGTAGCAATGTACCTGTAGTGTATATTCCAGAAGATGATTGTGTGGAACTACAGCAAACTTGCAAAAATTTATTTTCAATAATTTGATTCATTTTTATTGTAAAATTTTTGTATGTGCATGGTAAAATATTTTCTTTTTTCCCAGCTTTATCAGTTGTTGCAGGTTAGTGCACTTTCCTGCTTTAAAAAATGCACTGATTGTAAATGTTGAAAACTGACCTAGATGGTTTTCATATCTGCCTCCATTTTCTTGAGCATGACAGACTAAAATAATTGTCAGTTCAGGCATAACAATTAATTTCAAGAGCAACCCTTTTACATGTAAAAAATATTTATATTATATTGAAACATATTTTTCCATGCAAGTAACTGAAGAATGTGCATTTCTGATGCAAGAAATGAAAGCCAAAATTTCATGATTTTTCATGATCCATAATCTCCTGTACAAGTTTTTATGTGTAGTCAGAACTGAAGACCCAAACCATTCATCCGTAAATCTTGAGAGATTTATCTTTCCAACATCATTTATGACCTCAGTACGGAACACTCTGAGTCGTTACTCATCTGGATTCACATGTCAGAATGGCCTATCATTGGCGTAGGATATTGTCCAGTCATCCTAGACAAAAATATGAAGGTCAACTCAAGAATGTTATATTTTTAAATCCAAGTAGGTTCACTTATTCTGATGTACATGCTGAAAATGTGCTTCTTTGTAGCTAATGCTTTAAACCCTTCTATGAAATTATGAAGACACTATCATGAAGGTGTTGAATTTTGATCCTATACGGGTCAATAGAAGTAGCATTTTGAGTTAAATATGGAGAAAACTCTTGTTAAATTAGATGTGTTGAGCTTTTCAACCTTTAAGGCAAATTCACGTACATGTAAATAGGGGATGCTCTGCTTTCTTACATTCTTTCATATACAGTGCCTACAAGTAGTATTCAACCCCTGCAGATTTAGCTGGTTGACACATGCGGAATTAACTTGGCATTGTGACATTTGTACTGTAGATCAGCCTGGAAGTGGTAAATGCACTGCTGCAAAAATTTTTGTTTTAATTTTTTTTTTTTAAAAAACGTTAAAAGTTAATTCAGAGTGTCATTTATTATTCAACACCTCAAACCACAAGAATTCTGTTTGGTCCCCCTAAAGTATTAAGAAGTAGTTCAGGCACCAAGAATAATGAGCTTCACATGTGTGGATTAATTATCTCTTTTGCCAGCCTTTTCTGACTATTTAAGACCCTCTTCAAACTTGTGAACAGCACTCATACATGGTCAACATGGGAAAGACAAAGGAGCATTCCAAGGCCATCAGAGACAAGATCGTGGAGGGTCACAAGGCTGGCAAGGGGTACAAAACCCTTTCCAAGGAGTTGGCCCTACCTGTCTCCACTGTTGGGAGCATCATCCGTAAGTGGAAGGCTTATGGAACTACTGTTAGCCTTCCACGGCCTGGACAGCCTTTGAAAGTTTCCTCCCGTGCCGAGGCCAGGCTTGTCCGAAGAGTCAAGGCTAACCCAAGGACAACAAGGAAGGAGCTCCGGGAAGATCTCATGGCAGTGGGTACATTGGTTTCAGTCAATACCATAAGTAACGTACTCCACCGCAATGGTCTCCGTTCCAGACGAGCCCGTAAGGTACCTTTACTTTCAAAGCGTCATGTCAAGGCTCGTCTACAGTTTGCTCATGATCACTTGGAGGACTCTGAGACAGACTGGTTCAAGGTTCTATGGTCTGATGAGACCAAGATCGAGATCTTTGGTGCCAACCACACACGTGACGTTTGGAGACTGGATGGCACTGCATACGACCCCAAGAATACCATCCCTACAGTCAAGCATGGTGGTGGCAGCATCATGCTGTGGGGCTGTTTCTCAGCCAAGGGGCCTGGCCATCTGGTCCGCATCCATGGGAGGATGGATAGCACGGCCTACCTGGAGATTTTGGCCAAGAACCTCCGCTTCTCCATCAAGGATCTTAAGATGGGTCGTAATTTCATCTTCCAACAAGACAACGACCCAAAGCACACAGCCAAGAAAACCAAGGCCTGGTTCAAGAGGGAAAAAGTCAAGGTGTTGGAGTGGCCTAGTCAGTCTCCTGACCTTAACCCAATTGAAAACTTGTGGAAGGAGCTCAAGATTAAAGTCCACATGAGACACCCAAAGAACCTAGATAACTTGGAGAAGATCTGCATGGAGGAGTGGGCCAAGATAACTCCACAGACCTGTGCCGGCCTGATCAGGTCTTATAAAAGACGATTATTAGCTGTAATTGCAAACAAAGGTTATTCCACGAAATATTAAACATAGGGGTTGTATAATAATTGACCCACACTTTTATGTTTAAAATTTATTAAAATTCAACTGAGCAACATAACTTTTTGTTTTGTAAGATTTATGCTTCTGTTAATAAATCCTACTCTCGTTTGCAGTTTGAAGGCTCTAACTTATTTGCATCTTATCAAACCAGCTAAATCTGCAGGGGGTTGAATACTACTTGTAGGCACTGTATATACAGTTGTGAAAATAAGTATTTCTTACGCTGCCAATTTTGTAAGTTTTCACACATACAAAGAATGGAGAGGTCTGTAACTTTTTTTTTAGGTATATTTCAACTGTGTGAGACAGAATCAAAAAATAAAAACAGAAAATCAGTTTGTTAAATTTTTAAATAATTAAATTGCTTTTTATAGCATGAAATAAATATTTGATTACCTACTAATCAGCAAGAATTATGGCTCTCACAGACCTGTTAATTTTTCTTTAAGAAGCCCTCCTACTCAACACTCATTGCCTATATTAATTGCAATTGTTTGAACTCGTTACCTGTCCACACACTCAATTAATTAAACTCCAACCACTTAACCAAGAACAAAGAGCTGCCTAAGGACACCTGGGAGAAAATTGTAGATCTACACAAGGATGGGATGGGCTACAGGATAATAGGCAAGTAGCTTGGTGAAAAGGACTGAACTGTTGGCACAATTATTAGAAAATGGAAGAAACTAAAGGTGACTGTCAATCTTAATCAGTCTGGGGTAAAGATGATTCTGAGAATGGTCAGGAATCAGCCCAGAACTACACAGAAGAAACTGGTCAATTACCTGAAGAGAGCTGGAACCACAGTCTCAAACATTACAGTTAGTAACCCACTACGCCGTCATGGAATAAAATCCTGCATTGCATGCAAGGTCCCCATGCTCACACTAACACATGTCCAGGCCCATTTGAAGTTCACCAATCATCATCTGGATGATCCAGAGAAGGCATGGGAGAGGGTCATGTGGTCCGATGAGAACAAAATAGAACTTTCTGGTATCAACTCTACTTGACATGTTTGGAGGAAGATGGATGAGTACAACCCAAAGAACATCGTCCCAACCGTGACGCATGGTGGGGGACACATCATACTTTGGGGGTGCTTTTCTGCAAAGGGGACAGGACAACTGCACTATATTGAAGGGAAGATAGATGGGGTTATGTATCACAAGATTTTGGTCAAAAACCTTCTTTCATCAGTAACAGCATTGAAGATGGGTTGTGGCTGGGTGTCCGAGTATGACAATGACCCGAAACACACAGCCATGCAACTGAGTGGCTCTGTAAGAAGCATTTCAAGGTCCTTGAGTGGCCTAGCCAGTCTCCAGACCTGAACCAAATAGAAA
>JARQOD010000003.1:485806037-485857429 GCA_033576555.1 Oophaga sylvatica
ATTTTTTAAAGGGCAATTGAGATGCGATTAGTTTTGTTGCCGTGGAATTTGTCTTTTGGGAAAGAGGAAATGACTCCACACTTTCAAAAACTCTGACAGGGCCAATGTTTGTATGGTAATGTTTTAATTTTCAAACCCCCCTCTTCCCAAAGAAGGACCCCCAATGCCGTTTGTTGGGGTTTTGGGGATGGGCAAAAATTTATGTGAAACCCTAAAAAACCCGATCAAGGGGGACTTAAATCACAAAAAGGATTTTCAAAACCGATGACAAGGGAGAAGAACTGGGAGGTGCCTTTTGGATTGCTAAATTCTAAATGGCGCTTTTAGGAACACCCATTAATCAAAAAAATTTTAGAAAATTTATGGGTTGTGAAACCCTGTGTTGTTCGCAAAACTCATCTGGCTAAAGGGAACTCAACCTACAAGGAGGATCCGATACACCCTTGCGGGTTTCCCAAAGAATAACCTCTGAAGACCAGGGAAGTTGCCCAAAGGGGGAAAAATTTTTGCTCCCTACTTTTTTTTGGGGGGAGTTGGCATGGCAAGACAAAAGGTTTAAAAGCTGCTAAAAATTAAAATGTACTGTAATGTTTTTGTGTTTCAAAATTAAACCCCTTAAAGTAAGTTTAATACTAAACCCCTTGATTGAACACACCTAATACTTTTTTTAAAATAAAGAAAAAAGAAAAACAGAGACAGGAATTGTGAAACAAAAAAGATTTTTTATTAAAAAAAATAAAAAAAATTTTATTTTAGCATAAATAAATAAAAAAAAAAAAAAAGTATTTTACTTTTGCTGTCTGCCCGTTGGTGTGACATGGTGGACCTGGGGGGTGTTGGGCTGGGATGATTTGCTAGGAGTGGTTGGGGAAGTGGTTAAAGGGGAAGGGCAGTTAATGGAGAACTGGGTCAGATACATTGACAGCAGATGAAACATTGTGGGAAGAGGACACATTATGAGTAGAAAACAAATTGGAAGGGATTGACACATTAGGAAGGAGAGAACCAAGGGAAAGTGGGGACACACTTGGAAACGGAGACACATTGGGAGTTGAGGGTGGAGGTGGTGGGTGTGGTTTCTTTACAGCTTTTCTTTTCTTGAACATTTTTCCTGGTTTCTAGGCATTTGGTTTTTCCCTGTTCCTGGGGTGCACTCAGCTGCATGGTGGAAGTTGAAGGCATAGCTGCTGAACTTGGCTGAATGGTGGAAGTTGAAAGCATGGCTGTTGCAATCGGCTGCATGGTGGAAGTTGCAGGTATGGGTGATGCACTCTGATGCATGGTGGAAGTTGAAGGCATGGCTGCTGCACTTGGCTGCATGGTGTAGCTGGGTACTGTAGCAAACAGTCCTAAATGTCCAGCGGTGGTTGCGTTGGTGGGTAACCACTTGATGAGCAGACTGATATGGGAAAGGTGCTGGTGGATTTTGCCACTGCTGCTGTGCTGGATATTGTTGATCTGTATAATAAGAACTTTGTGCCTGCTGCTGATATCGGGACTGCTGCAATGCCTGGCTTTAAGCAGCCTGGCAGGCATGCATAATGTTCAGTGGAGATCAGGCGCTAGGTTTTCTGTCACGCACCACTCTATTGAGGAAAAAAAAATGTCGTGCCGGTCTATTAAGGTCGGTTTCCTGGAGGTCAAGGCATCTGTGGAAATCCTGGAACAGTGTGTTCACTTGAGTGAACCAACTTTCATTCTTTCTAAAACCGCCTTCATCCCATCCTGGAAAGTCGAGCTTAATTAATAAACTCGGCATGAGTGACCTCTCCCAGGACTTCTGCCACTGGTGAGCAGACCAAGTAAACTAGAGGCAGAGGGCTGGGTGAGGGGAAAAACCTCCTGGACGGCTGCCTGTTCCCCAGCCTGTGAAGCCTGCATGGTTGCTCCATCGCTGGTGGATGTTTGGGATTGTGCCGGTTCGTGGCTGGTCGATGAAGGGCCACTCCAACTGAGGACAATCCAGGTTCTATTGTGCTGTTCCAAGTTCTGTGTGGAAAATAAATGAAAAAACATTAGTAAAAAAAAAAAAGGTTAAATCTAGTAAGACAACACAAAAGACACTCACGTTCGCTTAGCAACCGCAGTCTTCAAAAAAGAAATCTGCTGATGGTACTTATATTTTCTGATTTTTCGAGCAGCACCACTTTGAACCCGAATGTCATCTCTCATGTCCTTATTGAAGCGATCCTTCATCAAGCGCCAACGGACTTTTAATCTCTTCACTGTGAAGCGTGAAAAAAGCAGAAAATTAATTGTAAAGCAATGCACCTACGGGTTCACTGCCACGTCAGATGACACCTTGCAATACTTACCAAAATCCTTTCTAGCATGTGGCGTGGCCACGGTCCCAATCATCCCGCAGCGTTCTTCTGGCTACTTCTTCCCAGAGTCGTCGGATCAAGGCTGAGTTGCAATGATTCAGATCACTGGGGTCCCACAATGCTGCTCGATCTTGCACAGCTTGAATAAGCATGTCGTTATCTATAGCGTTATGTCACGCTGTCCTTCCTCACATTGTGGAATCTATAGATCAAATAAAAAAAAAAAGAATTGGTAAGTAAAATTAAAAACAATTCAATTATAACTCTGATAAAGACTACTTACACCCCGTCATTCCCCAGAAACTTGAGGCCGACGAACCTGGGAAGATTAATTTCCACTCAACTGCTCTTGCTCTTCTGCACTGCAAGGTACCTGTAAAGAAAATACACGATTTAACACATGTATAGTATTGCCAATCAATATATACCAATCAGTATATCAAATGTGATTACATAATCACTGTCATGTCCAGTTTGGAAGCTTCAGTGGAGTACATGGTAGAATAACAGGCAGCAGTAAAGTGAAACACTAGAGAAAAGAACAGATAAAAAAATTAAACTTGGTAAGAGCCAAACACAATGCAGCCAAAAATAAAAGAAAAGTTCGCCAGCAAGACTTACATCACAGGCAGTAGTCCAGTAGCACATCAGTCAGGCAGCACAGGACAGGCAAGGAAAGCAGCACCAGAAAGGCAGCACCAGGACGGCAGCACCAGAACAGCAGCATCAGGATGGTAGACCAGGACGGCAGCTCCAGGAAGGCAGCAACAGGACGGCAGCACCAGGAAGGCAGCACCAGGACAGCAGCACCAGGACCAGGACCGAGGCTCCAGGAAGGCAGCACCAGGACAGCAGCACCAGGATGGCAACACCAGTAATGCAGCACCAGGAAGGCAGAATCAGGAAGGCAGCTCGGGACCGGATCAGCTAACAGCCTACAAGGAACAGAAAGAAAAATTAGCACAGAATGCAATGACAGACAGACATTTTCAAATCTTCTATACTTACATCCAGTGTATTTTGCTCGGATCCAGAGTCTTGAGAGGAATGAACTTGCTGTGTCCTCAACCCCTTTTAAACCACTTTTTTTGAGGTGTGGATGAAAACAACTTCCTGGACATGTTCAGTGTGAAGTACGCATGGGTATCAAATGCATGCGTACGCATGACTTTGCGTTCCAATGAGTACCCATAGACAGTAATGTATTGTTTTGACGCACTCCATCCACAATCATCCACATGCACACGGCTGCGCATAATTGACACCTCAAAAAATGCAACATGTGGCGTTTGCCACGCCCCACCGCACACCGCGAAAATGATGCATATGTACGCAAATGCATGTGAATGCAAGCAAACACATGTCCCTGCGTACACCATGTTAAAGATATGTACACATAACGCATGCGGATCAAACGCTGCGCACCAATACGCAAATGTGAAACCACCCTCAGTACCCAATTTTTTATTTTCCAAGGGTAACAGGAGAAATTGGACCCCAAAAGTTGTTGATTTGTTGTACATTTTGTCCTGAGTATGCTGGTACCCCATATGAGGGAGAAAATTACTGTTTAGGCACACGTCGGGGCTCGGAAGGGAAGTAGTGACATTTTGGAATGCAGACTTTGATGGAATGGTCTGCGGGCGTCATGTTCCATTTGCAGAGCCTCTGATGTGCCTGAACAGTAGAAACCCCCCACATGTGACCCTATTGTGTAAATTAGACCCCTGTTTCTTGTTATGTATATTTAAGTAAATTAGTAGTGCATGGAGGTGTGGTACAGTTTGAAACAATCTTTCATACACAGGGCAGGTTTTTAGGGGCAGGTGTCACATTGATAAATGGTGTCCTTGCATATTCAGTTCCAGAAGTACTCGGGCCCGCTGCTTCCTGAGTGCCGAATATCAGGGCCTTAATCACTACCTCCTGAAATTGAAGGTACGACGTAGTGGTCTGGCCTGCACATCGTGACAGCAGGAAAGCGTTAAGCATTGCCATTTGTACGATGTGCACTGCCAGCTTTTTGTACCACACCTTGGCCTTTCTCAAAGCACTGTACGGCTGGAGGAGTTGATCAGAGAGATTAATGCCCCATGTTTTTGTTGTACCCCAGTACACAGTTCGGTTTGCTGACCTGTGCAGAGGTACCTCGTACAGTGCTGTGGGCGCTGCCATCATTTTGTGTGGTGGTCAAGAAAAGGACATCCCTCTTGTCCTTGTACTTGACCACCAGCAGGTGGTCACTACATTGGGCTCTGCTCTCACCTCTTCTGAGCATCTGCCCAAGTAGTGTTTTTGGGACGCATCCTGATTTTTGAGGACAGTACAGCAGGCTGCGGTACCTTGAGCAGAGAGGTTTTTGAAGAGTGGGATGTTGGTATAAAAGTTATCCGTGTAGAGGTGATAACCTTTATCCAGCTGTGGGTGCACCAAATCCCACACAATTTTCTCACTCACCCCCAGGACAAGTTGGAATTCAGGGGGTTCAATACGGGTGTCCTTCCCTTTTTTAACCTTCGTCCGGCTGAGTAGGTACAATTGTAACTATTACATTTTAAAATTGCAATAACTTTTTTCGAAAAGCCGTAAAGGGCTGAAATTTCGTGACATCTCTGCAGTTTTGGTCCAGAATATATTGGCCAAATTTCAATAAAATATCTCCACCCCTTCCGAGATAAGGGGTTGAGATATTTTTGCATCCATAACAAGCTGCATAGGTACAAATGTACCCTCATATATTTTGAATGAAGATAATGCAAGGAAAAAAGAATATTTTTTTTTAATGATAATGCTATTTTATTATTATAAACAAGTAAAAAAACTGTTCATTTACATTATAAAAGAAAATGAAAGAAACTTTTTTTTATTGATTTTCTTTGCAAGTAATGCATGTTGTCTTTGCTACCGAGTGTTCATCGCAAATGGGTTTCACAAAAACCACACGAGACTTTCTAGTCTTACGTTGTTTTCGCCTCAGGTCTCGGCAGACATAGCAACTATCAACAACAGGGGAGGGTCCACGACTACCATGAGGTATTTTAGGGCCAGCTGCTGCTTGCGATGCTACCAGAATGCATCGTCCAAGCACCATTTCTACTGCACCTCGAAGAAAATGGTTTCTCATCATCATTCGGTTTGTACTACGATCTTCAATTGCAGGCATACACAGCTGATTTGCGAGATCTTTCAGGAACTTTCTTCGTTGATCCTTTGTCCTGAAGCTTGGATTGTGTTCTCTGTAGATGATGTAGGATGCTAACCCAGTGACGTCAATCATATTGTAGAAAAATGCCAGAGGCCAACGTAATGTTCGTTGTTTCACAGTGTACTCTCCTAACATTTTATCCATAACATCAACTCCGCCTTTTGTTTGGTTGTAGTATTTTATTATCTCTGGCTTGGCTGCTAGTGTCTCTTCAACTTCTCCCGTCATGTGCATAGATGATAGAAGCACGACTGATTTGTTCTTCTTTGGTACATATGAACAGACTGTTGCATCATGATTGTAGGCAAAATATTTCGAGTTTACAGGCCTTTCTTTGGCAGGCTGCATGTTGCTAGGTAGGAACCTTTTGTTTTTTCTCACTGTACCAACTAGTGTCATGTTCCAGGAGTTCAATACCTTAGCTAGTTCCATGGTTGTAAAGAAGTTGTCGGTGGTGACATTTCTTCCAGAGCCTTTATATGAGCTCACTAGGTCCAATACTGTTCGTTCACCAATGTTTACTTGTCGAGGACCATCAGTTGGTTTCCCAGTGTAGAGCTGACCTTGTAATGGGTAGGCGTTTGACGAGTCACAAGCCCAGAAAATCTTTATGCCATATTTAGCTGGTTTTGAAGGTATATACTGGGTAAATTTAGTATACCCTCTAAATGGAAATAATTGCTCATCGACGGTGATACAATTATATGGCTTGTAGGCTCTCTCCAGATTTCTGTTCAGCATTGTCCAGATGTCCCGTATTGGTGCAGCTTTATCTGTTTGCACACGTTCTGCACGTGTATTTTCGTTGTCAAATCTGATAAATCTGAGTATCATCTTGAAGCAGTCACAAGACATGGCTGCACGTATAATCCTCCAGATTCTCTTTGTTGTCTCTGTGCACACCAGCAGCAATCAGTATGCCCAAAAATGCATGGAGATCAGTTTCAGTAAATTGCTTGAATGTTTTTTGTGGTGGCCGTTCAGAAGAATCAGGAAAACGTTGTACCAGTTCGTTGTTGTAAGCATCACAAACTCTCTTGGCCTTTCGATTGGTTTATCGTAATATGATGTCACACATCTCAGGAGTCATGATTGACTTGAATAGCTCTTTTGCTGTATACAGGTTGCTGATTGCTGCAGGGCCACCTCTTTGTCGTAGGACATTACGAGATTTTGTTTGTGCATTTGGCAGAGGATCACTACACCATTGAGTTTTATCCTTAGCAGTCCAAATGTCGCCTGCACTTTGAGGCACAGACTCATCCTCAACACTTTCGTCTGAGTCGTATTCTTTTTCCTGCTCTATGACCATTTCTTGTTCAATGTCTGAATCTTCTTCAGTAACATCCACTTGTGGTATATAGTTTTCATCATCAGATGCAACATATGGTTCTTCCTCATGCTCAGAATCAGATTCTTCTAGCATTCGCATTATTTCGTCAGACGTAAATCTGTAAATATGAAAAAATGAAAAATAAATAATTTTCCGAAATACTACACAATACTACATTATTGGCTTTTCACAAAATGATACTTACCTGCAAACATGTTTTCTTGGATTATGGCGGAAACTAGATCCAGCATCACTATCACTCATGATGACTTGGTAGATGAATTTTGGCTTCGTAATTTAGTTCAGTAACACGTGGCAAGTAGAATGAAACTCGATTCTAAAGTGCAGATAAAAAAGTAAATTATTTCTAGTGATAATTATTTATAAATGTCATTTATATATTATGTAAACCGTATACAGTTTCAGAATTTTCATTCCATCTTCGACTGTTTTTTCGACCAATAGGAAAATTGTAACAGAGCCACCATCTTTATTTTGTGCTGAATATAAGTAAAACATCGTAAAACAATATGCAGATACTAATTATTATCCATTTTTCGTATAAAAATCATACCTATAGTGATAAGTTTCATACAAAATATATGTAAGCCAAGTCCAGGCTCAAAGACAATTTCTGACTGTTCTGTCCCCACATAAGGCGAATGAAGGTATAACTGGCTGTTAGATGCTGTGAGACTTTCCTACCTTCGTATCCAAGAAATTGAAGACTTCACAAGCCTAGAAATGTGTGTGCTCACAGCAATGAGATGAACAGCAAAATGGCTACTGACGGGAGGGAGGCAGGAAGAGAAGTAGAAGCCACTCCCAGTTTGAATCAACTTATTTGACAGCAACATAAGTGAGCAGTAACAACACTGGCCAATAGATATCAGCATAACAATTGTAGCTGAATGAACTTTAGTTTCTGAAACCAAGTAAAGGAGAAAGTCTTCCCACAATTGAGGCATATATGAAGGTACAATTGTACCTCTGCAGCCTGTTAACGTTGTAAAATTATGCGGCCTGACGAAGGTGAAACTCTAAACCTGTGGGCAGTTACTCTCACACAGCTTATAGAGTTTAATTCCATACCTGGCCCTCTTGCTGTGCAGGTACTGACAGAATCTGAGCCTTCCCTTAAAATGAATTAAGGACTTATCCACGCAGATGTCCCTTTTGGGCATGTACACTTCAGCAAACTTTGTTGTAGTGTTCGATGATCGGCCGAAGTATGAACAGACAGTCAATGTTGGGCTTATCTCATGGGGGACACTGTGCATTATCGGTATAATGCAGGAATTTGTGGATGTCCTCAAAACGTGTCCGGGCCATGACCATTCGGAACACTGGCATGTTGTATAAAACATCAACACTCCAATATTGCCAAAGTTCTGGCTTCTTCAGGATCACCATGTGAAGGACCAGGCCCCAAAACTGCATCATTTCAACTGCATCTACAGGAGACCAGTTAGAAAATGACAAACCCGGGTTTTGTGCCAAAAATTGCTGAGCATATAAATTAGTTTGTCCCACCATGAGGTTAACAAAATCCTCAGAGAAAAAGACTTTGAAAAAATCTAGCTCTGTGAGGCCGGTGGTGTCAAACTTGATTCCTGATTCTGCCACAAAATCAGGAATCAGTGGCTCATAATTTTCGGGGCGCGAGGTCCATACTGGGTCCGTAATGAGGTGCACTGGTTCATCTTCTGGAATGATGGGTGCTGCTTCAACTTCTGTCCTGGGACGACGGCATGGCGTTTCAGCGGGACCTGAGGAGGAAGATGAGGAGGAGGAAGAGGATAATGAATCTGAAAAGTAAAGAAATGTGGGATCCTCTCCCTTGCTATCAGTGTCGGAGGCAAGGAAAGCATATGCCTCTTCCACTGAATAGCGTTGTTGGGACGAACGGGATGGACGGGCCGACATTTCATGAATATGGTGATTATGTTAGCACTTTATTTTTAACTGTTTGTGTGTTGGGGGATAGTGATTGGTGCAAACTTGTCGGAAAAGAAAAGCTAAAAGAAAAAAGCAACTTGGGAGAAAAAATATCTATAAAAAAAGTGTAAAACAACAGGCACGAGCTCTGATGAGTGAACTGTGTCACTTATCAAAGTTCGGCGGCTGCTGGATGTGCGCACAGAGTTGGCAAAAAGAAAAGTGTCTAAAAAAGCAGGCACGAGCTCTGATGAGTGAACTGCGTCACTTATCAAAGTTCGGTGGCTGCTGTATGTGTGCACAGGGGTGGTGCAAAAGAAGGGTGATAAACAAAAATGGAAAAAAGCAGGCACGAGCTCTGATGAGTGAATTGCATCACTTTTCAAAGTTCGGCTGCCGCTGGATGTGCACACATGGGTGGCACAAAACGAGGGTAAAAAAGAAAAGTGGAAAACAGCAGGCACAAGTGCTGATGTTTGAACTTGCGTCACCAATCAACGCTCGGCGGCTGCTGGAGGTGGTGCAAATGGTCGTAGAGGGGTAAAAAGAGGAGGAAGGGGATAAAAAGTGGAGTAAGGGGGAGGGGGAAGAGGGGGATTGGGGTTGATGAAGAGAGATCGGGCAGGGATTAGGGATCAAAACACTTACAGTTGTCTCTCTTCTTTCTTGTCTTGTCTTCTTTCTTCTTTCTTCTCTGTTCAGCAGGGATTGTGGTTTCACAGGCTTCTGTGGCACCACAAGGCCCAGCACAGCAGGAGATTCTGTAGTGTGACCGCTCTGCAAGAATCCTCAGCTAGTATGAGGACCTGCAGCACGGTCACAGACAGGTCATCGATCACACCAATCAGAGCTGGCCCTGGTGACACCAGTTTTGCTAGGCACCAGCCAAGGATCGGAACTTACAGCTCCGATCCTAGACAGGTCACCGGCAGATCACTGGCAGGGCACAGCTGTTCACACCGCGGCTGTGCCCTGTGATTTGCGCGATCGATGTAATCGTGGATCGTGCCAATTAGCAGCTCCAGGCCATGCCTAGTATCGGTGCTCTTACAGCTCCGATCCTAGGCAGGTCACCGACAGGGCACAGCCTGGTCACACTGCGGTGGTGCCCTGAAATCTTTGTTATCGGTGATCGTGCCATTCCGGGTGCTCTCTGGCCATGCCTGGTATTGCCAGGCAACAGTCTAGGATCGGCGCTCGATCCTAGGCTGGGACATCATTGTTTCAGGCAATCTGATTTGCTGAAACACTGACAAATGCTGTGATTGGCTGTTCACAATTGAACAGCCAATCATAGCAATTGTGGGTGCGGGAGGGTGGCGACACTTCCCAGGATGATGGCACCTTCTACACACAGGTAATATGGTGCCGGAATTTTAATGCGATCATCGCGACTTAAGTTGCAGTATCGCATTAAAGACATGACATAATATTCCGTCCATGGTCAAACAGGCCAAGATCACATGGACAGAATATTACGTCAGATGTCAGAAAGGGTTTAAGGGTGCATGCAAGAATTATTATTTTTTAAGGAAGAACTTGGGGCATTATTAGTAGTGATGAGCGAGCATGCTTGGAAGCACTCCAGGGTCCAGGAGGAAGATGAGGTACAGTAGCTCTAGACTGTGGGGGCAACCCTCATTGACCTAGGGCCCGCAATCCTCGGCATTGGGAAGATGTGTTCCATCCCAAGGTCTGACTGGGTCCACTTTCCACTATGTTAACCCAGCGTGCCGTCACCGAGATGTGCCATCCCTGCCCACAAGTACAAGTCCACTTGTCCGTGGTTAGGTGGACTTTCCCAGTAACTGCATTGTTGAGGGCACGGCTAATGTTGTTGGACACATGCTTCTGTATCGCGGGGACGGCACACCAGGAGAAATAGTGGTGTCTGGGGACCGAGTACCGAGGGACGGCCGCCGCCATCAGGTTGGGGAAAGCTTAGAGTGCAAGCAGACGAGAAATGTGCGCATTAAGTACTGTGGCCTGTGGGTGAGCGCAGCCTAAGTGATGTCAGCAGTAGTCACTGAGGCTGCGCAGACTCCCCGCCTTACCCGCGGTGAACTGACAGTGTGGGAAAATGTTCAGAAACTTTCCCACGCTAATCAGTTCATCTCCGGTCAGGCGGGGAGGCTGCGCAGGCAGCTTTTCCTTCATTCCTCCGTGGTTAACATCTGGGCCAGTCGCATTACCACTGGTCCCGGTTGTAAACTATTTAAACCTTCAGATGGATTGCAGCGTGGGACTTGACTGTATGGCGGACATGTATGGGAATATTGTTGTTTTATTATTTTGGATTTTTTCCAGGAGATCGATGGCTTCGAATGGATTGGGAGTAAAATAAAGATGTAAAAAATGTGTGTTTATTTATTTCAATAAACTCTTTATTCTTAATGTGTGGGTGTTTTTTAACCCTTTCAGACTAGTGGATTAATAATGGATAGTTGACTTATTGACACCTCTCTATTATTAATCAGGATTAATGTCACCTTAGAGTAGCAAGATGACATTAACCCCTTATTACCCATATGCCACCAGCTACAGGGTAATGAGAATAGAGAGAGTAAGTGCCAGAATTGCTGCATCTTACAGATGCGCCTTTTCTGGGGTAGCTGGGGCAGATTTTTTTAGCTAGGGGGGGCCCAAAAACAATGGTCTCTAGGCTATTAATTTCTGCCCACACAAGTTTTTCCATGAATTAATGCTTTAATTTAACACCTACAGCTCCAAAATTTTACACACATACACTACTAACAATATTAGTGAGGTACATATATAAATCTAATGGATATGCAATGGTTTACTGTATGTAAACTATGTCTCATATCTTGTTGGGTTCTGTAATGATTTTACAGATGCCGACAATTGAATTTTCACCTATTCTGCTATCTATATCCCTATGAAATATAAATATATACAGTATATATATATGTGTGTCAATGTATATATATATATATAATATATATATATATATATATACCTATACTATGTGTATGCATGTATTCTGTCTATTCTATTTTAATCTGTCAGTGTGATTTTACAGTATAGCGCACTGAATTGCCGACTTTTCTAAGGACATCATTTTTCTCGCACCCATAGACTTGCATTGGCGATTCTCGGCCGATATGCGCTGCAAATCGCAGCATGCTTTGATTTCATAATACGGCTTAGAAAAAATTGGATGATGGGAGCTGCCCCATATATTAACATTGGTCCGAGTGCTATGCGATTTTTTCTCGCATAGCACTCGTCCATATTTCTCGCTAGTGTGACTCCGGCCTAAGAGATGGTACACCCACACTAAGTACAAAGCAAGCAAATTTCTCCCTAGCCCCGCAGAAAACTCTCCCTACACTGCCTGATTCCGGAGCAAACTGTGAGGAGCATGGCAGCGTGAGATTTGATATAGACCTTATGATGCTGTGCGGCCAGCCAATCACTGTAATGCCACAACCAACATGGCTGCGGTATTACAGTGTGTGGCAGACAATCCCTGCATGTTCATTGGCTCTCTAAAGAGCGCCAAACATGCAGGGCGGGGATCCGAGCTCCCGCTGAGCTACCCAGGAAATACTCGGCGAGCTCTGAGCATCTCGAGCAGTGAGATGCTTGAGCGAGCACCAAGTAGTGGCGAGCATGCTCGCTGATCACTAGTCTTTGATTTTTTCCGAGAGGCATTAGATCATTGTATGATTTTTGGAGGTGCTGCCCTCTCTCTTTTTTGAGCATATTGCATGTTCTGTTCTTTTTTTTTTCTTTGGATGTGCACTCCTCCCATTTGGCACAGGTGATTTTAATTAGCAAGAGACTGCAAAGTAAGGGGTCTAGCTCTTTTCTGCTCTCACTGAAGAGCTGGAGGAAGGTCATTGTTGCTGTGGCTTTGTGCTGGTGTGGTGGCGCAGTCTGGAGTCATGGGGACTCAGTCTTGTAACACAGGTGCTGTGGGACAACAGGCCGTCTGCCCTGCTGGTGCATTGGCGCTGTGGCGGTGGTCGCCGCATGGCTCCGCTCCGTTAGGGTTGGTCAGGACCCACTACAAGGTTTGCCATGATGTGGCAGTGGGCTTTATGCAGTCTGATCAGAATGTTAAACTAAGAACCTCATGTTCAGTTATTTATATTTTTGCCTACAGGCATTGGATCATTGTATGATTTTTGGAGGCACTGTCCTCTCACTTTTTTGAGCAGATCACTAGTCTTTATTACTTGAAGGAAGCACTTTGGACATTGTAACCTTCAAAGGAGCATGAAGGGCATTATTTCTATGGGACAGTCCTATGTTTACTGGCAATGTCAATCTGGCAAACTGTAGCATTTTGGGGGCTAGGTGGTAGTTATATTAATGACACTTTTTTGAGCAATGGGGTCATGGTTCCATACCACAGGTGCAAGCAGGTTGGGGAATTTCTGTAGTTTGGGAATAGATGGGAATAGTGCTGGAAACGTGAGAAGTTAATTGTGTTGTTCTTGTAAACTCTGCAGATGAAGAGTTGGAAGAGGACTGGTATCTGCCACTATTTGGGGGTAATATTGGTAATTTTATTAGTGTTTTTTTTTTTATTTAATCTTTTTATCTAATAACAATTTGTTCATGCAATTCAGTCATTATGCAGTGGTCGATGTATTATGGTATTATTCTTAATATTGAGTTTTGTAAAATGTGTTTTTTTTCTATAGAGGTGTGGAAATATTATTTATTCACTATGTTTTGGTAGTGGTACTCATGTAGTAATATTATTTGGACCTTCTATAGTAGCAAAGTGGGATTTTTTCCAATATTGGTCTTGGTATCTTGAGTTTTTGTATGTTGGTTATATTTAGCTCTAGGGAGCAGTGGTATACATAAAATTATATATGTATAGATTTTCTTTTATGTAGTGAGTGGGATGTTTGTAGGGGGATACATTCTTTGATATTTATGCCTCTGACCTTTTAAGACGTATGCAACTACCCTACTTGTATCAATAATGATTGACTAAACAGTGCATACAATGGTCGCAAGTGACTCATTATCACATGACGGGGCAACACTCTATTGGTGGATTAGTTATCTATGTAGTTCCATGGTCAGACATAGAAGAAGCATAGGGGAAACAGCTTCAAGGTGAGGAGGACTAGCTAGCATTGTAAGAAACTCAACCGGAAGCGGTTGTTCGCAGTTATTTTGGCTAAAGATTGTGCAACCAAGTATTAGGCTGAGGGTGCCAATACCTTTGTCTAGCCCATTTTTGGAGTTTTGTGTGAAATGATCAAGGATTTGATTTTTGCTTCATTCTCTTTTGTGTTTTTTCCTTGCAAGCAAATTAAATGAAGATAAAAATAGCAAATAATTTGTGATTGCAATCATTTTCAGGCTGGAGTTTGCCAAAACTTACCTGAGAAAGCCTAAAACGTTTTGGAAGAATGTTCTCTGGTCAGATGAGACAAAAGTCGAGCTTTTTGGGAAAAACCATCAACATAGAGTGTACAGGAAAAATAAAGAGGCATTCAAAGAAAAGAACACGGTCCCTACAGTCAAACATGGCGGAGGTTCCCTGATGTTTTGGGGTTGCTTTGCTGCCTCTGGCACTGGACTGTATGACCGTGTGCATGGCATTATGAAGTCTGAAGACTACCAACAAATTTTGCAGCATAATGTAGGCCCAGTGTGAGAAAGCTGGGTCTCCCTCAGAGGTCATGGGTCTTCCAGCAGGACAATGACCCAAAACACACTTCCAAAAGCACTATAAAATGGTTTGAGAGAAAGCACTGGAGACTTCTAAGGTGGCCAGCAATGAGTCCAGACCTGAATCCCACAGAACACCTGTGGAGAGATCTCAAAATGGCAGTTTGGAGAAGGCACCCTTCAAATATCAGGGACCTGGAGCAGTTTGCCAATGAAGAATGGTCTACAATTCCAGCAGAGCGTTGTAAGAAACTCAACCGGAAGCGGTTGTTCGCAGTTATTCTGGCTAAAGATTGTGCAACCAAGTATTAGGCTGAGGGTGCCAATACTTTTGTCTGACCCATTTTTGGAGTTTTGTGTGAAATGGTCAAGGATTTGATTTTTGCTTCATTCTCTTTTGTGTTTTTTCCTTGCAAGCAAATTAAATGAAGATAAAAATAGCAAATAATTTGTGATTGCAATCATTTTCAGGAAGACACTGAGTATTATCTGATAGAACTGCAGGGGTGCCAATACTTTTGGCCACCACTGTATGGAGCATATGGCTCCATTTGTTTGTAGGTTTATATTATATTCAGGAGCTACTCTACCTGCTAATTGCAGACTTTAGTAGTGTATGTTTTCATTGGTATCGCTATGTCAGCTGTTGTTAATTATCTATCCAGCAGTATATAGCATATTTAACATTCTACTTGTTTTTTCTGCAGAAAGAAAAGCATTATGGGGCCAATTCATCAAAATTTTACATCAGATCGTTAAAAAAGTTTTAAAATGTTGCAACATTTTGGCCCAACTCAATGCTCTGCTAACATTTTGCAACTCTTGGTATTTCTAATGAGGTGAATAAATCTCTGCTTTTAAAAATGATACCTTTATTAATACTGTTAAAATAAAAGGAAATAAACTCCAACAAATACTTATGCATCGGGTATCGTTTTATAGGGCGGTGCGGAGGAGTGGTCCCAATGATGAGGTGAGGGGGGGGTCCCACCAGGAAGGTGTATATCCCTATTACCTCCTTGCGGTGCTCTGTCCGGTGCTCTGTGCGGCTCTCTGTCCTTGGAGGGGCGGCGGCGGCTCTTGATCAGCATTGAGGGCTCAGCCGGATGCTCCTTATGCAGCGTAGGGGCTCCGCCGGCATTTCCTCAGAGCCAGGAGGCCACCGCAGCTCCATTTCTGTGATGCAGTGGCCTCCGGCAAAATGGCCGCTGGTGCTCAGATTCAGATCTCATCCCGAGATCTCGGGAGACGAGATCTCAAGACGAGATCTCGTTGCCGAGATCTGTATCTGAGCATGCGCCGCCCACCAGCGGCCGTTTTCCCGGAGGCCACCGCATCACAGCAATGGAGCTGCTGGGGCCTCCAGGGATTGAGGAAATGCCTGCAGAGCCCCGCCTCTGCACAAAGAGCCGCCGCCGCCCAGCGCAGAGCCCCCCACGCTGCTGAAAGAGGAGCCGCCGACACCGCCCCCAGCGCCTAGACCCGCAGAGATTAGGTATCCAACACCTTCCCTCTGAGACGCCCCCTCCCTTCGTCATCGGGACCACTCCCGGCATATAAGATGACACCCGGTGTATAAGAAGACCCCCCCCACTTTTAAGAAGATTTCATAATTTGACTGGAAAAGTTGGGGGATCGTCTTATACGCCCAGTCGTCTTATACACCGGAAAATACGGTATTTGATACCCTGATGATTTTGCAAGTTTTCCCCCCTACAAAAAATGGAGAGATCTGAAATTTTTATCACAGGTACACTTCAACTGTGAAAGACAGAATCTAAAAATAAAACACAGAAAATCACACTGTATGATTTTTAAATAATTAGATTGCATTTATTTGATCATCCAACAACCAGTAAGAATTCTGGATCTCACAGACCTGTTAGTTTTCCTTTAAGAAGCCCTCTTACTCTGCACTCATTACTCAGCATGATTCTGAGAAAGATCAGGAATCAACTCTGAACTACTCGTGATGGGAGGACTTGGTCCATGACCTGAAGAAAGCTGGGACCACAGTGTTAGGGTTCGAGTTCCCGCTGCTGCACAAGGAGAGTCTGCAGTGGAGCCTGCTCAGCTTAGACGTCGGTCCCAGCGTCTCGCTCAGTCTAACAGTGTGCAGAGGATTACTGCTGCTCCTCCAGGCTCTGCTATTGTGGCCAGTACTGGTTAGCGGCGAGCAGACGTCTTTAGGACAAAGTCCTTGTTTTCCCCTTCTGAGCATGCCCAGAGTGAGATCTCTCATTGAAGATCAGGGGTCACATGCTCAGGTACTGCAGCAGCTCCTATTGGTCCGCCAGGTGGGTCCTGTGACTACTTGTGCTCTGGAACAAGTTTCATTGGTCCTTGTTTCTGGCAGGTCCTGTAGCTGTTACTATAAAAGATTAGCATGGCTGGGCCGCCATGCGCTAGTATCAATCGTCATATGCTTTGCGCCAGTGTGGTCATGCGTGTGTGTGGTTAGGGCCCGGCTGAAATAAGCCCCTAGAATACTGACTTAATCGGTGAGGATTTTGGTATGCTAGCTGGTCAGGGTCGGTGTCCTAGATGCCCTAGATTTCCGGCATAACCGATGAGGAGTTTGATTGCCGTATTCAGGGCTGGCGTTCAGACGCCATAGATTGCGGGTGTCTCCCGCGAGGACATTAGCGCATGATCACGTTCTATGTTCGCTTAGCAGTCAACTGTGTACCTGGGTGCCTGACAGGACACAGAAGTTTGTCTCAGTGGCTCTGTGACGTAAAAGGGTTCGCTTTCAACGCTAGACAGTGCCCTAGCATGTTTATTTTGCTACTCAGTGGTGTTAAGTGAGTTCGCACACATCGCCATACAGTGCTGCGGCACTCCTTCTAGAGGCTCTGTGGAATAACAGAGTTCGCACATATTGCCTCAGCGCGTTATGGCGTTTATTTTGGCAACTCTGCGGGATAACAGAGTTTGCTTCTTGCGCCATTTTACTAGCAGCAGGCGCCACCTGCACGGTGGACCCCTGGCTGCAAACGCACCTCTTTACATCATATATTTGGTGTGTTCCGCAGACCCTAACAAAATACTAGCGCCAGGGTCTGGCTAGTAAAATGGCGGATGACCAGCGTCTACCGCAGTACATACAGCAGCTGGAGGGTAGGTTGGCGGCTCTTGAGCGCACAACCTCAGCTGTGGATGTTACCACAGTCGCTGTTCAGGCTGCTAGCGTGGCTGCAGCCAGTTTGTCCTCTGCCACCTCTGCCCCTACATTATCCCACCTCCCGCTTCCTGACAAGTTTGCCGGTGACAGCAAGCAATGTCGGGGATTCGTGAGTCAGTACTCTATACAGCTTGAGCTTCTGGCTGCACGTTTCCCCATGGATCTGGCACAAGTGGGTTTTGTACTGTCTCTACTCTAGGGCAGAGCGTTGGAGTGGGCAACACCGCTGTGGGAGTGCGACAATCGTGTGGTGCGGAGTGCTTCTCGGTTTTTGGAGGCTCTGAAAAAGGTCTTTTTAGGACCTCAGGTCACGCACGATATGGCACTCCAACTGCTGGCAATGTCACAGGACTTGTTCATGGTCAGCCAGTTCTCAGTCCAATTTCGGACTTTGGCCTCTGAATTAGAGTGGCCAGATAAAGTTCTTATTCCAGTGTTCTGGAGAGGACTGGCAGACCATGTAAAGGACACTTTGGCTACCAGGGAGATTCCTGCCACACTGGAGAAACTCATTTCTATATCTACCCGCATCGACCTCCGTTTTTTTCACGAGCGGAGGTTAGAGCGGACCCAGTGTAGGCAGAGGTTTCGGCTGGCACCCACCTTTGCAAAACCTCCGGAATTTCCCGTTCGGGCGTCCGACTCCCCAGAGACTGTGGAGACTACTCGAGTGGGATCTAAGTCTCGGACCACTCGAGTATATGTGGTCTGTAGAGTGTGTCAGCAGCCAGGACATTATGCCAACCGATGTCCCCAGCGAATGAGTAAACGGTCATGTTCCGTGACCATGGGTGCAGGGTAATTAGACGAGAGGGATTTTGCTCCGAAAGAGCTCCTTAAAGGGTTAATCTCTCTAGGTTCATCCACTCTTCCTGCCAAGCTTTGTGTGGACTCTGGGGCAGAGGGGAATTTTATGTCCTCCTCCTTTGCCTCTCGCCATTGCATACCGCTGGTGACGCTCACCGAGCCAATATCGGTGAGAGTGTTGAATGGAGCAATCCTGCCCTCACAAATCACCCACCAGACTGTCTCTCTACCTCTGTCTATGTCTCCTTCACATCAGGAGAATATATCCCTTTTTGTTCTTCCTGAGGGAATAGATGAGGTTTTGTTGGGATTACCCTGGCTTCGCCACCACTCTCCCCATATTGAGTGGTCCTCTGGGAGAATACTGGGTTGGGGTGATCATTACAGAGACAGATGTCTCAGAGAGGACGTTCAGGTTTCCACAACGGAGATACCCATAGATCTTAATTCTCTTCCCAATGTTTATCGGTCATATGCGGACGTATTCTCCAAAAAGGCAGCGGAAACTCTTCCGTCTCATCGACCCTATGACTGTCCTATAGACCTCTTGCCTAGATCGGAGCCCCCTCGGGGAAGAGTGTATCCTCTCTCTCTTCCGGAGAAGGAGGCCATGTCACAATACATCCAGGAAAATCTGGCAAGAGGGTTTATTAGGAAGTCAATGTCACCATCAGGGGCAGGATTTTTCTTCGTGCAGAAGAGGAATGGAGAATTACGACCGTGTATAGACTATAGGGGTCTTAACTCCATTACCGTTAAGAACAAATATTCTTTGCCCCTAATATCTGAGCTCTTTGATAGGCTCCGGGGAGAAAGGGTATTTACTAAGCTGGATCTTCGTGGTGCCTATAACCTGATCCGCATCCGTGAGGGGGACGAATGGAAGACAGCGTTCAATACCAGAGATGGACATTACGAATATCTTGTGATGCCCTTCGGGCTCTGTAATGCTCCAGCCGTCTTCCAAGATTTCGTAAATGACATCTTCCGGGACATGCTTGCCACCTCTGTGGTAGTCTATCTGGATGACATTCTCATCTTTTCTCCAGATATGGACACCCACGGGAGACATGTTTGCAAGGTCTTCGACCTCTTGCGGGCAAATTCCTTATATGCGAAGTTGGAGAAGTGTGTGTTTGAGCAGGAGTCTTTGCCATTCCTGGGCTATATCATCTCCACTCAGGGATTAGCTATGGATCCTGCCAAACTACTGGCTGTAATGGATTGGCAAGAACCCCACTCTCTTAAAGCGGTGCAGCGCTTTATGGGGTTCATTGATTACTATCGTCAATTCATTCCCCACTTCTCTACTTTGGTTGCTCCCTTGGTAGCCTTCACCAAGAAAGGAGCCAATCCCAAATTGTGGTTAGAGGAGGTCTCCAAGGCCTTTACTTCAATCAAGTCCCATTTTGCTAGCACTCCTATCCTACATCGTCCCGAGGTTGATAAGCCTTTTATATTGGAGGTAGATGCCTCGTCCGTTGGTGCTGGAGCAGTCCTTTTTCAAAAGGATGCTCAAGGTCATAAACATCCGTGCTTCTTCTTCTCCAAGACCTTCACACCAGCGGAGAGGAATTATTCCATTGGGGATAGGGAGTTGCTAGCCATGAAGTTGGCCTTTTCCGAGTGGAGACATCTCCTGGAGGGGGATCGCTTTCCCTTCCAAGTGTTCACTGACCACAAAAATTTGGTCTATGTACAGACCGCCCAGCGGCTAAATTCCCGTCAGGCCAGATGGTCCCTTTTCATCTCCCGATTCCATTTCACCCTCCATTTTCTCTCAGGGGAGAAGAACATTCGTGCTGATGCCCTGTCTCGCTCCGTGGTGTCCTCTGAGAAGGTGGAGGAGGAGCCTCGGCTGATTGTTCCCACAGAGAACCTAAGAACTGTGGCCCCGGTTTCGCTTGAGTCTGTGCCTCCGGGCAAGACTTTTGTGCCCATCAATTTGCGACCGGAGGTACTCTCTTGGGCACACTCGTCCAGGGTGGGTGGACATTTTGGGGCAAAGAGGACATCTGAGTTGCTGGCGAGGACACACTGGTGGCCACATATGGTCCGTGACGTCAGGGAATACGTTCAGGGGTGCGTCTCCTGCGCCAAGAATAAGTCCCCTCGACAACGGCCAGCTGGGTTACTTTTTCCTTTACCGGTGGCAGACAGGCCCTGGGAGATGGTCGGGATGGATTTTGTGGTGGGCTTACCCAAGTCTCGGGGCTGCACCATCATCTGGGTGATAACCGACCACTTCTCCAAAATGGTGCACTTGGTGCCGTTACCACGGTTACTGTCTGCACGGGCCTTGGCAGCATTTTTCATTAGGCATATTTTCCGCCTACACGGTATGCCAGACAAAATTGTCAGTGTTCGAAGTCCCCAGTTTGCGTCTCGGTTCTGGAGAGAGCTGTGTCGTCTACTCAGCATTGAGCTGAATCTCTCCTCTGCATACCATCCCAAGACGAATGGGTTGGTAGAGAGGGCCAACCAGACCTTGGTCACATACTTGCGACATTTTGTCTCAGCCAGGCAGGATGACTGAGCATCCTTGCTACCGTGGGCTGAGTTCGCTCTAAATAATGCTGTGGCTGACTCCACCGGACAGACCCCATTCCTCCTGAACTACGGTCAGCATCCGCGGGTACCAGTGCCCATGCCCGTGTCTTCCGCCGATTCCAGGGTGGTAGACTGGGCTGTGGAGGCACGGGACATTTGGGACCGCACCCAGGATGCCATTCAGGCCTCCAAAGAGAGGATGAGGTCTTCGGCCGATGCCCATCGGCGCCCCGTTCCTACATTTGCTCCGGGTGACCTAGTGTGGCTCTCTGCCCGAAACATCAGGCTACGTGTAGAGTCCACCAAGTTGGCACCTCACTTTTTGGGTCCCTTTAAAGTTCTTGAGCAGGTGAACTCGGTGGTTTACCGCCTAGCCCTTCCGCCTTGCCTTGGTATCACACACACCTTTCACGTGTCCCTCCTGAAACCCGTGGCCATTTCCCGGTTTTCCAAGTCATCTGCCAGGACGTCGGGTTCATCTACCGATGATCATGAGGTGAACACCATTGTTGGGTGCAAGGTGGTACGAGGCAAAAAATTTTATTTGGTGGATTGGAGGGGTTATGGGCCTGAGGATAGGTCCTGGGAGCCTGCCGAGCATGTTCACGCTCCGCAGCTCATCGCTGCGAGGCCCAAAGAAGGGGGGCCCTAGGAGGGAGGGTAATGCTAGGGTTCGAGTTCCCGCTGCTGCACAAGGGGAGTCTCGAATCAGTCCCTCTGCGGTCCCCCATTCATCTCCATCCGCAGTGGAGCCTGCTCAGCTTAGATGTCGGTCCCAGCGTCTCGCCCAGTCCAACAGTGTGCAGAGGATTACTGCTGCTCCTCCAGGCTCTGCTATTGTGGCCAGTACTGGTTAGCGGCGAACAGATGTCTTTAGGACAAAGTCCTTGTTTTCCCCTTCTGAGCATGCCCAGAGTGAGATCTCTCATTGGAGATCAGGGGTCACATGCTCAGATACTGCAGCAGCTCCTATTGGTCCGCCAGGAAGGTCCTGTGACTACTGGTGTTCTGGAACAAGTTTCATTGGTCCTTGTTTCTGGCAGGTCCTGTAGCTGTTACTATAAAAGAGTAGCATGGCTGGGCCGCCATGCGCTAGTATCAATCGTCATATGCTTTGCGCCAGTGTGGTCATGCGTGTGTGTGGTTAGGGCCCGGCTGAAATAAGCCCCTAGAATACCGACTTAATCGTGAGGAGTTTGGTATGCTAGCTGGTCAGGGTCGGTGTCCTAGATGCCCTTGATTTCCTGCATAACCGGTGAGGAGTTTGATTGCCATATTCAGGGCTGGCGTTCAGACGCCATAAATTGCGGGTGTCTCCCGCGAGGACATTAGCGCATGATCACGTTCTATGTTCGCTTAGCAGTCAACTGTGTACGTGGGTGCCTGACAGGACACAGAAGTTTGTCTCAGCGGCTCTGTGACGTATCAGGGTTTGCTTTCAACGCTAAACAGCGCCCTAGCGTGTTTATTTTGCGACTCAGTGGTGTTAAGTGAGTTCGCACACATCGCCATAAAGTGCTGTGGCACTCCTTCTAGCGGCTCTGTGGAATAACAGAGTTCGCACATATTGCCTCAGCGCGTTATGGCGTTTATTTTGGCGACTCTGCGGGATAACAGAGTTCGCTTCTTGCGCCATTTGATCCAATACCTACCCGACTGCTTGTGAAGAGGCAATAGTATGAACTTAGAGGCAGACTGCCTGAAAAGTAAATAAAGTACTATGATATATGTTAACCCTATAGTGTCATCATTTTGTAGGTATAGTTAAGGTGTTAATAGCATAAAAGTATATTGAGGTACCTTTAGAGGAGAGAGTCCCTCTATGTTCCTTTCTGATAGGCTTCTATATGATAATCCCCTATTTGGGCCTATGGTAAAAAGTTATAGGATCAAAAGGCCATAATCATATTGAATGAAAATATATATGAGATAAACTCACTTTTACCTTTAATGGGATCCAAGTATAAGAATAATAGGCCAGGACGGCTCTAAATATTACCTAAAATTAGCAAAAATGTGCCTAGATTAAACTATATGCATAAATAGTGCAGTATCATGTACATATAAATCATAAAGTCCGATATAAGGGCGTCATAATGGCGGTTTATTTCACAGAGTGGCAATTAAACCACTATGTATATATGCATATGGATAAGTGGAGGGTTAGTGAATGCATTGGTGGCAGTGTGTCTGCCAAACTAATGTACTCCCAGTAAAAATAAGTCCCACACGGTGGTGAAAAATACATTGGTGGCAGTGAGCTTAAACATACTTACTGGGCAGGAGGAGGAAGAAGCGCTGGTCTCTCTTTGCCTGACGCGGTGTCCATCACTTGTCAGTGGCAGAGACCGCGCATTCCTGCGCCTTAAATGGAGAAGGGGGCGGGGCGGTACAACGTGACGGTGTGACATCACAGGAAGTGGCGTTTGCTTTCCATCTGGCTTGCATTCCACTTGCCTGGCGCTGAGGAAGCATCAGGACAGTAATAATCATAGTTTAGAATCATTGTTGGAGGAATACATGAAGGGAAGTAATTATGTGCGGCTGGTAATAAAATTATATGTCCGGTTAATAGGTAAGAAAAAGGGGGGGGAGGGAAGGAAAAAGAAGGAAAAAAGAAATATTTTGAGCAAGTGAAATTTATTAAAGATCGAATTTACATATAAGAAAATATAAACAAAAGGGTGCTGGAATGCAGTCGGGTAGGAGGGGTCCAAGGGTGTGGGTTCTAGATGAGAGACTCAATATAATCGACTCTGTAACAAAAGGAGTACAGAGTTAGTAAAAGAATTACAAACGTCTCAAACGGTACATATTATGCTGGAAAGATGCAAAAATGACAATGACCAAAAGCACACAGCAAGGGCAACTAAGGATTTGCTCCATAAGAAGCATTTCAAGGTACTATAGTGGCCTAGACAAATTCCAGACCTGAACTCAATAGAACATTTTTGGAGTGAGTAGAAACTCAATGTTGCCCAGCGACAGTCCCAAAACCTGAAAAATCTGGAGGAAGATATGTATGAAGGAATACGACAGGAATGTGAAGGAGCTGCAGCGTATGCAAACTTGGTCAACGTTTGACTTCTGAAATTGAAAACAATTTTTCTGTACCAAATATTAAGTTCTGCATTTCTATTGTATCAAATACTTGTTTCATGCAATAAAATGCTAATTAATTATGTAAAAATCATACAACGTGATTTTCTGGATTTTTTTAAGGTTTTGTCTCTTACAGTTAAAGTGTACCTACAATAATAATTACAGACCTCTCCAAAAAAAAAAAACTTGCAAAATCGTGTATCAAATACTTATTTTCCCCACTGTATCTATGTGGTGACCAAATAATAATCAATTAATGCAATACATTGAAAACAGGAGTGAAAACAAGATCAGGAAGGGGGGGGCTTGTCCTAACATTTTCCCTCAATTATGCACCCTAAAGATAAGCCCTGCCTGACCACAGAGATTGGCACCCTAGATAAGGCACGCAAGTTATGGCGACTCCGCTCACCATCGTGTACCTGAAAAGAGGACAAATCATCTAACAATATGGAGCCAAAGTCAGTGTTATCCTGCCTAATACATAGTAAGGTGTATATATAACTCCCACATAGATATACAGTATGTAAAAGTGTTTGTTGGATAGGAATTACCAAGTTTATTTCCTTTTTCTTTTAATAGTATTGTTAAAGGTGTAACACCAGGTTCCCTCCATGCCTCTGCTCCTCCCTCCCAGCATGACAAAACATATAATTTTAATAATTGAGTTTTTTTTCACCTAGTTAGAAATTCCCTGTTTCCCTTACATAATTGATATACTGTAAGTCTATCAAATGTAGGAATTATCGTGCCATTTTCGCCCAGCCCTGACAAAGTGAGTGGAGCTGGGGCAGGATGGGGGCATGGCACAAATCTCATTCCAACAGGAACTGGAGTAAGTGCACACAGAGGAAAAGGCCACTGATCAGGCGTTCCTGATTACAGCTTTTCATGAATCAGGAGTAGGGATGAGTGATATTGCCAGAAATCGTATCGGAATTCCGATTTCCGATATTGGAAAAATATCGGATATCGGAATTTCCGATTTCCGATCTCAATGCAAGTCAATGGGAGAAAAAAATCGGAATTACAAAATGAACCACTACAATGCTATATAATGGATAAAATGGAGGGGAAACACCTCAGGATAATGGGGAAAGAGTATGCAGAGGCAGAGGAGCAAAAAAATCGCTAGAAAAATGCACAGAGCGAAAACTGTAGCAGGAAAACTGGTCGCCATCTTCTAATTCAATTGCCGGCTTTTGTGAAATTACAGAACCACTCGACATGAAATGACTCATGGTTTACATACAGTTAACCATGTCATTTCATGTAGTTTGATATATGGTTTTCACTAACAATTACATGAGTGTATGTGTGCAAAATTTCACACATGTAGGGGTTAATTAAAGGTGTAAATTTGTTGAAAAAAATTCAACAAATTTACACCTTTAATTAACCCCTACCTGTCTGAAATTTTGCATCCATACACTCATGTAATTGTTAGTGAAAACCATATATAAACTACATGAAATGACATGGTTAATTGTATGTAAACCATGAGTCGTTTCATGTCGGGTCTGTAATTTCACAAAAGCCGGCAATTGAATTAGCGACTATTATACTATGTAGAAGTGCATGACATATATATATATATATATATATATATATATATATATATATATATATTTGTGTCACAATGACATGTACAGTCAGGACCAGAACTATTTGGACAGTGACACAATTTTCGCGAGTTGGGCTCTGCATGCCACCACATTGGATTTGAAATGAAACCTCTACAACAGAATTCAAGTGCAGATTGTAACGTTTAATTTGAAGGGTTGAACAAAAATATGTGTTAGAAAATGTAGGAATTGTACACATTTCTTTACAAACACTCCACATTTTAGGAGGTCAAAAGTAATTGGACAAATAAACATAACCCAAACAAAATATTTTTATTTTCAAAATTTTGTGGCGAATCCTTTGGAGGCAATCACTGCCTTAAGTCTGGAACCCATGGACATCACCAAACGCTGGGTTTCCTCTTCTTAATGCTTTGCCAGGCCTTTACAGCCGCAGCCTTCAGGTCTTGCTTGTTTGTGGGTCTTTCCCTCTTAAGTCTGGATTTGAGCAAGTGAAATGCATGCTCAATTGGGTTAAGATCTGGTGATTGACTTGGCCATTGAAGAATGTTCCACTTTTTTGCACTCATGAACTCCTGTGTAGCTTTGGATGTATGCTTGGGGTCATTATCCATCTGTACTATGAAGCGCCGTCCAATCAAGTTTGCAGCATTTGGCTGAATCTGGGCTGAAAGTATATCCCGGTACACTTCAGAATTCATCCGGCTACTCTTGTCTGCTGTTATGTCATCAATAAACACAAGTGACCCAGTGCCATTGAAAGCCATGCATGGCCATGCCATCACGTTGCCTCCACCATGTTTTACAGAGGATGTGGTGTGCCTTGGATCATGTGCCGTTCCCTTTCTTCTCCAAACTTTTGGCTTCCCATCATTCTGGTACAGGTTGATCTTTGTCTCATCTGTCCATAGAATACTTTTCCAGAACTGAGCTGGCTTCTGGAGGTGTTTTTCAGCAAATTTAACTCTGGCCTGTATATTTTTGGAATTGATGAATGGTTTGCCTCTAGATGTGAACCCTTTGTATTTACTTTCATGGAGTCTTCTCTTTACTGTTGACTTAGAGACAGATACACCTACTTCACTGAGAGTGTTCTGGACTTCAGTTGATGTTGTGAACGGGTTCTTCTTCAGCAAAGAAAGTATGCGGCGATCATCCACCACTGTTGTCTTCCGTGGGCTCCCAGGTCTTTTTGGATTGATGAGTTCACCAGTGCTTTCTTTCTTTCTCAGGATGTACCAAATTGTAGATTTTGCCACTTCTAATGTTGTAGCAATTTCTTGGATGGGTTTTTTCTGTTCTTGCAGCTTAAGGATGGCTTGTTTCACCTGCATGGAGAGCTCCTGTGACCACATGTTTCCTTCACAGCAAAACCTTCCAAATGCAAACACCACACCTCAAATCAACTCCGGCCCTTTCATCTGCTTAATTGAGAATGACATAACAAAGGGATTGCCCACACCTGTCCATGAAATAGCCTTGGAGTCATTTGTCCAATTACTTTTGGTCCCTTTAAAAACAGGGTGGCACATGTTAAGGAGCTGAAACTCCTAAACCCTTCATCCAATTTTAATGTGGATACCCTCAAATGAAAGCTGAAAGTCTGAACTTCAACTGCATCTGATTTGTTTTGTTTCAAATTCATTGTGGTAATGTCTAGAACCAAAATTAGATAAATGTTGTCTCTGTCCAAATATTTATGGACCTAACTGTATATATATATATATATATATATATATATATATATATGAGGTGTAAATTCATAGAAAAAAAAAGTGTGGGCTCCCGTGCTATTTTCTGAACCAGACAAACAAAGCCAGCGAGTGGGCAGATAATATCAGCCTAGGGAGGGTGCATTTATTTAGTGCCCCCCCTGGCTACTAACATCTGCCCCCAGCCACCCCAGAAAAGGCAAATCTATAATTAGATTCACCCTTTCTGGCACTTTGCCCGTCTATTCCCATTGCCCTGTAGCAGTGGCGAATGGGTTAATAATGGGTTAAAGCCACCTTGCTATTGGATGGTGACTTTATGCCAGGTTAATAATTGAGAGTTGTCAATTAGACAACTATCAATTATTAATCCTATTGTATGAAATGGTTAAAAAAAAAGTCACACACACATTAATGAAAAATCATTTTAATGAAATAAATACACAGTTTTTGACCATCTTTTATTTTACTGGTAATCCTCGATTCCCTTGTTCTCCTGAAATAAAAATAAAATAATAAAGCAACGATATTCTTACCTATCTGACGCACAGTCAGGTCCCCCGATGTAATCCTTCTGAAAGGGTTAACGTTTACTGCAGGGACCGCAGCTAATGCTGCCAACCTTGCAGTAAACCCCCGAATGAATGAGTTCCTCCCCAGCTGACAGGAGAGGAAGTGATTAGTGTGGAAAGCTTAATTGATTGCTTCCCACTTTCACTTCAGGTCAGCCGGGACACCGCACAGCATCAGTGACGTCAGAGGGAATCTCGGCTGACCTGAAGTGAACTGATTAGCAAAAATAGGGGATACCCTCAAAAAAAAAATTGCGTGGGGTCCCCCTATTTTTGCTAACCAGCCAGATGAAGCAGACTACTGAGGCATGGTATTTCAGGCTGTTATCCATGAACCTTGCAAAGCCTGATAATACAAGGCCACAGCAGTCTGCTTATCTTGGTTGGTTAACAAAAATAGGGGATCCCCTCGAAAAAAAATGGCGTGGGGTCCCCCTATTTTTGTTAACCAGCCAAGTAAAAAGCAGACTGCTGCAGCCTGGTATTAAAAGACTATCAAGGCCCATGGATTTTGGCCCTCAACAGCCTAAAAATAGCAGCCTGCAGCAGCCCCACAATTGGCGCATCCAAAGATGTGCCAATTGTGGCACTTTACCTGGCTCTTCCCACTTGCCCTGTAGCGGTAGGGTTAATGTCACCTTTGATTGAACGGTGACAATAAGCCTAGTTAATAATGGAGAGGAGTCAATAAGACACCTATCCATTATTAATCATAAAGTTTGTAAATGTTTAAAAAAGGCACAGGCAGAATAAAGTCTTTTAATGAAATAATACACAACACAGTTTTCATTATACAAATACTCCCTGTCCGACGTAGTCCAAAATCACGAGTGTCCCACAACGAGTCCAGCTCTGCTACATCTGGATGCCAGGCTGAGCCTGACATCCCAACACAGAGAGCTGCTTACCGGAGGAGATTCCCCGGCGTGACGTCATCTGTGTTTCTCACAGCCAGCTGTCGCGAGAGTACAGCTGGCTGAGATTACCCAGTACATCTCGGCCAGCTGTACTCTCGTGACAGCTGGCCGTGAGAAATACAGATGGCATCACCGCCGGGGAATCTCCACCGGTAAGCAGCTCTGCTACATCTGGATGTCAGGCTCAGCCTGGCATCCAGATGTAGCAGAGCTGGACTCGTCGTGGGACACTCGTTATCTTGGACTACGTCGGACAGGGAGTATTTGTGTTGGTTTGTTATTTTTGCTTTTTTACAGGAGATCGATGGCATTGCAGGATGAGCGTGCAACAAAAATAATGAAAACTGTGTTGTGTTTTATTTAATTAAAATACTTTATTCTGGCTGTGTAGTTTTTTAAACATTTTCAACCTTTATGATTAATAATGGATCGGTGTCTTATTGACGCCTCTCCATTATTAACTGGGCTTATTGTCACCGTTCAATCAAAGGTGACATTAACCTCTTATTACCCCACTTGCCACCGCTACAGGGCAAGTGGGAAGAGCCGGGTAAAGTGCCACAATTGGTGCATCTTTTGATGCGCCAATTGTGGGGCTGCTGCAGCCTGGTATTTTTAGGCTGTTGAGGGCCAAAATCCATGGGCCTTGACAGTCTTTTAATACCAGGCTGCAGCAGACTGCTTTTTACTTGGCTGGTTAACAAAAATAGGGGGACCCCCACGCCATTTTTTTTTTGAGGGGATCCCCTATTTTTGTTAACCAACCAAGATAAGCAGACTGCTGTGGCCTGGTATTATTAGGCTTGCAAGGTTCATGGATATTGGATCCTTAACAGCCTTAAATACCATGCCTCAGTAGTCTGCTTCATCTGGCTGGTTGACAAAAATAAGGGGACCCCACGCCATTTTTTTTTTTGAGGGGATCCCCTATTTTTGCTAATCAGTTCACTTCAGGTCAGCCGGGATTCCCTCTGACGTCACTGATTCTGTGCGGTGTCCCCGGCTGACCTGAAGTGAAAGTGGGAAGCAATCAATTAAGCTTTCCACACTAACCACTTCCTCTTCTGTCAGCTGGGAGAGGAACTCATTCATTTGGGGGTTTACTGCGAGGCTGGCAGCATTAGCTGCAGTCCCTGCAGTGAACATTAACCCTTTCAGAAGGATTACATCGGGGGACCTGACTGAACATCGGATAGGTAAGAATAATGTTGCTTTATTATTTTATTTTTATTACAGGTGAACAAGGGCTTCGAATGGATTTACCTGAAAAATAAAATATGGTCAAAAACTTTCATTATTTCATTAAAATGATTTTTAATTAAAGTGTGTTTGTTTTATTTTTATTTCATACAATAGGATTAATAATTGATAGTTGTCTAATTGACAGCTCTCAATTATTAACCTGGCTTAAAGTCACCTTCCAATAGCAAGGTGGCTTTAACCCATTATTAACCCATTCGCCACCGCTACAGTGCAATGGGAATAGACGGGCAAAGTGCCAGAAAGGGCGAATCTAATTATAGATTTGCCTTTTCTGGGGTGTCTGGGGGCAGATGTTAGTAGCCGGGGGGGCAAAAAAAATGGTCCCTCCCTGGGCTATTATTATCTGTCCCCACTCGCTGGCTTTCCCTGTCTGGTTGAGAAAATAGTGCGGTAGCCCACGCATTTTTTTTCAACGAATTTACACCTTTAATTAACCCCTACATGTGTGAAATTTTGCACACATAGACTCATGTAATTGTTAGTGAAAACCATATATCAAACTACATGAAATGACATGGTTAACTGTATGTAAATCATGTGTCATTTCATGTCGGGTGGTTCTGTAATTTCACAAAAGCCGGCAATTGAATTAGCGGCTATTTTACAATGTAGAAGTGTAATGAACTATAAATATATATATATATGTCACAATGACATGTATATATAATATATATATATATATATATATATATTTCTGTGTGTATCTATCTAGTCAGCAATTCTTCTGCTCCTGTGGAGCGCTCAGAGGCTGAAGGATTATTATGGGATTTCCGATTTCCGATGTGAAAAAAATATCGGAATCAGAATTCCGATATAGCAAATATCGGGCCGATTTCCGATATTGCAATATCGGAAAGCTCATCCCTAATCAGGAGTGTTTGACTCCAGCACATTCCCGAGACAAAACTAGCAATACCAGTCTTGATGAATCAGCCCTTTGTCTTAATGCACATATTGTCTAAGGTCCAGATTGCAGTTCAGTCAAGAAAAATATCTGCATGAAGTATGTAATGCATATTAGCACAGTATATGTGTGGGTCTCTTCTAGGTACCAAAGTTTCCTCCTAAACTCCAGAACCATACCACTCATTTTATTATGTTGTATCACGTTGGCTCTAGTATACAGTTGGGAAAATAAATATATGATACACTGCCAATTTTGCACATTTTCCTACACAGAAAGAATGGAGAGGTCTGTAATTTTTTTATTGTAGGTATACTTCAACTTTGAGAGACAGAATCTTAAAAAAATACAGAAAATCACATTGTATTATTTTTACAAAATTAATTAGCATTTTATTGCATGAAATAAGTACTTGATACAATAGAAAAACAAGAAACCTAATAGTTGGTACAGAAACCTTTGTTTGCAATTGCAGAATACAGACTTTTCCTGTAGCTCTTGACCAAGTTTGCACACAGTGCAACAGGGATTTTGGCACACTTCTCCATGGATCTTCTCCAGATCTTTCAGGTTTCGCTGGCTGTCACTGGGCAAGATTGAGTTTTAGCTCCCTCCAAAGATTTTCTATTGGGTTCATGTCTGGAGACTGGCATGACCACTCCAGGACCTTGAAATGCTTCTTATGGAGCCACTTCTTTGTTGCCCTGGCTGTGTATATTGGGTCATTTGCATTTTGGAAGACCCAGCCATGACCCATCTTCAATGCTCTTACTGAGGAACAAGGTTCTTAGCTAAAATCTTGCAAAACATGACCCCGGATCCATCCTCCCTTCAATACAGTACAGTCGTCCTGTCCTCTTTGCAGAAAAGCACCCCCAAAGTTTGTTTTGTGCACTGCTTCACGGTTCTGACAGTGTTCATGGGGTTGTACTTATCCTTCTTCTTTCTCAAAACTCAGCAAGTTTAATTGATACTAAAAAGTTCAATTTTGGTCTCATGACCTCCCATGCCTCCTCTGGATCATCCAGATGGTCATTGGCAAACTTCCAATGGCCTGAACATGTGCTGAAGTGAGCAAGGGGACCTTACGCATCCTGCAGGATTTTAATCCATGATAGCATAGTGTTACTAATGGTAATGTTTGAGACTGTGGTCCTAGTACTCTTCAGGTGATTGACCAGCTCCGACCATGCAATTCTGGGCTGATTCCTCACATGTCTCAGAACTGTACTTAACCCACGAAGCGAGATCTTGCATGGAGCCCGAGACTGAGAAAGATTGACAGTCCTCTTCTGTTTCTTTCTTCCATTTATGAATAATTCTGCCAACAGTTGTTGCCTTCTCACCTAGCTGTTTTCCTATTGTCCTGTAGCTCATTTTAGCCTTGTGCAGCTCTACACTTTAGTCCAATTTAGTTAGTTAGTTAATTTTGTTCCTGGTGTCCTTAGACAGCTGTCTGGTCTTGTCCATGGTAGACAGGATGGAGTGTGATGGATTGAGTGTGTGGATATGTGTCTTTTATACAGCTAATGAGTTCAAACAAGTGCAATTAATACAGGTAATGAGTGCAGATTAGGAGGGCTTCACTAACAGAGCTGTGAGAGCCAGAATTCTTGCTGGTTGGTAGGTGTTCAAATACTTATTTCATGCAATAAAATGCAATTTAATTATGTAAAAATCATACAATGTGATTTTCTGTTATTTTTCGATTCTGTCTCTCATAGTTGAAGTGTACAGTACAGACCAAAAGTTTGGACACACCTTCTCATTCAAAGATTTTTCTGTATTTTCATGACTATGAAAATTGTAGAATCACACTGAAGGCATCAAAACTATGAATTAACACATGTGAAATTATACATTACACTTTACAAAAAAGTGTGAAACAACTGAAAATATGTCTTATATTCCAGGTTCATCAAATTAGCCACCTTTTGCTTTGATTACTGCTTTGCACGCAGAAAAGGTGAACGGCTGGACTCTACATGCCTAGTTCCCACCGTGAAGCATGGAGGAGGTGGTGTGATGGTGTGGGGGTACTTTTCTGGTGACACTGTTGGGGATTTATTCAAAATTGAAGCGGTGAGCGGTCCAGCTCACCCCAAACCATTTCGATTGAGTTCAGGTCTGGTGACTGTGGAGGCCAGGTCATCTGGCGTAGCACCCCAACACTCTGCTTCTTGGTCAAGTAGCCCTTACACAGTCTGGAGGTGTGTTTGGGGTCATTGTCCTGTTGAAAAATAAATGATGGTCCAACTAAACGCAAACCGGATGGAATAGCTGTTATGATCTGCTACAAGCACTAAGGAAAGGTGGGAATTCTGTCCCTACAATAGGACTGAGCTGGATCCCTACGATGTAACGGGGGACCTGATCCTGCGACCAGACCCGCTAAAGTCCTCAGCTAGTCTGAACGAAGACCTATAGTTGCGAGGGAGGAATCCCTACAAGATCTAGGGACTGGGTGAAAAGGTGGACACCTCCTGACAGAAAGTGTAGCAGGGAATATAAAACAGAAAACAAATACTAAGAGATCCTAAGATCAAGCAAAACTGACAGAGTAAGGCACCTAAGCACCTGGCTAGCTTAAGGGTAGATAATACAATGAAGTCCAGCAAAGCCAGAAGGGCGGAGCCAGACTAAATAGGGAAAAAAGGTCATGTGACCAGCAAACTGAAACAAAATCTAACAAGAGGGTTCTAACAGTACCCTCCCTTCTAAGAGGATCCTCCGGATCCTCTAGGACTTAGGCTTATCCGTAAACCTCTTGTGAAACGCTCTGACAAGTCTAGACGCAGAAACATCATCCGCCCTCACCCATGAGTTATCCTCGGGTCCATAACCCTTCCAAGCGACGAGGTACTGCAAACTCCCTCTATACCGTCTAGAATTTAGGATGCGGGAAATCTCATATTGCCCGTCCTCCACCACCAGGTGAACAGTGGCCGAGACGTCTCCATCTGAGACCTCAGCTTTTTTCAAGAGAGAAACATGAAACACCGGATTAATCTTCCAGGAGGTAGGAAGCTCCAACTTAACAGCAGATTGGTTAATAACCTGAAGCACCTTAAAGGGCCCTACAAACTTGGGACCCAATTTCTTAGACGGAATCCTCAAGCGCAGATTCTTAGAGGACAACCAAACCATGTCACCAATAGCAAACAAAACCTCTAGTCGCTTTCTATCAAAATACACTTTGGATCTATTGTTAGCCTCCTGAAGATTACCACGTACTTCAGTCCAAACTCTCTCCAAAACACCAGAAAAATTCTCCTCTTCAGGTACAGCCGATCCCAACTTGGAAAATTACCCAAAAGAGGGATGTCTCCCAGTACAACAAAAAAAGGCGAACAACCAGCAGAAGCGGATGTATGATTGTTAAGAGCAAACTCAGCAAGTGGCAGAAACTCAGACCACCCCTCTTGATTATCAGTCACAAAACAACGCAAGAACTGCTCAACATCCTGGTTTTTCCTTTCTGTCTGGCCATTAGACTCAGGATGATATCCGGATGAAAACGACAAATGAACTCCCAACCTGTCACAAAAGGCGCGCCAAAAACGAGCCACAAACTGAGGTCCCCTATCAGAAACAATGTCAGTAGGAACACCATGTATTCTGACTATTTCCTTGACAAAGGCCTTAGCGAGAGTCTTAGCGCAGGGCAGTTTGATGAAAGGAACCAAGTGACACATCTTGCTAAAACGGTCCACGACCACCCAGATGACAGTGAAACACTCAGAGGGGGGAAGGTCAGTAATAAAGTCCATAGCCAAATGTGTCCAAGGTGCACTAGGGACCTCCAAAGGGCAAAGCAACCCCGCAGCAGGAGAATGAGAAGACTTAGATCTAGCACACACAGTGCATTGGCGCACCCACTTAATGACTTCCTTCTGCCATCCTGGCCACCAAAAACTGCAACCCACAAGTCTCTTGGTCTCAGAGATTCCAGGATGACCTGCCAACCGAGAGTCATGACATTCATCAAACAAATCTCTCCTCAGGGTACCAGGCACAAACAACCTCCCATGCGGCGTGTTAGATGGGGCATTCTCCTGTGCTTTAAGAATCTCATCTTCCAACACGGAGTCCAAAACAGCAATAACAACCCCCTCTTGCAAGATGTTTTCCTCCTCCTCCTCAGTACCCACCATAGGAGAAAAGCTGCGAGACAAAGCATCAGCTTTAACATTTTTAGTACCTGGGATGTAAGTAACGGTAAAATTAAACCGTGAGAAAAACAGTGCCCACCTAGCCTGACGGGCATTCAAGCGTTTGGCAGCATCAAGGTAGATCAGATTTTTTATGATCGGTGAAGACTTGAACGGGAAGTTCCGCTCCCTCCAAAAAATGACGCCAGTGTTCAAATGCGAGTTTAATTGCCAACAATTCCCGATTACCGATATCTTAATTTAGTTCAGACTCAGAAAATTTCTTTGAAAAAAAAGCACAGGGATGTACTCCATCCGTCTTTGCCTGAGACAACACCGCGCCGACCCCCACAGAAGAAGCATCAACCTCAACCAAAAATGGTTTAGTCACATCAGGCTGCGTAAGGATGGGAGCAGAGCTGAACCTCTCCTTTAGCAACACAAAAGTCTCAATGGCCTCAGTAGTCCACTGAACCGCATCAGCACCTTTCCTGGTGAGATCGGTCAGAGGTTTGGCAATCACAGAAAAATTTTTTTATGAATTTTCTATAATAATTGGCGAACCCCAAAAACCTCTGTATTGATTTCACACCAATAGGTCTAGGCCAATCCTGCACAGCTTGCACTTTCACAGGATCCATCTCAAAACCTTCACTGGAGACAATGTAGCCCAAAAAACTAAGTCTCTGTACATCAAACTCACATTTTTCTAGTTTGGCAAAAAGTGAATTATCACTCAGTAACTGTAATACTTACGCACACTCCTCCAATGAGACTCCAAATCCAGTGAATAAATCAAAATGTCATCCAAATACACAACCACATTTCTGCCGATCAAAGGTCTAAGGATGTCATTAATAAGATTCTGAAAAAATGCCGGAGCACTGGAAAGTCCAAAGGGCATGACCAGATTCTCAAAATGACCCAGTGGAGTGTTAAACGCAGTCTTCCATTCATCCCCCTCCTTCATGCGCAACAAATTGTATGCCCCTCGAAGATCAATTTTCGAGAACCACTTGGCCCCCACTAACTGATTAAACAAATCAGGAATCAATGGCAGTGGGTAAGGATTGCGTACAGTAATCTTATTAATTTCACGAAAGTCTAGACAAGGCCGTAAACCGCCGTCCTTTTTGTTTAACAAAAAAAAATCCAACCGCCACAGGAGATTTGGAAGGCCTAATGTGACCGGCGGCCAAGCTTGTCTGTATGTATTCCTCCAAAGCCTTTCTCTCAGGAATAGTCAAATTAAATAAACGACTTTTAGTAAGAGTCGCTCCAGGGACAAATTCAATTGCACAATCATAATCTCTATGAGGAGGCAATACCTGCGATTCCTTATCAGAAAAAACTTTCCAAAAATCCTGAATAGGTACAGGTAACTCCCCCTTAACTACAGCAGCAATACGCCCGTTACAACACTTGTCATAACACTTAGGACTCCAGGACTTAATTTCATTGGTAGACCAATCCAGTACCGGATTATGCAATTTTAACCAGGGTAACCCCAAAATCACTGGTGAGGGCAAATTATTCAAAACTACCAAATCCAAATTCTCTTGATGAACACCGTTAATAGTAAGAGGAAATTCACAGATATGGTGAGTAACATTTTTCAAATGAGAACCATCCACAGACACCACATTAATAGGAGAAGATAGAAGTTTGGGTTTTAATTTTAGTTTTTCCAAAAATTTCCCATCAATCACATTGAGAGTTGAACCACAATCCACAAATACCCGAAACTCCATTAATTCCTCCTCAACATCAGTGGTAGCAGAAAGAAAGACACCTTTATTGTTTAAACAAGCTATGCGGTCAAAACTGACCTAATTTTTTTTTCTCTTTTATTCATTCGAAGCGCACAGTTCTTAATGAAATGCTCAGATTTACCACAGTAGAAACACAAATCTTGAGCAAATCTGCGTTCTTTTTCCGAGAGTGAGGTGTCATTGCTCCAATTTCCATCGGCTCTGCAATGTCAGTACATTCCTTCTCCAAACTTGGAGCTGACAAGGCAGATTTACTCTCATTAACCCTTGCACACAGTCTCCTATCCACCCGTATGGCTAATTGCATAGCCTCTTGCAAGTTACCAGGTATGGGATAAGCAATCAGCAAATCTTTAACCCTTTCACTTAACCCTGCAAGAAATAAATTTTCAAAGCTGAATTGTTCCAGCCCACCTGAGCGGACCACCTTCGGAAGTGAGTACAATTTTTTCCACATTACCTGATCCCTGTCTCAAACGTCTCAATTCTGTCTCAGCTGATGAAACACGATCCGGATCGTCATACAATAACCCCAAAGCAGAAAAAAAACTATCCACTGATCTAAAGCATGGATCACTAGGCTGCAGAGAAAAGGCCCAGTCCTGAGGTTCTTTGCGCAAAAGTGACATTATGAACCCTATGCGCTGTGATTCATCACCAGAGGATCTGGGTCTCAAACGGAAATACAACAAGCAAGCATTTTTAAAAGAAAAAAAATCTTGTTGTTCACCAAAAAATAAATCAGGCAAACGTACCTTTGGCTCCACGAAATCAGCTCCAGAACAACTACTCACGTGTTGCTGGATTTCAGCCACCACCAGAGAGAGTCGCTGCAGGTGTTGAGCCAAATCCTGAACCGACACCATAATAGAAACTGAAAATCTTTCCTTAGAGATTTTTTTTTTTTTTCTTTGGCTGGACTTACTGTTATGATCTGCTACAAGCACTAAGGAAAGGTGGGAATTCTGTCCCTACAATAGGACTGAGCTGGATCCCTACGATGTAACGGGGGACCTGATCCTGCGACCAGACCCCTAAAGTCCTCAGCTAGTCTGAACGAAGACCTATAGTTGCGAGGGAGGAATCCCTACAAGATCTAGGGACTGGGTGAAAAGGTGGACACCTCCTAACAGAAAGTGTAGCAGGGAATATAAAACAGAAAACAAATACTAAGAGATCCTAAGATCAAGCAAAACTGACAGAGTAAGGCACTTAAGCACCTGGCTAGCTTAAGGGTAAATAATACAATGAAGTCCAGCAAAGCCAGAAGGGTGGAGCCAGACTAAATAGGGAAAAAAGGTCATGTGACCAGCAAACTGAAACAAAATCTAACAAGAGGGTTCTAACAATAGCATGCTGCTGCAAGATGCTGTAGTAGCCATTCTGGTTCACTATGCCTTCAATTTTGAATAAATCACCAACAGTGTCACCAGCAATGCACCCCCACACCATCACACCACCTCCTCCATGCTTCACGGTGGGAACCAGACATGTAGAATCCATCCGTTCACCTTTTCTGCGTGCAAAGCAGTAATCAAAGCAAAAGGTGGCTACTTTGAAGAACCTAGAATATAAGACATATTTTCAGTTGTTTCACACTTTTTTGTAAAGTGTAATGTATAATTCCACATGTGTTAATTCATAGTTTTGATGCCTTCAGTGTGATTCTACAATTTTCATAGCCATGAAAATACAGAAAAATCTTTGAATGAGAAGGTGTGTCCAAACTTTTGGTCTGTACTGTACCTACAATAAAAGTTACAGACCTCTCCATTCTTTGGAGGTAGTAAAACTTGCAAAATTGGCAGGGTATCACATACTTATTTTCACCACTGTATGTGTCTGAAATATGGTAAATAGATTGTGAACCTCACTGGGGAAAGGGATTGATATGAACAGTAATCACTATACACTGCTGTTGAATATACTAGCAATAAAAAAACAACTAAAATAAATGGATCTTGTATTTTATCTACCAGATAATGCAAGTTTCGCGCAATAATTTGTTTGGTACGTGTGCTATTCGTTACTTTTACAGCTAAATCATGAATTACAATCAATGTGCCTTTTCAGATTTTTTTTTAAAACTTAACACTGTACTTATTGTGATACGATCTTGAAGATAGGAATACCATTTTAAGGCCTTGCCCACAGTGATCAGTTGCAGAGCTACTATGCACTTGTTGGACCTGTGTTGTGAAGCTCCACAAGGGATCACATCGGCAGGATAAGCCATCAATATTATAGTATCAGACAAATTCTTTAACAGTTAAAATCAATCAGGAGTGCTACAAAAAGTCACTGAGGAGCCAAAGCCTTTATGACACATACGGAAATAAAACAAATATATTTAAGGGAGTTTCACGGTCAGATACCTGCGTGTTGGCGCTGTGCGTGGCCAGCGCAAACACGCAGCTCAGATGTTACAGCATAGTGGAGGGATTTCAAGAAATCCCATCTCCCTATGCTAACAATACGCAGTGCAAACCTGCGTAACGGACATGCGGCGCGTCTTTTTAGACTGCAGCATGTCCTCGATTGCGCGACGGTGCGTCGCCGCAACAGAATATTACACAGGCTATGTAGCCTGCGCTCTTTCCGGATGTGTTCGGAGGTGTCCTGACCATCCGAAAGATGCGCGCATAAGGGGCGGGCTTAGCGGAGCGGAATTTCCGCTCCGTCCAAGCGCTTGGTCGGACCGTGGAACCACAGCCTAAGCTTAGCTTAGTTACTATGATGTGTCCTTAATATGTTTTTTTTGGATAACAGAAGACCGCAGTGTGTGGGTTGTTGAGGAACATGCTATTGTCACAATCTACCATATGTCTTGTTGACTGAGAAATACTGAATGAAATAATTATCTGAAATATTTCAGAGTGTCTTAAAGAGAAAAATAGCTAACTCAGGATTTAAATGTCCAAAAAGGAAGGCATTCTTTAATTCTTTAATTATTTGCATTATACGCATTATACCATTTATGCATTATATGAAAATAATCTGAACCCATATTGTTTGCATTCTAAAGCTGCTTAGCTGATCAAATATAAAGATAAATATATAGAGCTACATTTCTTTAAATAGTCGGACTGACCTTTAAAGTACACTTCTAGCAAATATAGGATTTTACCTTATGCTAGATCTCTTAGGGCAAAAGCAAAAATCCTATTTTAAGGTTTGCTTTCCCCGAAAGCTGAAAAGATGGACAGAAAGTCTGAGTGATGAAATTAAAACCTGAGAAAAATCAAAGATTTTGTTCTAATTAGTGGGAAATGTGAAACTCCATGTGCCAGAACATTCTTCATTTCCAACTTGTAGATTAAATTTACGAAAATGCAAAATTACCCAGAAACAAATTCCAGCAGCCCAATTCTATATTTGTCAATGCATGACACATAATCAATTAGAAATGTAAACTGATTATTTTTGAATACGGGAAAGATGTTATTGAATATTTGTAGTAGTGAAGTAATTAAGTGACAATTATATACTAAATGAGCTTTTTATTTTATGTGCCTCTGGAAAAAAAAATTACAACACAACAAAATTAAGTACTAGTAATATTACATTGACTAATTGCATAATTTCTCACCAGTATTTCATTTCCAAGCTGGGACTGGCCAAGTAGATGTCTGCAGACACTTATTTTATTGTGCTGTTTCTGTGCATGTCAGTACAGCTACATTTCTCACTACTGTCCATGTTCTAGAAGGATATCGAGCTTTTTGCATAATGTCTAATTTTTCTTTTAACATTTTTTTTGTTGGCCTTATACTTTACATTATTTAAAAGAGATTTTTGCAAGATTTAAAATCCAGAGTGTATTTCTAGTTGATGCCTTACTATTAGAGATGAGCAACTTTGCCTCCGGAAGGGTCGAGTCGGGTTTCGGTCGGCTCAACTTTTCCAAAAGTTGAGTCGAAGGAAGTCGGTCCGACTTCAGCCGGGTTTCATCAACAGTCGCAGACCTGACCCCAATGCAAGTCAAAGGGGAATAAAAGTCGGCAGGGAGTGTAGGACAGTAAACACAACTACAGTACCCATTTCAATGCCAACGACATCAATTCTTATTACTTAAGCTTATCCACCTTTATTTACTTTACAATAATAGTAACGCATTGAAAACTGGGGGTTATTTGGCTAAAGTTGTGGGGGGGGTGCAGGACTGGCTCCAGGTTTTTGTGGGCCCCGGGCGAAAGAGTCTCAGTGGGCCCCTTTAACACATACCACAATTTATGATGCTCCGATACGGCAGAGAAATATAGGTATAGTACAATGACAAATACTTCACTTCTTACATTACATGAGTGATATCTATTGTAAATTCTACAATAGCTCAAAAACCGGACAGTATAGTCCTCCATACAGTATTATGGGCACCACATAGTGCGCCATACAGAATAATGAGCCCCATATATTGCTCCATACAGAATAATGAGCCCCATATATTGCTCCATACAGAATGGGCTCCATATAATGCTCAATGCAGAATAAGCCCCATATGTGCTTCATATGATGCTCCATATATAAAGGGCCCTATATGATGCCCCATAAATAATGAACCCCATATGATGCTCTAGTATATGATGGGCCCCATATATGATGCTCCAGTGTATTATGAGCCCCATATAATGCTCCAAATATAATGGTCCCCATATATAATGCTCCATATATGCCCATAGATGCTCCAGGAAATGGCCCCGATATAAAGCTCCAGTGTATGAATGGGCCCCATATATAATTCTCCAGTGTGTAATGCTCCCATATATTGCTCCAATCATTAAAAAACATGAAATACCTTTCCTCGCTGGGCACTGCTCTACTGTGACTCCTCAGCATCGCCATCTTTCAGCTCTCTGCACTGTGACTGTTCAGGCACAGGTTGCACAGACATCGCGCTCTCTGACCTGAATGTCACTGTCAGGAAACGCGGAAGACGTCACAGCGGTGGAGCAGGGAGAGGTAAATATTGCAAGTGCTGCGGCCCTGAGCAAGCAGGGGGGGGCACACTCGTGGGCGCTGACACTGGCACAGGGCCACTCATAGTACGCCGGTGTCTCTGACGGTGAGTGGGCCCCCCACCTGCTCAGGGCCCCGGCATTTGACCGGGTGCGCCAGGTGCTGACGTCGGCCCTGGGGGAGTAGAGCTCTGTTAGGGAGGTGGAAAAACTGGCATATTTTGAGTACAGGCTGGACGTCCAGCGGCTGCAAATGGAGGAATTGGAGAAGTCGGAGGAAGAGGAGGACAAAGCGAGCCATTTTGCTGGCAATCTATGTGTCATCAGGGGAAGGTGGTACAAAATCCTTTAAAATGCCAGGCATGGTTCATTTTAATGAAGGTGAGATCACCTACATTTTGGGTCGACAGCCGGGTCCTTCTTTCTGTCAGGATTGATCCAGCAGCACAGAAGACTCTTTCTGATAGCACACTACCAGCAGAGCAAGCAAGCTCCTGTAAGGCATATTGTGCCAATTCAGGCCAGATGTCCAGTTTACAGGCCCAGTAGTCAAAGGGGAATGAACTGTGAGAGAGAACTTTGATAGGGGAGGAGAAGTAATTTTGAACCATAGTTGACAACTGCTGTCTCCTGTCTGTTGCAATCGATTCAGTTTTACCGTCGTGTGAGCGGTACTCGAGAAATCAGTCCACAACATGGTCATGAAACCCCTGTCTCCAACGCCACTTCAGCTGTGTGCACCACGAACATCCTCTTCCATGTTGCCCAGTATGGCTCGTGGTAGAACCTGCACCGCTGCTGTGTGCTGGGAATGCCTTTAACAAATGGTTTACCAGTGTTGCGTGTTTGTTCGCCAATATTAGCTCTAGGTTCTCCTGTGGCATGATGTTCTGAAATTTGCCTTTATAGCGTGGATCGAGGATACTGGCCAACCAGTGTTTGTCATCCTTCATCATTTTGCCAATGTGGGGGTCCCTTTTTAGGATCCGCAAGACATAATCACACATGTGGGCCAATGTTTCAGGTGTCAATGATGGACTGCAATTGGAGGGTGGAGGAGCACTTTCTGCCAAATCCACATCCCTCCAGTCATGCACAAACCCTGTACCTCACCTTGGCAAGCCAACATTTTCTCTTGCCCTCTGAGAAGCATCCTCTTCCCAAAATAATCAATCACCTCATCCTCCTCCTCCTCTTCCTCTTCTTCCTTCACCTCGTCCAGGACAGTTCCCTGAGCAGAACAATGCCTGACTGTCTTCAAGGCTTCCCTCCTCCTCTCCTCAGCTGCAGATGCCTGATCCTTAATGTGCATCAAAGTTTGCATGAGCAGACGCATAAGTGGGATGCTCATGCTTATGATGGCGTCATCTGCGCTTACCAGCCGTGTGCATTCCTCAAAATATTGAAGGACTTTACAGAGGTCTTTCAGCTTTGACAACTGCACACCCGAAAACTCCATGTCTGCCCTCAAACTGCCTGCCCGTGTATCCTCCCACAATTGCATTACAGCCTGCCTCTGTTCGCACAGTCTCTCAAACATGTACATGGTGGAGTTCCACCTTGTTGCAATGGCTATGATTAGGCAGTGCTTGGGGAGGTGGAGCGATAGCTGTAACCTCTGCATACGACTGGAGTCTACTGGCGAGCGACAGATGTGCGAGCACAGTTTTCGCACCTTATGGAGCAGGGCTGGTAACTCCGGATAATTATTTATGAAGCACTGCACCACCAGGTTCAATGTGTAAGCCAGGCAAGGTATGTGACTGAGTTTTGCCAGGGCTATGGCCGCCACAAAATTATGGCAGTTTTCACTGACTACCTTGCCTGGCTCAAGATGTAGACTGCCCAGCCATGACTCAGTTTCTCGCTGCAAGTAGTCGGCCAGTACCTCAGCGGTGTGTCTGTTGTCGCCCAAAGACATCATCTTTAAAACAGCCTGCTGACACTTACCACTAGCTGTTCGATAGTGGGACACCTCGTGTGCAACACTGGTAGCTGCGGATGGAGTGCTCGTGCATCTGCGCTCTGTCGACGAGCTTTCGCTTCTGGCGGAGGAGGGTCGAATGCCTACAGCCAACTGTTGCCTATACCGTGGGCTAGGCAACACTGTCCCACCGCCGCTGTCCCTGTGGACCCTGCATCCACCACATTAACCCAGTGCGCAGTGATGGACACGTAACGGGCCTGACCATGCCTGCTGGCCCATGCATATGTTGTGAGGTGCACCTTTCCACTCACTGATTGTTTGAGTGCATGGACAATGCGGTCTTTCACATGCAGGTGGAAGGCAGGGATGGCTTTTCTAGAAAAGAAGTGCCAACTGGGTAGGTTATAGCGTGGGACAGCGTAGGCCATGAGCTCTCGGAACGCTGCGCTTTCAACTAAATGTAAGGGCATCATCTCTAATGAGATCAGTTTGGCAATGTAGGCATTCAAAGCCAGTGAGGTTTTGTAGTCCGTCCACTCTTGCAAGTGCATGGTGTTTACATGTCTAAGCATGCAACTGGTATTCAAATGTCCGCGATTTTTCCCTCAGCGAAAGGTCCTTCCGCACTTCTTACAGATAACCTTTGCCTCATCAATAGGATTTTGGTCAAAAAGGTGCCACACTGCACTCTTCCTACTATGGGAAAACTTTTCAGGGCTTGCACGCTGCGCTAATTTGACCATCTGGTCAAGCTGTCCTGCAACTCTTTTTGTTTTTTAACATGTTTTTGGACTGCTACGGGCCTGCCAGATAACCGCAGCTGGGATGTCGATGCCTGCTGTGGATCCTCCTCCTCTTCTGAGCTATTGTCAGCGGCACCCTCTTCCCCCAATGGATGCCAATCCAGGTCATCCATCACCTCCTCTTCCATTTCATCTGCACCTTCCTCTGTATCGCCATGTAAGATGGTATAGTATGCGGTAAGGGGCACCTGAGTTTCATCAGGGTCAGATTCTGGCTCAGTAGACTGCGATGGCAATGTAGTGCTCTGGGTGAATGTACCTGCAGAATCATATAGGAGTGGCTGTGTATCAGTGCACTCCATGTCATATTCATCTTGGACTGGGGAATTCAGGATTTCACTTGACAAGTTAGGCATGAAATGTGAAAAGAGCTCTAGGGAGTAATCTGAAGTGAGGCCTTCCGCATCCTTCACCTTTGGTGGGGGTGAAGGACACAAGGAAAGGTGTTGTTCCTGACCAGGAGCCTGCACTGACGACTCAGTGCTTGCAGTTTTTGAAACTTCAGAAGAGGAGGCAATAGAGCTGGAGGCTGTTTCGGCAATGTAAGCCAAAACCTGTTCCTGATGCTCCGCCTTTAAAATCGGTTTACCTACTCCCACAAAAGGGAGCCTTCCAGGCTTTCTGGAGCAAGACAATGACGCCGGCTCAACACCTCCTGCCTTAGGTGCTCTTGCGCTTTTTGCACTTCCAGCAGATGCACCACCACCACAATCAGTACCAGCCTTTTCCACCATACTTCTTCATGTTTGGGAAAATGTACCCAAAATGCCAGCAGATATATGGTACTGTATCAGAAGCGTACAGCTGTATACAGTCTAGGGATAATTGTAAATCTCCGTATATATTTCAGGAGTCAGACACAGACGCTCACAGGCTCAGTACTGATTAGACAAGAATATAAAAAGCTGAAAAAGGGTACTGTATCACAAGCGTACAGTTGTATACAGTATTGAGTTAATTTCAAACCTCCGTATATTTTTCAGGAGTCAGACACAGACGCTTTCAGGCTCAGTATGGATTAGAAAAGAATAAAAATGCTTAAAAAGGGGTACTGTATCATCAGATACCAGGTATATATAGTATAGTGAAAATATTGGAAATCTCCATAAATCACCTCTATCAGTACCAGCAGGCCCCCCCGCCCACATCCGCGGCCTCTTCCACCATACTTCCTCATGTTTGGGAAAAAGTACCAAAAATAACAGCAGATATATGGTACTGTATGAGGAGCGTACAGCTGTATACGGTGTAGGGGAAAATTTAAATCTCCGTATTTATTTCCGGAATCACACACAGACGCTCTCTCAGTATGGATTTGACCGTAATAACAGCAGATATACGGTACTGTATGAGGAGCGTACAGCTGTATATGGTGTAGGGGAAAATTTAAATCTCCCTATTTATTTCCGGAGTCACACACAGATAGTCAGCAAGTATTTGTCCGTGACACCAGCTGGTACACGGTAGTGTGTGAGGAGTGCACAGTTCTTTATGGTGTGGGAAAAAATAAATGCTCGGTAACTGTGCAGAGAAAAGAATAAAAGTATTAGTGCTGTGTAAAAAGCAGTCTGCACAGCAGTGTACACTCAGCAATACAGCTAGCAGGCAGCCTAATAACCAGCGCTGCTGCACACAAGAATATCCTCCCCTGTCACTGCACACTAACTGTACAGCACAATTGCTATCAGCACAAGCACAGAAGAACATCGCTTTACAGCCCTAACTCTCTCCCTACTGATAATCAGCGTCAGCAACCTCTCCCTACTGTGAAGATCACCAGAAGTAAAATGGAGGTCGGCGGTGAGGGCTTTTATAGACACTATGACTCCCCCCAAAGCAAGCCAATCACTGAAATGCCTTTCTCTAAGATGCTGGTGGACGCTGCTCATGTCATCTCGTTGCCCACAGTGTATGTCCTTGCGCATTGGCTGAAAAAAGGCACCTGAAAGCATTCTGGGAAATACAACTTTGGCGATTGTTTCGACACCGCATGGCCGACCTCATGCTATGGTCGGGTTTCGAGTGACGAAACTCGACTTTGGCTAAAGTCGGCGACTTTTGAATCTGACCGACCTGTTTCACTCAACTCTACTTACTATCTTTCCCTTACTATTGAGATTCCTCAGGGTTCAGTTCTAAGTACCCTCCTCTTCTCCCTATATACTGCCCCTTGCTACACACGTGGTTATTGAACCATTGAGCTGAAGGGGCATAACTAAGCAACCACCTTTTTCTTCACTAGAGCCTCTGATGGTGCGGTTAGACTTGGACCCAGGTGGATGCCAGGTACCATTCCAGAACAGATCTCGGAACCACAGCAACTGACTTCCTAAGGGGTGTAGGGAAGCACAGATAGACTCAAATAGTCAGAATGTCACGTAACTGGATAGCAGGAGGATGAAGACTACATGGCTGGTAGACAGGATAGACACTGGAACACAGAAACAGATGTGGCAGGTACAGGAACACTGGACTTGGATCAGATTGGATGGATGAAGGAGGCGGTTACAGATGCAGACAAGGTGGGTCAGGATCAGGGCTTGGTATAGGCAGGATGGGATCAGTAGCGGTTACAAGCATGATGGACTGGATCAGGATCAGGAGGTTGGGCATGATTAAGTACAGACTGGGTGAACAAGGTCAGAATCAGTGAGCACAGGTACAGGTACCTTACTACTTAGACGGACATGTACAACATTAATGGACTAGAGTAGCTATTGCACCTCTCTATAGGGGAGGGTGCCTTAAATACCAGATGTCCCCAAGCTATTGGCTGGGGATATTTTCATAAGCATGCACCCTTAAGAGCCAGAGAGCAAACCCACCCCAGACACATTCCCAGGAGACCTGTGTGCTGTGCAGACGGTGCGGAGACTGGAGCGAATGGGAGGGTAAGTGAACATGCCGGCGTACCTGCCGAGAGAAGGAAAAGGACTTGTGCAGGGGCTCTACACTCTCTTAACAGCCCTATTGGACAAACCATCAGTAGAATTGGTTTTCAGTATCCCATACACTGATGATAATTAATTATACATATTGTCTTCTGACATCACCCCTGCATTACTTCAAAATACCAATGTTCATCTTTCCGCTGTCTCTAACATTATGTTCTCACTCTATTTAAAACTGAATCTGCCAGAAACTTAATGTCAAAAGGATACAGTGATAGAGAGGGGCCAGAAGATCCCAACATCTGGTTACATGAACTCCTGCACTGGTTAGAACTGCTTCACCATCATACTAAACAGTGCAGGTTTTCTTTGCTTTGGCATTGCTAGGTTCAATCAGTTCAGTTTATCTCCTGAAGCATTCCATCAGCTGTTCTGTGTTGGACACTCCCCTGTGGTACAGTATATATGCTTGCCACTGGCATTTTGGAATTGTCAGTCATAGTTCATTCTGCCTCGTTTGGAGTTGGATGAGTTGTTCAGAGTTTGGAGTTGGCGATTTCTGGTGATTTCTATGTGGAGCTTGTTTGCATTTTCAAACTCAACATCTCCTATTTGGCTTCACCTACCTTACCCTCCCCTGTGTTTCAATCTGTTATTTGGTCAATGTATTTTGTATTATTGCAGTTTTCATTTATCCACATTTGTATTCCCTTTTCTGTCTAGTTAGTGCAATCCTGTATACTTCGGCCTAGCGACATCCTGAGTGGGGGAGGGAACAGATAATGGTAAGGCAGATGCATAGCAAAGGCATGTGACCCTGGTATCTCCACTTTCAGGGGTAATCTGGGGACAAGGATAGGCTAGACTGCCCCACAGCAAGAGGGAAAGGGAAGGAGCCCCTTTCTCCGAAAAATCCTGCAACAGTACCATGACAATAAACTACTTATGTTTCTGCCCTCTATTATCCATCCCAAACCTAATATTGCCATTACCTTTTTCCCCTGCAGCACACCCGATGTCTTGAGGTTATATTTGACTCTTTCCTTCACTACCCACATCTGATCACTCACTCGCTCATGTCACTTATATCTCAATAACATCTCTAGAATTTGACCTTTTCTTCTCTTTGACTCTACAAAAACTCTTACTGTTCCTCTTATTCATTCTCGTTTGGATTATTCCAACTCTCCACTAATCGGTCTCTCTCTTAGTAAACCCTCCCCTCTCCAATTTGTCCTGAATGTAGCAGCCAGGATAATATTCCTCTCCAACTGCTACACTGATGTCTCTACTCTGTGTCAGCCATTGCACTGGTTTCCCATCCACTACAGATTCCAATATAAACTTATTACTCTTACCTACAAAGCTCTCCACAGTTCTGCATCATCCTACATCTCCTCCTTCATCTCAGTTTATCACCCTACCCATGTCCTTTATTTTGTTAATGATCTAAGACTGATCTAGTCTTAATGAGCTAAGACTAACATCCTCAATAACTTGAATCCGTCTCCCAGGCTTCTTGCGATCTGCACCACTTCTCTTGAATGTACTACCCAGAAAAATTCAGTTTGCTCCCAATACTCACAGTTTTATGCGTGTCCTTATGCACTTCTTTAGGCTGGCATAATTTTGCCCTTCCAAAATTTTCTTCCAAATCTGACCACACATAGAATATGTTTACACACCCTGCATGAACTTAATAGCACTTTGTATCTGTACTTATATAGATACTGGCTGGTGACCAGTTCATGCAGCGTTATGTAAATAACCAATTTAATAAGGTTATAGGAAGTTTTGCCCCCAGCAGTTCGCCCCAGGTACATTTCGCCCCCGCACATATTGCCTCCAGGAATATTCGCCCCCGCACATTTTGCCCCTGGATGTTTCACCCCTGGATGTTTCGCCCCTGGATGTTTCGCCCCCGGATGTTTCACCTACAGCTTTTGGGGTCAACATGCAGGGAACAAAACATCTATGGCCGAACATACCTGGGGTAAAATATACAGGACCCCAATTACTGGGGATTCCTATGGCTGCCTTTTCAGCTGCTCACCCAGTGTCTCTTCTGGCTGGCCTTAAAGGATTATTATCACCTTAGAACACATACTTACCTGTCCCAGCTCCTTGGGTCAGGGAGTGCAGTCTAACGGTTCCCTGTGACGTCTTCTCCTGCTTCCGGCTGTCTTTTCATCTTGCCTGGTATAACTGATCCATGAAGTATGATGAATGCCGCAGCAGTGAGGCTGAATGTCTCCTGGCCATTCCCTGACATGACATCACTCCTGCTCCATTCATCAGTCAATCCAGGGGGCAGGATGCCTTTCCTGTCACCAAGACACTGCTGCGCATGCGCAGTGCTGTGATGAGATCAGGCAGAAGAAGAGGATGCTGGGAAGGAGAGGACAGCCCACACAGTCAGGAGAAGATCAGGCAAAGATGAGAAGAAGACCTCTAGGTAAGTACCAGGAGGGGAAGATCGGCAGCATGCTTACCGCAACATGATTGCTGAAAGCATTCTGCCTTATTTTGCTGTTCGGCCTGAGAATACCCCTTTAATGCAGGCTATGTATGGAAGCAGGGGGACTGTTGACTGACTACAGGGTTAATCCCACCAACCATCTCTGCAGAGCTGAGATATTGGCTTTGCTGAACTAAAGTGGTGGTTAACCAGCTTCAACAGAACCTCTTTATTAGGTCTTCAGAAGGGGGTTTTGGGATTAGCCCTCATAGAACACTCTGCCAGTATACCAAAGAATGGAGCAGCAGATAAAAGTGGTATTCTCACTTCAGGATCCCTTTTTCTATTGATGCCCATTCCTCAGATTAGGCCAAGAATAGGGTCCAGTTGTATTCTCCATTGAACCAGCTGTTTATCAGCTGCTTTCAGCACCAACGACAAGGACAAGTGACTGGAAGCTGCAGTCATAACTCTCCATGATTTCAGTGAGATCCAGGGAAGATGTGACAGTGCCTGGTAAAGAGCTGATCCACCGTGACATGCCTTATACAGGGGCATGCAATGCTCTGTGCAGAGAAATGCATGTTCTGGATGGGACTCGGTTGTGTGCATCCGGTCTTTCAGTAACAAATGGCCCTTTGGAGACAACCATTAAATTGGTGAGGCCCTTGGTGAATATGAGTTTGACACCCCTGATCTAAGACAAGAGACCATCATTTTACTGTCATGTACAGTCATGGACAAAAGTTTTGAGAATGACACAAATATTAATTTTTACAAAGTCTACTGCTTCACTTTTTCTAATGGCAATTTGCATATACTCCAGAATGTTATAAAGAGTGATCAGCTTAACAGCAATTACTTGCAAAGTCAATATTTGGCTAGAAAATGAACTTTATCCCCCAAAACACATTTCAACATCATTGCAGCCCTGCCTTAAAAGGACCAGCTAACCTCTTTTCAGTGATTGCTCCATTAACACAGGTGTGGGTGTTGATGAGGACATGGCTGGAGATCAATCTGTCATGATTAAGTAAGAATGACACCACTGGACACTTTAAAAGGAGGCTGGTGCTTGGCATCATTGTTTCTCTTCTGTTAACCATGGATATCTCTAAAGAAACATGTGCAGTCATCATTGCAATGCACAAAAATGGCCTAACAGGGAAGAGTATCGCAGCTAGAAAGATTGCACCTCAGTCAACAATCTATCGCATCATCAAGAACTTCAAGGAGAGAGGTTCCATTGTTGCCAAAAAGGCTCCAGGGCACCAAGAAAGACCAGCAAGTGCCAGGACCGTCTCTTAAAAGTGTTTCAGTTGCGGGATCGGGCTACCAGCAGTGCAGAGCTTGCTCAGGAATGGCAGCAGGCAG
>JARQOD010000003.1:485857529-485905679 GCA_033576555.1 Oophaga sylvatica
TTTAATAAAATGTTTTATCTTTATTTGGCAAAGGGTTTTTTGTTTGGTGTTTGGGGTTTGAGTTAAGCTTTTTGTTGGGAACATTCTACATAACATTTTGGATCACATTTATCCAGTGCTCTAAGCTAACCACTTACATCTGAGTTTCCATTTAAATGTCTAAATTATGTGATTCAGATGAAACTCCTCAGGGATCATTAACTATAATGAGGCAGCAGTGTTACTCTGGACTCCATCTGGCCTCTGTTCAATCGGTGTCCAATCTCTTCAGAAGTGCACAAAAACTGTGGTTAAAAATATGGACACCGTCGGATCTAGGCCAAACAATGTCTACAATAATAATAATAATAATAATAATCTTTATTTATATAGCGCCAACATTTCCCGCAGCCCTTTACAGTTTAACAGTTTCAAAACACAAGTCATAGGTAACAACGTTAACAATACAATAATTAAAGCAAAATAATGTCTCCATCTGCCTCAATATAGGGAATCTTCAGCGGAGATTCTGTCTGAATCACGTATTTCAGAGATTCACATGGAAACCCCTTTGTAAGCATTAACGTAGAGCGCTGAATAAGGCCGGGACCACACATACGAGAAACAAGTCTCGCATGTCAATCCCAGCTCTGGCGGCCTGCACTCAGGAGTGGAGCGAGCGGCTGCATAGAAATACATACAGCCGCGCACTCCACTCCTGAGTGCCGGCACCAGAGCTGGCATTTCACATGCGAGACTCGGCTGTGTTTCTAAATGTGAGCCATGCCTTACTGCGATCCTTGGGAGGCATAACGAACAAATCAAATGCAGGTCAAGAATTGGTTTTACTTATTTTTTACGCCATTCCTTGTGCAGTATAAGTGAGTAGATGACTGTATTCTTCAGGTTGGTGCGCTTAAATCGATGCCAGATATGTATTTCTTTTATATTTGGTTACTATCACACATTAGAAAACACTTTTTACACAAAGAAAGAAAATTTGCATCATCATATTTTGAGAGCTATAATTTTTCTATTCTTCTGCTGTCAAAGTCATCTGAGGGCTTGTTTTTTGTTGGACGAGTTGATAATTTTATTAATACCAATTTTGGACACATGATATGTTTTGATAGCTTTCTATTAAGATGTTTTGGAAGCAGAATAAACAAAAGCCAGCAATTCAGGATTTGTTTTTGAGAGTTTTTTAATGTTGTTAACCATTTGTTAAAAGTGATATGACAGTTTTATTATTCAGATCAGTACGATTACAGCGATACCATATTTATATCATTTTTTTATGTTTTGTTGTTTTTACACTATAAAAACTATTTAGAAAAACTATTATAGGAAAAAGAATTGTTTTTGCTTTGTTACATTCTGAGAGGTATAACGAATTTATTTCTTTGCTGGCACAGCTGTATTGCGCCTTGTTTTTTGCAGGACAAGATGAATCTTTCTGCAATTCCATTCTTATTTAAATTTGTTTTTTTATTGCTTTTTATTCCACCTTTTGTTTGGCGGTATGGTTTATTTTTTTACGGTGTTCACGAAAGGGGTTAACTAGTGTGACAGTTTTATACATTCGGTCGTTCGGGATGCGGAGATGCCAAATGTGTGTACTTCATTTGTTTATTTTTGTTTTTACATAAATATACGTATTTATTGGTTTATTATAGTATTTTTTTTATTTGCCACGTCAACCCTGGCTCCTCGAGATTACGTCGTGGTGCGCTGGCGGGTTGAGAGAAGGAGCTCACATCCTCTCACAAACTTCAATATGCTGTGATTGCTATTCATCGTGGCATCTAGAAGATAACACAGGGTTAACATCATCGGGACCTGAGCCAATCAGTTCCTGTTTATGTTGCTAGTCAGAGCTACCTCTCTGCTCTGGAACCCCAGTGCTTGAAAGACTCTGAGGGCTACGCTGCAAGACGGCCTAGGGTAGAGAAATATTGATGCTGCACAAACCCTAGAAAGTGTCGTGGTTAAGGGGTTAACGGATCTTCTATGATCAGCATTTAAGCCTATCATAGTTGCTTATTGGCTTGTTTAGACAGGTCAAAAACTGGTACCTGATAGATAGGTATATAGAACAATTGGCTCACAGAAAAAAACTAATATCTTTAAAATATAACGACCTAAAACCAGGCTCCCTTTCTTGGTGTCATGAATCTTTTGACATTATTGTTTCCATTTGCCTCTTGATGAACTCATACCATGGAATGGAAATTAGTCGAGGCATCATTCTTTTCTTTCGCAAGATAAATAGACTTGCTGCAGTCTAGAAAGACATGCCGCATATGAGTATACGCAAGGCTGCTGGAGGCGGCCGGGCACGCATAGTGGAGGTGGGATTTCATGAAATCCCATCCACTATGTTGTAACATCTGCCCGCTGCTGGTATGATTCTTGGAAATATACCATTAGGGAGTAGTGTAACACCATGTTGAAGATGATTATCCCTTATTGATTATTATATGCACTTTGGCACTTTCTGCTATTATTAAATTATGAAAAACACCATTCTCTTGTTTATTATAATTCCTTATTGTATTGCTCCTTCCCTCTCCTCTAATTTCTCCCACACCTCCCTCCTGGTTTCAGAGTTTGTAGACAGCTGAAGGGAAAGTGTTTAGTGAAAGTGAGGGTGAGCCACCGTTGAGCTGGGGTGCCATTTTGCGTACAAGCTAGGATGCAAACCTCAGCAGCAAGGAAGGGAGAACAAAATAGGGTTGTCTGAGGAGAAGTTATGCTAGATCGCTAGTCCATACCTTGAAAAATTTGTCTGTCTTTTTTACATAGGAGATGGTATCATTGCATTTTGTGGCAAAGTTTTTCCGGTGGTCATATACTGTATTGGTACTGATTTGAACCTTTATACTTATTGAGATTGATCTTAGGACAGGAGTCCATTATTTGGACAAATTATCCTTTCCAATCCCCCCTCTATTTCTTTTCCCTTATCTCTTTGTATCACACCCTCTGGTATTTTGTTGGATCTTGTTAATCCTATTATACAGCTAGCTGGCTTAACCAGACATTGTTTCTGACTAGTTAAGGGCCAATAGGGCTTTTCAGGAACAGCCGTCGTTGAGCAGGGGTGCCACATTGTGACCAAGTTAGGGTGCCAACCTCCACTGGTAGGAAGCGGTGTATTAGGGAATAATAGGGTGAAATAGTCTCTAAATTTGTTGTAACAGTATTTGACCAATTTTTTCTGGCCTGGCCAGGTGTTTTCTAATGGTTTTGAATTATGGGTATTTTAATGTATAAGAATTTAAAGTTATATTTTAAAGGTAGTTTTTTTCTGTGAGCCATTTGTTTAGACAGGTCAATCAGAAATGTATGTGCACAGAATGATTGTTAATACGATTGTTCTGTGGTAGTAGAATATCATGTTATCGACAACACATTGCCTGTTTTTACAGGATGATGTTATGTGTTGATATTGATCATTTAGTTGCTGATAAATCATTATAAGCTAAAAGTGATTCAGTAGTATACAGTAAGAACAAATTACACAATTAAATAAATGAATTATAGTGTCAATTTAGATCTTAGGGAAGAAAAAGTTGTGTTTTCTGTTATCTGTAAAAGGAATTTGAAACCATGTACCAGAAGGAAAGGCAGCTTATCTGTAAACAGTTAATTTCTTCTGTCTATATATCCGAATCAATTGTGCTTAGATTGATGGCACTTCCTACCAATCACAATATCCAATAAGGTACTGGAAGCATACGTATACTAGTGAAGTTCAAAACAATATAAACTAGTATATGCCTAAAACAAATAACATTTGCCAAAAAATATACCCTTGTCACGATCAGGAAGAATAATATTGTGCAAGTATATATATGAACTATATTAAATAGCCAAAGTGGCACAATTGCAGTAGTTCAAAAACCTATTTAACATATACCATATTATTAACTAACAAATCATGGCAGTAGAATATACTATATAATCATAGTCTGTGTTGTAGACAGGGCATCCATATATATGTATGTATAGCTAGCAAAGTTGCAGACTATAAAATGGTAAAAAGAACCTTCTAACATAATAATACCCCTGCTGTTAGTGAGGAAGAGAGTGCCAACTATAGAAAGATCATGAAGTAAGCAACATTATGTAAAGTGCATCAGTGCTTTGGCAAGTCAGGGAAATCAATATTATGTAAAGTGCATTAATGCCTTTGTATATAATACAAATAGACAATTAGGTCCCCTTCCGTTCCCCATATGGATAGGCAATCACATGTATGAAAGACATACGACCTTATAGTGTAGCGTTAATCCCCGATGCGCGTTTCGCATTAGCTTCATCTCAGGGGTTGAGTAGATGTGGTTTAGTGTCTATTCTGGCCTTATATATATCTCTCCCATACCATGAAATTACCTCAAAGATATCCCACAGGTGAGGGTGCAATGCCAAGACTCCAGGCATGTGACGGTACACCAAGATGCCCCGCCCGCTGCTCAGCCACTCCCCCATCTGGGAGGTGTGACTAAGCAGCCAATTACGGTGTCTTGCGATGCTGTGCGTTGCCCTGGAGATGAGTCCTGCCTGACTTGCTGTAGCTCGGATGGAGGAGTGGCTGAGCAGCGGGCGGGGGCATCCTGGTGTACCGTCACATGCCTGGAGTCTCGGCATTGCACCCTCGCCCCCCGAGGAAGCTACACAGCGAAACGTGCGTAGGGGTCCTGCAGCTCTCTATCAGTAAGTCTTGGTGTCTGTCTTTTCATCACTTTGTGATCCTTTTTGAAGCACTACTAGAAATGGCACTGCTATCCACTGGAAGTTTTAATCTATCTATCTCAGATTGACTTTACTAACAGCATATTATGTTTACCCACATGGGTTATATATAGCTATGTATTCCAACTCTGGATAAATTCATGCATTACTAATTACCATTTATGGTACACTGCCAAGTGTGGAACATTATACACAATTTGTGGCATTATACATAATCTACCGTGATTATCCACATACTATATATGGCTATGTATTCTAATTTTGGATAAATTTATGTATTACAAATCGTCATATGTGGTATAATACATACAATCTGTGGTATATTATATATAGTCTGGCTATTCACCACAGTGGTTATAATAATCAGTGGTTAGTATAGTGGTTAGTGCTTTTTCATCTAGTGTTTTTTTTGTGAGATGTGTCTCAATTTTGACAGAGTTATACTAGGTATTTTTCAGTTTTCAATTATACATTGTTCATTTGTGGCATGAATTATTGAATGATATACGGTTGTACATATAGGGTTGATTTGATGCACTATGCATTTTAACACCCGTAGTATTATGTTGGCTAATTGTGCTCATATATGAATACATGAATCCTAGAGGAATATCTTAATATTTGAATTAACCATCTCACAAACCACTGTTTTTGCATATGCATATATAAAAATTTGGGATCAACTGTGATTATATGTATATATTGATGCAGAAATTTATTTGAACTGTCACGACACGAGACTTGCTTGATTAGAGATCTTGATGCTGCCTTCTCCCTTGGTTTTTTATACTTTAACATGTATTTAAACTTGATTGATTTTTACTAATTGTTTTTTGTATAAATAAATAATACAAATTTGTAAATTTATAATTACTCCTAGTCCATGTTTCTTTTGGGTTTTTATATGAGAGAAGAGTTGTTTTTGTGCCAAAGATTAAAGACCTCATATTACTGTTGGGGCAGAGAGGACTTGTGTATGTTGAACAGTTAATTAACAATAATTCCTTAGTTATTCAGAACCAAGCTATGACTTGCTTCATTACACGTGGAGATTCTCAATCAGGGTGAGAGAAAGAACAAGCTACTTTAGAGCTACATTGTATGCAAGGACAATATATCTCATCATATACTACATGTCTGCAGACATTATGACAAAATTCTAATTTAAATTTCAATGTAATTGAGTTTAAATGTGAAATTAGTCCAGGGATTGTCTTGTTCTATTATAAAATTTAGCATGGTACCTTTTATATGAACATAAAAGGGAACCTGTCATGTCATTTGTAGCATTTAATGTGCAACAATGTGCATCACTAACACGTTTTTTCCATTAAAATCATCGCTGTAATCCTTATCAAAATCCTTTATATACTTACCGTTGTGCTCAACAGTTTACATTTTCCCAGCAGAATTGTTGTTTTCTTGGCCTTTTTTCAGAGAATATGAATAATAACACCAAACCTTTTTCTCCACTCATGGTTAATAGTTGGGTGAAGCCATTTATTGTCAAACTACTGTGTTTTCTCTTTTTAAATCATAATGACAACCCAAAACATCCAAATGACCCTGATCAAAAGTTCACATACTCTGGTGATTTTGGCCTGATAACATGCACAGAGGTTGACACAAATGGGTTTGAGTGGCTACTAAAGGTAACATCCTCACCTGTGACCTATTTTCTTGTAATCAGTGTGTGTGCATAAAAGCTGAGTGAGTTTCTGGGATCCAGACAGACTCTTGCATCTTTCATCCAGCCACTGACGTTTCTGGATGATGAGTAGAGTTGAGCGATACTTTCCGATATGCTAAAGTATCGGAATCGGAATGGTATCGCCGATATCACTAAAATATCGGCGATACCCGATACCGATACCGGAAGTCCCATGTAAGTCTATGGGAACAAAATATCGCAACTAAAAAAACCCCATTCTTTCCTTGTAAACACTAAATATACACACATAGAATACATATATATATATATACATGTCATTGTGACATATATATATACATATATGTATAGTTTATACACTTCTACATAGTAAAATATCCTTTGATTCAATTGCCGGGTAAAGCCGGCTTCAGTGAAAAGACAGAAGCACCCGACATGAAATGACACTTGGTGTACATAGGGTTAAACATTTCTTTTCATGTCCTTTGCTATCTAATTTGCACAAACAATTAAATCAGACTATGTGTGCAAAATTTCACACCTGTAGGGGTTAATTAAAGGTGTAAATTCGTTGTAAAAAAAACGGACTTTTTTGCTACGAATTTACACCTTTAATTAACCCCTAGAGGTGTGAAATTTTGCACACATAGTCTGATTTAATTGTTTGTGCAAATTAGATAGCAAAGGACATGAAAAGACATGGTTAACCCTATGTACACCAAGTGTCATTTCATGTCGGGTCACCCGACATGAAATGACACTTGGTGTACATAGGGTTAAACATTTCTTTTCATGTCCTTTGCTATCTAATTTGCACAAACAATTAAATCAGACTATGTGTGCAAAATTTCACACCTGTAGGGGTTAATTAAAGGTGTAAATTCGTTGTAAAAAAAACGGACTTTTTTGCTACGAATTTACACCTTTAATTAACCCCTAGAGGTGTGAAATTTTGCACACATAGTCTGATTTAATTGTTTGTGCAAATTAGATAGCAAAGGACATGAAAAGACATGGTTAACCCTATGTACACCAAGTGTCATTTCATGTCGGGTCACCCGCATGAAATGACACTTGGTGTACATAGGGTTAAACAATTCTTTTCATGTCCATTGCTATCTAATTTGCACAAACAATTAAATCAGACTATGTGTGCAAAATTTCACACCTCTAGGGGTTAATTAAAGGTGTAAATTCGTTGTAAAAAAAACGGACTTTTTTGCTACGAATTTACACCTTTAATTAACCCCTAGAGGTGTGAAATTTTGCACACATAGTCTGATTTAATTGTTTGTGCAAATTAGATAGCAAAGGACATGAAAAGACATGGTTAACCCTATGTACACCAAGTGTCATTTCATGTCGGGTTCTGCATTTTCACAAAAGCCGGCAATTGAATTAGCGGCTATTATACTATGTAGAAGTGTATGAACTACAAATATAAATATATATATATATGTGTCACAAATTCAATGACATGTATATATATATATGAGGTGTAAAATTGCTGAAAAAAAATGCGTGGGCTCCCGCCCTATTTTCGCAACCAGACAGACAAAGCCAGTGAGTGGGGGCAGATAATAATAGCCCAGAGAGGGACCATTATTTTTGCCCCCCCCGGCTACTAACATCTGCCCCCAGACACCCCAGGAAAGACAAATCTATAATTAGATTCGCCCTTTCTGGCACTTTGCCCGTCTATTCCCATTGCCCTGTAGCGGTGGCGAATGGGTTAATATGGGGTTAAAGCCACCTTGCTATTGAAAGGTGACCTTAAGCCAGGTTAATAATTGAGAGCTGTCAATTAGACAACTATCAATTATTAATCCTATTGCATGAAATAAAAATAAAACACACACACTTTAATTAAAAATCATTTTAATGAAATAAAGACACATGTTTTTGACCATCTTTTATTTTACTGCAAAAACCATTTCCTGTAATAAAAATAAAATAAAAAAGCAAAATTATTCTTACCTATCCCATGCACAGTCAGGTCCCACGGTGTAATCCTTCAGAAAGGGTTAATGTTTACTGCAGAGACCGCAGCTAATGCTGCAGCCTCACAGTAAACCCAAATGAATGAGTTCCTCTCCTGCCTGACAGGAGAGTAAAGGCTGGGTGTCACATAACGATACACCAGCGATCCCGACAACGATATGCACTTGTCAGGATCGCTGGTGTATCGCTACATGATCGCTGCTGAGCTGCCAAACAGGCAGCTCAGGCAGCGATCTGGGACAGCGACACTGCGGGTAACATCGCTTAAGGGCCCGTCTCACATAGCGATATCGCTACCGAGATCGCTGCTGAGTCACTAGTTTTGTGACGCAGCAGCGAGCTCACCAGCGATATCGCTGTGTGTGACATTCAGCGACGATCAGCCCCCCTGCCGGGTATCGCTGATCGTCGCAGAAATGTCAGGACCTTTTTTTGATCGCTGGTTTCCCTCTGACAGGCACGCATCGCTGCGTGTGACAGGCGGGAAACCAGCGATCAAAGGTCCTGACATTTCAGCGACGATCAGCGATACCCGGCAGGGGGCTGATCGTCGCTGAATGTCACACACAGCGATATCGCTGGTGAGCTCGCTGCTGCGTCACAAAACTAGTGACTCAGCAGCGATCTCGGTAGCGATATCGCTATGTGAGACGGGCCCTTAAGTGGAAAGCTTAATTGATTGCTTTCCACTTTCACTTCAGGTCAGCCAGGGACACAATCAGTGACGTCAGAGGGAACTGATTAACAAAAATAGGGGTTCCCTTCGAAAAAAAAAATGGCGTGGGGTCCCCCCTATTTTTGTTAACCAGCCAGATGAAGCAGACCGCTGAGGCCTGGATTTTCAGGCTGTTAAGGAGCCAAGATCCATGGACCTTGCCAGCCTGATAATACCAGGCCACAGCAGTCTGCATATCTTGGCTGATTAACAAAAATAGGGGATCCCCTCAAAAAAAATTGGCGTGGGGTCCCCCCTATTTTTGTTAACCAGCCAGATGAAGCAGACCGCTGAGGCCTGGATTTTCAGGCTGTTAAGGAGCCAAGATCCATGGACCTTGCCAGCCTGATAATACCAGGCCACAGCAGTCTGCATATCTTGGCTGATTAACAAAAATAGGGGATCCCCTCGAAAAAAATTAGCGTGGGGTCCCCCCTATTTTTGTTAACCAGCCAGATGAAGCAGACCGCTGAGGCCTGGTTTTTCAGGCTGGTAAGGATCCAATATCCATGGACCTTGCAAGCCTGATAATACCAGGCCACAGCAGTCTGCTTAGCTTGGCTGGTTAACAAAAATAGGGGATCCCCTCGAAAAAAAAAACGGCGTGGGGATCCCCCCTATTTTTGTTAACCAGCCAAGTAAAATGCAGACTGCTGCGGCCTGGTATTAAAAGACTGTCAAGGCCCATGGATTTTGGCCCTCAACAGCCTGATAATACCAGGCTACAGCAGCCCCACATTTGGCGCATCAAAAGATGTGCCAATTGTGGCACTTTACCCGGCTCTTCCCATTTGCCCTGTAGCGGTGGCAAGCGGGGTAATAAGGGGTTATTGTCACCGTTGATTGCACGGTGACAATAAGCCCGGTTAATAATGGAGAGGTGTCAATAAGACACCGATCCATTATTAATCCCAAAGTTATTAAATGTGTAAAAAAAAGACAAAGCAAGAAAAAAGTCTTTTAATGAAATAAAAGAGACAACACAGTTTTCATTTCTTTTATTATACTCTCATTCCTGCGACGCCATCGATCTCCTGTAAAAAAAGAAAAAAAACAAACCAACAGTATACCACCTGTCCGACGCAGTCCATAACGATAGTCCCACGACGATCCAGCTCTGCTACATCGCAATGACAGGCAGAGCCTGTCATTGCAACGCAGCACAGCTGATTACCTGCTTCCCCGGCGGTGACGTCATCGGACTGACTGCTTTACGGCCGGGATTACCCAGCAGTCACTGCAGTTATCGCGAGAAACTGCATGTGACCGCCGGGGAGAAGAGGATGGCGGCCATGAAGCAGTCCAGGACGTGACCGCCGGAGATCTTCTGCCGGGTAAGTGCCGCTGACTCCTGACAGACCCGACAGACGGACACTGACAGTGACAGTGACATCCCGATTCCGGTATCCGATAAGACGAAAATATCGGAACTCGGAATCGGAATTCCGATACAGCTAATATCGGCCGATACCCGATATTTGCAGTATCGGAATGCTCAACACTAATGATGAGTCATGGTGAAAACAAAAGAATTGTCAACGGATCTACAGGAAAAGCTAGTTGAACTGTATAAAGCAGGAAAGGGATACAAAAAGCTATCCAAGGAATTGATAATGCTAGTCAGCAGCATTCAAACTGTGATTAACAAATGGAAAATCAGGGGCTCTGTAAAAACAAAACAACAGTCAGGTAGACCAACAAAAATTTCATCCACAACTGCAAGGAAAATTGTTCGGGATGCAAAGAAAAACCCATAAATAACATCAGCTGAAATACTGGACTCTCTGAAAACTAGCGGTGTGGCTGTTTCAAGATGCACAATAAGGAGGCACTTGAAGAAAAATAGGCTGCGTGGTTGAGTCACCAGAAGAAAGCCATTACTGCTCAAATGCCACAAAGTATCTTGCCTACAATACGCAAAACAGCACAGAGACAAGCCTCAAAACTTCTGGAACAAGGTAATTTGGAGTGATGAGACAAAATTGAACTTTTTGACCACAACCATAAATGTTACATTTGAAGAGAGGTCAACAAGACATATGATGAAAGGAACACTATTCCTACTATAAAGCATGGAGGTGGATTGCTGATGTTTTGGGGATGTGTGAGCTACAAAGGCACAGGAAATTTGGTCAAAGTTGAAGGAAAGATGAATGCAGCATGTTATCAGCAAATACTGGAGGCAAATTTGCAATCATCAGCCCGGAAGCTACGCATGGGAAGTACTTGGATGTTCCAACATGATAACGATCCAAAACACAAGGCCAAGTTAACCTGTAGTTGGCTGCAGCAAAACAAAGTGAAGTTTCTTTAGTGGCCATCTCAGCTCTTGACCTCAATATCATTGAGCCACTCTCATGCGCGCAGTTCATTCTAGACAGCCAAGGATTTTACAGAAACTGGAGGTTTTTTCCAAGAAGAGTGGGCAGCTTTACCATCTGAGAAAATAAAGAACCTCGTCCACAACTACCTCAAAAGACTTCAAGTGGTCATTGATGTTAGAGAGGGTAATATATGGTATTAAGAAATGGGGTATGTTAACTTTTGATCAGGGTTATTTGGATGTTTTGGGTTGTCATTACAATTTAAAAAGAAAAAACACAGTAGTTTGACAATAAATGGCTTTACCCAACCACTAACCATGAGTGGAGAAAAAGGTTTGGTGTCATCATTCACATTCTCTGAATAATGGCCATGAAATTAAAAATTCTGCCTGGGCATGTAAATTTTTGAGCACAACTGTATATCTTACCTGCTCCTTTAGTCATAGGGGTGTGTTTCAATGCGTTCAGTCAGTGTTGTCCGCACCCACACAATTTGAATTATGTCCCATGGTTTTCACCAACATCACTATATATCCCGCAACTGCGCAGTTTTTTGTTTTGCTGCACTTGCGCAGTGTATATTGGGTGGGCCGCGATTGTGCAATATGTAAGTGATGAACAGCTCCTTGTGCGAGTGCACTGAAGCTGTTTGTAGTTCCCAGCTTCTATGACTCTGTTTGCATGCATCAGAACCGCTGCGGGTCACAATCAGTGAAGCTGGGAACTACAAACAGTTTCAGTGCGCACGTGCGGAGAGCTGCTCTTCACTTACATATTGTGTAAGTATGGCTCCCCCAATATAAACTGGGCAAGTATGGCAACACAATAAAATGTGCAAGTGCGGGATATACAGTGATGTCGGCAAAATCCGTGGGACATTACAGTATTGCAACGGCGATTTTAATGAAAAAAACGTATTAGTGATGCACATTGCATCACTACCAACATACTGGGGACACTTTAGATCAGGGGTCTCAAACTCGCGGCCCGCGGGCACACTACGGCCCTTGGGACACGAGTTTGCGGCCCCCACCTCATGGGCCCTCGGTATATACTTTGCGGCCCTCGGCTGGGATCTCACATGCGAGAAACACCGCATGTGAAATCCCAGTCACTGGTAGTACCGGTCATTAAGGTCATGAATATGGACGCCACTCCTCTCATAGGCGTGCCGCCCATATTCATAAGCATAATGAGCGGTACCACAGAGAGATGCCGGTGCCGGGCATACTCAACTCATCTCCTGCTGCTGCCGCCGCCCGCACTTCCTGTCTCTGACACAGAGAGCAGCGCCGCTGAATGACGTCATCATTCAGCGACCTGCTCTGTCAGAGTGAGGAAGCGCGGGCACCGGCGGTCATGCTGCGGACAGGTGAGAGGTGGTGTGTGTGTGTGTGTGTGGACAAGTGAGAGGTGGTGTTTGTGTGTGTGTGGACAGGTGAGAGGTGGTGCATGTGTGTGTGTGTGTGTGTGTAGGAGAGCGATGGGGAAAAGCAATGATGGCAGTAATGGGGAAAAGCAATGTTGGCAGTAATGGGGAAAAGCAATGGGGAAAATCAATGATGGGAGTAATGGGGAAAAGCAATGGGGAAAAGCAATGATGGCAGTAATGGGGAAAAGCAATGATGGCAGTAATGGGGAAAAGCAATGATGGGAGTAATGGGGAAAAGCAATGATGGCAGTAATGGGGAAAAGCAATGGGGAAAACAGTGATGGGGAAAAGCAATGATGGGAGTAATGGGGAAAAGCAATGGGCAAAAGCAATGATGGGAGTGATGGGGGAAAAGCAATGGTGGGAGTGATGAGGGAAAAGCAATGATGGGAGTGATGAGGGAAAAGCAATATGGGAGTGATGGGGAAAAAGCAATGATGGGAGTGATGGGGAAAAAGCAATGGGGGGGAATGAGTGCTGGGGAGGATGAACGCTGGGGAGGATGACCGCTGGGGAGGATGAGAACTGAGGGAGGATGAGCGCTGGGGAGAATGAGCTCTGGGGAGAATGAGCTCTGGGGAGAATGAGCGCTGGGGGGAATGAGCGCTGGGGGGAATGAGCGCTGGGGGAATGAGCGCTGGGGAAGAATGAGCGCTGGGGAGGATGAGCGCTGGGGGAGGATGAGCGCTGGGGAGGATGGGCGCTGGGGGGAATGAGCGCTGGGGAGGATGAGCGCTGGGGAGAATGAACGCTGGGGGAATGAGCGCTGGGGAGGATGAACGCTGGGGAAAATGAGCGCTGGAGAGGATGAGCGCTGGGAAGAATGAACGCTGGGGGGAATGACTTCTTGCTGTTAACCAGTTAATGTTTACTTGTCCACCACACTGCAGTGTCAAAAGAGGGAGACAGCGAGACAGGCAGCAACATCACATCAGAGAGCTCTTGACCTCGAAACAGAAAATCCTCAGATCCTGGTATTGTAACATAATATTAAGGATAATATTTATTCATTGATATTGCGCTATTAACTCCACAGCACTATACATACATCATCAACACTGTCCCCATTGGGACATTTGATAACATTGGAATGTTTTTGTAAGAGCCTTTCTTGTGGAAAACCTGATGCAGCCCAGCCTCACCCAGATTCTACCTCCAGCGGCCCCTGGGTAAATTGAGTTTGAGACCCTTGCTTTAGATTCTACAAATGACTTGACAGTTTCCCTTTCAAGGAATTTTCCAGACCTTTAATATTAATGATCAGCCGACTGAAAAAGCAGTGCACAGCTCTGCACATTATATAATGGTTACAGCAGCTCTCTCCCAAATCCAACAGACCCCACCTCCACTCAAGCAAGGGAATGGGTCAAAGATAGTGATGAGCGAGCATGCTCGCCACTACTCGGTGCTTGCTCGAGCATCTCACTGGCAAGGGACAGGGAACTGGACGTGATGGTGATGGTACATTCAGAGGCCAAGTCCAAGGCCGTGTGCAAGCTGAAATTGTGTCACAACAAACACCCACATCATCTCGCCCGACCTTCCTGTCCCAATTACTAGGGGACCACAGCAGCACACCACTATTGAACCCAGAGCAGTGTCATAAGGTTGTTGGTTGGATAGTGGATAATGCTTCCAGTCACTTTGCCACCACTACCACCTTGTCTGCCACAGGTCAAGTCCCAGTAGCCGTAAGCCTGTACTGAATATTGATCACCCTGATCCTCCTTCCTCCCACCATGCCGAGTGGAGACAACTGATCCCACACTTGGACACTCAGAAAAGCTTTTCTCTTTTCATTTACAGATTTGGGCCTCTCGTCCAGTCCACTTGAAGCGGGGCATGAGGAGATCACATGTAGCGATGCCCAAATATTTGAGCAGCCATGGTCAGTTGGTCACACGAAGGTGACGGTGGGAAAGTGTCACAAGAGGTGGATGATGATGAGACACAATGGCCAAAAAGTCAAGAGGAGGACCAAGGTGCGGAAGAGGAAGATGAAGTGGTGGATGATATAGTAACTGACCCAACCTGGCAGGAGGACATGCAGAGCAAGGAAATCAGCACACAGGGGAAAGCAGAAAGAAGTAGCATGGTGGCGCAGACAGAAGTCGGGCAACCGTTCCCCGTAACACCAACACGACGGAAGTTGCCACTTCAACTGTTAGGTTTTCCCAAGTCTGGTTGCTTTTAAGGACTGTGCTGATAACCCCAAAAAGGCCATTTGCACCACCTGCCATGCCCGTATCAGCAGGGGTAGCAAAACTATCAGTCTGATCACCACCAGCATGATCAGGCACATGGCAGTAAGACACCCGAATTTGTGGGCGAACCCCAGGGTCCAGGAACACTGTCTGCGGGTGACACCACTACTTCTTCCACTGTTGTGCGTGCAAGCCAATCCCCTGTCCATGGTGCATGCATAGATGCCTCCTGCCCTGCACCTGTCATTGCACACACTCAATTAGCACCATCAGCAAGCACGTCCACATCCCAGCGCAGCATTCAGCTGTTGGGAAGGATTCGTGAGAAGAGGTCAGTTGTTGACTACCAACAACAACAAGGCCATCGGTATTCACTTAAGACTCCACACATACAGTGCAGACCAAAAGTTTGGACACACCTTCTCAAACTATGAATTAACATATGTGGAATTATACATTACACTTTACAAAAAAGTGTGAAACAACTGAAAATATGTCTTATATTCTAGGTTCTTCAAAGTAGCCACCTTTTACTTTGATTACTGCTTTGCACACAGAAAAGGTGAACGGATGGACTCTACATGCCTGGTTCACACCGTGAAGCATGGAGGAGGTGGTGTGATGGTGTGGGGGTGCTTTGCTGGTGACACTGTTGGGGATTTATTCAAAATTGAAGCGGTGAGCGGTCCAGCTCACCCCAAACCATCTCGATTGAGTTCAGGTCTGGTGACTGTGGAGACCAGGTCATCTGGCGTAGCACCCCAACACTCTCCTTCTTGGTCAAATAGCCCTTACACAGCCTGGAGGTGTGTTTGGGGTCATTGTCCTGTTGAAAAATAAATGATGGTCCAACTAAACGCAAACCGGATGTAATAGCATGCCACTGCAAGATGCTGTGGTAGCCATGCTGGTTCAGTATACCTTCAATTTTGGCTGTGTAAGGGCTATTTGACCAAGACGGAGAGTGTTGGGGTGCTACGCCAAATGACCAGGCCTCCACAGTCACCAGACCTGAACTCAATCGAGATGGTTTGGGGTGAGCTGGACCGCTCACCCCTTCAATTTTGAATAAATCCCCAACAGTGTCACCAGCAAAGCACCCCCACACCACCTCCTCCATGCTTCACGGTGTGAACCAGGCATGTAGAGTCCATCCGTTCACTTTTTCTGCGTGCAAAGCAGTAATCAAAGCAAAAGGTGGCTACTTTGAAGAACCTAGAATATAAGACATATTTTCAATTGTTTCACACTTTTTTGTAAAGTGTAATGTATAATTCCACATATGTTAATTCATAGTTTTGATGCCTTCAGTGTGATTCTACAATTTTCATAGTCATGAAAATACAGAAAAATCTTTGAATGAGAAGGTGGGTCCAAACTTTTGGTCTGTACTGTAAGACCTCAGGAGTGGACATGGATGTCAGACATATGTAGCATCCTCCAAAACTTTGAGGACTCCACCAAGATAGTAAGCGGCAATGACGCCATAATTAGCATTACCATCCCACTCCTCTGTCTTCTGAAATGCTCTCTGCTCTCAATCAAAGAAGATGCATTGCAGGTGGATCACGATGAGATGGAGCAAGGAACCATACAGGGTGATTACATATAGCCCAGCCTCATCTCATCCCAACGTAGATTGGGTGACAATGAGGAAGAGAGGAGGAGAAGAAAGAACAGGAGCTAGTTTCATGTGCTATAGATGGTACTACCAGCACAACTGTTATACCGTCTGTTCAGCATGGATGGCCTGAAGACAGGGATGAGAAGGAGGAGGAGAGCATGGTCAGTCATCCTCTTGGTGAGGACACGGAAGTCTTGCCTGTTAGCCGTCTGGCACACATGGCTGAGTTTATGTTATGCTGCCTTTCCCATGACCTTCACGTATTCAAAATTTTGGGTGACAGTCATTACTGGTTGGTGACACTTCTAGACCCACGCTACATGGAGAACTTTCTATCTCTTATTCTGGGGCAGTACCAGAAGGCCCTTGTTGCAGAATTATTAAAAAGTTGCCATCTGAAAACGCTTGCTGCAGAAGTTACAGTTCGTTGGACAACCAAGAAGTACAGGTGAGAGAGACACAACTCCAATGCAGCAGAGGCAGGGGAACACTGTCTAAGTTCTGGGAGAGTTTTCTCAGACCCTCCCATAGCACAGGCCCTGAGTGTAAAGTTTAGGAAGATGCTGATGGAGTCCCTTGCTGACCGTGCCAATGTCCTCCGTGAATCCTCTGTGCCTTATGATTATTGGGTATCCAAGCTGGGCACGTGGCATGAACTGACTCTCTACAACTTGGAAGTCCTGGCCTGCCTACCGCTAGCATTTTGTCAGAGCGGGTTTTTAATGCAGCTGTTATCAGAATTTTTTATATTTTTTTCCTCTTTTTCTCTGGGGGCCATAGGAGGATTTTTTCTTTAATGGAGGCTAAGCATTTGTCTGAAGTTTGAGAATTTCTGCCTATCTCGCTCAGTTGTCTACTGTAGAACCTAAGATCCCTATTCCTGATTTATTTTTTGGGGATCGGTCAAAATTTTTGAACTTTAAGAATAATTGTAAATTGTTTTTTGCCTTGAAACTTAATTCCTTGGGGAACTTGGTGCAGCAGGTTAAAATTGTCATCTCCCTGTTGCGTGGCGACCCGCAGGATTGGGCGTTTTCCCTGACACCTGGGGATCCTGCTTTGGCTAATGTGGATGTGTTTTTTGTTGTATGATGAACCTAATGTTATTGTTCAAGCTGAGAAAACCTTATTGGCATTGAACCAGGGTCAGGAGTGGCAGAGTTATATTGTCAGAAATTCCGAAAGTGGACAGTCCTTACTAAATGGAACGATGATGCCCTAACGGCTCTTTTTCGGAAAGGGCTGGCAGAGACCGTAAAGGATGTTATGGTGGGATTTCCTGTGTTGTGAATGGGTTTGAGATGAGTTCTGAGCAGAGGCTCCCTCTGGTGGTTACAAGCGGTACTAGTGAGGATTGTGAGGACTGGGAATCAGGTGTTACTGATTGGTCTTATTTAAGGGAATCATTTTCCCATCAGGGTTGCCGGTGATCAATTGTTCTGGTCTGAATCCTTCTTTCCAGTTTCCCTTGTAGCCTGCTGTGTCATGTCTGCATCTCCTGCTATCAGATAAGACAATTTCTTATTTTGTGTTTTTGCTATATTTTTGCATTTGGTCCTGCACTTCTGTGGGGGCCTTCTGGGTCCCCTCCGGGGGCTTTTGCCCTCTCAGTTTAGTCCAGCCACTGTGTTTTGTACTTTTGCTTTTTCCAGTTTTTTCAGTGGCTGCTGTTTTTGTTACACCAGAGAACTAATTTAGGTGGTAGAGGTCGTGTGATCTCAGGTGATTTTGAAATTAGTAGAGTTGGTGTTTTTCAGGGTTTTCTGGGATTGCAGTAAGTACCCTTCCTGTCCTTTTCTATTTAGATAGTTTGGGCCCAGCGTTTGCTCATACTATTTTCTTTCTGTGTCAGTATTTCCTCTTGTCTAACCGCCATTACATGTTTGGGGGCTTTCTATTATCTTTGGGGTTCTGCTCCGGGGCAGATAGCTTTCCTATTTCTATCTTTAGGTGTAGTTAGTTTCTCAGGCTGTGACGAGGCGTCTAGGACCAACGTAGGAACGCTCCACGGCTGCCTCTAGTTGCGGTGGTTAGTCAGGGTACTGCAATCTCATAGATTCCAACTGCTCTGGTGTATTGCCTTTTTTGCCTGCACTCCTCAGCTACCGTAACATAACAGTATCACCGGCCATAAAAATTGTATGGTACCCACAGAAGGGAAAAAATATTTTGAAGGAAGAAAAGTTGTCAGAGATATTTTTCTGTTTGTTGCATTTTTTTTTTTTTTCCCTCTGTATCTCTGGGTGCTGGGGAGGATCTTTTCTCCCAATGGAGTTTGCACAGTTGTCTGGCCGTGTGGATCAGCTTGCCACTGAGGTTCAGAGTATTGCTGCATATCTTGCTAGGTTGCCTGTTGTGGAACCTAGGATCCCCATGCCAGATTTGTTTTTAGGGGATCGAGCTAAGTTTCAGAATTTCAAAAATAATTGTAAATTGTTTCTTGCCTTAAAATCTAAGTCCTCAGGAAACGCAGCGCAGCAGGTTCAAATTATCATCTCTCTCCTGCGCGGCGATCCTCAGGATTGGGCTTTTTCCCTGACACCTGGGGATCCTGTTTTGAGTGATGTTGATGCATTTTTTCAGGCTTTGGGGTTATTGTACGATGAGCCTAATGTCACTGATCAAGCTGAAAAAGCCTTGTTGGCATTAAATCAGGGGCTTGATGACGCTGAGTTATACTGTCAGAGATTCCGTAGGTGGGCAGTCCTGACCAAATGGAATGACGACGCTTTGGCGGCCCTTTTCCGGAAGGGTCTGTCGGATAATGTAAAGGATGTTATGGTGGGATTCCCTGTCCCCTCTGGTCTCAATGATTCTATGTCATTGGCGATTCAAATTGACAGACGTTTGCGTGAGCGGAGAAGTATGCGTGGAGTGGTGTTGCCTTGTGAGCCAGCTGCTGAGCCCATGCAGTGTGATGGAGTGGTGTCTGGGGCACAGCGTCATGAGTTTCGAAAGCGCAATGGGTTATGTTTCTACTGTGGTGATGCCTCTCATGCTATTTCAGTCTGCCGTAAGCGGGGAAGACATTTTGCACGCTCAGTTGTCTTGGGTAGTGTTCAGACTAAGTTTTTATTAACTGTCACTCTGATATGCTCTCTGTCCTCATTTTCTGCTCAGGCTTTCGTTGATTCTGGAGCAGCTATTAACCTGATGGATTATGATTTTGCTAAACGTTGTGGGTTTCCCTTGATACCCCTACAGAAGTCTATTCCTCTACTGGGGATCGATTCTACCCCTTTGGCTGAGAATAAACCCCAGTTTTCTACTCAGGTGATAATGAGGGTTGAACCTGATCACCAGGAGTGCTGCAAATTTTTGGTTCTATATAATCTGCATGACATTATCGTGCTGGGTTTCCTTGGTTACAGTCTCATAATCCTGTTTTGGATTGGAAATCTGTGTCTGTAACCAGTTGGGGCTGCCAATGTGTTAGTGCCAACACTCCTGTTTTTTCTGCCTCCCCCCAGACTGAGGATGTTCCTGACTTTTTGTTTGATTTTTCTGATGTGTTTAGCGAAAGTAAATCTGCATCCTTACCTCCCCATAGGAGCTATGACTGCGCTATTGAATTAGTGCCAGGTAGTAAATTCCCTAAAGGTCGCCTTTTTAACTTGTCTGTACCTGAACATGACGCTATGCGGTCTTATATCAAGGAATCATTGGAGAAGGGTCATATCAGACCATCCTCTTCACCCTTAGGTGCCGGTTTTTTCTTTGTGGCTAAAAAAGATGGTTCATTAAGCCCATGTATTGATTATCGTCTCTTGAACAATATTACTGTGAAATATCAATACCCGTTACCCTTGATTTCTGACCTGTTTTCCAGGGTGAAAAACGCTACTTGGTTTACCAAGATTGACCTCAGGGGGGCGTATAACCTTATTCGCATTAAGCACGGGGATGAATGGAAGACGGCATTTAACACCCCTGAAGGGCATTTTGAGTACCTTGTGATGCCCTTTGGGCTCACTAATGCTCCTTCCGTCTTCCAGTCCTTCATGAATGACATTTTCAGGGATTTTGTGGACAAGTTTCTGATTGTTTATTTGGATGATATCTTGATTTTTTCTAATGACTGGGACTCTCATGTGAAACATGTTCGAACTGTATTCCAGATTTTGAGAGAGAATGCTCTGTATGTGAAGGGATCAAAGTGTCTTTTTGGCTTACAGAAGATCTCATTTCTGGGATTCATTTTGTCCCCATCTGTTATTGAAATGGACCCGGTCAAGGTTCAGGCCATCTGTGATTGGGTCCAACCTACTTCATTAAAGGCTCTTCAGAGATTTTTGGGTTTTGCCAATTTTTATCGTAAATTTATTGGTAATTTCTCTGTTATTGTTAAACCATTAACTGATTTGACCAGAAAGGGTTCTGATGTGGTGAACTGGCCTCCTGAGGCAGTCTCTGCATTTCAGGAACTTAAGCAGAGATTCACTTCTGCTCCTGTTCTACGGCAGCCTGATGTTTCTCTGCCATTTCAGGTGGAGGTTGATGCCTCTGAAATTGGGGCAGGTGCCGTTTTGTCCCAAAAAGATCCAGAGACCTCTAAAAGTAACCCTTGTGCCTTTTTCTCTCGAAAATTTTCTCCTACTGAACGTAATTATGACGTGGGTAATCGGGAGTTATTGGCCATGAAGTGGGCTTTTGAAGAGTGGAGACATTGGCTGGAGGGAGCCAAACATCAGGTGGTGGTCCTTACGGACCATAAGAATCTGGTCTATCTGGAATCTGCCAAGCGACTCAATCCTAGACAGGCCAGGTGGGCCTTGTTTTTCACACGTTTTAATTTTGTGGTTTCCTTTCTTCCTGGCACTAAGAATGTTAAGGCGGATGCCCTCTCGAGGAGTTTCCTTGCGGACTCTCCTGAGCTATCTGATCCCTCTGTTATTTTGAAGGAGGGTGTAGTTCTTTCCGCCATCTCGCCCAATTTGAGACTTGCTCTGGAGGGGTGTCAGGAGGATAGACCTGAGCGCTGCCCTGTTGGAAAATTGTTTGTCCCGGACCAATGGAAAAAGAGTGTGATGTCTGAGATTCATTGTTCCGCATTGGCTGGGCATCCCGGAATTTTTGGTACCAGAGACTTGGTTAGTCGGTCCTTTTGGTGGCCTACCTTGTCTCGCGATGTCAGGGAATTTGTGCAGTCCTGCGGGACTTGCTCTCGCTCCAAGCCTTGCTCTCGCTCTAGTGGTTTGTTGATGCCATTGCCTGTGCCCAAGAGACCATGGACCCATATCTCTATGGATTTCATTTCCAATCTTCCTGTTTCTCAGAGAATGACCACCATCTGGGTAATTTGTGATAGGTTTTCCAAAATGATACATCTTGTGCCATTACCTAAGTTGCCTTCCTCCTCTGAATTGGTGCCGTTGTTCCTTCAGCACGTGGTTCGTTTACACGGCATTCCTGAGAACATTGTGTCTGACAGAGGAGTCCAGTTTGTTTCCAGATTTTGGAGGACTTTTTGTTCTAAACTGGGTGTTCAATTGTCTTTCTCCTCGGCATTTCATCCTCAGACCAATGGTCAAACTGAGAGAACAAACCAGACATTGGAGACTTATCTAAGATGCTTTGTGTCTGCTGATCAGGATGACTGGGTCTCTTTTTTGCCTTTGGCTGAGTTTGCTCTTAATAATAGGGCTAGCTCTGCCACTTTGATGTCTCCGTTTTTCTGTAATTCTGGGTTTCACCCTCGATTTTCTTCAGGACAGACGGAGGCTTCTGTCTGTCCAGGTGTTGACTCTGTTGTTGAGCGTATGCAGCAGATTTGGGACCAGGTAGTGGAGAGGTTGTCCCTCTCTCAGGAGAAGGCCCAGCGGTTTGCTAACCGGCATAGGACTGATGGTCCTCGGTTTAAAGTGGGGGACTTGGTCTGGTTGTCCTCAAAGAATATTCCTATGAGAGTAGCATCTCCTAAATTTAAGCCTAGGTTCATTGGACCTTATAGGATCATGGAGATTATTAATCCTGTTTCTTTTCGTTTGCTTCTTCCAGGGACATTTAAGATCCATAACGTGTTCCACAAGTCCTTGTTGAAGAGGTTTGTTGAGCCAGTGGTTCCTGCTGCTGTGCCTCCTGACCCTGTTTTGGTTGAGGGCAATCTGGAGTATGTGGTTGAGAAAATATTGGATTCTCGTTTTTCTAGACGAAGACTCCAGTATTTGGTTAAATGGAGAGGTTATGGTCAGGAGGATAATTCTTGGGTGTTTGCTTCGGACATCCATGCTAGGAGACTTATCCGTGCGTATCATAGAACTCATCCTGACCGACCTGGTTGCTCAAATGAGGGTTCGGTGACCCCTCCTCAAGGGGGGGTACTGTTGTGAATGGGTTTGAGATGAGTTCTGAGCAGAGGCTCCCTCTGGTGGTTACAAGCGGTACTAGTGAGGATTGTGAGGACTGGGAATCAGGTGTTACTGATTGGTCTTATTTAAGGGAATCATTTTCCCATCAGGGTTGCCGGTGATCAATTGTTCTGGTCTGAATCCTTCTTTCCAGTTTCCCTTGTAGCCTGCTGTGTCGTGTCTGCATCTCCTGCTATCAGATAAGACAATTTCTTATTTTGTGTTTTTGCTATATTTTTGCATTTGGTCCTGCACTTCTGTGGGGGCCTTCTGGGTCCCCTCCGGGGGCTTTTGCCCTCTCAGTTTAGTCCAGCCACTGTGTTTTGTACTTTTGCTTTTTCCAGTTTTTTCAGTGGCTGCTGTTTTTGTTACACCAGAGAACTAATTTAGGTGGTAGAGGTCGTGTGATCTCAGGTGATTTTGAAATTAGTAGAGTTGGTGTTTTTCAGGGTTTTCTGGGATTGCAGTAAGTACCCTTCCTGTCCTTTTCTATTTAGATAGTTTGGGCCCCAGCGTTTGCTCATACTATTTTCTTTCTGTGTCAGTATTTCCTCTTGTCTAACCGCCATTACATGTTTGGGGGCTTTCTATTATCTTTGGGGTTCTGCTCCGGGGCAGATAGCTTTCCTATTTCTATCTTTAGGTGTAGTTAGTTTCTCAGGCTGTGACGAGGCGTCTAGGACCAACGTAGGAACGCTCCACGGCTGCCTCTAGTTGCGGTGGTTAGTCAGGGTACTGCAATCTCATAGATTCCAACTGCTCTGGTGTATTGCCTTTTTTGCCTGCACTCCTCAGCTACCGTAACATAACATTCCTGTCCCCTCGGGTCTCAACGACTCTTTGTCTTTAGCCATTCAAATTGACAGACACTTACGTGAACGTAAAACTATGTGAGAGGCACTGCTGCCTTTCGAACAAACCTCTGAGCCCATGCAGTGTGATAGGGTTGTTTCTAGGGCTTAACGTCAAGAGTTTAGAAGGCGTAATAAGTTGTGCTTCTTTTGTGGGGATGCCTCTCATACTATTTCCGTCTGCCCTCAGTGGGAAAAACGTTTTGCTCACTTATTTGTTTTGGGCAATGTACAGCCTAAACTGCTCTTGACGGTTACCTTGATCTGCTCCTTATCTTCACTTTCTGCTAAGGCTTTTGTTGATCCAGGAGCAGCCTTGAACCTGATGGATTTTGACATTGCCAAACTTGTGGTTTTCCCATGGTACCCCTGTAGACTCCTATTCCTTGGAGGGCTATTAATGCTACCCCTTTAACGGAGAATAAACCCCAGTTTTGGACCCAGGTGATAATGTGGATAGCCCCAGACCACCAAGAGAATTGTAAATTTTTGGTTTTACATAATTTACATGACATTATTGTACTGGGTTTTCCTTAGTTGCAGACCCATAATCCTGTTCTAGATTGGAAGTCTGTATCTGTGGTTAGTTGGGGTTGTCAGTGTGTTCCTAGTAGAGTTGAGCGATACTTTCCGATATCCAAAAGTATCGGAATCGGAATGGTATCGCCGATACCATTAAAATATCGGCGATACCCGATACCGATACCGGAAATCCAATGTAAGTCTATGGGAACAAAATATCGTAACTAAAAAAACCTCTTTCTTTCCTTGTAAACACTAAATATACACACATAGAATACATATATATATATATATATATACATGTCATTGTGACATATATATATATACATATATTTATAGTTTATACACTTCTACATAGTAAAATAGCCTCTGATTCAATTGCCGGGTAAAGCCGGCTTTTGTGAAAAGACAGAAGCACCCGACATGAAATGACACTTGGTTTACATAGAGTTAACCATGTCTTTTCATGTAGTTTGATATCTGATTTGCACAAACAATTACATGAGTGTAAGTGTGCAAAATTTCACACCTGTAGGGGTTAATTAAAGGTGTAAATTCGTTGTAAAAAAAACGGACTTTTTTGCTACGAATTTACACCTTTAATTAACCCCTACAGGTGTGAAATTTTGCACACTTACACTCATGTAATTGTTTGTGCAAATCAGATATCAAACTACATGAAAAGACATGGTTAACTCTATGTAAACCAAGTGTCATTTCATGTCGGGTTTGCATTTTCACAAAAGCCGGCAATTGAATTAGCGGCTATTATACTATGTAGAAGTGTATGAACTATAAATATAAATATATATGTGTCACAAATTCAATGACATGTATATATATATATATGAGGTGTAAAATTGCTGAAAAAAAATGCGTTGGCTCCCGCCCTATTTTCGCAACCAGACAGACAAAGCCAGCGAGTGGGGGCAGATAATAATAGCCCAGAGAGAGACCATTATTTTTGGCCCCCCCCTGGCTACTAACATCTGCCCCCAGACACCCCAGAAAAGACAAATCTATAATTAGATTCGCCCTTTCTGGCACTTTGCCCGTCTATTCCCATTGCCCTGTAGCGGTGGCGAATGGGTTAATATGGGGTTAAAGCCACCTTGCTATTGAAAGGTGACCTTAAGCCAGGTTAATAATTGAGAGCTGTCAATTAGACAACTATCAATTATTAATCCTATTGCATGAAATAAAAATAAAACACACACACTTTAATTAAAAATCATTTTAATGAAATAAAGACACATGTTTTTGACCATCATTTATTTTACTGCAAAAACCATTTCCTGTAATAAAAATAAAATAAAAAAGCAAAATTATTCTTACCTATCCCATGCACAGTCAGGTCCCACGGTGTAATCCTTCAGAAAGGGTTAATGTTTACTGCAGGGACCGCAGCTAATGCTGCAGCCTACAGTAAACCCCAAATGAATGAGTTCCTCTCCTGGCTCACAGGAGAGGAAGTGGAAAGCTTAATTGATTGCTTTCCACTTTCACTTCAGGTCAGCCAGGGACACAATCAGTGACGTCAGAGGGAACTGATTAACAAAAATAGGGGTTCCCTTCGAAAAAAAAATGGCGTGGGGTCCCCCCTATTTTTGTTAACCAGCCTGATGAAGCAGACTGCTGAGACATGGTATTTAAGGCTGTTAGGGAGCCAATATCCATGGACCTTGCCAGCAGCGTCGGACTGGAGTACCTTGGGCCCACCAGAGAAAAATTATTCTTGGGGCCCACCATCATACTTCCCAACCTTTGAAGAAGGGAAAGAGGGACAAAGGCTGTGGCACGCTGTGCCTGCTGCAGCAAATTTTAGGCCATGCCACGTTGCACCACAGACTGTCCAGGAGTTGGTGGATGCTTTAGTCCAGGTGTGGGAGGAGATCCCTCAGGAGACCATCCGTCGTGCTCATAAGGAGCATGCCCAGAAGTTGTAGGGAGGTCATACAGCATACCTCCCAAATTTTGAAGACAGGAAAGAGGGTTAAAGGCTGCGGTGCGCCTCGCGCGCCGCTGCAAATTTTAGGCCACGCCCCGACCACACCCATTTCACAGCTAATCACACCCATATCCTCGCCCCAAGCGTACCCATTTAGCACTGCTGATCACACTAACTGGTAATGAGGGCACAGTGGCTGGTACTGAGGAAAAGAAAGAAAGAGCAGCGAGAGAGAAAGAACAAGCAGAGAAAGAAAGAGAGGAAAGAAAGAAAAGAGAGAGAAAAAAGAACAGAGAGCGAGAAGGAAAGAACAGAGAGCGAGAAAGACTAGAGAGAGAAAGAAAGACTAGAGAGAGAGCCAGAGGCGTAGCTAGGGTTTTGGTTTAGTGGGGGCGAAACTTCTGAGTGGGCCCCTAATCAGAGAACCTCAACAAATGACCGCGCTGTTGCCAAAAATAATCTATATATAAAAAGACCAATATTGATATTACCGCCATATGGTCTGTGGTAAATAATACCAGTCCTACAGAACATATAATAGATTACAGCACAGGTACAGATAATGACTTACCACTGATGTTCTTTCTAATGGAATTATTCACTTTTCATGTCTTTTCCATCTGGCCCAGACCGACATGACGACTTCTCCAGCCAGGACTCGACTGCAGAGATTACAACAAAGACACATTTCAATTCTCATATTTTTAGCACTGTCACGGTCACCAATTGGACTATTCTCAATCTGCACAAACTCCTCATCCTGCTGATACCCCAATACTGAGCCGCTGCTGCCATATGTGTCCCTATTTCTGCACCTGATACCCAATACTGAGCCGCTGCTGCCGTATGTGCCCCTATTACTACACCTGATACCCCAATACTGAGCCGCTGCTGCCGTATGTGTCCCTATTACTGCACCTGATACCCCAATACTGAGCCGCTGCTGCCATATGTGTCCCTATTTCTGCACCTGATACCCCAATACTGAGCCGCTGCTGCCGTATGTGTCCCTATTACTGCACCTGATACCCCAATACTGAGCTGCTGCTGCTGCTTCTGCTGTATGTGTCCTTATTACTGCACCTGCTGTGTGGTTCTGTGTGACCTCTAAATTTTAAAGCACCCCTCTAGAATATAGTAATGCCGGGTGCAAGTGCCCTAGAAAACAGTGCCCACATTTTGTCCCCTAGACTGTAATAATGCCCTGTGTGCCCCTTTGACAGTCACAGTAACCCGAGTTCCCCTATAACAATAAGTGTCCACTTTACATTTAATAATGTCCCAAGTCTCCCCCTGTACATCTCCCCTATACACAGAATAATGCCCCTCACTGGATATATACTGACCCCTTAATGTCCCCAAACTATTTAATGGGTCCAACACTGTATGATGGCCCCTATATAGCATCCATACAGCATAATACACCAGATAGTCCTCAATATAGTATAATGCACCCCATAGGCAGCCTCTATATTATAATAAACCCCCATAGGCAGAGTCTATAATATAATGCACCACCATAGGCAGCCACTATATTATAATGCACCCCCATAGGCAGCCTCTGTAGTATAATGCATCCCCATAGGGAGTCTCTGTAGTATAATGCACCCCAATATGGAGCCTCTGTAGTATAATGCAGCCCCCATATACAGCCTCTGTAGTATAATGCACCCCCATATACAGCCTCTGTAGTATAATGCACCCCCATTAAAAAAAAAAAAAAAACAATACTCACCTCCCGGCTCCTGTGCTGCTCACTGTTCTCCCTCTCTGCGTCTGACAGCGGGCGCCGGCAGGTGATGTCATCGCGCCCGCTGTCAGACGCTGAGAGGGGGATTATGGGAGAGAAGGAGCACTGTTACTGTAGCGTAGCTCCGGGTAGGCCCCTCAGAGCGCGGGGCCCGGGGCCACCGCCCCCTCTGCCCCGCGACCTATCCTTTCAAATCAGGGCCCACCACGCAGGAGCTGGGGCCCACCGGAGGTTTCTCCGGTGTCCCGGTGGCTCAGTCCGACCCTGCTTGCCAGCCTGATAATACCAGGCCACAGCAGTCTGCTTATCTTTGCTGGTTAACAAAAATAGGGGATCCCCTCGAAAAAAATTGGCATGGGGTCCCCCCTATTTTTGTTAACCAGACAGATGAAGCAGACTGCTGAGGCCTGGATTTTCAGGCTGTTAAGGAGCCAATATCCATGGACCTTGCCAGCCTGATAATACCAGGCCACAGCAGTCTGCATATCTTGGCTGATTAACAAAAATAGGGGATCCCCTCGAAAAAAATTGGCGTGGGGTCCCCCCTATTTTTGTTAACCAGCCAGATGAAGCAGACCGCTGAGGCCTGGATTTTCAGGCTGTTAAGGAGCCAAGATCCATGGACCTTGCCAGCCTGATAATACCAGGCCACAGCAGTCTGCATATCTTGGCTGATTAACAAAAATAGGGGATCCCCTCGAAAAAAATTGGCGTGGGGTCCCCCCTATTTTTGTTAACCAGCCAGATGAAGCAGACCGCTGAGGCCTGGTTTTTCAGGCTGGTAAGGATCCAATATCCATGGACCTTGCCAGCCTGATAATACCAGGCCACAGCAGTCTGCTTAGCTTGGCTGATTAACAAAAATAGGGGATCCCCTCGAAAAAAAAAACGGCGTAGGGGTCCCCCTATTTTTGTTAACCAGCCAAGTAAATTGCAGACTGCTGCGGCCTGGTATTAAAAGACTGTCAAGGCCCATGGATTTTGGCCCTCAACAGCCTGATAATACCAGGCTACAGCAGCCCCACATTTGGCGCATCAAAAGATGTGCCAATTGTGGCACTTTAGCCGGCTCTTCCCACTTGCCCTGTAGCGGTGGCAAGCGGGGTAATAAGGGGTTAATGTCACCGTTGATTGCACGGTGACAATAAGCCCGGTTAATAATGGAGAGGCGTCAATAAGACACCGATCCATTATTAATCCCAAAGTTTTTAAATGTTTAAAAAAAAGACACAGCCAGAAAAAAGTCTTTTAATGAAATAAAAGAGACAACACAGTTTTCATTAATTTTATTACACTCTCATTCCTGCGACGCCATCGATCTCCTGTAAAAAAATTAAAAAAACAAACCAACAGTATACCACCTGTCCGACGCAGTCCATAGTAACGAGTATCCCACGACGATCCAGCTCTGCGACATCGGAATGCCTGGCAGAGCCTGACATCCCGACGCAGCACAGCTGATTACCTGCTTCCTCGGCGGTGACGTCATCGGACTGCTTTACGGCCGCGATTACCCAGCAGTCACTGCAGTTATCGCGAGAAACTGCATGTGACCGCCGGGGAAAAGAGGATGGCGGCCATCAAGCAGTCCAGGATGTGACCGCCGGAGATCTTCTGCCGGGTAAGTGCCACTGACTCCTGACCGACGGACACTGACAGTGACAGTGACATTCCGATTCCGGTATCGATATGACGAAAATATCGGAACTCGGAATCGGAATTCCAATACAGCCAATATCGGCCGATACCCGATATTTGCAATATCGGAATGCTCAACCCTAGTTCCTAGTGATACTCCTGTTTTTTCTACCTCTCCCCTATCTCGTGATGTCCCTGACTATTTAGCTGATTTCTCTGACGTGTTTAGTGAGAGTAAGTCTGCTTCCTTGCCTCCTCACAGGAGTTATGATTGCACGATCGAGTTAGTACCCAGTTGTAAATTTCCCAAGGGTCGGCTCTTCAGTTTATCTGTACCTGAACATGATGCTATGTGATCTTATATCAAAGAGTCATTGGAGAAGGGCCATATCAGACTGTCCTCTTCACCTTTAGGTGCCGGCTTTTTCTTTGTGGCCAAGAAGGATAGCTCATTGAGGCCATGTATTGACTATCATCTCCTTAATAAAATCGCTGTTAAATATCAGTACTCGTTACCCCTGATTTCCGATTTATTCTCCAGAGTGAAAGGTGCTAGTTGGTTTACCAAGCTTGACCTAAGGGAGCCATATAATACTCCTGAGGGGCATTTTGAGTACCTAGTGATGCCTTTTGAGCTCACTAATGCCCTTTCCATCTTCCAGTCTTTCATGAATATATTTTCCGGGATTTTGTGGACAAGTTTTTGATCGTTTATTTGGACGATATTTTGATTTTTTCCAATGATTGGGATTCTCATGTGGAACATTTCCAGACTGTATTCCGGATTTTGAAAGAAAATGCTTTGTATGTTAAGGGACCGAAATGTCTCTTTGGCGTACAAGAAATTTCGTTTTTGGGATTTATTTTGTCTCTGTCCGCTATTGAAATGGACCCGGCCAAGGTTCAGGCCATTTATGATTGGGTTCAGCCCACTTCCTTGAAGGCGTTTCAGAAATTTTTAGGTTTTGCTGATTTTTACCGTAAATTCATAAGTAATTTTTCTGGTATTGTGAAACCACTGACGGATTTGACCAAAAAGGGCGCTGATGTGGTTAATTGGTCTCCAGAGGATGTTTTGGCGTTCCAGGAGCTTAAGCGGAGATTCATCTTTGCTACTGTTTTACGGCAACCTGATGTTTCTCTCCCATTTGAGGTGGAGATAGATGCTTCTGAAATTGGTGCAGGAGCCGTTTTGTCTCAGAGAGATCCTGTAACCTCTAAGATTAACCTTTGTGCCTTCTTTTCTCAAAAATTTTCCCCATCTGAGTGTAATTATGATGTGGTGAATCGGGAATTATTGGCTATGAAGTGGGCGTTTGAAGAGTTTCCTTGTGAATTCTCTTGATGTGACTGAGCCCACTACCATTCTAAATGAGGGTGTGGTTCTTTCTGCTATCTCACTCGATTTGAGACTTGCCTTGGAGGAATTTCAGGAGGATAAACCTGAACGATGCCCTATGGGGAAATTGTATGTCCCCGACCAATGGAGTAGGAAAGTATTGTCAGAAATTCACTGCTCTGTGTTGGCTGGTCATCCCGGTATTTTTGGTACCAGAGATTTGGTGAGTCGGTCTTTTTGGTGGCCGGCTTTATCTCGTGATGTCAGGAATTTTGTGCAGTCCTGTGGGACTTGTTCTCGGTCCAAACCCTGTTCTCGCTCTAGTGAACTGTTAGTGCCACTTCCGGTGCCCAGGAGGCCATGGACACATATCTCAATGGATTTTATTTCCGACCTCCCTGTCTCTCTGAAAATGTCTGTTATCTGGGTGATCTGTGATAGATTTTCCAAGATGGTCCATCTTGTACCACTGCCGAAGTTGCCATCCTCTTCTGAGTTGTTGCCCTTGTTTATTCAGCAGGTGGTTCATTTGCACAGTATTCCAGAGAACATTGTGTCTGACAGAGTAGTCCAGTTGGTTTCCAGATTTTGGAGAGCCCTTTGTTCTAAACTGGGAATTCTGTTGTCCTTCTCTCCTGCATTTCACCCTCAGACCAATGGGCAGACTGAGAGAGCAAACCAGACTTTGGAAACTTATCTGAGATGTTTTGCGTCTGCTGATCAAGATGATTGGGTCTCTATTTTGCCCTTGACTGAATTCTCTCTAAATAATAGGGCCAGTTCTGCCACTTTGACGTCCCCTTTTTTCTGCAACTTCGGGTTTCATCCTCAGTTTTCTTCAGGGCAGGTGGAGGCTTCAGCCTTTCCAGGTGTTTGAATCTATGGTAGAGAGAATGCAGCAGATTTGGAATCAGGTAGAGGATAAGTTGTCTCTCTCTCAGGAGAAGGCCACAGTTTATGTCAGTCTTTTCAGTATTGCTAGTCTCCTGTTATTTCAGTATCTGTTGTTTTGCGTTCAGTTCACACCAGAGTTCTGATTTAGTGGGGGAGAGTGTTGTGAATGGGCTTGAGATGAGTTCTGAGCAGAGGCTCCCTCTGGTGGTTACAAGCGGTACTGGTCTGTCCAGTGAAGATTGTGAAGATTGTGAGGATTGGGAATCAGGTGTTACTGACTGGTCTTATATAAGGGAGTCACCTTCCCATCAGGGTTGCCGGTGATCAATTGTTCTGGTCTCTATCCTTGATTCCTGTTTCCCTTGTAGCCTGCTGTGTCGTGTCTGAATCTCCTGCTAACAGATAAGACATTTTCTTTTTGTTTTTGTGCTTGATTTTTGCATTTTGTCCTGCACTTCTGTGGGGGCCTTCAGGGTCCCCTCCGGGGGCTTTTGCCCTCTCAGTTTAGTTCAGCCACTGATGTTTGTACTTTTGCTTTTTTCCAGTTTTTTCAGTGGCTGCTGTTTTGATTTTGTTACACCAGAGAACTAATTTGGGTGGTAGAGGTCGTGTGATCTCAGGTGTTTTTGAAATTAGTAGAGTTGGTGCTTTTCAGGGTTTTCTGGGATTGCAGTAAGTACCCTTCCTATCCTTTTCTATTTAGTTAGTTTGGGCCCCAACGTTTGCTCATACTATTTTGTCTGTGTCAGTATTTCTTCTTGTCTAACCGCCATTACATGTTTGGGGGCTTTCTATTATCTTTGGGGTTCTGCTCCGGGGCAGATAGCTTTCCTATATCTATCTTTAGGTGTAGTTAGTTTCTCAGGCTGTGACGAGGCGTCTAGGACCAACGTAGGAACGCTCCACGGCTGCCTCTAGTTGTTGTGGTTAGTCAGGGTACTGCAATCTCATAGATTCCAACTGCTCTGGTGTATTGCCTATTTTGCCTGCACTCCTCAGCTACCGAAACATAACAGGAGAGGTTGTGTGGACTCAGTATTTTTGCAGATCAGACGTTTTGGAATTTTTCTTAGGGTTTTTGCGGGATTGCAGACAGTATCCTTTTCTGTACTGTTCTATCCAGACAGTTTGGGCCCCAGCATTTGCTTATGCTATTTTCTGCCTGTGTTTTGTACTTCATCTGCCTCACCGTCAATATATGTTTGGGGGCTATCTATTCCTTTGGGGCTCTACTCCGGGGCAGTTTAGCTTTTCCCTTTCTCTCTTTAGGCTTAGTTAACTCTTTGGCTGTGTTAAGGCGTCTAGGTCATCGTAGGTACGTCCCATGGCTAATTCTAGTTGTGTTGTCAGTTTAGGGGTCTGCAATCAGCTAAGTTACCAACCTCTCTGGTGTTGTGCTGCCTAGCCATTTCTTTGTTGTCCTCCTCGGTTACCATATCATAACACCTAATGGTGTTTACATCCATCAAGGGACAAATACTGCTTGTGACAAAGCTGATGGTGGTATTTGTGCAAAATTCCTGTACTGATGGTGGTTTTGGTGACATACTGATGTTATGACAGTGGTTCTGATGCTGTATTCATGTACTACTGATGATTGTAGTGATATATTCATGTACTACTGAAGGTTCTGGTGATGTATTCATCACCAGAACCAACATCAGTACATAAACACAATACCAGAGTAATCAGTAGTACATGAATACAGCACCAAAACCACTGTCATAGAATGAATATGCCCCAAAAACCAAATGAATGTGATACCATTATCATCCTCAGACATGAATTTGGCACCAGAACCATCAGTAGTATATGAATACATCACAAATATTATCATCAGTACATGAATACGTCACCAGTAGAACCATCAATTGCAATATCAGGTCAACCTCATACGCATTTGTTTTCTATGAACCTTGAAATTCCAGTATGTCCTTAACAATGGAAGGAGATACTTGGAGTTCTTGTTACCAGCCATAATCAGTCTACTACAGATCATTCAGGAACCACAGTAATGATGAGACCTAGTTAGTATCATAAATATTCACACCAATGTACTTTATAGGTGATATCTTCTCTGATTAGAGTGATTTTCATTTCTTTTATCCCCATCTGGATCTTGTTCAGCCCCCAATATAATGTCCTTCACAGCCCTCTATACAGTATGGTCACCACAGACCACAGTATAATTTCCATCACAACTGCCTATATAGTTTGGTGACCACTGCCCCAAGTATAAAGTCCCATACAGCTCCCCATTCAGTAGCCAAATAATATAAGAAAAAAAAGTTAATTCTCACCTAATCCATGCTCCCTGTCTGTTGCAGCCTATGTCTCACCTTCTAACTTGCATAGTGATGGGTGCTGGATGGGGCAATTCAGTGATGTAGTCATGCCTCCAGACATAACTGCATAGTGCCATCCTCCAACAGGGTGCAGGCAGGCAGTTGTCTGCAACTTGCATTAGTACCAGGTGAAACTGGGAGCTAACTAGAGCTCCTCTGCTCTTTTCCTGGGCTGTGCTCACATCATCATTTGTATTTGAGCCTTATAGACATGAGCATAATGAACATATGAATGCCGGGAGTAAGTGATGACCGAGCACTGCCATTTTAGTACTCATGTGAAGTCCAGCTATGTGCTGGGTATCATAGAGGACCATTATAATGACCTCTGCCAATAAAAGGCATGCAGAGCATTGCAAATTAACCAAAATATTCCTAATAAAATTCCCTAATTTGAGGGGTGACATTGTTAATACCACTCCGCACAGCATCAGTGACGTCAGAAGGAGTCCCCGGCTAACCTGAAGTGAACTGATTAGCGTGGGAAACATTCAATTAGGCTTCCCAGCTAATCAGCTCATCTCCTGTCAGCCGGGGAGATTAGCTCATTCATTCGGGGGTTTACAGTGAGGCTGCAGCATTAGCTGCGGTCCCCGCTGTAAACATGTTAACCCTTTCTGATGGATTGCACCGGGGGACCTGACTGAGCGCCGGAGAGGTAAGAATATGCTTGTTTTATTATTTTAATTTTATTACAGGAGTACAAGGGAATCGGATGAAGTACCAGTACAATAAAAGAAGGTCAAAAACTGTGTATTTATTTCATTAAAACTATTTTCAATTAATGTGTGTTTTTTTAACCATTTCATACAATAGGATTAATAATGGATATTGTCTAATTCACAAGTCTCCATTATTAACCTGGCTTAAAGTCACCTTCAAGGTGGCCTTAACCCATTATTAACCCATTAGCCACCGCTACAGGGCAATGGGAATAGATGGGCTAAGTGCCAGAAAAGGCGCATCTAATCATAGATGTGCCTTTTCTGGGGTGGCTGGGGGCAGATGTTAGCAGCCAGGGGGGATACAAAAAATGCACCCTCCCTAGGCTATTATTATCTGCCCCCACTCACTGGCTTTCCCTGTCTGGTGGAGAAAATACTGCGGGAGCCCCCCCTTTTTTTTTCAACGAATTTACACATTTAATTAGCACCTACATGTATGAAATTTTGCACACATACACTCACGTAATTGTTAATCAAAACCATATATCAAACTACATGAAATGAAATGGTTTACTGTATGTAAACCATGTGTCATTTCATGTCGGGTTCTGTAATTTTACAGAAGCCGGCAATTGAATTAGCGGCTATTCTGCTATGCAGAAGTGTAAGAACTATAAATATATGTATATATATATATATATAATTATATGTCACAATGACATGTATATGTATTCTATGTGTATATATCTATTCTTTCCATTCTTTATTAAACCTGTCAGTGTGATTTTACAGTATAGCCGGGGATGAATTGCCGGCTTTTCTAAAGGACACCGGTGCGTATTACTCGCAAGTCACACGTGTGGTCCGTGTGTAATCCGTATTTTTCTCGCACACATAGACTTTCATTGGCGTACAAGGGGCGTAATACAATGACAATCGCAGCATGCTGCGAGTGTCTCGCAGCGTAAAATACGCCAGAGAAATATACGCATCATCAGAGCTGCCCCATAGAGAAATATTGGTCCGAGTGTAATGAGTGATTTTCACGCCTCTCACTCGTCCGTATTCCTCTTTAGTGTGATTCCGGCCTAACAGTATTTAGCTGCCCAGGTCCTAGAAATGCACCAGACCCACTTAATAAAGATGGAGGTAACACAGGTGCAAAATACTGATGAGAAAGCCACTCACAACTTACCAATTCATGGAGGAGGTGATTGCTTTATATTAAAATTGCACGCAAAAATGGTTTGTCTAGAGTGCTGGTCACACACAGGTAGTGCACAGTGTTTGCCTTACAGCCAATGTGTTCTTTCACACTAGCATATATTCTCTCATGCGAGAATCTATCAGAGTTTGATCCGAGTGTCATCTGAGTGTGATCCAACTCTATTACATGAGAGAATCGCAGCACAAGTGTGGAGAAGATGACAAACAACAGTTGTCTGTCTTCTCTATTGTCTCTGTGTGCATATATCTGATACATTCTTGAATTTTGCTTTTAATTTCAGTGCAAAATAGGTCAGTGCTCAGGCAGACCATTCTGTTTTTAAAAAGCCATGATGGCATTTTTTTGATTCATAAAAATGGTGAAATGATCATGCACCTTCCTGGCCTCAGCCACCATCTTTTTTAAAGTGGATATATTTCTTAAAGAAATATTACACAATTAAATTCAGGTGTGTACCATGAAGCCAGAGTGTTCTGGGCATTGCCGCTCATGAAAAGTCTGAGCTGCACTTGATGTGGGATTCCAATCCATCCAGCAGCAACTCATCTGCTGTATGGCTTTTTGCTCCAATGCTTACAAGCTGTAAAACTACTTTACTTTGCATGAATGAAAAGAAAGAGGATAGTGTGTAGAAGTATTGCCATGCCCTGTTGCTGTTGGGAATGGGGTCATGTTAGTTGAGTAGGTTGCAGAGAACGGCTATGAAGAAATAAAACTACACCTAACAGTGAAAACAGATGCAGCTCCCAGTCATTGAGATTTTATTATCTGTCCTAGAACACTGTCACTCAAAACATTCAACTAGTGGGCTGTGATGAAACTCATGAATTTTCATTGCCCATAGTTGCTAAAAGCAGGTTGGTACGGTGCAGTGCACTTTGGAGTTGAAAGAAAAGTCGACAGAGTGGTTCTTTGCACAAATCTGGTACCACTTTCTCAAAAGGCAGCCACCTACACCACTAGCAACTTGGCCAGGTGTGAATTTAGTTGGTACACAAGTGGATGACTGGGAGTATTCAATTGTTTCCTCTACACATAATCTGGGAACTAAATTTGTTAGTGCAAGATATAGAACAGTTGAAAAAACAACCAACAAAAAAGAGAGCCAGGCGAAGAGCACGTTAGGTCAACATGGGGAGTTGGGGAGTTGAAGAATTGAAGTTTCACTTACTTCGTAGGGGGGAGGAAGATTCCCATCCCCCCTTCCTTCCAGGTCTGCGTTTCCTCCTTGCACTCTGAATAATGCAGTGAAGTTTAAACCATATCAAGGAGTGATTGCCAATCCAGCAAGAGAGTCGCAGAATTAATCTATTAGAAAAAAAAGACTTTTACAACCCAATAACAAATATACAAAAAAAGTCAAGTCTACAGGTTTCAGGGTTCCCCTTCAACAGGATTAACAAATAATTTCACCTATGATTAAATAACAAAAAATCAAACAATTTTTTCTACTGAGCAGTTTAATTCTTTAGGTGTCAAACAAATCCAGATGGGAAATCCAAAACATCTCCCTCCTGCATAAATCTTTGAACCGGCAAGCCTGTTCTATAGGTATTACTTCCAGACAACTGAAATCACACATATACATTAACGATAAAGTTAAAAATCATAGTGTATCTAATCATTTATTTTTGAATGTTATATCTATATTTGTTAACCCTTTCTCTTAGGGTCATAGTAATTCTTCCCACATACTGGAGTCCAAAAGGGCAATAATAAATAATAATAAAATCGCTCCAGCAATTTAAAAAACTGTCGGATTTGAAAAAATTCCCTTGTATTGTTACTATTAACTGTTTTTTGTCTATGTATAATCATTTCACATGTATCACATTTTTCTTTCCTACATTTATAAACCGCTTTTATATTTAAACAGTTAATTTTAGTACCATTACTGATTTTCTTTTTCTTTAAATTTGGATAGGAGGTCCTATGATTTCTTTCATTGTTTTAGCTCTACTATAAACCATAGTTACTGTGCTACTTAAAACCCTCACCAAGTATGGATCTTTGTACAGGATCCCCAAAGTAATTTCAGGCCTTCAACTCCCCAACTTCCCATGTGTACTTACCGTGCTCTTCGGCTGACACTCCTTTTTTGTTTGTTTGTTTGTTTTTTCATCTGTTTTACAATACAGCACCTGATTAGGATTTCTGGACCTGGCAGCTGCAGGCTGATTGAGCTGTAACAAAGCTGTCCACATTCAAAATATCTATGTAGTGTGTTTTGCTGGTTTTTCTTCCCATCCTTCCTCCTCAGAAGTGCTCCTTTCAGCTTTTTTTCTTTCTTGCAAGATATAGAAGGAATAGTAGGAGTACTTAGAATATGACAGGAACGGAAGAAGATGATGATGGCAATGATAACACTGACCAAGTACTACTTGATACCTGGCCAACTGAAAATACAGGTACTTAAAGCCAAAATTGGTAAATTCATGAGAGCCCAGCAGTCACAGCAAGGCTTTATTGGGACCCTAAACTTAAATGTACTAAAAATATAAAAAAAACTGACCAGAATTAGTTGTAACGGCTTGCACCTGTTCACACTTTTTTTATATTTGTAGTACGTTCTTCTGACTGAGCCATCCTCCCATAAGGCTAAGGCATTTTTAGTATCATAACTACCACTGATATGCCTTTTTTTTCTCGGCAGCAGTTAAAAGTACTTATTTCTCGGCGCCGCTTTCTTATGGCACTGAGAAATAAGAGAATAGAGCCCCTTGCGTCTGGTGTTGGGGTTAGGGTTATGGTTAGGGTTGTGCTAGGGTTAGGGTTCTGTTAGGGTTGTGTTAGGGTTGGAGTTAGAATTGGGTTCTTTCAAAAGTAAAAAAAAATGATGTCTACATGAAGGCTAGTGTTGAGCACAAGTACCTGCTACTCAAGTTTGCATTGGATGCTAGGATATGCACGGAGCATGACACTCGAACACTCGCGATATTCGGTGCATACCTGAGCACCGGATGCAAACTGGACTAGCGAGCACTTGCGCTCAACACTAATGACTACACATTCAATATGACTACCTAATATTATCAAATTACGTGTCATACCTGTGGGTTCAAAGTACTCACTATAACCACGGATAAAATCCTTGAGGGTTGTAGTTTCCAAAATGGGGTCCACTTAAGGGGGGTTTCCACTGTTTAGGCACATCAGGGGCTCTCCAAAAATGACATGGCATCCACTCTTGATCCGCTCTCGATCCCAGTCAATTTTGCGTTCAAAAAGTCAAATGTGCTCCTTCACTTCCGAGCCCTGCTGTGCACCCAAACAGTAGATTTCCCCCACATATGGGATATCGGTGTGCTCATGAGAAATTGCAGAACACATTTTTCTGGTCCATTTTCTCCTGTTACCCTTGTGAAAATAAAAGAGTTTGGGTCTAAATTACAGGGTGGGCCCTTTATATGGATACACCTAAATAAAATGGGAATGGTTGGTGATATCAACTTCCTGTTTGTGGCACATTAGTAAATGGGAGGGGGGAAACTTTTCAAGATGGGTGGTTACCATGGCAACCATTTTGAAGTCGACCATTTTGGATCCAACTTTATTTTTTTCAATGGGAAGAGGGTCATGTGACACATCAAACTTATTGAGAATTTCACAAGAAAAACAATGGTGTGCTTCATTTTAATGTAACTTTAATCTTTTATGAGTTATTTACAAGTTTATTACCACTTATAGAATGTGTTCAAAGTGCTGCCCATTGTGTTGGATTGTCAATGCAACCCTCTTCTCCCACTCTTGACACACTGATAGCAACACAGCAGAAGAAATGCTAGCACTGGATTCCAGTTTCCATTGTTACAGATGCTGCACATTTTGTATCTTCACAGCATAGACAATTGCCTTCAGATGATCCCAAAAATAAAAGTCTAAGGGGGACCTTGGTGGCCATTCAACTGGCCCACAATGACCAATCCACTTTCTAGGAAACTGTCCACGTAGGAATGCTCAGACCTGACACCCATAATTGATGGTATGGTGTGGAATATGGGGTACAAAGATAGTGGGGCCATTCTTCATCCATGGAAACCTCAATGCCACTGGATATCTGAAATTGCTACATGATGATGTGCTGCCCTCTTTATGCACTGAAGATGGCACGTTCCTGAGTTTTCCCAGCAAAATGGTACACCACCACATTATGTGTTTCAGGTCTGACCATTCCTACAAGGAATCTGACCCCCTTAGTCTAGCATTTCTTCTGTGGTGCTGCTATCAGTATGTCAAGAGTGGGAGAATATGGTTGCATTGACAATCCAACACAATGGGCAGCACTTTGAACACATTTTATAAGTGGTCATAAACTTGTAAATAACTCATGAAAGAATAAAGTTACGTTAAAACCAAGCACACCATTGATTTTCTTGTGAAATTCTCAATAAGTTTGATGTGTCATATGACCCTCTTCCCATTGGAAAAAATAAAGTTGGATCCAAAATGGCCGACTTCAAAATGGCCACTGTGGAGCCCAGCTGTGACTGGATCCATATCTTCCAGAAGGGTGCACTGAAAGAAGATACCACCAGAGGTCATTATGCACATGCACACACGTACAATTTATCCCAGAGACCACCAGAGGGAGCTGTGTAAGATATATAAAAGACAGTTACACAGGAAACATCTAGTTTAGTTTAGTCAGAGCAGCCATTTCTAGGGAGTCTGCTCAGAGAGCTCAGTCTGCTCAGAGAGCTCAGTCTGCTAGTGGAGTCTAGTAAGAGTGATACAGAGAAATCACTTAAGTCTAGTCAGAGCTGAATTGAGGAGGGTAGCTCAGTAGAAGCGTGCCGACGCTTAGAGAGTGGCGAAGAGGCAGCCCACCAACTGCCAGTGTGTGTGATCGTGTGAGGTTCCAGGTAGGCCGAAGGCGAGTGGAAGTTAATGAGACAGAGGAGCCTTAATAGCTCATCTCAGCAAGTATTCACCGGACACCGGAGTCCGAGCCTATAGGGATCTCCACGACCCATTAGGAGAACACCGGAGTTCCTGGAGGACTACAAGTCCCAGGAGTACCACAGAGCTGATACGTAGCTGGATCAGGAGGACGGAGTCTAGCAGTGCACTGCAAATAGAGACTGTGTGCTTCAACAGGAGATCCAATCACAAGATCAGCCAGGTGCAAGACGGAGACCAAGTTAGACCTAGCTTCAAGCAGGTCAGGACTTTATCACAAAAAGGCAGAGTACAGGAGGCCACACACCTACCAGTGGAAGAATCTGGATGTGCACCCTTCACCCTACAGTGCTCCGGGAAGTGTCTGCAACATCTTCAGATAAAGGTACCAAAGCGACTTATGTGTGTGTCTCCCTTATTACTCCTGACTGCCGGGTCCCCATCTGTCCTGCACCTCTGCATATCTATCTGCCCTGGAGGATAACTCAGCCTTACTTGTGGGAGGCTTAACATCTAGCTGCACAATATCAACCCTCCAGTGGATCTGCATAGCAGCGCTGGTCATCGTGACCAGGCACCACAAGTGGCGTCACGAATCCCCATATCATTATTCAAGTCACCTGTAAATATCCCCCATTTTAAGTGAGCGCCCAGGGCAACGGACCGAGCTGTGCTACCCGTGACATTCCCATAGACATCAACGGGTTCAGTGCCGAGTACCCCAAAGCCCTGGTACGGACGACTCATTTTATGGCGTCACGAACAGGATTTCGTGCCCTGCAGCAACGGAGTAACTTGTGCCCGTTGCCACCGGGTACTGTGTGCCTCACTAAAAGACTGTGTTTTGTATGTGGTGAAGATTTCCCGCCAATTGCCACCATTTACAGCACCACGGCGCGAAAACTAGTGGGTGTACCTGCAAAAGCGCGCTGAGTCCTGGACATGCCCCCAACGCTGACGCGGCGGCAGGTCCTGTGAAGAGCTACAGTGAACGCTCTGACGTCAGAGCGCCAGCGACGCGGGTCCTTCTACACACCCCTGTGCCCTGCGGAGCTGCATCCTCGATTAACTAGGGGGGCGCAAACATGTCGCAGCAGCCAGCCGACAACGCGGCCCAGGCCGACGGCCTTAATGACTTACCCCTTGGCGCTGCCGCACAGGTTGTAAGTGCTGGCCCCTCACCTGGTCCTGTGGCCCCGATAGTACCGCTAACGCTGCCATACATGCTCGGAGCGAAGTGGCTCCCTCAGTACAGCGGCAAGCCAGATACCCTGTCAGGGTTCAAGCGAAAAATATGCAGCATAATAGACATGTACCCTATGACAGAAAAGCAGAGAGCTGCAGTAGTAGTGGGACAATTAACTGGTGCTGCAGAGAGAGAAGTAGAGACTTGGACAGCTGCAGACCAGGAGTCAGTGCTTGCAATTTTCTTAAAGCTACAGACTATTTTTGAGGACTGCACTGAAACAGATCTCCGGATGAGTTTTTACCAATGCTCCCAGAAACCAGATGACAGCATTAGGGACTATGCCTGCCGACTACAAGCGGCCCTGCAAGCACTCAAACAAGTTAACCCCATGAGTGTCTCCAACGAAAATAAAATGTTAAAAGAACAATTTGTACGGGGATTGAAGTCCCAAGCTGAAAGCCGGACTGTGCACTGGTGGTCCTTGGATCATCCTGATGCTACCTTTGATGCTTTTAAGGACATGGCTATAAAAGGACTGCGACCCCTGGAAACACCCGGGATGGCAACCCAGTGTCACCCAAGTGAAGCCACCCTAAAGCTAGCAGCATCCACCTTTTCCCCGCTGGTTGCGGAAGCCAAAACGCAGGTGGCACCCCCTACTGAGCTGGACTGTCTGCGCTCAGAAGTGCGCCAGCTGACCAAACACCTCGCCACTGTAATGAGTGCCCTGCGACTGCCGACGGAGGAAGAAGGAAAGATCCTGCTAGCTGACTGCCCAGAGGATGTCCCTTGGATGCACCGGAGGAGAGGGAGGATGTCGCCCCACCGGAGGAGGACAACGCCACCCCCAGGAAGGACCCGCGACCAGCATCATCCTCGCCGAGAGATCATCTGCTACCGCTGCCACAGAGAAGGTCACCCAGCACGTCTGTGTCCTTTAAACGAGCAAATCCTGGGTCCGAGGGCCAACACCCAGGAATAGACTCCTCAGGCCCCTCAGACTGGAACCGCAGGTTTGTGGGAGAAAGACCCTACCTGTCCATCATACTGGACGGGATCGCAATCCCTGCCCTGCTGGACACTGGATCTCAGGTAACCGTCATACCTGATGTTCTCTACAATAGATACTGGTCCAGTGACGGTCTCCAACCCCCAAACCCTGACTTTGCCATATACGCCTCTAATGGCCTCCCTCTTGACTTACTGGGGGCTAAAAATGTGAAAGTAAAAGTGGGGAGAGTGGAGCTAAAGAATCAGGGACTTCTTGTAGTGAAGACTGTTAATGAGGAAAATGGATTGAATGTGGTTTTAGGCACTAACATTATTAGTAACTGTTTGGAGGAGGTTGTGTTTTTACTCCAACAGCTCGCCGAAATTGCCCGACCAAAGCAAAAGGGAGTGATCCGGAAGGAGATTCGGACCCTGATGTGCCAGCAACAAGCGAAACTGACCGGTGGTGAGATTGGTAATGTACGGGTAACAGACCCGAACCCCATTGTGATACCCCCAATGAGTGAAATGCTTATTTGGTGTAGAGCAGCAATAGGTCTGAGAGGACAGAACTACCAAGCAGTAGTAGAGTCCCATTGTTCAGAGCACAGACCTACACTCTTGACTGCTAGAGGGGTAGTGGAGGTACATAATGGGAGGGTGCCAGTGCGTCTTCTCAACTGGGGAGAGGATGAAGTCAAATTACCACGTTATGCCACTGTTGCTAAGTTACATGCTGTGGATAATAACTCCATTCACACGACGGAGCCCTTAACCTCCCCACAACCAGTGGAGGATAACGGTCCGACCACCCAGGTGGAGGATTGGTGTCAGCAGCTCCATGTCGGGACGGACACCACTCCGGCCCACCAGAAACAAGGAGTATACCGAGTAGTTCAGGAGTACACACAGGTATTCAGCAAACACCCACTCGACTTTGGGAAAATTAAAGGGGTTCAACATCACAACCCCACAGGCAATCATCCTCCCATTAAAGAACGGTACAGGCCTATACCTCCAGCACACTACCAGAAAGCCAAGGAAATGTTGCGTGATATGAAGGAAGCAGGGGTGATAAGGGATAGTTGTAGTCCCTGGGCCGCACCTCTAGTCTTAGTCAGGAAAAAGGATGGAAGCATGAGAATGTGTGTAGATTACAGACAAGTAAATCGCATAACACATAAAGATGCATACCCTTTACCACGCATTGAGGAATCCTTAGCTGCCTTAAAAACTGCTAATTACTTTTCCACCCTTGACCTCACTAGTGGGTACTGGCAAGTAGCTGTGGCTGAGGAGGATCGGGAGAAGACGGCTTTCACCACCCCGATGGGACTCTGTGAGTTTGACAGAATGCCGTTTGGACTCAGCAGTGCCCCTGGAACGTTCCAGAGAGTGATGGAGAGCTGCCTGGGGCATCTCAACTTTGAAACTGTGTTGCTGTACCTGGACGACGTCATCGTATACTCCAAAACGTATGAAGATCACTTGAAGCACCTGGAGGAGGTATTCGAGTCACTGTCCAAGCATGGGATAAAACTGAAGCCTTCAAAGTGCCATCTGCTCAAACAAAAGGTACAGTATCTGGGACATATTGTCAGCTCAGAAGGAGTAGCGCCAGACCCTGAGAAGATCACCGCCATCCAGAAATGGCCGGAGCCGAAAAATCTCAAGTAGGTGCGACAGTTCCTGGGACTGACAGGGTACTACCGGAGGTTTGTGAAGGATTACACCAAAAAAGCAGCGCCTCTGCAAGACCTCCTGGTGGGACAGTCCCTCAAGAGCAGAAATTCTCCATTCCATTGGGGTAAAGAACAGGCAGAAGCATTCAAGGAAATGAAGGAGATCCTGACAGGTGATGAGATCCTAGCTTACCCTGACTACAGCCAGCCGTTCCTGCTGTATACTGATGCCAGCAATAAAGGATTGGGAGCAGTCCTCAGTCAGAAGCAAAATGGCCTGGAGAAAGTCATCGCCTATGCTAGCAGGAAGCTCCGCCCGACTGAGAGGAACCCAGAGAACTACAGCAGCTTCAAGTTGGAGTTCCTGGTACTGGTCTGGGCCATCACGGAGAGGTTTAAGAACTACCTAGCCTCCAGCAAGTTCACTGCCTACACCGATAACAACCCCTTGACTAGTGTTGAGCATTCCGATACCGCAAGTATCGGGTATCGGCCGATATTCGCTGTATCGGAATTCCGATACTTAGTTCCGATATTTTTCCTATATCGTATACCGGAATCGGAAGTTCCCATAATTCTTTGAGAGGCACTGTGATTTTAGTCAGCCAATGAGGAATCCTACGAAGTGTGGGCACATCCTGTACTGCTGCGGTCATCTTAACTAATGGCATGGCTGTGATTGGCTGCTGAAATGATGTCAGAATGCACTATAAAAGGCGCCGCCGACATTTTAGCGTCACTGTGCTGTGAACTCAGTTAGGGACAGAACGCTGCTCTGCTGACTCAGAGGGACAGTTAGAGATTGCGATTTTGTGCACTTTGCTTTAGGCAGGCTAGTTTACCAACCGCTGTGTAAAGCTTCCTTTTGCCTTGCAGTGTTGTTTTAACAGCTCTGTGCAAGGTGTGTGTGTGAGAGTGCAGGTGACGCTGCAGTTTACTCTGCATCCAACGCTGTCTGTAGGCATCTGCACGTGTCACTCACAGACTCTTTTTTTTTTCTATAGTGTAATTCTAGCTGCTCCATTCAATAGAAATTATAGTGCGATGTGCTTCCATCCGTAAACAATACATTGGTTGCAAACACTATAGAAGTACAGAAAGGAGCCTTTCACAGATAGTGAACAGTTGTGTTTCAGTGATCACTGCAGTCTGTGAGGTTTTTTTTTTGTTTTTTTTAAATGCAGATCACGCTCCAGTTACTTCTTCAACTAATGCTGCGTGTACTCTGCTGAGTGTCTGTCACTGGCTCATCCTTGTCATTTTTCTAAAATTGGTGCTGCTTTATTCTATTTTCAATTTACTAAAATCTATTAGTGTGACGCTCTTCCATCAAAATACAATACATTGCTTGCAAACATAATAGAAGTCCACAAAAAGGCCTTTCACAGCAAGTGAACAGTTGTGTTCAGTGTTCACTCTAGTCTGAGGTTTAAATTTTTGGTAGGAGTGTAGATCCCGCTCCACTTACTTCAACCACCGCTGCGTGTACTCTGCTGAGTGTCTGTCACTGGCTCATCCTTGTAATTTTTCTAAAATTGGTGCTGCTTTATTCTATTTTCAATTTACTAAAATCTATTAGTGTGACGCTCTTCCATCAAAATACAATACATTGCTTGCAAACATAATAGAAGTCCACAAAAAGGCCTTTCACAGCAAGTGAACAGTTGTGTTCAGTGTTCACTCTAGTCTGAGGTTTAAATTTTTGGTAGGAGTGTAGATCCCGCTCCACTTACTTCAACCACCGCTGCGTGTACTCTGCTGAGTGTCTGTCACTGGCTCATCCTTGTCATTTTTCTAAAATTGGTGCTGCTTTATTCTATTTTCAATTTACTAAAATCTATTAGTGTGACGCTCTTCCATCAAAATACAATACATTGCTTGCAAACATAATAGAAGTCCACAAAAAGGCCTTTCACAGCAAGTGAACAGTTGTGTTCAGTGTTTACTCTAGTCTGAGGTTTAAATTTTTGGTAGGAGTGTAGATCCCGCTCCACTTACTTCAACCACCGCTGCGTGTACTCTGCTGAGTGTCTGTCACTGGCTCATCCTTGTCATTTTTCTAAAACTGGTGCTGCTTTATTCTATTTTCAATTTACTAAAATCTATTAGTGTGACGCTCTTCCATCAAAATACAATACATTGCTTGCAAACATAATAGAAGTCCACAAAAAGGCCTTTCACAGCAAGTGAACAGTTGTGTTCAGTGTTCACTCTAGTCTGAGGTTTAAATTTTTGGTAGGAGTGTAGATCCCGCTCCACTTACTTCAACCACTGCTGCGTGTACTCTGCTGAGTGTCTGTCACTGGCTCTTCCTTGTCATTTTTCTAAAATTGGTGCTGCTTTATTCTATTTTCAATTTTTTAAAATCTATTAGTGTGACGCTCTTCCATCAAAATACAATACATTGCTTGCAAACATAATAGAAGTCCACAAAAAGGCCTTTCACAGCAAGTGAACAGTTGTGTTCAGTGTTCACTCTAGTCTGAGGTTTAAATTTTTGGTAGGAGTGTAGATCCCGCTTCACTTACTTCAACCACCGCTGCGTGTACTCTGCTGAATGTCTGTCACTGGCTCATCCTTGTCATTTTTCTAAAATTGGTGCTGCTTTATTCTATTTTCAATTTACTAAAATCTATTAGTGTGACGCTCTTCCATCAAAATACAATACATTGCTTGCAAACATAATAGAAGTCCACAAAAAGGCCTTTCACAGCAAGTGAACAGTTGTGTTCAGTGTTCACTCTAGTCTGAGGTTTAAATTTTTGGTAGGAGTGTAGATCCCGCTCCACTTACTTCAACCACCGCTGCGTGTACTCTGCTGAGTGTCTGTCACTGGCTCATCCTTGTCATTTTTCTAAAATTGGTGCTGCTTTATTCTATTTTCAATTTACTAAAATCTATTAGTGTGACGCTCTTCCATCAAAATACAATACATTGCTTGCAAACATAATAGAAGTCCACAAAAAGGCCTTTCACAGCAAGTGAACAGTTGTGTTCAGTGTTCACTCTAGTCTGAGGTTTAAATTTTTGGTAGGAGTGTAGATCCCGCTCCACTTACTTCAACCACTGCTGCGTGTACTCTGCTGAGTGTCTGTCACTGGCTCATCCTTGTCATTTTTCTAAAATTGGTGCTGCTTTATTCTATTTTCAATTTACT
>JARQOD010000003.1:485905779-485921690 GCA_033576555.1 Oophaga sylvatica
TTCCACGTCCATGGTGGCCAGGATGGTTCCTTCTGGTAGGGGACCTATTGCTGCTAGTTTATTCAATAGGTCAGTTGTGTCCTGAATGTAGCTGGGTGTATCCTTTACCAGGGGTTTAAGAATGCCCTCTACCCATCCAGATACCTGCTCAGTAAGGGTGTCCACACATGAAATAATCGGCCTCCCTGGATTCCCAGCTTTGTGGATTTTGGGAAGCATGTAAAATGTCCCTGTTCTTGGACTTTCTGGTATCAGGTCATCAGCTCTTATGGATTTGTCAGACAGACAAGATACCAACTTGCTTAGTTCCTTGTAATAGTCCTGTGTAGGGTCCGACTCCAGTTTTCTGTAGTAGCGTGTGTCCGTAAGTTGTCTGTTTGCTTCCTTAATATAGTCTGATGTGTTCATCATGACTATTGCACCTCCCTTGTCAGCAGGTTTAATGATGATTTATTTGTTGGTTTTCAGAGACTGTATGGCCTTTCTGTCCTGGGCACTGATGTTGGATGCTTGTCTCTTGTTGGTGGCTATGATGGTGGATTTTATCAAATGTCTGAATGAGTCTATATATTTATCCAAATGGGGGTTACGTCCAGGTGGAGGTGTCCAGTCTGACCTCTTCTTGGTTGTTGGGATCCCTTTTCCTTCAGTCCGAGTGTTTTCTGGATCTTCTGTATCATTGAAGTATTCCCTCAGGCGCAGTCTCCTGAAAAAATGTTCCATATCACTTGATGACACAGTTAGATGCTTTTGTGTCTGGAATGGAGTGGTTGTCAGAGTTGTCAGGTTTTGTTTTGTATCTGTTTGTATAGAGTCCGCAATTGAGGCGCAGTCTGTGTAGTTTCTTTTCCTTGTTATGAATCAGAAAGGTCCGTAGTTTGTTATAGTATTGTTGTAATTTTTGCTCTGTGCTTTCTGTAAGTGTTTCAAATTGCCCTTGGACTTTACTCCTTATGCTGTAGCAGACATGCAAAAGATGGTTCCTTAGTCTTTCAGAAGTCCTGTGACAAAGGTTTTGTGCATAATGGGTATTGTAGGTGTGAAGAATTGGGTTTGTAATCCAGAGTCCTTTGGGAATTAGATTCTCCTTTTTGCATTTAGATAAGAAAAAAATGTCGCTGTCCATTTGTGCGCGTTTCTTCAGAAGTGGTTTTAGTTCCATAAAGATGCGGTACATTCTGGTATCCTCCATTTTGATATAGGAAAGATGTGTATCTTCGTACCGTGTTAGCCAGTAGATAGAAAAATATTTAGACTTGAGAGTCCTCGGTGGTTGATACCTTTTAATGGCTAACTGAAAAGATGGTAACAAATTGCAAGCTTTCGAGACTACTCCGGTCTCTTCATCAGGCAAAGACTAAAACAAAAACTGAAGAATCACATATATAATATATATATACACAAAAGGATACAGGAATAGTGCAATAGGTAAGACAAGTGACGTGAAGCAGAACTGTCATTATGGCAGAGGGATGAACATAAATATTGGAACAGATCATAGATAAGGAGAGAGTTTTATTACCCTCTGATTGGGGTCTGGTATTGTGTTTTGATGCCCCTAGAAGGTCAGAGACGCAGATTCCTTAATTGATATAGAATGACATGAATCCATGTGACACGTTCATCCCAGCACTAAGAGTGTCAAAGGTCATCATAAGTTTGTATTCCCAAACCTTTCTATCTTTCTCAGATTTGAAGTTAGATTTTAATACTAGTAATTCCATATCCATTATGCTATGACCGGGCATACAAAAGTGTTTTGCCACAGGTAAATCCATTCTTTTTTCTCTTATCGTGTGGCGATGAGAATTCATCCTTGTTCTCAGTTTTTGCCCGGTCTCCCCCACATACAGACCCCCAGTTGGACATTTAGTATATATAATTAGGTACACCACATTAGATGTGATGCAGCTGAAAGTACCTGGGATCTTGTAGTCCTGATGGGAGTTGGGTATCTTTATCTTTATTTATCGTGGAATCTTTGTACTCTAATATCCCACACCAGGATGGATTAAATGCCTGCAAAGTCTTCATGGGAAACACCGGGAATGATGCTGATTCTGTGGTGAAACTCACAAAATTTATCCTCACCCACAATTACTTTGAATTTGACAACAAGATCTATCTTCAGGAGACTGGCACAGCTATGGGAAGTAAAATGGCTCCACAGTATGCAAATCTTTTCATGGCCAATCTTGAAAGCGACTTTTTGTCCTCATGTCCCATCAGGCCTCGGGCCTACTACCGCTACATTGATGACATTTTAATCATCTGGACGGAGTCTGAACAACAGCTAAAGACGTTCCATGAACAGTTCAACCAATTTCATCCAACCATCAACTTAACACTCAACTACTCCAGCACTGAAATTAACTTTTTAGACACCACCATTAAGCTAAAGAACAATGAAATAGAGACATCCCTGTATCAGAAGCCAATCAACCGTCCAACATACCTTAAATGGGACAGTTTCCATCCAAAACACATAAAAAACTCTATAGTCTACAGCCAAGCCATCAGATACAACCGTATATGTTCCAACCCCATGGATAGAGATGAACACCTTGGTCGCCTCAGAAAGACTTTTTTGAACCAGGGCTACCATCCAAGAACAATTGAAAACCAAATTACAAGAGCCACCAGAATATCAAGGAATCACCTGCTACATTACAAAACTAAAGAAGAAAATAACCGGGTGCCTCTAGTGGTCACCTACAACCCAAATCTGGAGGTGCTAAGGGGAGCTGCACGGAAACTACAACCTTTACTACAAAAAGATGCCCGATTACAATCCATATTTCCAGACCCCCCACTACTATGTTTTAGGCAGCCCCCAAATCTAAGAAGCATCATTGTCAGAAGCTCCCTGTCCTCCCCAACAGCTGCAGGAACCTTTCCTTGCAAACAGAAGAAGTGTAAAACATGTGCATCTATAATGACCACGGACAAGATAAAGATACCCAACTCCCATCAGGACTACAAGATCCCAGGTACTTTCAGCTGCATCACATCTAATGTGGTGTACCTAATTATATGTACTAAATGTCCAACTGGGGGTCTGTATGTAGGGGAGACCGGGCAAAAACTGAGAACAAGGATGAATTCTCATCGCCACACGATAAGAGAAAAAAGAATGGATTTACCTGTGACAAAACACTTTTGTATGCCCGATCATAGCATAATGGATATGGAATTACTGGTATTAAAATCTAACTTCAAATCTGAGAAAGATAGAAAGGTTTGGGAATACAAACTTATGATGACCTTTGACACTCTTAGTGCTGGGATGAACGTGTCACATGGATTCATGTCATTCTATATCAATTAAGGAATCTGCGTCTCTGACCTTCTAGGGGCATCAAAACACAATACCAGACCCCAATCAGAGGGTAATAAAACTCTCTCCTTATCTATGATCTGTTCCAATATTTATGTTCATCCCTCTGCCATAATGACAGTTCTGCTTCACGTCACTTGTCTTACCTATTGCACTATTCCTGTATCCTTTTGTGTATATATATATATATATGTGATTCTTCAGTTTTTGTTTTAGTCTTTGCCTGATGAAGAGACCGAAGTAGTCTCGAAAGCTTGCAATTTGTTACCATCTTTTCAGTTAGCCATTAAAAGGTATCAACCACCGAGGACTCTCAAGTCTAAATATTTTTCTAATTTAGTGGAATAATTTTGTTTAAGATGTTGGTTCAAGGGAAATATAAGAACACTTGCCAGCAGATAGGTACATGGCTCTGAAATGTGGCACCAGCACACAATATAGTTGTGGGGTATATAGTTTCCAAATAGAACAAGTATGCAAAGCATTTTCCTTATTGTGTACTATGTACAGTGTGTGTGAGTGTGTGCGTGTGTGCTTGCGTGCGTGCATGCGTGCGTGTGTTCATATGTGTATGAAGTGTAATAATTTCCAAAAAAAAAAATTCTATTATATTGGACAGTTATGCACAACTTTAGTATTTTTTTAACTTTTTATTGATTTTTGCTTTAAATTATTACCCCACTTGACAAAACCCCCAAAATGCTTTATTACTACAACCCCTGGCAAAAATTGTGTAATCACCGGCCTTGGAGGATGTTCATTCAATTGTTTTATTTTGTTAAAAAAAACAGATCACAGACATGGCACAAAACTGAAGTCATTTCAAATGGCAACTTTCTGGCTTTAAGAAACATTAAATGAAATCAAGAACAAAAATGTGGTAGTCAGTAATGGTTATTTTTTTTAACCAAGTATAGGGGAAAAATTATGGAGTCACTCAATTTTGATGGAAAAGATTACGGAATCATAAAAACTTGCAAACAAAAAAACACTCCAACACATCACTAGTATTTTGTGGCACCACCTCTGGCTTTTACAACAGCTTGCAGTCTCTGAGGCATGTACTTAATAAGTGTCAAACAGTATTCTTCATCAGTCTGGCTCCAACTTTCTCTGATTGCTGTTGCCAGATCAGCTTTGCAGGTTGGAGCCTTGTCATGGACCATTTTCTTCAACTTCCACCAAAGATTTTCAATTGGATTGAGATCCGGACTATTTGCAGGCTATGACATTGACCTTATGTGTCTTTTTTCAAGGAATGTTTTCACAGTTTTTGCTCAATGGCAGGATCATCTTGAAAAATGATTTCATCATCCCCAAACATTCTTTCAATTGATGGGATAAGAAAAGTGTCCAAAATATCAACATAAACTTGTGCATTTATTGAAGATGTAATGACAGCCATCTCCCCAGTGCCTTTACCTGACATGTAGCCCCATATCATCAATGACTGTGGAAATTTGCATGTTCTCTTCAGGCAGTCATCTTTAGAAATCTCATTGGAACGGCACCAAACAAAAGTTCCAGCATCTTTACCTTGCCCAATGCAGATTCGCGATTCATCACTGAATATGACTTTCATCCCGTCATCCACAGTCCACGATTGCTTTTCCTTAGCTCATTGTAACCTTGTTTTTTTCTGTTTAGGTGTTAATGAGGGCTTTCGTTTAGCTTTTGTGTATGTAAATCCCATTTCCTTTAGGCGGTTTCTTACAGTTCGGTCACAGATGATGACTCCAGTTTCCACCCATTCGTTCCTCATTTGCTTTGTTGTGCATTTCCTGTTTTGGAGACATATTGCTTTAAGTTTCCAGTCTTGACGGTTTGATGTCTTCCTTGGTCTACCAGTATGTTTGCCTTTAACAACCTTCCCATGTTGTTTGTATTTGGTCCAGATTTTAGACACAGCTGACTGTGAACAACCAACATCTTTTGCAACATTGCGTGATGATTTACCCTCTTTTACGAGTTTGATAATCCTCTCCTTTGTTTCAATTGACATCTCTCGAGTTGGAGCTATGATTCATGTCAGTCCACTTGGTGCAACAGCTCTCCAAGGTGTATTCGATCACTCCTTTTTTAGATGCAGACTAACGAGCAGATCTAATTTGATGCAAGTATTAGTTTTGGGAATGAAAATTTACAGGGTGATTCCATAATTTTTTCCCTCAGAATTGAGTGACTCCATAATTTTTCCCTTATGCTTGGTTAAAAAAAATAACCATTACTGACTAATGCATTTTTTGTTCTTGATTTCTTTTAGAATTTCTTAAAGCCCGAAAGTTGCCATTTGAAATGACTTTAGTTTTGTGCCATGTGTGTGATCTGTTTTTTTCAACAAAATAAAACAACTAAATGAACATCCTCCAAGGCCGGTGATTACATCATTTTTGCCAGGGGTTGTACATTGATATGTGAAGAATCAGGAAAGGAACATGCAGCAATAGCATGCAGTATCGTTATGAGGTGTACAGTTGCTAAATTGGACTAGGAAAACAGTTATAGGAAAATTAAAATGTGTCCTGTTAAAAAGAAAAAAATAACACCCTCAAAGTTTTACCAAAAAGGACTTCACAAGAAAACTAGATAGCTTCATGTCTCAAAATCATCAAAATCATACACCTTCAACAGGCCACTATTTATGCAGCGTGTATGATGCATGAAAATAATATTGGACTATTACAAGTGTGCACAAAAATGTAAAAAAAAGTTAAAACACTTCTACTTTGTGAGATAGACAGTTTCATTTATATTTCTGATGATGAAAAGGAAATGATTAGAACATTTCTAAAACCTCTTGATTTATTCAGTATCAATCATGTTCAAGAAAACATGCACTTACAATACTTGGCATGCAGTCAATGAGGTTAATAATCATTGCATTGGGCCTATTCAGCCACGTTAAATGCATATGAGTAGTGTTGAGCGATACTGCCCGATATCCCGAAATATCCGATCCGATACCGGAAACCCAATGCAAGTCAATGGGACAGAAATATCGGAACTAAAAAAAACCTCTTTCTTTCCTTGTAAACACTAGATATACACACATAAAATACATATATATATATATATATATATATATATATATATACACATATATATATATACAGTACAGACCAAAAGTTTGGACACACCTTCTCATTCAAAGATTTTTCTGTATTTTCATGACTATGAAAATAGTAGAACCCACTGAAGGCATCAAAACTACGAATTAACACATGTGGAATTATACATTACACTTTACAAAAAATGTGAAACAACTGAAAATATGTCTTATATTCTAGGTTCTTCAAAGTAGCCACCTTTTACTTTGATTACTGCTTTGCACGCAGAAAAGGTGAACGGATGGACTCTACATGACTGGTTCCCACCGTGAAGCATGGAGGAGGTGGTGTGATGGTGTGGGGGTGCTTTGCTGGTGCTACTGTTGTGTATTTATTTAAAATTGAAGGGGTGAGCGGTCCAGCACACCCCAAACCATCTCGATTGGGTTCAGGACTGGTGACTGTGGAGGCCAGGTCATCTGGCGTAGCACCCCATCACTCTCCTTCTTGGTCAAATAGCCCCTACAGAGTCTGGAGGTGTGTTTGGTGTCATTGTCCGGTTGAAAATAAATGATGGTCCAACTAAACGCAAACCTGATGGAATAGCATGCCGCTGCAAGATGCTATGGTAGCCATGCTGGTTCAGTATGCCTTCAATTTTGAATAAATCCCCAGCAGTGTCATCAGCAAAGCACCCCAGATCATCACACCTCCTCCTCCATGCTTCACGGTGGGAACCAGGCATTTTCCATCCGTTCACCTTTTCTGTGCGCAAAGCAGTAATCAAAGCAAAAGGTGACTACTTTGAAGAACCTTGAATATAAGACATATTTTCAGTTGCTTCACACTTTTTTGTAAAGTGTATTGTATAATTCCACATGTGTTATTCATAGTTTTGATGCCTTCAGTGTGATTCTACAATTTTCATAGTCATGAAAATACAGAAAAATCTTTGAATGAGAAGGTATGTCCAAACTTTTGGTCTGTACTGTACATGTCATTGTGATATATATATATATTATATATATATATATATTTATATATATATACAGTGCCTACAAGTAGTATTCAACCCTCTGCAGATTTAGCTGGTTGACACATGCGGAATTAACTTGGCATTGTAACATTTGTACTGTAGATCAGCCTGGAAGTGGGAAATGCACTGCAGCAAAAATTTGTTTTTAATTTTTTTTTTTTTTAAAAACGTTAAAAGTTAATTCAGAGTGTCATTTATTATTCAACCCCTCAAACCACAAGACTTCTGTTTGGTCCCCCAAAAGTTTTAAGAAGTAGTTCAGGCACCAAGAATAATGAGCTTCACATGTGTGGATTAATGATCTCTTTTGCCAGCCTTTTCTGACTATTTAAGACCCGCTCCAAACTTGTGAACAGCACTCATACATGGTCAACATGGGAAAGACAAAGGAGCATTCCAAGGCCATCAAGACAAGATCGTGGAGGGTCACAAGGCTGGCAAGGGGTACAAAACCCTTTCCAAGGAGTTGGGCCTACCTGTCTCCACTGTTGGGAGCATCATCCGTAAGTGGAAGGCTTATGGAACTACTGTTAGCCTTCCACGGCCTGGACAGCCTTTGAAAGTTTCCTCCCGTGCCGAGGCCAGGCTTGTCCGAAGAGTCAAGGTTAACCCAAGGACAACAAGGAAGGAGCTCCGGGAAGATCTCATGGCAGTGGGGACATTGGTTTCAGTCAATACCATAAGTAACGTACTCCACCGCAATGGTCTCCGTTCCAGACGAGCCCATAAGGTACCTTTACTTTCAAAGCATCATGTCAAGGCTCGTCTACAGTTTGCTCATGATCACTTGGAGGACTCTGAGACAGACTGGTACAAGGTTCTATGGTCTGATGAGACCAAGATCGAGATCTTTGGTGCCAACCACACACGTGACGTTTGGAGACTAGATGGCACTGCATACGACCCCAAGAATACCATCCCTACAGTCAAGCATGGTGGTGGCAGCATCATGCTGTGGGGCTGTTTCTCAGCCAAGGGGCCTGGCCATCTGGTCCGCATCCATGGGAGGATGGATAGCACGGCCTACCTGGAGATTTTGGCCAAGAACCTACGCTCCTCCATCAAGGATCTTAAGATGGGTCGTAATTTCATCTTCCAACAAGACAACGACCCAAAGCACACAGCCAAGAAAACCAAGGCCTGGTTCAAGAGGGAAAAAGTCAAGGTGTTGGAGTGGCCTAGTCAGTCTCCTGACCTTAACCCAATTGAAAACTTGTGGAAGGAGCTCAAAATTAAAGTCCACATGAGACACCCAAAGAACCTAGATAACTTGGAGAAGATCTGCATGGAGGAGTGGGCCAAGATAACTCCACAGACCTGTGCCGGCCTGATCAGGTCTTATAAAAGACGATTATTAGCTGTAATTGCAAACAAGGGTTATTCCACGAAATATTAAACATAGGGGTTGTATAATAATTGACCCACACTTTTATGTTTAAAATTTATTAAAATTCAACTGAGCAACATAATTTTTGGTTTGTAAGATTTATGCTTCTGTTAATAAATCCTACTCTCGTTTGCAGTTTGAAGGCTCTAACTTATTTGCATTTTATCAAACCAGCTAAATCTGCAGGGGGTTGAATACTACTTGTAGGCACTGTATATATAGTTCATACACTTCTACATAGTAAAATAGCCTCTGATTCAATTGCCGGGCAATGCCGGCTTTTGTGAAAATACAGAACCACCCGACATGAAATGACACATGGTTTACATAGAGTTAACCATGTCATTTCATGTAGTTTGATATATGTTTTTCACCAACAATTACATGAGTGTATGTGTGCAAAATTTGACACATGTAGGGGTTAATTAAAGGTGTAAATTCGTTGTAAAAAAAAAACATTTTTTGCTACGAATTTACACCTTTAATTAACCCCTGCATGTGTCAAATTTTGCACACATACACTCATGTAATTGTTAGTGAAAACCATATATCAAACTACATGAAATGACATGGTTAACTCTATGTAAACCATGTGTCATTTCATGTCGGGTTCTGTATTTTCACAAAAGCCGGCAATTGAATTAGCGGCTATTATACTATGTAGAAGTGTATGTACTATAAATATAAATATATATATATATATATGTGTCACAAATTCAATGACATATATATATGAGGTGTTGAAAAAAAATGCGCGGGCTCCCGCCCTATTTTCTCAACCAGACAGACAAAGCCAGCGAGTGGGGCAGATAATAATAGCCCAGAGAGGGACGATTATTTTTGGCCCCCCCGGCTACTAACATCTGCCCCCAGACACCCCAGAAAAGGCAAATCTATAATTAGATTTGCCCTTTCTGGCACTTTGCCCGTCTATTCCCATTGCCCTGTAGCGGTGGCGAATGGGTTAATAAGGGGTTAAAGCCACCTTGCTATTGAAAGGTGACTTTAAGCCAGGTTAATAATTGAGAGCTGTCAATTAGACAACTATCAATTATTAATCCTATTGTATGAAATAAAAATAAAACACACACACTTTAATTAAAAATCATTTTAATAAAATAAACACTCAGTTTTTGACCATATTTTATTTTACTGCCATTCCTTGCAAAGCCCTTGTTCACCTGTAATAAAAATAAAATAAAATAATAAAGCAACATTATTCTTACCTATCCGATGTTCAGTCAGGTCCCCCGATGTAATCCTTCTGAAAGGGTTAATGTTTACTGCAGGGGCCGCAGCTAATGCTGACAGCCTCACAGTAAATCCTCGACTGAATCATCTCCTCTCCTGGCTGACAGGAGAGGAAGCGGTTAGCATAATTGATTGCTTACAACTTTCACTTCAGGTCAGCCAGGGACACCGCACAGCATCAGTGACGTCAGAGGGAATCCTGGCTGACCTGAAGTGAACTGATTAACAAAAATAAGGGATCCCCTCGAAAAAAAAAATGGCATGGGGTCCCCTCTATTTTTGTTAACCAGCCTGATAAAGCAAACTACTGAGGCCTGGTTTTTCAGGCTGTTAAGGAGCCAATATCCATGGACCTTGCAAGCCTGATAATTCCAGGCCACAGCAGTCTGCTTATCTTGGCTAGTTAACAAAAATAGGGGATCCTCTCGAAAAAAAATGGCATGGGGTCCCCCTATTTTTGTTAACCAGCCAGATGAAGCAGACTGCTGAGGCCTGGTTTTTCAGGCTGGTAAGTGTTAGAGTTCCCGCTGCTGCACAAGGGGAATCTCAAACCAGTCCCTCTGTGGTCCTCCATTCGTCTCCGGCCACAGTGGAGCCTGCTCAGCAGAGAAGTCGGTCCCAGCGTCTTGCCCATTCCAGTACTGTGCAGAGACTTGCTGCTGTCTCTCCTGGATCTGCTATTATAGCCAGTGCTGGAGCAGACATCTTTGGGACGAAGTCCTGCGTTTCCCCTTCTGAGCATGCCCAGGGTAAGATCTCTCAATGGAGATCAGGGGTAACATGTTCAGGTACTGCAGCAGCTCCTATTGGTCCGCCAGGAAGGTCCTGAAACTGCATGTGTTTTGGAACAGTTTCTCATTGGTCCTTGTTTCTGGCAGGTCCTGTAGCTGTTACTATAAAAGGGGGCATGGCTGGGCCGCCATGCGCTAATATCAATCGTTATATGCTTTGCGCCAGTGTGGTCATGCGTGTGTGTGGTTAGGGCGGCTGAAATACGCCATTACAATACCGACTTAATCGGTGAGGAGCTTGGTATGCTAGCTGGTCAGGGTCGGTGTCCTAGATGCCCTAGATTACCGGCATAACCGGTGAGGAGTTTGATTGCCGTATTCAGGGCCTGGCGTTCAGACACCATAGATTGTGGGTGACACCCGTGAGGACATTAGAGCATGATCGTGTTCTATGTTCGCTTAGCAGTCAACTGTGTACCTGGGTGCCTGACAGGACACAGAAGTTTGTCTCAGCGGCTCTGTGACGCAACAGGGTTCGCTTTCAACGCTAGACAGCGCCCAATGTGTTTATTTTGCGACTCAGTTGTGTTAAGTGAGTTTGCCCACATCGCTATACAGCGTTGCGGCACTCCTTCTAGCGGCTCTGTGGAATAACAGAGTTCGCACATATTGCCATAGCGCGTTACTGCGTTTATTTTGGCGACTCTGTGGGATAACAGAGTTCGTTTCTTGCGCCATTTTTTCTAGCAGCAGGTTCCGCCTGCACGGTGGACCCGGGCTGCGAACGCACCTCTCTACATCCTATATTTGGTGCGTTCCGCAGACCCTAACAGTAAGGATCCAATATCCATGAACCTTGCAAGCCTGATAATACCAGGCCACAGCAGTCTGCTTAGCTTGGCTGGTTAACAAAAATAGGGGATCCCCTCGAAAAAAAAATGGCGTGGGGGTCCCCCTATTTTTGTTAACCAGCCAAGTAAAAAGCAGACTGCTGCGGCCTTGTATTAAAAGACTGTCAAGGCCCATGTATTTTGGCCCTCAACAGCCTAAAAATACCAGGCTGCAGCAGCCCACAAATGGCGCATCCAAAGATGCGCCAATTGTGGCACTTTACCGGCTCTTCCCACTTGCCTGTAGCGGTGGCAAATGGGGTAATAAGGGGTTAATGTCACCTTTGATTGAATGGTGACAATAAGCCCGGTTAATAATGGAGAGGCATCAATAAGACACCGATCCATTATTAATCATAGTTTGTAAATTTTTAAAAAAATACACAGCCAGAAAAAAAGTCTTTTAATGAAATAAAACGCAACACAGTTTTCATTATTTTTATTGTACGCTCATCCTGCAACGCCATCGTTCTCCTGTAAAAAAACAAAAATAACAAACCAACACAAATACTCCCTGTCCGACACAGTCCAAAATCACGAGTGTCCCACGACGAGTCCAGCTCTGCTACATCTGCATTCCAGGCTGAGCCTGACATCCACATAGAGCAGAGCTGCTTACCTGAGGAGATTTCCGGCGGTTACGTCATCGGACTGGTTTACGGCCAGCTGTCGCGAGAGTACAGCTAGCCGAGATTACCCAGTACCCGGCAGCCCGTGCAGTTATCGTGAGATGCTGCACGTGACCGCCAGGGAGAGGGTAATGGCCGGCATGGATGGATGAATGTGACCGCCGGGGATCTTCTGCCAGGTAAGTGCTGCTGACACCTGACAGACCCGACCGACACTGACAGTGACACTTTCTAGAAGTTCCTGTGTCACGTACTTCGTTCTGTGACACAGGAACTCCCCATAGACTTTAGAGGAAAACTCCGATTCCGGTATCCGACATGACAAAAATATCGGATCTCAGAATCGGAATTCCGATACAGCGAATATCGGCCGATACCCGATATTTGCAGTATCGGAATGCTCAACACTACATATGAATATTCAAATCAACATATGCTGCTGTCAGCACCCTTTGCAATGCCAACCAATGACATTTCAAGTGTGCTCCATGGGAGACAAGTTGGACGATTTGTTCCTATATACACCCATCTCAGTCTTCTCCAGAATCATGTGTCGTTACTCTCCAATTCTGAGCCACGTGACAGCAATTCAGACTCTGTGGATAGCACTGTGATCTGTGTGACCCAGAAATGGAGCTTCCAATGTAAGGCTATGGAGCGTCAATGAGGCACTAAAGATTTACAGTGCAAAAAAGACTCCTGGCTCACAGAGCTCAGTATAATCTGGAGACTCTGAATTGCCATCAGAGGAGGAGCGGAATGGCACTGGAAAATGGAGATGATGGAGATGTGTGAGTGCATTAAGACAATGACACAACACTAACATTTACACCACTTGCAGGGAATTAAAAAAATAACAGCAGTGCTTTTTTAATGTTGGCTTCATTGCTTTGGAAAAGCTGTTGTCAAGGTTGGGTTATAGCAATGTTTGCTTCAGGTAGGATCATCAGATGCTTATACAAGAAGAGAAAGAGCACTGCTGAACCAGTATGCAGTTTAAATGTGTCCTAGACAGCATCATCAATGAGGATGAGACATGGTGTTAACATTACAAGCCAGAATCAGAATGGTAGTCCATGGAGTAGTGAGTGACATGAAAATATCTCATCAATAAAAAAAAGTTCAAGACATCAGCAGGCAAAGTAATGTGCACAGTCTTTTGGGATAAGACAGGTGTTCTTTTTGTTTTCCTGGAGTCTGAAGGACCTGTCAATTCTGAATGCTAGATGAAAATGATAAAGGCTAGAATTTCCAGAGACAGGGCAAAGAACAAGACAACTTTCTGCTTGCAACATTACAATGCTAGGCCCCATACCAGTGTCATAATCAAAAAGCACATTGCAACATTTGGCTGGACTGTTCTACCACATACATAGTGTAGTCCAGATATGGCGACTTCATATTTCCATTTTTTGATCCAATGACAGATGGGCAACATTTTCCAGACAATGATACTGTCATTGCAGGTGTAAAAATTCACATTTGTTTTAGCGTGACACACTGGCTCTTGTTCAATGCTGGCAAAGATGCACACAGAATGGTGGTGATTATGTGGAAAAATGACATTATGTAGCTGAAATCTTGTTTCTCTGTAGCTGTTATACAGTAGGCATTATTTTCTGATCAACCCTCATATCTTTTGCTGATACCTCTATTTCGGTAAGACTGATGAGTGCTCACAAACCTGTCTTCTTGTAACAATCCTGCTGGCATTACTGCATGGTCTCCCATTCCCCACATACCAACTTGCTCACTGCTCTAGGTCATGCTGTTATTTCTGTCTGCTGCCAGCTCCATGCTTTGTGACTCTTGTCTTCTATTTGCTCTCTGCATGTCACCTGGCTGTGTACATAGGGGGCGGTGCCAGAACTCTCTGGTTCTTATGGAGTCAGGGTGCACCTGTTTAATATGTCCCTGACCAATTACCATTAGCCCTCTAGTATTTAGAGCAGCTCCACCCTGTGGATCTTGCCTGTGCAATGTGTTAACTCAGTTAGTGTTTTGCTACTGAGCTGCCAGGTCTTGCTCTGTGTTCCTCCATCTTTGGAGGCTTCACTCCTAGCTTTGCCTTGTACCTGTTTGTCCACCCTCCATGAGGCAGAATATCCTCGTCTCTGTGCTCTCGCTCCTGACCTTGTCTTGTACTTGTCCTTGCTACCCTCCAGGAGGCAGAATATCCTGGTCCCTGTGTCTTTGTCCCTGTACCTTGTCTCGTGTCATTTCCATGTCTGAACTCTGTCCTACCTCTGTCTCTTAGTCTGCTTGTCTGTGGTTTCCTTCCCTGCTGTGTCTTCCCTAGTGTTCTTTCTGTATCTCTTTCTGCCTCTTGTCTGCACTCCTGCGGTTCTGCTCTGTTCCACTCTGCTTTGCTCCTGCAGCTGCAGTAATCTCTTGCTGCAGCTCCTATCCGCATATCTTGCGGTTCTGCTTTGCTCCTGCCGCTGCAGAACCTCTTGCTGCCGCTCCTTTCTGCATACCTTGCGGTTCTGCTTTGCTTTGATCCTGCCGCTGCAGAATCTCTTGCTGCTCTACAGCCCTTCTCCGCAGCCTTGCGGTTCTCCTCCTGTATGAACAGGTCTCTACCTGTTCTTCCATACACCATTTCTTCCAGTCAGTTCCAGTATCTGCATTTTCTGTGCGAACAGGTCTCTACCTGTTTCTCCATACACTATTCCTTTCAGTCAGTTCCAGTATCTACATTTGCTATGTGAACAGGTCTCTACCTGTTTCTCCAAACACCATTCCTTCCAGTCAGTACCAGTACCTGCATTTGCTGTGTAAACTGGTCTCTACCTCCATACACTATTCGTTCCAGTCAGTTCCAGTATCTGCATTTGCTGTGTGAACAGGGCCTGCCAGCCTGTGTCTCATCCGTGCCTGCCAGCCCTGTGTCTCATCCGTGCCTGCCAGCCCTGTGTCTCATCCATGCTTGCCAGCCATGTGTCTTATCCGTGACTACCAGCCCTGTGTCTCATCCGTGCCTGTCAGCCATGTGTCTCATCCGTGCCTGTCTGCCAGTGTCTCAGCCGTGCCACCATCTCCCCAAGTGGGATCAGCAGCCACAACCAGACACCACCCTGGAGTGGCATCTGGCAGCTGCCTGCAGCACAAGCCTGACCTCACCATCAGACACTCCAGTGAAGACCGAGGCAGCTGTCCTAGTCACATCCCTTCCAGGATAGTCTGGGTTGTGGCACAGTGGGGCCACAACCCCTTGTTTAAGCCCAACAGCCAGTGCATGAGCGTGACACTTCTTCTGTACTGTACATGACAATGAACTCACTAAAGGCTTTAAATGTCATTATATCTGCAGAATAAAATGATAATTCTACTTGAAAAAATAATTCTCTATGGAATGGATTGGCTCTCAATATCTTTCAAAAGGGATCAATCAATAAAAGGATAGATCAACGTGGCATTCTTATCTAGTAATGAAGAACTATTTTGGTTACGATGCTTTTCTCTATGATGAAGATAACAACATTTGCCATTTCTTTTTACTTTACTGTGCTCAAATACATGAAATGAAACAGAAACAAACTTATAACATTTATTGGACTTGAATACATTACTCATGTTTGTACATTTCTTCTCTGCGCTGAA
>JARQOD010000003.1:485921790-485976118 GCA_033576555.1 Oophaga sylvatica
ATTTTTAATATATATGTTTTCTATTTTTGTTTATTTAGTGTTTAAAGGAAAGAAGGGGTTTTTTTTTATTTAGATATTTTGTTCCAAGATTACTGGGGATTTCCCGGTATCGGTAGGGTATCGCGATATTTAAAGGGTTTTCGGCGATCCTTTCGATTCCGATACTTTTGGATAGGGAAAAAGTATCGCTCAATTAGTCCTGAGTAGCTGATACCCCATATGTGGGGTGGGACAATGTTTGGGCGCCGGAGGGTTTGGGAAAGGGAAGGCCCCCGTTTGATTTTTAAAACCCCAAAATTGGCGGAATTAAAAATTGGGGCCCCTGTCGGTTTGGGGAGAGCCCTGTTAACCTAACAGTCGAAACCCCCCAAAAATCACCCCTTTTTGAAAGGAATTTTCAGATGTGGGGTGGCATTTAAACCCCCCCCAAGTGCTTACGAAATTTAATAACGTGAGCCGTGAAAAAATGTTTTTTAGCCGCTATTTTTTTTATTTTCCCAAGGGAACAGGAGAAATTGGCCCAAAAAAGTTTTTGTGCAATTTTTCCTGTTTTCGCTGATCCCCCATTGTGGGTAAAACCCTGTTTGGGTGCATGGGACCTTAAAAGGGAAGGAGCGCCTTTTTGTATGCGACTTTGTGGAATGTTTGGGGGGTTTATGTTGTGTTGCAGAGCCTTTGTGTACCAAACAGTAGAAACCCCTGAAAGTGACCCATTTTGAAACTAGCCCCCCCAAGGAGTTATCTAGTGTGTGGTGGCCTTTGAACCCCCAAGTGCTTCACAAAAATTTTTTAAAAGCAGAGCCGTAAAAAATGAAAAATCATTTTTTTTCTCAAAAATGATTTTTTTTCAGCATTTTTTTTTTCCCCAAGGGTAAAGGAGAAATTAGAATCCAAAATTGGTGTGCAATTTGTCCTGAGTATGCTGATACCCCATATGTTGGGGTATCCACTGTTTGGGCGCACGGCAGGGCTCGGAAGGGAGGGAGCGCCATTTGACTTTTTGAAAGCCACGTCGTGTTTGGAGACCCCTGATGTGTCTAAACAGTGAAAAACCCCCACAAGTGACCCCATTTTGGAAACTAGATCCCTTAAGGAACTTATCTAGATGTGTGGTGAGCACTTTGAACCCACAAGTGTTTCACAGAAATTTATAAACGCAGAGCCGTGAAAATGAAAAATCATTTTTTTTCTCAAAAATGATTTTTTTAACCAGCTATTTTTTATTTTCCCAAGGGTAACAGGAGAAATTAGAACCCCAAAATTGGTGTGCAATTTGTCCTGAGTACGCTGATACCCCATATGTTGGGGTAAACCACTGTTTTGGTGCACGGCAGGGCTCGGAAGAAAGGGAGCGCCATTTGACTTTTTGAACGCCACGTCGTGTTTGGAGACCCCCTGATGTGCCTAAATAGTGGAAATCCCTCAATTCTAGCTCCAACCCTAATCCCAACACACCCTAACCCTTAATCCTAACCTAAATCCCAACCTTAATTCCAACCCTAATTGTAACCCTAACCTTAATTATAACCCTAACTCTAATTGTAACCCTAACCCTAATTTTAACCTAACCCTTTAATTGTAACCATAACCCTAATTCTAACCCTAATTATAAACCCTAACCCTAAGGCTAGGTTCATTTTGCGTTTTTACCAGCCCGTTCAACACATAGCGTTGACGGGCTGGTAACGGTATAGCATAACGCGATCGCGTTATGCTATACCGCTAGCGCAGAGGAATCAGCAGATGATTCATCTGCACTAGCGGTGACGGAGCCCAAACGCTGCAGCCCGCGTCCGAGGCTCCGTCACTGAATGATGGCAAAGTCGCAAACGCATGCCGCTTTACGGCATGCGTCGCAATGCGCCCTCAAATGGGGGTGAATGGCAGCGTTAACAGACTACGTTACACCGCGTTATTACCGCGGTTGTAACGCAGTCCGTCTAACGGACTGCCATAACGCAGTATGAACCCAGCTTAACCCTAACGCTAATTATAACCCTAACCCTAATGCTAACCTAACCCTAATGCTAACCCTAACCCTAATTATAACCCTAACCCTAATTATAACCCTAACCTAACAGAAAAATGAAAATAATATAATTTCTATTTTTTATTATATGTCCCTAACTAAGGGGGTGATAAATGGGGGGTTATGTACTGTTTTTTTTTATTTTGATCACTGTGATAGTTTATCACAGTGATCAAAATGCACTTTCTGGAGAATGAATGAAAAAAATTTGAATCTGCCGCCAAGAAGATCGGCGGGCGCCGGAAGAAGACCGGGAGGATCGGAGGCCAGGGGGACCTGCCAGAGGACACCGGTAAGTATAGGGGGGGTTCAGGGGGACACGGGGACCCTCATATTCTCCCCTCTGATGTGATATCACATCAGAGGGGAAGGAAATCATTTTTTTTGTGATCGCGTCTATGCTTGCATAGCCGCGATCGCAACACCGGGATCGGTGGGAATACCGACCCGGATCATGTTCTCTGGAGTCTCGAGACCCCAGAGAATATTTGCCCATCCCCCAGCACATAGCGCCACATAGCGGCGGGCGCACTGAGCATGCGCCCGCCATTTTCTTCACAGCGCCGGCACCGGGGGACACCGGAGGGCCCTGGGGCCACATGCAGGGGATCGGGGGCCACATGGGGGTGACATCAGAGGACAGAGAAATTAAATGGCACAACTTTTTTTTTTTGCGGTCGCCATTAAAGGGTTAATAACGGCGATCGCAACATCGGTGTCGGTAAAAACCGACCCGATTCATGTTCTCTGGGGTCTCGGCTACCCCCGGTAGCCAGGACCCGGAGAAATGTGCCCCTGGGGGGCGCTATTCACTTTTTCCACAGCGCCGCTAATTAACGGCGCTGTTGTTTAAGTACCCTTAATGACCGCCGTTAAAAGGCGTATCGGCGGTCGTTAAGGGGTTAACTGGTTTTAATCAAAACATTTTTTTTTTTATAACAAATAAACCATATTTGTAGCTTATGGCTTATTGGGCCAATAAAACTGAGCCCATATAAAAATGCAAAAAAAACCACAGCCTCACAGCCTCACCTCCCTGGAAATTGGACATAGGTAGCGTGCTAGACTGCATGCGTAAGCTTCCTCCCCATCATCATTAACAGTCCATGACAGATAGTCCAACACCCCTGTGTCCATTTGCTTCCTGTTGCCTGTGGTGGGAAGCTCACTCCTGCACCAGCCACGACATGGGTTGGCGGCAGCCTGGGGTGAGGTATCCAGTGGCAAGGTTGGGCTGCTACTGTGACCCCTGTCCTCATCCTCTGTAATGGCCTCCTATTGGGAAGAAGGCGGTGCTGGTGGTGGTGGTTGGGTGGTGCATGATGATGCGGAAGATGGGCTAGCCACTTCTTCACCTTCCCCAACTGGATCAATGTTGAACTCTGAGTCTGAAGCTGTTTCCCTCTTAGTAAGGTTAGAATCAGTTCTGTTTTTAAGCACAAAGTGGAAAAAAAAACTATTAAAATTTGCCCATAAGAGCATGTGTAAAATGTAGTGTCATGCATGCACTTACAGTCTGAGATCCATAATGGGAGCCAGAAAATTCAGCCTGTCGTAATACAGATATTTTTGTTTTTTGGGTGCTGCATCACCACTCCTGGCCCGCTGCTGTCACTCCCGCCAGTACTAGTCTCGGCAGCTGCGCCACCATCTAGTTACATCAGTGACTGCAAAGTAACACAATAAATATTTGAACTTTCAATCACAGTGTTTGCCTTGCAAAATGTAGGCTTCATTGTAATGTGGCCTGCTACTTGGCAAGTGTAAAGTCTGAAATATGCCACATACTGCAAACAACATCACACATGATGATGTTATGTTCATTTGTTTCTTCATGTGGAACTTTTAATATTACTTTTTTATAATTGCACGTACTAATTTCTTGCTGAACCTCAAGAGGTCTTTCCTCAAAATCGAAGAACATTTGGTGCAGATTCGCCTCCATGCTGCATCCTTACGTGCGCAGTCCGAATAATGTGCATCACATTGGTCCCATAGTTCTGGCCTCTCCTGAACCAGAACTATCGGCATCTCCATATTAATGTGTCTGGCCATGCTGTTGGACTCCGTGGAGGCGTGTTCCGGGATTTTTCTGGAGGTTGCCAGGAAATTTGCATGCCAAAGCTTCCTGATAATGGATGCATGCTACGATTTCACTCACATGTATAATACGTCCGAGAAAAAAAATGGTGATGTGCGCTGCCCCATAGATTAACAGTGGTCCGAGTGCTATGCGATGTTTTCTCGCATAGCACTCATCTGTATTCCTCTTTAGTGTGACTACGATAAGACTCGTTAAAGGGTTGATTGTGACTTGTAGGATCGCTACTTCCAATAGGTGGCGCTATAGAGTACAAGTCCTCTTTGTTTGAAGAGGCAATTTGCATATTACGATCTAATAGAAATTCGTACATCAATTCTACATTTTTTACCCACTCCTGTTTTTGTCTTGCAAGTACTGAGGCAAAAAAAACTCACCATATACTCAATGAGTGCAAGTGGCATTAGTATGGCATGTATGTATGTAAAATCAGACTAATAAAACTGGTGTTCAGAAAAAAAGTTAGATTTTTACACACACATTTCAGCAGTTACAGAGTTGAATATTTTTTCCTCTTTCAATATTGGTGGCCTGCTTCTGCATAAATGCAAAAAAAAGTGTGTATCTGAATTACATCAGCAGCACTATCGCCAGTCTACTCATTCGCTGTCAGCTCTCCTATTTCTCTCTATGTATCAATTGAATATCTGCATTATTCTCTTTGCTTCACACAATAAAGACATCTTCACTGTTGTGCTGTATTACACTGTGCGTGAGTGTTAAACCATATCATTATTTTAATTTATATTTTCTAAATCCAAGCTGTATAAACTTGAATGCTTATTGGTATGAAGTAGAGATGAGAGGATTGACCAGTGGAGGATCGAGTTGTCAAATTTCCTGAAATTCACAGTTTAAAGTGAATTTAAACATTTTAAGATTTGATTTCTGGTTCACAAAATAAAAGCTTGCCCAGCACCATTTTTCTCACTGCTGAAACATCACAGCAGTCTAACATCATTTTGATTTGCTGCGTGGGCCTTGTGTAATGCCCTGCAGATTTTACATCAGATGGATTATCACACATTGTATAGGGAGTAAGTATCTGAGCCAGCAGATCACGGGTTCCCAGTCGAGCACAGTTTGTACGGCAGAATCGCTTTCCATCTCCAGAATCACTGGGTAAATCTCTCTCTTCTGTAGAATGTAAGCTCTTATGGTTAGCAGGGTCTCACTCTTTTTCTCTTCTGTAGAGTGTAAGCTCTTATTGTCAGCAGGGTCCTTTCTCCAGTAGAGTGTATGCTCTTATGGTCAGCAGGGTCATCACTCTCTCTCTTCTGTACAGTGTAAGCTCTTAGGGTCAGCAGGGTTCTCTCCTCTAGAATGTAAGCTCTTATGGTCAGCAGAGTCCTCAGGCTCTCTCTCTTCTCTAGAATGTAAGGTCTTATGGTCAGCAGGGTCCTCAATCTCTCCTTTGTTGAGTGTCAGCTCTTATGAACAGTTTGGTTCTTTCTCTCCTTTCCCCCACACGTATTTCTTCAATTTCTTCAAGTAATTATGCTTTCTAATATTGAGATTCACATGAATTTAAGCTGCCTAATAGTTCTGATAAAGGATTTTGTATCCTTAGGCCACACCCTTCCACATTTTACAAATGTAAATTTCCTGATATGCTTCATCAAACAAGCATTAACTCCTTCACCCCCAAGGGTGGTTTGCACGTTAATGACCGGGCCAATTTTTACAATTCTGACCACTGTCTCTTTATGAGGTTATAACTCTGGAACGCTTCAACGGATCTTCGCGATTCTGAGATTGTTTTCTCGTGACATATTGTACTTCACGTTAGAAGTATAATTTCATCGATATAACTTGCGTTTATTTTTGAAAAAAACACAAATATGGCGAAAATTTTGAAAATTTTGCAATTTTCAAACTTTGAATTTTTTTTCCCTTAAAACAGAGAAATATGTCACACAAAATAGTTAAGAAATAACATTTCCCACATGTCTACTTTACATCAGCACAATATTGTAATCAAATTTTTTTTTTCTTAGGAAATTATAAGGGTTAAAAGTTGACCAGCGATTTCTCATTTTTACAACAAAATTTACAAAGCCATTTTTTTAGGGACCACCTCACATTTGAAGTCACTTTGACGGGTCTATATAGCAGAAAATACCAAAAAGTGACACCATTCTAAAAACTGCACCCCTCAAGGTACTCAAAACCACATTCAAGAAGTTTATTAACCCTTCAGGTGCTTCACAGGAGCTGAAGCAACGTGGAAGGAAAAAATTAATATTTAACTTTTTAGCCACAAAAATGATCTTTTACAAACTTTTTTTTTATTTTGACAAGGGTAAAAGGAGAAAATGGGCAGATAAAGTTGTTGTGCAATTTCTCCTGAGTACGCCAATACTCTATATGTGGGGAAAACCTCTGTTTGGGCACACGGCAGAGCTCGTAAGGGAAGGAGCGCCGTTTGACTTTTTCAAACTAAAATTGGCTGGAGTTGAGATTGGACGCCATGTCGTGTTTGGAGAGCCACTGATGCGCCTAAACAGTGGAAACCCCCCACAAGTGACACCATTTTGGAAACTAGACCCCCTAAGGAACTTATCTAGATCTGTTGTGAGCACTTTGAGCCCCAAAGTGTTTCACAAAAGTTTATAATGCCTTGGTGTGAAAAAAAAAAATAACAATTTTCCACAAAAATGATTTTTTAGTCCCAAATTTTTGATTTTTCCCAAGGAAATTGGACCCCAAAAGTTGTTGTCCAATTTGTCCTGAGTACGCTGATACCCCATATGTGGGGGGGGGGAAACTGTTTGGGCGCACGGCAGGGCTTGGAAAGGAAGCAGTAACGTTTTGGAATGCAAACATTGATGGGGGTCATGTTCCGTTTGTAGTGCCCCAGATGAGCCTAAACAGTGGAAACCCCCACAAGTGACCCCATTTTGGAAGCTAGACCCCCTAAGGAACTTATCTAGATCTTTGGTGAGCACTTTGAACCCCCAAGTGCTTCACACAAGTTTATAATGCCCGGGCATGAAAATAAAAAATCCTATTTTTTTCCCACAAAAATTATCTCTTAGTCACTAATTTTTTATTTTCCCATAGGTAACAGGAGAAATTGGACCTCAAAAGTTGTTGTCCAATTTGTCCTGAGTACGTTGATACCCCATATGTGGGGGGGAACCACTGTTTGGACGCATGGCAGAGCTCGGAATGGAAGTAGCACCATTTGACTGTTTCTAACCAAAATTGGCTGGAATTGAGATTGGACGCCATGTTGCATTTGGAGAGTCCCTGATGTGCCTAAACAGTGGAAACACCCCACAAGTGACCCCATTTGGGAAACTAGACCCCCTAAGGAACTTATCTAGATCTTTGGTGAGCAATTTGAACCCCCAAGTGCTTCACACAAGTTTATAACGTAGAGCCGTAAAATTAAAAATCATATTTTTTCCGCAAAATTGATCTTTTCACCCCAATTTTTATTTTCCCAAGGGTAACAAGACTCCAAAAGTTATTGTGCAATTTGTCCTGAGTACGCTGATACCCCATATGTGGGGGTAAACCACTGTTTGGGTGCATGGCAGAGTTTGGAAGGGAAGGAGCGCCGTTTGACTTTTTTAACGCAGAATTGGCTGGATGCCATGTCGTGTTTGGAGAGCTCCTGATCTGCCTAAACAGTGGAAACCCCCCACAAATGACACCATTTTGGAAACTAGACCCCTCAAGGAACTTATCTAGATGTGTGGTGAGCACTTTGAACCCCAAAGTGCTTCACAGAAGTTTATAACGTACAGCCGTAAAATAAAAAATCTTTTTTTTTTTTTACAAAAATGATTTTTTCTCCCCCAATATTTTATTTTCACAAGGGTAACAGGAGAAATTGGACCCCAAAATTTGTTGTCCAATTTGTCCTGAGTGCGCTAATACCCAATATGTGGGAGTAAACTACTGTATGGGCGCACGTCGGGGCTCGGAAGGGAAGTAGTGACGTTTTGGATTGCAGACTTTGGTGGAATGGTCTGGGGGCGTCATGTCGCATTTGGAGAGCCCCTGATGCCCTAATCAGTGGAAACCCCCCACAAGTGACCCCATTTTGGAAAATAGACCCCACAAGGAACTTATCTAGATGTGTGGTGAGCACTTTGAACCCCGAAGTGCTTCCCAGAAGTTTATAACGTACAGCCGTAAAAATAAAAAATCCTTTTTTTTTTTACAAAACTGATTTTTTCGCCCCCAATATTTTATTTTCACAAGGGTAACAGGAGAAATTGGACCCCAAAAGTTGTTGTCCAATTTGTCCTGAGTACGCTGATACCCAACATGTGTGAGAAAACGACTGTATGGCTGCACGTCTGGGCTCGGAAGGGAAGTAGTGACGTTTTGGATTGCAGACTTTGATGGAATGGTCTGGGGGCGTCATGTCGCATTTGGAGAGCCCCTGATGCGCCTAAACAGTGGAAACCCCCCACAAGTGACCCCATTTTGTAAAATAGACCCCACAACGAACTTATCTAGAAGTATGTTGAGCACTTTGAACCCCTAAGTGCTTCACAGAAGTTTATAACGTACAGCTGTAAAAATAAAAAATCCTTTTTTTTTTTTACAAAAATTATTTTTTCGCCCCCAATATTTTATTTTCACAAGGGTAACAAGAGAAATTGGACCCCAAAAGTTGTTGTCCAATTTGTCCTGAGTACGCTGATACCCAACATGTGTGAGAAAACGATTGTATGGGTGCACGTCTGGGCTCGGAAGGGAAGTAGTGACGTTTTGGATTGCAGACTTTGATGGAATGGTCTGGGGGCGTCATGTCGCATTTGGAGAGCCCCTGATGCGCCTAAACAGTGGAAACCCCCCACAAGTGACCCCATTTTGGAAAATAGACCCCACAAGGAACTTATCTAGAAGTGTGGTGAGCGCTATGAAGCCCCAAGTGCTTCACAGAAAATTTATAACATACAGCCGTAAAAACAAAAAAATCATTTTTTTTTACAAAAATGATTTTGTCGCCCCCAGTTTTTTATTTTCCCAAGGGTAACAGAAGAAATAGGACAAATTGCACAATAACTCTTGGGGTACAGAGTACGCTGATACCCCATATGCGGGGGTAAACTACTGTTTGGGCGCATGGCAGAGCTCAGAAGTGAAGGAGCACCGTTTGACTTTTTCAACGCAGAATTGGCGGGAATTGAGATCAGACGCCATGTCACATTTGGAGAGCCCCTGATGTGCCTAAACAGCAGAAACCCCCCAATTCTAACTCCAACCCTAACCCCAACATACCCCTAACCCTAGTCCCAACCCTAACCACAAACCTAACCCTAACACACCCCTAACCCTAATCCCAACCATAACCCTAATACTAACTTTAGCGCCAATCCTAACCCTAACTTTAGCCGCAACACTAACCCTAATGGGAAAATGGAAATAAATACATTTTTTTAATTTTATTATTTTTCCCTAACTAAGGGGGTGATAAAGGGGGTTTGATTTACTATTTATAGCGGGTTTTTGTGATTGGCAGCTGTCACGCTAAAAGACGCTTTTTATTGCAAAAAGTAGTTTTTTGCATCACCACATTTTGAGAGCTTTAATTTTTGCATATTTTGGCCCACAGAGTCATGTGAGGTCTTATTTTTTGCAGGACGAGGTGACGTTTTTATTGGTACCATTTTTGAGCATGTGACATTTTTTGATCGCTTTTTATTTCGATTTTTGGGAGGTTAGAATGAACAAAAATCAGCAATTCATGAATTTCTTTTGGGGAGGCGTTTATATCGTTCCGTGTGTGGTAAAATTGATAAAGCAGTTTTATTCTTCGGGTCAGTACGATTATGGCGATACCTCATTTATATCATTTTTTTATGTTTTGGCGCTTTTATAGAATAAAAACAATTTTATATAAAAAATCATTATTTTTGCATCGCTTCATTCTGCGAGCTATAACTTTTTTATTTTTTCGCTGATGATGCTGTATGATGGCTCGTTTTTTGCGGGACAAGATGACGTTTTCAGCGGTACCATGTTTATTTATATCCGTCTTTTTGATCGCGTGTTATTCCACTTTTTGTTCGGCGGTATGATGATAAAGCATTGATTTTTTGCTTAGTTTTTTTTTTTATAAGGGGTTCACTAAAGGGGTTAACTAGTGGGACAGTTTTATAGGGGGGGTCGTTACGGACGCGGCGATACCAAATATGTGTACTTTTATTGTTTTGTTTTTTTTATTTACAGGAAGAAATGAATTTATTGGGGAATATTTTTTTTTTTCTTGATGATTTTTTTTACCACTTTTTATTTTTATTTTTTTTACTTTTTTACTTTGTCCCAGGGTGGGACATCACAGTATTTTAGCAGATCGCTGGTGTGACAGTGTGCACAGCACTCTGTCACACCAGCGATCACTCTGGCATCGCTGCAGGCTTCCTCAGCGCCTGCTCTCAGCAGGCACTGAGGAAGCCGCCTCCCTGCAGGACCCCGGCGCCATCTTGGATTTGGGGACCTGGAGGGAGGACGGACCCTCGGAACTGCGCGACACATCGCGCTGCTCTGAGGGTCTCAGGGGGGCACGCAGGGAGCCCCCTGCCTGCGCGATCCTCCCCTGTGCCCCGGGCACACCGCGATCATGTTTGATCGCGGTGTGCTAGGGGTTAATGTGCCGGGAGCGGTCCGTGACCACTCCTGACACATAGTGCTGGGTGTCAGCTGTGATATACAGCTGACACCCGGCGGCGATCAGCTACGCTCCCCCATATTCAGTGTTTTATGGACTATTAGTCCTGTTTCTCTTGCTATGTTGTTGTGAACTGTGACATCCTGTCACTATCCAGATTCAACATTTAATGGCTGCTGGTTTTCCTGTTTTTGCTTTTATATAGGCTGTAATAGTCCCTCACTGTCATGTGGTAGCTGTACAGCAATATGGTGAATACTGCCTTGGTCATGTGAGCCTTCCCTTGCTGATGAAATTTAAATGAATGTGTAAAATGGAGGTAGATATGTTAGGGAATCCATGCAATGCAAATCACAAATTCTTGTTCCTTTAACAACAAATTGATTAATTATTACAGAAATTAGAATTTTTACATCCTGTTCAGATTCCTTCATTTAAGAAGAATTGAAGGATTCTACATAAGCTTCCATCAACTTTATATCCATAAGTGGAAGGTAGTCATGGTTGGATAGAAGATTCATGGACAACTACTTTGATTTGCTAATTGAAATGGATGCCTTCAAACACAAGGGTACTTTATATTCTTAAGGTTTTCTGGACTAATGAAGTGTAAGAATCTGTTTAACTAAGGATCGGAATCCATGATGATCGAAAGCCATTTTATCTCATTCTGGGTCAGGACTAGATATTCCAATAATTTATGACAGTCATGGCAACATCTCTGTGGGGAAGAAGTTTGTGGTGGTAAGAATGAAGATTCTGGTGAAATTAAGAAGACAGGTACGGGGCAGCAGCATGGTGCCGGACTCCATTGTATCCAGTGGGTGTCCCAGTCCATTGACCAGACCGGAACATCCATGGGTCGCATGTTGCCTGTGGGTTGCATTTTGCCCAAGTCTGGTCTAGACAATCATGTTACAACTAAAATACAGCATCAAATATTATAAAACTATGCATACTCAGCATTCCATCCCAAGTACTAGGTTGATCATCTTTAAAGCACCAACCACAATATCATGTCATTTTGTTTGCTCCAAGTGTACATTCTCATACTAAACTGATAAGCAGTTTGCTCCGGCCACTCAAGTAAATGATGGGTTACTAATACTGTTACTATCTATATTTTCAGTCTAGAAACAGCTCATGATTAGGGATGAGTGAGTATAATTGCGAGTATTCGGTACTCGGCGAGTAATGAAGTGCTCGCGGTACTCGGAATATAGCGAGTACTTCACTACTCGTCTCGCATTATTCGGATCTCCTGCCCAGCATTTGCCAATCACAGTAATGCTGCAGCCTTCTTAGTTGTGGCATTACTATGATTGGCTGGCGACCCAGCGTCATACATGAGACTCATAGCCTATAACTCATAGGCTCTATGTAAGCCCTGCCGCCACCATTTTTAGCATATAGCATGCAGAACACAGCTAGTGTAGGGAGAGTGTGAGCAGCTGCAAGGGAGAGTTGTGCTTGTTTGTGCAAATCGTCCAGAAATTCTCTGTAAAACCCAAAAGCTGTTTTCAAAGCTGAAAATATAAGGTCAGGGACTGAGTAGTGACAGTTTTCCCAGCTATTTTTGGGGTCACATTTACCCCTGCAGAGCAATTTTTTTGTGCTGTTGAGGTGCTGTGTTCACAGCGAATAGGACGATTGGTACTGCACAACTGACACGCAGCCAGCATAGCTGTCTTGTGTGATGACTGGGGTGAATAATCTCTCTTGGCACTGAGTGTTGGATGTCAGCTGCCAGAATCACAGGGACTTTTTCATACGAACCAGGTCAATAAGTATCAGGTCACAGAGATGCATGGATATGTCTTAGGTGGTAAAAGGTTAATGATCACCATAAATAATCTGCTCACAGTGTTATTCAGGTTGTTATGATTAAAAGGAAAGCAAGTATTTCACATTAACTGCATTAAAATATCATTATTGTAATTGGTTTCCTTAATTTTTTAGCAGTTTTATAGGAAGAAAAACATATTTGACTTTTATTTTATCTAGATTACAGGTATATAGAAATGTACTGATACATACAGATGCAATTCCATGTACCAGTACTGTCATAGGGATACTGCGAGAGAGTGGGGGTCAGGCGATTGCAGCATCTGGTGACTCTTACACCTTCAGAAGTTAGAACAGCTTCACCATCCTATTAGCAGTTCTAACTTTCTTTAGTCGGGTGCTGCAAGGATTAAACTGGTTAGTCTTAGTCTGAATTGGTTTGTATCAGCTGTTCTGCATTCCTAACTCCCAGCAGGTATATGAACTTTCCTCCTTGCTTATGACTTTGTCAGTGATAGTTACCACTACCTGGTCTGGAGTTGAAGTAGAGAATTCAGTGTTTGGAGTAGGAGGTTGGAGAGTTTTTCAGGAGATGGCTGTGTGGAGTTGGTTTGTATGATTATCTTTATCCTCTCCCATTTGGTTTCTTCCTTCCTATTTCACCCCTGTTTCCCACGTTGTTGTTTTGTTAGTATTTGTATGATTCCAGTCTTCTTTTAACCCTGTCTGTTTGCCCCTGTCTGTCTGGTTAGTGTTTGCTTATACACTTCAGCCTCACACCTCTCTGGTTGGGGAAGAGATAAGGGTAGGATAGGAGCATAGCAAGGTATGAGACCCCTGCATCTCCACCATCCAGAGTAATTCGGGGGAAAGGGAGAGCCCAGCGAGCCCCTAGTTTGAGGGATCGGGTAGGTTCCCTCAGTCCCTTGTCACTACATGACAAGTACAATGTGACTGTAATGAGAAATTCCAATCACATTCAAGTAGAGATGATATTCCTATACTTTGCATTGCAGCCTGTGGCTTATTGCTGCGATGCTGTTTGCCATACTAGAGTTTGGGTATTTGAATTCCAAATAAGACCACATTTCAAGAAAAGAAAAGAATGAGTTAATTTAATTATAAGCACAGACAGATGCTGGTCCTTCTACAAGGGTTGGAAGAGGAGGAGAAGGAACTACCAAGAGATGAACTCTGTAACAGCTGTAACAGTAGACAGATGGAATGGCAAATAAAGGAGAAATGGAAAACAGGGTTAAAACCGGGACATACTGTAACCCAGACCTCTTGGGGCACTTCCCCCAAATTATGACTGTCCCTCTGGTTCTGAAACGATTGAGAACTATGGTTAGGCTTATTCTCCGAGTAAGTAATGGAGGGACAGAAGCTGGCTTCCCTCTACTGTGGGTTAAAAGCAGGAGGCATGTAGAGTGGTTTGCATTCACTTATTTGTAACTTTCAAAACTGATAACATTTCTTACTTGCTCAGTATTTCTGTAAAATATGATTTGATTAGTTACAATATGGGAACAGTAAATTTTACAATGTTTTTTTGCTACAATAATTCCATAGTCATGGCAATATGCTCTGGTTTCACCAATTACCACTTTTTAGGGTAGGATGCAAGAAAACAATTAGAAAATCTTGCTAATCTGAATAACTCAATAAAACATTCCAGTCCGAACTAGTTAGTTACCATTCTGCAAATTGTATAACTAACATAAAAAAAATACTTTTAGATATCCCAAAAAGGTACTTGTCCCATTAAAAGACACCTGAGTTAATAAAGCTTAGTTACAGTTGTGTGAAGAGTAGGCAGCTTTACCATCTGAGAAAATAAAGAACCTCATCTACAACTACCACAAAAGACTTCATGCTGTAATTGATGATAGAGTTGGCAATACACGGTATTAAGAAAGGGGTATGTGAAGTTTTGGTCAGGGTCATTTGGATGTTGTGTGCTGTCATTATGATTTAAAAAAAGAAAACACTGTAGTTTGACGATAAATGGCTTCACCCAACCACTAACCATGAGTGGAGAAAAAGTTTTGGAGTTATCATTCATATACTCTGAAAAAAGGCCAAGAAAGCAAAAATTCTGCCAGAGTATGTAAACTTTTGAGCACAACTGTATGTCTTTTAAAATACAGGGACATGAAAACAAAATGTTCATGCTGTCTTGAAATCCAAGCATGATAATGAATAATAAATACCTAATAGTACTGTAAATAAAAACATTGACATACAGTACAGAAAAGTACATTAAATGAGACAGATTTTAGGGTTGATGCTATCAATAAACCTTTTCACTTTTAGAAAACTACACTTGTACCTTCAAGTTGAGTTCTCTAGCTCCAATGCACATGTTCCCTGGACCTTGTGCATAACCTAAATGAATAATGAGTAAGGGAAATGTTCCTGACATTGCACAAGCTGATAAAATCTATTGTTCTGCTATTGCATGGCTTGTCTGTTCCTGATTGTACTTGGAACTTATCAGTGATACACTGTCAAAACTCAACTGCAAACAAGGCAACAATCACTGTTAAACCATGCATTGCATGAGTACAGCTATATCACTCCCAGGGCTAGTATACTACTTAACCTTTTCAGGGACTCCACCACATCTATTCTATTTACACAGTTTTTATCATCTATTACCAACTATCAATCTCTATAGCTCTATCCTAGTCTTTTCTTGAATCAGCGCTAAAGCTAGCTAGACACAAGTTGTTTCTCTTTACATGTCAATGCAGAGATAATTGAACGTTTTAAAATTTGAATTTGCCATCTCCGACAAATTTTTATAAAAATCTGATTCCCAACTAACTGATTTGTGCAAACTGCAATACAACAAATCCTATAAGTGCCTGAAAAAACATGTGTAACACTCTGAAGTCTCTGCACTAACAGACGTTCTAAATTTCTTAAATTGTAAAAATTGCAAAAATATATTCATTTTGGGGGAGAGGGGGCACATGCTTGACTGTTTGTACACAGGCAATGCAAAAGGAAGCTTTTTTACAATGGGTAGTGCACAAATATCCCTGTTTGGGGAGTTTCAGTAGTTTCTTTCTTTGCTAAATTAAGAAGCAAATCTTCACAAGCCATATAAAAACTATCCCTTTATTTAGGGAGCAAGAACAGGTGGGCTACTTTGAAAGTGAAGAAATAGTAGGTTGTCAAATAAAAGTGAAAATACTGTTTTTTTCAGATTCTCAAAATGTTTGCTACAATGACTAAACAATTAGAAAGATTTTTTATTAAGTTATCCTAAAAATTATTCATTTATTTAGTGAATGCAAGCAGGTTAAGTTTTTCCAAGTGAAGAAGCAATAGCTTGTCCACAAGCCGTACAAAAAAAAATTAACTCTTTTTGGGAGCAGTTTTAAGTTTGCGTACTCTGAAGCGGGTATGTTTCCCAGCAGATTTGCTGTATAGCTATAGAGTAAACTAAAAACGTTTGTGGACATTTAACAGCAGTGGCAGCATAATTTGCACAGTATAGAATAAGATGGGGCTAGCAAGAAGATGTCTGGCAGTAGATAGCCAGCATTGGCAGTCTCCACAGCTGCAGTACAGTATAATTCTATAAATACAGTTGGCAGGAAAATATGCATGACTGTATAATGGCAGAAGCACTAAAATAATATGGCGGTGCAGGCAAATATGTCTGCCTGTGTAGGTCCAGCAACAGCAGGGTCGAGATGCAACAGTACAGTATAAATGACATGTTGGTCAGGAAGAAGATGCTTGCCTGGTAGTGGACCATAGGCAATGGTGCAGAAGACCAGTGTAGAAGAAAATTGACATGCAGGGTATGGCCAATCTAATTTTTGACATCAGATATAGGTGAATGAAAGTTGGTATTGATCCATGCATTTTGACATATGTTAAGTTTTTCACACTTGAGGTGGTGAATCTGGTCCACTTGGGTGTCACAAAGCATTCAGTCATGCTGAATTCCCTCTCTGATAGTACACTGAAGGCTGAATATTATAGTCGGCACATAGCAAACTGACCCAGCTCTTGATACTGGTGTCCAATCTGCTGACCCAGAAGTCCATGGGGTCGGAGTTCTGGATATCTGCTTGAAAAAAGATGCAGTTATCTTTGCTGAAGTGCATCAGGTTGTCTCAATGACAGATAATACATCTGATCCATCATGTCACATATACTGTACCTGTTGCCGCTGTTGACTCAACCAATTGTTATAGCTTTAATGCTGGCACAGGTGGGGGAGCATTGGGTCAGCAGAAATCACTGATGGATCTCCTGATCAGTCATACAGGCTGCAGATGTTCACTTGGCAATTTGGACTCCCTTCTGGAAGCTTGAAAAAATTCCCTCATTTTGCTTTTATAGCAATGGTCTTGCTTGATGGTAACAATACTCAAATCATCCCACAAGCATTCTAGGATACAAGGGCCCCTCATCAGTTATCAATAGCAATTTAAAAGTTAAAAGTAAACCACACAAAATCAGTTGGCGCTCTGGCAGACCATTTTATTTTTGCTTTTTCAGGAGGGAGCACTGTGCAATGAAAGAACAGTTGAAATATGCAGACACTTTCCTGGCAATAGCCAGTAGCTTCCAAAAAATGGGTCTATTTCTGAAATAAATGTTGCATAAATAAATTCAGGACATGTACAATGCAAGGAGCATGAGTTTGCCCAACCATAAGGTAGCTGGAATGTTCAATGCATTATCGCTCATGAAAACTCCCTGCTGTATTTGGTGATTAGCTATCCAGCAAGAAATGTTCTACTTAATGCACAGCTTAAACTAGTACACTGTATGGCTTTTGTCCCTCATACTTTCAAGCTGTAAAACCAGAGCACTTTACCTATGTTGTGTGAATGAAAAGAATGAGTTTGGTGTGAGGAATCAGCAATGTGCCATGTGACTGTTGAGACGGTCTTGTCCAGGGCCAGACTGGGAGACTAAAAAATAGCCCTGCCACATTGACCCCAAGCCCATATACAATATAGCCTTTCCCTAATCCCAAAAAAGTGCAACATTCCCATGGCATAATTTTGTTTGTCACGGCTGCCTACCACTCTGCTAAAGGGCTTGTATGGCAATTCTGAATTGGAAAGTAAGCAGCACTAATTGCGTCATATCTACACTAGTGATGAGCTAATGTGTTTGTCACTACTCGTTACTCGCCTGGTTATCATGGTGCATGTGATGCTCATTACTTTTTTTATTTTTTGAATGCTTGAGTGTAAGCACCAGTCCCCGCCTCTCATGTTTGCCACATTTTAGACAGCCAATAAATATGCGGGGATTGCCTGCCAGTCACTGTAATGTGGTAGCCATCTTGGTTGCGTATATATAGACCCAAGATGCTATACTCGACACACTGTAACCCGGAAACAGGAAGCAGGGTGAGGTGCCAACCACAACCACATTTATACTTCTTTCAACTACAACAGTCCTTCTTAGGGCTAATTCTAATCAATATTAATACTCCTGTTAGCAGCACATTGGGAGAGATTGTGGGGAAGGGATAGTGTAGAACAAGATAGGGCTATTTGCACATCCTTTCTGCTGCAACTCATTCCAGAAGCCCTTCCCAGAGCAAATTATATTATTTTTGCTCTTAAGCCTGCAAATTGTTTTAAGCAAGGAAATATTAAACACCATTTTTACTATGGCAGCTGTGTGACACAACCAACCAGACTTGGTTGGATCTCAATAGGATCAGTATCATGCTCCTGCAATGCAACCAGTCCAACTGAGGTGTGCAGATTTATCAGCTATAGTAATACTGCAACATTTTTTCAGTAGTGAAATATTATACAGCATTCATATTGTGCCAGTTGTGCACCAAAAGCATACAGCCAGACTTGGTTGAATCTCAATAGCATTGCTATATTTATACTGAAGTGTAACATGTCCATGTGAGGTGGGCAGATTTGTGTGTTCTAGTATTCCTTCCTGCCAATTTTTTTTCAGCAGACAAATATTATATGCAATTTATACTGCACCAGCTCTGCATCAAAATAAAAATGACAGAGTTGGTTGGTTACAAATAGCATTTGAGGTGGGCAAATTTTCTTGTGATACTAATCCTGCAAATTTTTCTCAGCAGGGAAATATTAGATGGCATTTATTCTGCTCCATTTATGCATTAAATCAAAAAAAGAAAGACTTGAAGTTGCCAAGCCAAAGGTTAGGTGTTCCCGAGTCTAGCACTTTTTGAAAGGCAGTCCAGTTATTCCAAAAAAGGCCACGTGAGCATCAGCTGGGGTAGCACAACTACTAGCCTGACCACTAGCAGCAAGCTTAGGCACATGAAGGCAAAGCACCTGACTACTTGGGCCAAATGCCAGGGTCCAGAAATAGTGTCTACAGGTGACACCACTGCCTCTTCCCCTGTTCTACGTGCATGCCAATCCTCTGTCTATGATGTAGACGAAGATACCTCCCACCCTGCACCTGTCATTGCACACTTGCAACCATTGTTGGCAACCACATCCTTATCCCAGTGCAGCGTTCAGTTGTCACTATTCCAGTCCTTGGAATGCAAGTGTTTATATGCAGCCACCCACCAACAGGTTACAATACTAAACGAACACATTTCCAGACTGTTTTCCTTGGAACTGTTGCCGTGTAGGCTTGTGGACACGGAATCTTGACGCAACCTCATAGAGGTTGGCTGTCCCTCGGTGCGCGGTCCACAGCCACCACTATTTCTCCCAGGGTGCCAGATATGCCTTACTTAAGCATGTGTCCCATAATATCAGCTATTCCCTGACCAATGCTGTTACTGGGAAGGTCCACTTAACCACAGACACCTGAACAAGTGCTTATGACCAAGAATGTTACACTTCCCTGATGGCATACTGGGTGAACATTGTGGAAGCTGGGATGCAGTCGGTCCCTGGGATGGAACACGTGCTACCAACACCAAGGATTGCAGACCATGATTCATCAGAGATTCCACCACCTTCTACAGCAGTTCCTGCACCTCCTCCTCACCTTCAGTTTCTGAAATGTCAACATAAGTCGCAAGCTGGAAGAACTGCAGCTCTGCCTCAGCCAAGCAGCAACATGATCTGCTGGCGCTAATCTGCTTAGGTGACAAACCATACACTGCCGTGGAGTTGACAGACTGATCTGTTGCTCTCGCCCCTGAATCTACAACCAGGCATGGTCATTTGTGACAATGGCCATTACCTGGTGGCATCTCTGAAGCTTGGCTACCACGTACCATGCCTGGCCCACGTGCTCAACTTAGTGGTTCAGTGGTTTCTCTAAACCTACCCAGATCTGCCTGAGCTACTTGTGAAAGTATACCGTGTATGTAACCATTTCCACAAGTCAGCTGAAGCTGCCACCACCCTGGCAGTGCCGCAGCAGTTTACAACTTAAAGCACTCAGACCAGTGAGCGATATCAACACGCATTGGAACACAATGTTACATATGTTGGCAAGACTCTGTGAGCAGCAGAGGGCAATAGATGAATATCAGCTACACCATGCCCATGGGTATTCCATTCAGCTGCTGTACATAAGAGCTGATGAGTGTGCATGGATGTCTGACAATTGTGTGGGTCTCCAAAACTTTGAGGACTCAACTAAGATAGAGAGCGGTGATTATGCTATAATGAGGGTCACCATCCCACTTCTCTATCTATCTTCACTATCGCTGGCTGCAATTAAAGAGGAGGATTTGCAGTCAGAGCAAGTTGAGATGGAGCAAGAAACTATACTGGGTGATGCTACACAGCCCAGCCTCATCTCATCTTCTCAACACGGATTGGGTAATAATGAGGAGGAGAAGAGGGAGGATCTGGTTGCCTGCGCTACAGATGATACTACCCACATCACCTTCATTCTTTACTGTTTAGTGTGGATGGAATGAAGACGAGGAAAATATGGAGAACAATGAGGAGGATGACGATTTACAACATGGACAGCTGTCCTTTTGGTGGGGACAGGAAAGTCTTGGCTATTGGCTGTTGTTTGCGTTGTACACATTTTGGCAAACACAAATTACTAGTTGGTCACCCTTCTAAACTCATTCTACAAGGAGAACTTTACATCTGTCCTTCCCGTGGTGGAGAGGTCTTATAAAATGTTGCAGTACCAGAATGCCCTAGTTGAAGAATTATTAAAACAAATTCCTTTCTAACACCGCAGGACAACCAAAGAGTGGAGAGGGAAACACACACCAGATGCATCAGAGGCAGGGGAACACTCACAAAGGTCTGGCACAGTTTTCTCAGACCATCCCAGCGACCCTCCAGCACCCAAGCCCTTATGTGCGGGGCACTCTGACAAGGAGGGAACAGTTTTGGAATATGAAGAAGGAGTACCTTGATGCCCATATCAGCATCCTCCATAATTCCTCTGTGCCTTACAACTATTGGGCATCCAAGCTAGACACATGGCATGAACTGTCTCTACATCTTGGAGGTCCTGGCCTGCCCGCTGCTAGCATTTTGTCAGAGTGGGTTTTTAGTGCTGCCGGGGGTATTATAACCAATAGGTGGATCCACCTGTCAACTGAAAATGCTGACAGGGTGACTCTTTTCAAAATGAACAAGAGATGGATTGGCCCAGACTTCTCAAGACCACAAGATGACAGCAATGGAACAAACTCAAATCCAGTGTTTTTTTTTTTTTGGTCCATTCCATTCACCCCTTTCCACCCAAACATGGGTATACACTTCAGGATTTTGTCTTGTTTGTGTCATCCTCATCCTTCCCCTCCTCCTCCACCACCATATTAACAGGGTGATCATGCTGCCCTGGCTATGCATTTTTAAGGGTATTTATGATGCTCCCAATAAGTATTTTGAGAAGCCTACCTCTGATGTTCTTTGATATATGTATATGTATACCCACAGGTGTAAATGTTTTTCAGCACATGCATTTAGTGATTGCGTATTACCAGTCTAGGACACCCACTGCTTAATAATGGGAAAAGATGTTTTCTGAGGCTCTCTATTACGTCTCTTCAAAGAAGTATTGGGGGCTTCCTTCTTATTTTTCAGACTGTGGAAAGGACTGTCAGAAGGAGCGCCAGCTGCACGTATCCAAATAGTGGGTAAAAAACCAATGCTGCTCCAGCCGGGTGCCTCAATGAGGAAAAAAAAATAGAAAAAAGATGAAAATATCCGGTCCAAGGGGGCGCAAAGGATGAAAATTAGTTTAAAAAAAGCTCATTTATTGACATGAAATTAGTCCACAACGCGTTTCGACAGATGAATCTGTCTTCATCAGGTGACAATAACAAGCATGAAGGGGAGGACAAATATTTAAAGGGACAACGTCTAATAAGAAAACAGGAACAATATGATCACAGCACACAAATAAAATGCTAATGGAAGCTAAAAACAACACATAAAAGTATTTAAAATGTATATGAAAGCATTAAAAACAAGTGAGATGAAAACTGCAATAAAAAGGAAAACAACATCAATTTGTTTTTTCGATTGTAAGATTTAGTCCCTCTGGGGCCAGAGTGCCCAGTTTAAAGATCCAAAAACTCTCCCTTCTTATCAGGTTATAATAACGATCGGTTCCCTCATCTGGAATATGATCTATAATAGTGAGTTTTAATGAGCTTAGGTTTTTATTGTGTGTAAGCAAAAAATGCTTGGAAAGACTGTGCAGCAGAAATCCATTGCGGATATTTTGGCGATGTACAACAGACTCAATAAACATCGCCAAAATATCCGCAATGGATTTCTTCTGCACAGTCTTTCCAAGCATTTTTTGCTTACACACAATAAAAACCTGGGCACTTTAAACTTTAAACTGGGCACTCTGGCCCCAGAGGGGCTAAATCTTACAATCGAAAAAACAAATTGAGGTTGTTTTCCTTTTTATTGCAGTTTTCATCTCACTTGTTTTTAATGATTTCATATACATTTTAAAGGGAATCTGTCACCCCATTTTGGCTATATCAGATAAAGATATGCCTGAAGATATGCCTGAATAGTGCATCCCATAAGTAACCTATCGGTATCTATCATATATCCTGACACCCCCGTTTTCATGCCCAAATTCCTTTGTAAAGTTTGATTTTCTGTATGTTAATCTGGGCGGTCCGGTCCGGTCCGGTGTTTTTTGCTTCCTCCCCCGCTCCTCGGCTTCTCTTGCGTAGGTCCGTCTGTGCATAGCACAGACGGCGTAGTGTTCCCGCGATTGTGCGTTTTAAAATCTCCCTACACCTGCGCAGTGTGCTTTGCCCAACGGTGGGCAAAGCATAAAATCATTACAGCGCATGCACAACTATTTTCGGTCACTTTCCTTGCCCCGGAAGTTGTCCAAGGCAAACGAGTCACATTACAAGACTTGTTAAAGGGGTAATTGTGACTTATAGGATCGCTACTTCCAGTAGGTGGCGCTATAGAGTTCAAGTCCTCTTTTTCTCTTAAGAGGCAATTTGCATATTAAATTTCCCAGAGGAGCATTGCACGGCGAATAAGCCTCCTTACTAGTGTTGAGCATTCCGATACTGCAAATATCGGGTATCGGCCGATATTAGCTGTATCGGAATTCCGATTCCGAGTTCCGATATTTTCGTCTTATCGGATACCGGAATCGGGATTGTCACTGTCACTGTCAGTGTCCGTCGGTCGGGTCTGTCAGGAGTCAGCGGCACTTACCTGGCAGAAGATCTCCGGCGGTCACGTCCTGGACTGCTTCATGGCCGCAATCTTCTTTCCCCGGCGGTCACATGCAGTTTCTCGCGATAACTGCAGTGACTGCTCCCTGATGCAGGGAGCTGGTATCCAAGGTACACAGCGGTTTCCAAGTGCTGCGCGGTGCCTGGAAACCCGCTGTGTACCTTGGTTACCAGCGGATCGCTGGTCTCCCGCCTGTCACACGCAGCGATGCGTGCCTGCCAGAGGGAAACCAGCGATCAAAAAAAGGTCCTGACATTTCTGCGACGATCAGCGATACCCGGCAGGGGGGCTGATCGTCGCTGAATGTCACACACAGCGATATCGCTGGTGAGCTCGCTGCTGCGTCACAAAACTAGTGACTCAGCAGCGATCTCGGTAGCGATATCGCTATGTGAGACGGGCCCTTAAGCGATGTTACCCGCAGTGTCGCTGTCCCGACATGAAATGACACTTGGTGTACATAGGGTTAACCATGTCTTTTCATGTCCTTTGCTATCTAATTTGCACAAACAATTAAATCAGACTATGTGTGCAAAATTTCACACCTGTAGGGTTAATTAAAGGTGTAAATTCGTAGCAAAAAAGTCCGTTTTTTTTACAACGAATTTACACCTTTAATTAACCCCTACAGGTGTGAAATTTTGCACACATAGTCTGATTTAATTGTTTGTGCAAATCAGATAGCAAACGACATGAAAAGACATGGTTAACCCTATGTACACCAAGTGTCATTTCATGTCGGGTGCTTCTGTCTTTTCACTGAAGACGGCTTTACCCGGCAATTGAATCAAAGGATATTTTACTATGTAGAAGTGTATAAACTATACATATATGTATATATATATGTCACAATGACATGTGTATATATATATATATGTATTCTATGTGTGTATATTTAGTGTTTACAAGGAAAGAATGGGGTTTTTTAGTTGCGATATTTTGTTCCCATAGACTTACATGGGACTTCCGGTATCGGTATCGGGTATCGCCGATATTTTAGTGATATCGGCGATACCATTCCGATTCCGATACTTTAGGATATCGGAAAGTATCGCTCAACTCTACTCCTTACTTTGACAAGCCAGAGCTGGTATGTCACTCTCCACAAGGAGAAACCTTACCCCTTAGACCTCAAACATTTATAGTGAGAAGTTAGCTTTTACTTGTAATATTATAAACCTAATGGAATTAAATTAAAAAAGACATAACTTTTATTACAAAGTAGACTTGAACAACATGATATTCTATTTCAAATAAAAAAATCATATAGTATTAGATTACTTTGTCATGCAGGGTCTGCATGTGATTGGGAGAGTTTACCCATATTTCTGTTGCAAGCTACAACGAAGGGCATATTGTGTGTTGAAAACATGTCAGACAGACTGACATGTGAAGACACTAAAGGTACTGCCACACTAAACAATCCCGCTAGCGATAGCGATAAAGACGCATACTAATGCGATCGCTAGCGGGATTGTTTTTATATCGCTAAGTGCGGCTTAACTTAGCAATGTCGTTAGGACGCTATCGCGGTTAGCGATCTTCTTAACGACTTTAGCGGTACAAAAGTACCGCTAAATCGCTAAGAAAAGGTGCCACACTTAGCGATATATACTTACCTGCGGGGCGCCGACGATCTAAATAGGGTCCGGAACGATGTCAGCGACGAGCGAGATCACAGCAGGGGCCTCGTCGCTGACAGATGCCGCACACAACAACATCGCTAACGGGATCGCTAAATAGTGACGTTTTTTAGCGATCCCGTTAGCGATGTTGTTTAGTGTGGCATACCCTTAAAACTATATATTCTTAATAAGTTTGAGATAAGCCGATGTTTTGAAATTTGCATTACTAGCTTTGTTGAATTTTCTTGAAAAATTTAATTTGCGGCAATTACTTGAATCACATTAATTAATCGCTTCTAATCGCCTGAAAAACAAGTGAAGAACACTGTTAGTTACTTGGAGCTATGTATATTGTTTGAACAGTCTAAAAATTATCCCTTTTAGGTGGCAGATGCATGCATTGCTGTAAAAACGAAAGTCTTGGCCATTCATAATTATCCCTTTAACTAGGGAGACAGAACAGGGGTACTGTGTTGTTTTAATGTGAAGAAGCAATGGCCTTTTTATTATAAGTGATAAAAATTATCCTTTTTGGGGGGTCTGCAACTGGTTTGCTAATCGCAAAATGATTATGCAACTACAAAGGCTTTTTATCAAGCACTCCAAAAATTATTTTTATCTGTTTGTAGATAAAACAGTTGTTCAGTTGTTCTACTCTGAATGTGACTTGTTGTCATCAAGCATTTTAAGCCCTTTAATTATAATTATATACAATAATAGAAAAATACAAAAGTTTGAATCACCCCTCTATGTCCAACTATTCCCTATTCAAAAATAAATAAAAAATAATACATATGGTAATGACATTTCTGTAAAAGTCCAATTAAAGAAAACATAACAATAATTAGTGCATATATAATGCATATGGTAACAGCATAAAGAAAACATGAAAACTCCACAGTTGCATCACCAAAATGTAGTATGTACTCAAAAATGATATCATTTATAGCTTGTCAATGGATAAAGCCACCTTGTGTGGCGACACGCGTTGGGCTCTTTATGCCCCCCTGACTCTTTGACACCTTTATGCTTCATTTGGCAGTCCTCCTGGTCATTCTCAAGGGATGCTGTGGCAGCCTTTCCCACTAGGATCATGTTCCTTTTGTGGTAGCTAACTGCTGCTCTTTGTCAATATTTTTTGTGTCTCTTCATTTTTACCCTCTTAATTGATTGTGGAGCTGTTTTGGCAGGGATTTATTGTAATTCTGCCAGTCTACCTTTGCACTATTTAAAGCATTTAGTGACCTTCTTTGAATTGTTATATGCTCTCCGGCTTGGATTGTCTAGCATTATACACTGTATTTTTCTATTTAGGTCTTGCTACATCTAGCAAATAATTATTTCATTACTTTACTGTCTTTAGTAAAGTTGCCAAAAAATTGTTATTTGTATTGACTGTGAAACTTTCCTTGGGTCTGTGGGGTAAAACCCATGTCTTTTTTCTGGGCATTTGGTTTTTAATTGTTTTTAATGGATTTTTTGTGTGTTTTCTGCTTTTGCCAAATAAAATTTGCATTTTGTACTATATATTTTACATACATTTTTTCCGATTGATTGCCATTATGATTCCGGTTGATTGCCATTATAGCATGTCTTTTCTCTTTGTTGTATCATGGGAGACAATGTGAGAGTACAAATAAAAAAGCCAAGAAGACAGCGCTGCCTATGGTTAGTATGCAATATATAAAGTGCATATGCACATATTGATTTCTAACTGTACTTTAAACTGAGACATTTAGCAAACAATTGATCAATTCTTTGAGCCACCCCGCCATGTCACGGCATTCTCAAATGGGGCAGTCCTACTCTATGTTTTTTATATACGCTGTGCCATTACAGCCTCCTAAATGTATTAAAAGCAAGACTATGTTAAATGTACCTGAAACGTACCTGAAGCATTTCTGAAACACTCCCATGGCGCCAAAAGGGCAAGTGTAGATAAAGGCCGACCTGGTCCGGACAAAACATCCGGACTTTTCAGATCTGACCTCCACACAGCCAAACCAGCAACCATGGATGAAGGGTGAAATAGGTCCAGACACAGATGCATAATCAAGTAGAGCCTTTATCTGTGCTTGCCCTTCTGGCACCATGGGAGTAATTCAGATATGCTTCAGGTACATTTGCATTTAATATAGTCTTGCTTTTAGGAGGCCGTAATGGCACAGCGTATATAAAAAACGTTAAGTAGGACTGCCCCTTCTGAGAATGCCGTGACATGGCGGGGTGGCTCAAAGAATTGATCAATTGTTTGCTAAATGTCTCATTTTAAAGTACAGTTAGAAATCAATATGTGCATATGCACTTTATATATTGCATGCTGACAATAGACAGCGCTGGCTTCTTGGCTTTTTTGAATGTGAGAGTACAGTATAGAGAAGGTTAGACACAATGTACAAGGAGAAAAATGACAAAAAAAAATGTTAATGATGTAAGTATATATGGCTATAACAATAGAAGATGTCAGTAAGGACTGAAGTGGGAAAGCCACTCGAATTAGAAGAAAAACCGAAAAAAAACAAGGTCTGGTAAGGGCCGACATGCATGACGGGGTTAGGCGCCGCTATTCCAAACCCTGCACAACCTCCTGGTATGTACCTACGTTTGGCATACTTGTGCCATGCAGCACATACATGCTAGCCTTTTGGCTCCCATCTTATACCACACATTGATAGGTCAAAATACTCTACGCTAACTATACTTTACAACACACATTATTAGCATCCTGCACTATGGTTTTTATAACCATGTACTCTATACCTCTGTGACTACTCTAAAATTGCCAACTATCATTCACCATACTGTGGTATTGCCTACAACTTTACTATATATACTGTCACCTATAGTTTTCTGCCACATATTTGCACTTTAACTGCTGCTTGCAGTCCGCACATTACAGGTAATACCAGCAACAATTTTTCAATTGTGAACTTTTACTGCTAATTTATTTGTTTATATGTATGGTAACACTAATATAGATTCTCACTTAATATTGTCACAAGTGTCTTGATCTTACAATTTGAGGCTGTGTGTTCATTCATATCTGACTTTTCTTTTTTGTAATATTTTATTTCTTAGTGGATGACTCCTGTGCCACCACTTGCCCTTATATTATTTAATAAAGGCTATTTCAGTCACAATACTTTTTTTTGTTGTCATATTTTGTAGTAAATTTTTAACCCCTTCTCGTTTTGTGCTTTTTCATTTTTTGTTTTTTATAGTATAGAGAAGGTGCATAGTATAAAGAGCCACAAGTTTTTTGTAGTATACATTGGGGTTTATGCCCCCCCTCCAGGGCCCAGCACCTACACATCCTTCTCATACAAGATTTTAATTGCCTGATGTTCTTTCACTCCCCCATTCAGATGAGGCCTGGTTTGCCACATGGAGAGGTAGAATATTAGTGATAGGGACCATTCACATTTAGGTACACCTTGACGTGATTGGATGGCTTTTGAGCTTTATGATCAAAAAACATTAGCTAAGTACCTTGTGTTTTTAACATTTACAACAATATTGGAGCTCATGTATTCATTAGTCAGAGTGTACTGTCAAATAGTGTGTGGATATATCTGTACATTGTCCACATAGCACATTTGTGCACATGTACATTCATTTAATACTAAAGTTGTTTTTGTAGTATACATTGGAGGGTGGCACCCTATATAGCTCAGATCCAATATTTACACAACCTTTCCAGACCAAAAAAAGACATTTTAAGGGAACCTATCACCTCATTTTGCCGCAATAAGATGCGGCCACTGCCTTTCGGGGCCTTTCTACAGCATTCTGTAATGCTGTAGATAAGCCCCCGGTCAGACCTAAAAGCTAAAAAAAATAGGTTTTATTATACTCACCCGGTGGGCGGTCCGGTCCAATGGGTGTCGCAGGTCCAGATCCGGCGCCTCCCATCTTCATGTGATGTCATCCTCCTTGCTTCGTGACATGCTCCTGCGTAGGCGTGCTGATCTGCCTGTTGAGGGCAGAGCAAAGTACTGCAGTATGCAGGGGTCGTGAAGGGTCAGAGAGGCCCAGCGCCTGTGCACTACAGTACTTTGCACTGACCTCAGCAGGGCAGATCAGTACGCCTGCGCAGGAGCGCGACATGAAGAGAGCAGGATGACGACATTGCATGAAGATGGGCGTCGCCCGACCAGGACCTGCAACACCCATAGGACCGGACCGCCCCCCAGGTTAGTATAATAAAACCTCTTTTTCTTATCTAGCAGGTCGGACCGGGGGCTTATCTACAGCATTACTTATAGCAGCAAAACGAGGTGACAGGTTCCCTTTAACTATGCATATCTTTTTTTGCACATTTTTTTCACTAGTCTAATTTGACAACCGTACACGTTAGACCTATACTGTGGCCTGCTGCCACATTTCACTTTCTGTACCATGTCATGTACCTAACAGTTCTTATTATGTCCTTTTAGGAAAAGGTTAAATTATTGAAGTTGAAAAATTGTCAGATTGTCAAAAGTTAATAATAGTGTTGCACCAAATGAATGGTAAAAGAAAAATTGGCAATGGAAATGGATCTGCTAGGAGCAGAAGTAGCAGCATCCCCAGTATTGTCACCAGTCACCATAAAGTAGAAGACATTATGGAACATCATCCATCTGTCACAACAAAAGTATGTCATCTCTAACACTAACAAAGTCCGTGATTAAGAGGGATAATTTTTGTCTTTTTTTTATTTAAAAATCTGAAAATTCTGTGCGCTGTTATTAAATGGACTGTTTTTCACTACCAGGTTGCAATCTGTTTCTAAGATGAGGTCATTTTGACAATAATGTTGTGTTTGCATTAAACAGATTGAAAGGGGATGAATACACTCCTAGCAGACCTCCGAGTATTACACACATATTTTCATTACAATTGGCATACCTGCGGTTTACAGCAAATTTACTTGGCTAGAATCACATTTTGGGAAAAATTTGCAGAAACTGGCGAAATCTAACTTCAAAAGGTTCAATCATCTTTAGTTCCTTCCTACTAATTTATATAGACAATTACTCCCCAGAATATCATGACCCGCACACAGTCTGTAGAAAAGGAATTTTTAAGTGACTTTTTTTTATAGGTATTCCGAATATCTCTGGTACTGTGATAGTCAACGTTTCATATCATATATGCTTATTTTGTTTTATGGTGCATTTTATGACAATATTTTTTAACTTCTACAAGTTATACTAGCAAGATTTCCATTTCCTTCCAGCTATACTCTATTCTCATATTTCAAATGTTAATTGACATTTTGTGATGTTTAGCTGGAAATCTGTATCAAAATCTGTTTACTACTATACATATTTTACTGAGCTTTTTTATTTGATTAATATAGAAAAGTCATCTTGTCAAATCTTATGAAAAATTACTTGACAACAAAAAAAATTATTATTGAAGGCCTATTAAATGCCAATTGAGAAACTCATATTTACTGAGGTTTAGCTGCTCTACTGGAGATGTGTATCCCTTATAGGCTTACAAAAGCAAAATTAATATGATTTAATAATAAACTAATCTTTGGCAAACATAGTCTCATTAAAAATGTGTTATTTTGTATTCCAGACACTAATTCAAGAACAATGCAGTAAGAAAAATCAGCGCAGTGTTATAGAACATAAACAATTAACGTGAAAGAGAATCATAATGCGGAATAAGTATAATTACAGTTTTGTTTTTTAATCCAGTCAATTTATTGAAGTAATTTTTATGTGAATGTTTAACCATAAAGTAATGCTCAAAGATATTGCTCAATTTTTGTTTATTATCTATTCTGTGTTGGCAAAAAAAATAGAGTAGAAAATGGTTAACTCAATGTACATTTTCTATTATGTACAATATATATACAGTGAGGAAAATAAGAATTTGATACACTGCCAATTTTGCGAACCTGCAAAGAACAGAGAGATCTGTTATTTTTATCATGGGTACACTTCAACTGTGAGAGATAGATATAATCTTAAAATAAAAAAACAGAAAAGCACATTTTATGTTTTTTAACCCCTTTCTGACATCTGACATACTATCCCGTCCAGGTGACCAGGGCCCGTATGACCGAGGACAGGATAGTAAGTCTTATGCGATCAGCCACACTCATGGGGGGGAGCGCAGCTGATCGCGGCCGGGTGTCAGCTGATTATCACAGCTGACACCCGGCACTTAGTGCCAGGAGCCATCACGGACCACTCCCGGCACTTTAACCCCCGGCACACTGCGATCAAACATGATCGCAGTGTTCCGGCGGCATAGGGAAGCATCGGGCAGGGAGGGGGCTCCCTGCGTGCTTCCCTGAGACCCTCAGAACAAAGTGATGTGATCGCATTGTTCCGAGGGCCTTCTCCCTGCAGGCCGCCGGATCCAAGATGGCCACGGGGTCCTTCCGGGTCCTGCAGGGAGATGGCTTGTCAGTGCCTCCTGAGATGAGGCACCGGCAAGCCTCCTGCACTGCCTGTCAGATCACTGATCTGACAGAGTACTGTGCAAACTGTCAGATCAGCAATCTGACACTATATAGCGATGTCCAACCCTGGGACAATGAAAAGATGTATAAAAAAAATTAACATGTGTAAAAATAATTTTAAAAAAATCCTAAATAAAAAAAATATTCCCCAATAAATTTATTTCTTTATGTAAATAAAAAAACAAAAACAATAAAAGTACCCCAATGCTTTATCATCATACCGCCAAACAAAAAGTGGAATAACACGCGATCAAAAAGATGGATATATATAAACATGGTACTGCTCAAAATGTTATCTTGTCCCAAAAAAACAAGCTACCATACAGCATCATCAGTGAAAAAGCAAAAAACGTATAGCTCGCAGAATAAAGCAATGCAAAATATTTTTTTTTTATATAAAATTGTTTTTGATGTATAAAAGTGCTAAAACATAAAAAATGATATAATTGAGCTATCTATGCAATCGTACTGACCCGACGGATAAAACTGCTTTATCAATTTTACCACATGCGGAATGGTATAAAGGCCCACCCCAAAAGAAATTCATGAATTGCTGGTTTTTGCTCAATCTGCCTCCCAAAAATTGTAATAGGCGATCAAAGAATGTCATGTGCCCGAAAATGGTACCAATAAAAACGTCAACTCGTCCCGCAAGAAACAAGACCTCACATGACTCTGTGGGCTAAACTATGGAAAAATTCTAGCTCTCAAAATGTGGTGATGCAAAAACTATTTTTTGCAATAAAAAGCGTCTTTTAGCGTGTGACAGCTGCCAAACATAAAAACCCGCTATAAATAGTAAATCAAACTTCCCTCCATCACCCCCTTAGTTAGGGAAAAATAATAATATTAAAAAAATGTATTTAATTCAATTTTCCCATTAGGGTTAGATTTAGCATTAGGGTTAGGGCTAGGGTCAGGGTTGGAATTAGGGTTAGGGTTGTGTTGGGGTTAGGGTTGGAGTTAGAATTGGAGGCTTTCCACTGTTTATGCACATCAGGGGCTCCCCAAATGTGACATGGCATCTGATCTCAATTCCAGCCAATTCTGCGATGAAAAAGTCAAATGATGCTCCTTCTCTTCCGAGCTCTGCCATGCGCCAAAACAGTGGTTTACCCCCATATATGGGGTATCAGCGTACTCAGGACAAATTGTACAATAACTCTTGGGGTCCAATTTCTTCCGTTACCCTTTGCAAAATAAAAAATTGGGGGCGAAAATATCATTTGTGTGGAAAAAAATATGATTTTTGATTTTTATGGCTCTGCGTTATAAACTTCTGTGAAGCACTTGGGGGTTCAAAGTTCTCCCCACACATCTAGATAAGTTCCTTAAGGGGTCTGGTTTCCAAAATGGGGTCACTTGTGGGGGGTTTCCACTGTTTAGGCACATCAGGGGCTCTCCAAACACTACATGGCGTCTGATCTAAATTCCAGCCAATTTTGCATTAAAAAAGTCAAGCGTTGCTCCTTCCCTTCCGTGCTCTGCCATGCACCGAAACACTGGTTGCCCCCACATATGGGGTATCAGCGTGCTCAGGATAAATTGCACAATAACTTTTGGGGTCCAATTTCTCCTGATACCCTTGGGAAATAAAAAAAATTGGACCTGAAATAATTTTTTTGTGAAAAAAAGTTATTTGTTCATTTTTTTTAAACATTCAAAAAATTCCTGTTAACCACCTGAAGGTTTAATAAACTTCTTGAATGTGGTTTTGAGCACCTTGAGGAGTGCAGTTTTTAGAATGGTATCACTTTAGGCTATTTTATGTCATGTAGACCCCTCAAAGTGATTTCAGATGTGATGTGTCCCCCAAAAAAAAGGTGTTGTAAAAATGAGAAATCGCTGGTTAACTTTTATCCCTTATAACTTCATAACAGAAAAAAATTTGGTTCCAAAATTGTGCTGATATAAAGTAGACATGTGGGAAATGTTACTTATTAAGTATTTTGTGTGACATATCTCCGTGATTTAAGGGCAATTAAATTCAAAGTTGAAAAATTGTGAAATTTTCAAAATTTTTGCCAAATTTCCATTTTTTTCACAAATAAATGCAAGTTATATCAAAGAAATTTTACCACTAACATGAAGAACAATATGTCACGAGAAAACAGTGTCAGAATCACCAGGATCTATGGAAGCGTTCCAGAGTTACTACCTCATAAAGTGACAGTTGTCAGAATTGTAAAAATTGGCCCGGTCATTAAGATGGGGTAAAGGGGTTAAATAATTAAATTGCATTTTATTGCATGAAATAAGTATTTGATTACCTACCAAACAGCAAGAATTCTGCTTTCACAGACCTGCTAGTCTTTCTGTAAAAAGCCTTCCTACTCTGCACTCATTATCTGTATTAATTGTACCTGTTTGAACTTGTTACCTGTATAAAAGACTCTGTCCACACAGTGAATCAATAAAATTCCAACCTCACCACCATTACCAAGAGCAAAGAGCTGTCTAAGGACACTAGTGACAAAATTGTAGATCTGCACAAGTCTGGGATGGGCTACAGGACAATAGGCAAGCACCTTGGTGAGAAGGCAACACTTGTTGGCACAATTATTAGAAAATGGAAGAAACACAAGATGACTCTCAATCTTCCTTAGTCTGGGGATCCATGCAAGATCTCAACTCGTGGGGTAAGGATAATTCTGAGAAAAATCAGGAATCAGCCCAGAACTATACTGCAGGACGTGGTCAATGACCTGAAGAGAGTTGGGACTACAGTCTCAAACATTACTGTTAGTAACACACTACACCATCATGGATTAAAATCATGTAGAGCAAACAAGGTCCCCCTGGTCACGCCAGCACATGTCCAGGCCCATTTGAAGTTTTCCAATGACCATGTGGATGATCCAGAGGTGATATGGGAGAAGGTCATGCGGTCAGATGAGATCAAAATAGAACTTTTTGAAATCAATACCAAATATTAGGTTCTGTTTTTCTATTGTATAAAATAATTATTCCATGAAATAAAATGCAAATTAATTATGTAAAATTATGTAAAAATCATAGAATGTGATTTTCTGAATTTTTTTTTAAGATTTTTGTCTCTCACAGTTGAAGTGTAAAAAATCACCGAACTCTCCATTCTTTGTAGGAGGGAAAACTTGGAAAATCAGCAGTGTATTAAATACCGTATTTATTTTCCCCACTGTATATATCAATAACATCTATATGGTTTCTGTTTTCAGTGTATGTATGAGCTATATTTAAAATGTGTATGCAACAGTTAATGCAAATTGAGACCAGTTTGTCTGCTAAGGGTGTAAATGTTGTCAATGTGATGTTTCATGTATTTTGTGATATTTGATTTTTGAGTTTTCTATATGATTTCCAATATATTTCATTATCGCCAAAAAGTTATCATGTATTATTTGTTTCCCAACAGCATCAATATCATTACGATTTTGTGTCACCATAATAACTTTAACATTCTAAGATTGCGGTTTCCATGAGATCTGGGTAATTATTATCCGGACATCAAAGGTGGTTGCCATTGTAACAAGTCTGTATGATGACAATGAGAAGAGAAACATAATTGCAGCTATGATCAAGGTGAAAACATACTAGCAGACATTGTAATGGTGTTGAGGAAATGACAGCAATTGCAATTTTAATGTTATCATCGCTATGGTCACTTTTACGATGACAAGATAGATGCTTTGGGAAACATGACAACATATTGGTTGTTATGACAATGGAGAAATTCTGTTGATTGCTATAGCAATTGTGACATAATGGCCCCAATTAAAATGATTACATCATAATTACTGCCGTGACAAATGTGAAATCACAGCTATTCTAGAAATAATATCACCATGTTTACCATGACAATCAATTCATTGTAATAACTGCAAGAAAAATTATTGCAGGTAAAATATTCATAACATTACATTAATGTTACTTTGACAAAGATGAGAGCATTATGATTAGTTGCCATTAAGGGTGCATCATATACAGCATGTAACGAATTGCCTTGTAATTAATACATTAATTGAAATGGTATCATAAGCGTTCACAGTTGCCTTGCCACTGGAAACTCATTGTAAGAGAACTGAGAGAGCCAGAATGCAGTAGGAAGTACAACCTGTACTATTGGAAGTACAACCTGTGCAACCAGTACTGGTATGTTAGGTCACTCCATGCCATCGCCTGCCCCGTCTGCAGTATAAATCACAGACATTTTACTAGTTTCTTAGTTGGATGTTACTTTGTGTTTCTATGGGTTTCTATAGCCTCTATGCTACCATTCACAAAAAGTAGAGGGCTCCTGTACAAGAAGAAAAATGAACCTCTTGTTCTTCACTTTCTTATAATAGAGTGAATACTTATGCATTGCTTGCAATTCCTTAGTAATAAGCCATTAAATAAATTAGCTTATTCCTTACATGAGTTGCGTACTGTAATGAATCGTAGAAAGCTACTTGAGGCTGGCAATGGACCCACAAAGCTAATGAGCCTCTGCTATGTTGCACAGGTCAAATATATGGTAAATTGGTAAGTTGGTCCCTGTATAGGTATCTGAGTAGGCCATAGGGTAGTCAGTCCATATTGGTCTTTCTCTATTTTTAAGCTAGCATTTTAGTAGCCTCACTAATCCAGCAATAGCCCCCAAGTTCTCTCAAGCTCCCACTCTGTTTCCATCTTGACATTTCCACCTTTTTTTACAGATCTGCTAGGCAATCTCAATGGTCTAGTTTATTCTGGTCCATCAGTCTGACCTCCTCTGGACCATGTTGCAAGACTCCATCTAATCTTCTTGTCACTTTTCTTCTGCCTATAATCTGCCAGTGCTCTCAACAGTGGTTGTACTCTGGTCCACCTGCTCACACACACTGGGTATCTCTCCTGGCACCTACCACAGTTGCAATCAACTATCTTCTACTAACACCAAACTTTCTTCTATAAACACTTCTCCTGGTTCCTTTCCATCGGTGCCAAAGTGTTTACCATCATGTAACCAAAAACACTATGTGAGTTACCCTGAAAATTGGCAGCCAGAAAATTGTTTATCCAGGTGCCCAGTGATAAAGGTATACAGAGAGACACCAGTCCATTGCATCTAAATAGCAAAGATGATGAACCATGTAGTATACAATATAAGGGCACAAAACCTCTCAACAATAAACATTTAATCCCTTAATGACCGCCGATACGCCTTTTAACGGCGGCAGTTAAGGGTACTTATGCCTCAGCACCGCTGATTAACGGCGCTGGCAATTAAATCTATAGTGCCCCCAAAGTTGGAATTTCTCCAGGGTCTTGGCTACTGGGGGTAACCAAAACCCCAGATAGCATGATTTGGGTCGGTTTTTACCGATCCCAGTGTTGCGATCACCGTTATTAACAGAATAATGAAGAACGCAAAAAAAGTCAGATTTATTACCCTGCACCTGCTTCTCAGTCCTTGCTGGACATCAGTGTTAATCCACTTGAGTTCTGGCTGGGAGCTTTGATAACTTTGTGTTATACTTTGTGCAATTCTGGGAACTCTAGTTCTGCTTGATTATTCTTTTTGTTTTTTCCTTTTGTTTCAGCAGCTTCCTCTATTTCCCTGCTAGGAAGTTACCAGTGTTTTGTTCCCAGTCCCTAGATCTTTCAGGGATCCTTTCCCCCCCACCTTCAGGTCTTTGCTTGAGTCTAGACTAGGATCGTCGGTGGATCTATTCGCAAGGAATAGGTCGCCCGCTCTATCGTTTTGCACACCGTGAGGGGTGTAGATTTTAGTATGGTGTCACTTTTGGGTATTTTTGTTAGAATCTATATAGTTTGACCATCCGCCATCTTGCTGTGGTTTCTGGCTGCTGGCCTTTTTCCACTGGTGCTGGGCTTGTCATTGGTCAGATGATAGTATCAACGTTTATTACCCTGCACCTGCCTCTCAGTCCTTGCTGGACATCAGTGTTAATCCGCTTCAGTTCTGGCTGGGAGCTTTGATAACTTTGTGTTATACTTTGTGCAGTTCTGGGAACTCTAGTTCTGCTTGATTATTCCTTTTGTTTTTTCCTTTTGTTTCAGCAGCTTCCTCTATTTCCCTGCTAGGAAGTTACCAGTGTTTTGTTCCCAGTCCCTAGATCTTTCAGGGATCCCTTCCCCCCCACCTTCAGGTCTTCGCTTGAGTCTAGACTAGGATCGTCGGTGGATCTATTTGCAAGGTATAGGTCGCCAGCTCCATCGTAGGGATCGAGTCTAGTCCTAATGCAGGGTCAGATTCCCCCCGCTCTATTCCTGAGTTGCAGACCCATAACAGTATGTTCCGCCAGCACATATATAAAAAAAGGTATTTTTTTTCTCTCTCCCGGAGTCCTTCAAGATGAACAGCGTCCAAGAACTTACTCAACACTTGTAAGGGTTAACTTTGAAGGTAGCCAGCCTGCAACAGCACGTGAGTAATTGTCCTGGAGTATGCTGTGAAGAGCCTAAGGTAGGACTACCTGAGTTTTTTCTGATAAACGGCAGGAATTTTTTTACGTTTAAACATGCATGTTTACTATATTTTCAGCTTAGACCTGAATCCTCAGGGAGAGAATCACAGCGTGTGGGGATTATTATGTCTTTGTTGTGAAGTGATCCCCAAATCTGGGCATTTTCGTTACCACCTAATGATCCTTGTTTGACGTCAGTAGAAGCATTTTTTACGGCTATGGGGTTGTTATATGATAATCCGGATCGAATCACACAAGCTGAGGCAGAGCTCAGATGGCTTAAACAGGGTTCTGGTGATGCTGAGAGGTATTGCACCCTGTTTAGATGATGGCCCACAGAGGTCAGGTGGAATGAACCAGCGCTCAAGAGTCAGTTTTTAGCAGGTTTGAGTGAAAGGGTTAAAGATTTGCTCATTGCTTATCCTCCACCTGCTACTTTGGAATCTGCTATGCAGTTAGCTATTCGTGTGGATAGAAGATTGAGAGACAGGCAGAATAATGAGAAGCCTCTTATAATGCTGGACCCAGTCTCTCAGGATAGCCCTGTCGACAGCGGGGAGCCAATGCAACTTGGGGCGATGTCCTCTAGTTCCCAGGAGAGTGACAGGAGGTTCTCTGAAGGGCTATGCTTGTATTGTGGTAAGGCTGACCATTTTATTAAGTAATGCGAGGTTCGAATAAGGAAAAAAAAGAAAAAAAGGTCAGTAGGCCAACACTCCCGTTCGTATTGCTTTTTACGGTCCGCAGGAGGTTTTTTTTCTGGTAATTCCACCTATCGTGGTCATTCCATTGATTTTCAGGTCATGGTGGATTGTGGTTCTGCACTAAATTTGATTGATCAACAATTTCTACACAAATATAAATTTGATTCTGAACCATTGTCATCTCCTTTTCCTGTGGTGGCGATTGATAACACTCCCCTGGAGCATGGGTGCATGTCTCGAAAGGTCACTGGGTTCCCACTTGTTGTCAATATGGAACATCAGGAGTATATTGACTTGTTTGTACTGGATAAATTGCCTGTTCCAGTCGTCCTGGGTTTACCCTGGTTAAAAATGCACAATCCTTTGCTGGACTGGTCGTCTGGTATTATAAGGTCCTGGGGTCAGGGGTGGTATAGTAAATGTTGTAATGTTCACATTGCTGCTGTTGTGAAGAGAGAGCTACCTGAAGCATTCAGGATTTCTGGAAGGTATTTTCAGAAGTTAAGTTGCAAGCTCTACCCCCCCATAGAGATTACGATTGCGCTATTGAGTTCGTTCCAGGTGCTACACTCCCTAAGAGTTGATTATTTAATCTGACGATTCCTGAGAGGGAGGCCTTAAAGGAATACCTACAGACTAGTTTGGCTGCAGGTCATATAAGACACTCTAAGTCTCCTGTGGCTGTAGGATTTTTTTTGTCAAAAAGAAGGATGGGGGCCTTAGACTGTTCCTGGATTTTCAGGAGATTAATAAGATCACTGTGCGCAATCCTTACCCATTGCCGCTAATTCCCGATTTGTTTAACCAACTAACCATAGCTAAGTGGTTCTCTAAAATTGACCTTCGTGAGGCATATAATTTGCTGCGGGTGAAGGAGGGCGATGAATGGAAGACAGCCTTTATTACCCCGGAGGGTCATTTTGAGTGTCTGGGGATGTCTTTTGGGCCCTTACTAATACGCCTGCATTTTTTCAAAATTTCATTAATGACATTCTGAGGCCGTTGATTGGTAGAAGTGTTATTGTTTATTTGGACGATATTTTGATCTATTCAGCTGATCTGGAGTCGCATTGGCAAAGAGTCCGCGAAGTTCTACAGATTTTGAGCGAAAACAACCTCTTTGCTAAATTGGAGAAGTGCGAGTTTGCGGTACAGAAAATAAGTTTTTTGGGGTAATTGGTCTCCATTGATGGGTTTGAGATGGACCCGGTGAAGGTTCAGGCAGTACTGGATTGGCCTAGGCCTGAATGTTTAAAGTCTGTCCAAAGATTTTTAGGGTTTGCCAATTATTATAGAAACTTCATAAAGAATTTTTCTGTTATCGCTAAACCCATAACTCACCAAGAAGGGTTCTAATACTGTTCAATGGTCCAATGAGGCAGTGGAGGCTTTTGAGCATCTCAAGGAGAGGTTTAGCTCTGCTCCTGTTTTGATCCAGACAGATGAGACCAAGCCTTTTCTGGTAGAGTTTGATGCCTCATCAGTAGGGGTGGGGGCAGTTCTGTCTCAGGAGGAGAGGATGGGGTGCATCCCTGTGCTTTCTTTCCTAAAAAAATTTTTGGAGACTGAGCTCAACTATGATGTTGAGAATCGAGAGTTTCTGACTATTAAGCTGCATTTGATCATTGGCAACATTTGTTGGAGGGGGCTAGACATCCAATACAGGTTTTTACTGATCATAAAAATCTGATATATCTGGATGCTGCTAATCGTTTGAATGCCGGTCAAGCTAGGTGGGCACTGTTTTTTGCCAGGTTCCAATTCTCCGTAACATATATCGCTGGCACAAAGAATCTTAAAGCGGATGCTTTGTCTCGTAGTTTCTCTCCGGCAGTTACTACTGAGAAGGAGGAATGTATTTTGCAGAGATGGATGGTGGTGGCACATTGGGTTCTGAGTTGGAGAATAGTATCCTAGAAGCCCAGAATTCTGCACCAACAAACACTCCGTATGGTAAATTATTTGTGCCCAAAGCCTTGAGGAGAGCTTTGTTTGCTGAATGTCTTGATTCTCGAGTGGCGGGTCATCCAGGGATTTCAGAAACTAGAAAGTCAATCGGTCGAAGTTTCTGGTGGCCAGGGTGGCATAGAGAAATCATCAAGTGGGTGCGTCAGTGTACGGTGTGCACTAGGTCGAAGGCCTCTCATGCTCCGTCTGCAGGATTACTGTGCCCTTTGGAGGTTCCTAGCTTGCCATGGACGCATTTTGCTATGGATTTTATCACCAATCTGCCGGTTTCTGAGGGTTTTTTTGTCATCTGGGTTGTTGTGGAACGGTTTAGTAATATGTGTCATCTGGTCCTGTTCAATAAAATACCCTGCACCAAGACTCTAGCTAAGGCATTTGTGAAAGAGATTGTCAGGTTCCATGGTGTTCCCACGGACATTGTTTCCGACAGAGGACCACAGTTTGTGGCTCGCTTCTGGCGTGCTTTTTGTGACAGATTAAAGGTTCATTTGTCATTTTCGTCAGGTTATCATCCAGAGTCCAATGGACAGACTGAAAGGAAGTACCAGGACGTTGAGCAGTTTTTGAGATGTTTAGTAACAGACAATCAGGAGATGTGGTCGGAATATCTACCAGTAGCCAAGTTTGCTCTTAATAATCATATGTCTGCCTTGGCTAAGTGTTCTCCTTTTTTTTGCTGTACAGGGAGACATCCATCTTTCCATCCGTTTTCAAAGATTGGGGCGGCTGTGCCTAAGGAGGAGAGTTTTTCTGGAAGTTTGGAAAGGGTTTGGACCAATGTAGGCCATAATCTGAAAGAGGCAAATAGGAGGTCTAAGAAATATTTTGACAGAAAAAGAAGGGAGGCATTGTTCACAGTTGGGGACATGGTCTGGATGTCCCCTAGGAATCTGCGTTTGAAGATCCCTTCTAAAACACTGGGGCATACATTTGTAGGACCCTTCAAAGTGGTTCAGGTTGTCAACTCTGCAGCTGTGAGATTAGTCATACCCTCGTCCTGGAGAATTAATTCAGTTTTTCATGTATCTTTACTGAAGAAAGTTGACACACCAGATAAGGAGGCGATGCCGACTGTTCCTCCAATTGATGAGGATGGCGAGTATGAGATTTCACGCATATTGGCACAGATGAAGGTTGCAGTATCTCGTGTCCTGGAAGGGTTTCGGTCCTGAGGATAATTCCTGGGTGAAAGCGGAGGATGTCTCGGCCTCAAGGCTGATTAAGGCTTTTCACAGGAGATTTCCAAATAAGGCTCGGTGTTATGTTTCGGTAGCTGAGGAGAAATAGCAAAAATAGCAAAGTAGCAATACACCAGAGAGGCTGGAAACTATTGGGTTGCAGGACCCTAAACTAACCCCAACACTAGAAGTAGCCGTGGAGCGTACCTACGGTGTCCTAGACGCCTCGTCACAGCCGGACAGATAGCTACACCTAAAGGCAGAAAGATGAAAACTAACTGCCCCGTAGAAGAACCCCAAAGAAGTAGGAAGCCCCCAAACATGTAATGGCGGTTAGACAAGAAGAAAATACGAACACAGACAGAAAATAGAATGAGCAAACGCTGGGGCCCAATTCAGTCTAGATAGAAAAGGATAGGAAAGAATTTTGACTGCAACCCAAAAAAACCCTGACAAAAATACCAACACTTTTGATTAACAAAAAACCTGAGATCACACGATCTCTACCACCTAAATCAGATCTCTGGTGTAACATACAGCAATTCAGCAAATAAAAGTGCCACAGGAACAGAGAAAAGTGCAAACACAAACTGAGCACAATTGCAGCGCCAGGCCCCAAAAGGGGACCAGGCTGAAGTCTACTGCTAAGCAGCAAACCAGCAAGGAAAATCCAACCAGAGGAAAAAAAACAGCAAATCACTTATCTGAATGAGAGCAGGAATGCAAGCTGAGCTCCAAGCAAGACCTGGAAGAACAATTGATTACCGGTAAGGCTGATGGGAACTCAGGTCACTTATATCAGACCATTCAGAGCCAGCTGAAGGCCATTCAGCAATTGGTTCATTACCCTCAGCAACCACCGGAGGGAGCCCCAGCTCAGAAGTTGCCTCCAGAGTATTCACAACAGCTCGGCCAGGAGGATCTGGAGGATCCTCGCAAAAGGGGATATACTGTTAGAATGTATATAGTTTGACCCTCCGCCATCTTGTTGTGGTTTCTTGTTGCTGGCCTTTTTCCCCTAGTGCTGGGCTTGTCGTTGGTCAGGTGATTGTATAACCCTTTATTACCCTGCACATGCCTCTCAGTCCTTGCTGGACATCAGTGTTAATCCACTTGAGATCTGGCTATGAGCTTTGATAGCTTTGTGTTATACTTTGTGCAGTTCTGGGAATTCTAGTTCTGCTTGCTTAGTCTTTTTGTTTTATCCTTTTGTTTCTGCAGCTTCTTCTATTTCCCTGCTAGGAGGTTACCAGTTTTTTGTTCTCAGTCCCTAGATCTTTCACGGATCCCCTACCCCCCACCTTCAGGTCTTCGCTTGCGTCTACACTAGGATCGTCGGTGGGTCTATTCGCAAGGAATAGGTAGCCCACTCCATCGTAGGGATTGAGTCTAATCCTAGTGCAGAGTCAGCTTCCCCCCGCTCTATTCCTGAGTTGCAGACCCTAAACAATTTTCTGTTATATTGACCCCCCAAACTCACTTCAAATGTGAGGTGGTCCTGAAAAAAATGATTTTGTAAATTGTGTTGGAAAAATGAGAAAATGCTGCTCAACTTGTAACCCTTATAACTAGAGATGAGTGAATTTGTTTGGATTCTGTTCAGAATACGATCAGAATTCAACTTTGTTTTTGCAATATTCGTCGAACACAGCCGAACGTCATTAGAGTCAATGGAAGTAGAAATTTCTGAATATGTTCGAAACCGATCATAAGACAAACATTCGGCACGAATGGTGTTCGAACATGGCTCGAATGTATCAAAATCAGATTCGGGCACAAAAACTGAACAAATTCGCTCATCTCTACTTATAACGTGCTAACAAAAAAAAATTATTTTTCCAAAATTGTGCTGATGTAAAGTTGACATGTGGGAAATGTTATTTATTAGCTATTTTGTGTGACACCACTCTCTGATTTAAGGGTGCAAAAATTTAAAGTTTGACAATTGCAACATTTTCAAAATTTTTGCGGAATTTCTGTTTTTTTCATAAATAAACGCAAGTTATATCGAAGAAATTTTACCACAAACATGAAGTACAATATGTCACGGAAAAATTCATCTAATGTAGGAGGCTAATTTGAGTAACCCTCAAATTAGCCTCCTACATTAGTTGAATTTTTTCGTGACATATTGTACTTCATGTTTGTGGTAAAATTTCTTCGATATAACTTGCGTTTATTTATGAAAAAAACAGGAACCATATGATTTATTAAGTCCCAAAATACTTTGAGGCAGAGAGGTGAGATAATAGCAGAGGATATCACACAAAGAAGATATATTCTAGTAGCAAAGTCATTTCAATACATATTACACATGTTTACAGACACATCACAGCCACAGACAATGCATTTGTAAGTGATGGATCATACTTAATGTACATACTTCATTTAAATCATTTATTTATTTAAGTTCAGAAGTCCCCTTTAAAAATATATTTCCAATTACTTTACATGCATTAGTAGAAACTGTGTTTACGTCATCCAAATACTTATTTTTAAGACTGATAAGAAATATGTACGTTCAGTGCATTAATCAAATCCATATAACACCACAAATGAAATATCATTGCACTCAGTTATCCATACCATCATCTGAAAATAATAAATACATCTTGGTCATTACATGAAACTGAGCTCTTTATGTGGTTTGTTTGGTGGGAAGTCATTTAAGTCAAACAAATTCATGGCGCCAGAAGCTTCATTAAAGAGGACGAGGTGTTTATTGGGAAATTACAATACTGTTAAGTATTGAGTGTTCCAAAATAATGTATTCACTTGAGAGGCACAAATGGTTTATAAATGCACATGAAAATAAGATTTAAACATTTCATCTATCCACAGGATCCTAACAACAGCAGTTCTATGCTTGAATTTTCTGGAATGCTGCTTCCGCTTCTTATTTGGTTACTTGTATTGAACTTTTTTTTTTTTTACTCTGCTGCTCACGTCCCCAGAGCACTTTGTCATGACGTGATGCAAATCATAAAATATTTTTTTCGTAAAAAGAAATGGCCTCAATATATGGTTCAAAAAAATAGTTGTTTTGTGGATTGTCCTATATTAGTGATGAGCAACCACTAAAATGATTGAGTGCTCAGTACTCGAATCGAGCAGGTCGGACACTCAAACAGACTCAATTCGAGTAACGATTACAAAGGAAGTCAATGGGAAACTTGAGCATTTTTCCGGACGACGCGAACAGGAGAGCTGGCGGGCATGAAAATCTCTGAAATGGATGGCAACAGAGCTCAAATGGAATGACAACAACATGGGGAAGAAAGACACCTCAATGTATCTCTGACTCCCAGGTCACTGCTGGAAATATTGTTGTCAGAGTATTACTCCTCTTTTATAGACTGACAATAAAACATTCCAAACCAAAGATAAAATGAATTTTACAGAAAAAAATGTTAGGAATCATTATTTCCTGTAAAATGACTTGTATCTAAGGCAAAAATAAAGACAGAAAAAAAAAATGCTTCCTCTAACCTTTAATAGTAGGGCCATTTCTCACTTTATTTCCTTGTCGCCTATGATTACAGTAGATGACATAGTAGAGGGGGAAATAAAAATACACAGACCGGTTGTCACCCTTAAATGTAATTTTAACATTTTACTACCTTATCTGCCATGTGGTGTATATGACATGTTCAGTCACATCCTGTTTAATTTATGAAGGAGTGACTCAAACTCACAAAGCCTATGCAGACAATGTAAGAACTCCAAAAAATTAGAAGGAAGAGGAACTTTGATACAATCTGTATTACACATAAAAGAAGGCCTCATACACATTCTGTTAAAATTGTTAGGTAGTGTGACTCCTAGACTAAAGCCTATGCACTAAGTACAAGAGCTGCCAAAAATTAGAAGGAGGAACTACAATATATCCTGGAAGACACTTAGAGTACAGCCACAGAAAACATTTTTTAAGAGTGGGACTCTTAGGCTGGTAAAGCCTATGCATTAAGTGCAAAGGCTGAAAAACATTTACCTTCGGGGGATATACATGCATATATGTAAGAGAATTATAGAGGTAGGCCTTATACACATCCTGTAAAATGTAAGAAGTAGAACATCATACACAGATCCCCAAAAAATTACACTAAATTACAATTACAATTACAAAAAATTTTGAATAAGGGCAGCCTGATGACCCTGTTGATATGGTGGAGGATCAGAACAAGAAAAAGAAGACACCAAGGACCATTTACCATTTATTTGGGTGGTGAGGGGTGCATGGGAATACACTAGAATTAAAAGGAACATTTGAATTGGCTTTAAGTTCCAGTGCTGTCATCTGGTGGGAAGGATGGGTGAATCCAGGCCTTGTTCATTTTGATAAAAGTCAGCCTGTCAGCATTTTCAGTTGACAGGTGAATGCGCCTATCAGCTATAATGCCCCTTTTGGGAACTAAAAACCTACTCTGATGAAATACTAGGGGCAGGGCAGGCCAGCACCTCCAAGGCGTAGAAGGACAGTTCATGCCACGTGTCCAGCGTCAATACCAAATAGTTGTATGGCCCAAAGTAATCATGGAGGATGGCTAGATAATCCTTCACCATCTTCAAAAAATCTTTCCCTCCTTGTCAGACTACCCCACGCATCAGCACCTAGGCGCTGGGACTATCTAATTAAACTGTTCCAGACCTTTGATAGTGTTCATCTGCCTCTGTTGGACCTGTTGTATGTCTCCCTTGTCTCTCCTTCTTGGTTATCCAAGGATATATGACCTCTGCTACCAGCATTGTGAGATGGGAACATTTGTTCTAATTGTTTGACTAGAACCTTGTGTTATTGCATCATTTTCCTAGCCCTCTTTGCCGTATGAAGGAGAGATTAAAAGTTCTCCTTGCATCTTGGGTCGAGAAGGGTGACAACCAGTAATCAGTGTTGACCAAAATGAGTATAATGAGAAGAGCACAGAAAAGGCAGTGGTTCATAAACTCAGCCATGTGTGCCAGACTCCCAACAGGCAAGATTTCCCTGTCCCCACCAGCAGGACAAGTCTCCATCTACTCTTCCTCTCTCGCCTCCTCTTCTTCAGTCCATTCACTCAGTACAAACCGGATGAAGCTGGTGTGGCTAGAGCCCATTTTACAGCAGGCAACCATCTCTTATTCCTCCTCGTCAGTCTCCTCCTCCTCATTATCACCCAATCCAAGCTGAGAAGATGAGATAAGGTTGGGCTGAGTAAGATCACCCTATGTACTTTCCTCCTCCATCTCCACCTGATCCTCATGCAAAGCTTCCTCTTTAATAATGGGAAGCAAGCATTTGAATAGATACAGAAGGAGGATGTTTATTCTGACTATGGCATCTTCCCGCTCACCATCTTGGTTGATTCTTAAAAGTATAGTAGAACCTCAAAGATGTCAGATGTCCATGCCCACTTATCGGTTGTTATGTGCGGAGGCTGACCTGAATATTGATGGGCATGTTGTAGCTGATATTCAACTACTGCTCTCTGTTGCTCACACAGTGTTAGGGTCTGTGGAACGCACCTAATAAATAATGTGGAGAAGTGTGTTCGCAGCCCGGGGTCCACCGAGCAGGCAGAGCCTGCTGCTAGTAAGATGGCGTAAGTAGCGAACTCTGTTATACCGCAGAGTCGCTAAAGTAAGCGCCGTAGCGCGCTGTTAATCCACAGAGCCGCTAGCGGGAATGCCGCAGCGCTATATAGCGATATAAGCGAACTCTGTTACACCACAGAGTCGCTGAGGTAAAGACGCAGAGATAGGTACTGTGTCCTGTTAACACCACAGGGATACACAGATAACTGCGAATAGCAGTCCGTGATCATGCAGACAGCAACGCAATCAAGCAATCTCCTCACCGGAGAAGCCGGTATTCTAGGGGCTTATTTCAGCCAAGCCCTAACCACGTGCACTCAAATCTCCTCACCGGAGGTGCCGGTATTCTAGGGGCTTATTTCAGCTGAGGTCTAACCACATGCGTGCATGATCACACTGACGCAAAGCACATAATGCAATTGATCCTAGCGCACGGCCGTGCGGTAAGGACAGTCTTTTATAGCAGCCATGAGAAAAAGACCTTCCAGGAAGGACCAATGGGAAGCTGCTTCAGAACATCAACAGCTGGAGGACCTTCCTGAAGGACCAATAGGAATGGCAGCTGTATCTGAGCATGTGACCCCTGACCTCCAATGGGAGATCTTGCCCTGGGCATGCTCAGATGAAGCAACAAAGGACTTAGACCTAAAGACGTCTGCTCACCGCTGACCAGTAGTGGCTACAATAGCAGAACCTGAAGAGGCAGCAGCAAGTCTCTGCACAGTATTAGGGCGAGACTCTAGGACCGACATCTTTGCTGAGCAGGCTCCACTGCGGCCAGAGATGGATGGGGGACCGCAGCGGGACTGGTTCGAGACTCCCCTTGTGCAGCAGCGGGAACTCGAACCCTAACATTAACCTCCCTCCTAGGGCCCCCTTCTTTGGGCCCCCTTCAAAGGCAGCGATGAGCTGCGGAGCGTGAACATGCTCGGCAGGCTCCCAGGACCTATACTCAGGCCCATAACCCCTCCAATCCACCAAATAAAAATTTTTGCCTCGTACCACCTTGCACCCAACAATGGCATTCACCTCATGATCGTCGGTAGATGAACCCGATGTCCCGGCAGATGACTCGGAAAACCGGGAAATGGCCACGGGTTTCAGGAGGGACACATGAAAGGTGTCAGTTATACCAAGGCGAGGCGGAAGGGCTAGGCGGTAAACCACGGGGTTCACCTACTCAAGAACTTTAAAGGGACCCAAAAAGCGAGGTGCAAACTTGGTGGACATAACACGTAGCCTGATGTATCGGGCAGAGAGCCACACTAGGTCACCCGGAGCAAAAGTAGGAGTGGGGCGCCGATGGGCATCGGCCGAAGACCTCATCCTCTCTTTGGAGGCCTGAATGGCATCCTGGGTGCGGTCCCAAATGTCCCATGTCTCCACAGCCCAGTCTGCCACCCTGGAATCGGTGGAAGACACGGGCATTGGCACTGGTACCCGCGGATGCTGACCGTAGTACAGGAGGAATGGGGTCTGTCCGGTGGAGTCAGCCACAGCATTATTGAGAGCGAACTCAGCTCACGGTAGCAAGGATGCCCAGTCATCCTGCCTGGCAGAGACAAAATGTCGCAAGTATGTGACCAAGGTCTGGTTGGCCCTCTCTACCAACCCATTTGTCTCGGGATGATATGCCGAGGAGAGATTTAACTCAATGCTGAGTAGACGACACAGCTCTCTCCAGAACCGAGACGCAAATTGGGGACCTCGATCACTGACGATTTTGTCTAGCATTCCGTGTAAACAGAAAATATGCCTAATAAACAATGCTGCCAAGGCCCATGCAGATGGTAACCGTGGTAAGGGCACCAAGTTCACCAATTTGGAGAAGTGGTCGGTTATCACCCAGATGACGGTGCAGCCCCGAGACTTGGGTAAGCCCACCACAAAATCCATCCCGACCATCTCCCAAGGCCTGTCTGCCACCGGTAAAGGGAAAAGTAGCCCAGCTGGCCGTTGTCGAGGGGACTTATTCTTGGCGCATGAGACGCACGCCTGAACATATTCCCTGACGTCACGGACCATATGTGGCCACCAGTATGTCCTCGCCAGCAACTCAGATGTCATTTTTGCCCCAAAATGTCCACCCACCCTGGACGAATGTGCCCAAGAGAGTACCTCCGGTCGCAAATTGGTGGGCACAAAAGTCTTGCCCGGAGGCACAGACTCAAGCGAAACCGGGGCCACAGTTCTTAGGCTCTCTGTGGGGACAATCAACCAAGGCTCCTCCTCCACCTCCTCAGAGGACACCACGGAGTGAGAAAGAGCATCGGCCCGAATGTTCTTCTCACCGGAGAGGAAATGGAGGGTGAAATGAAACCGGGAGAAGAACAGGGACCATCTGGCCTGACGAGAATTTAGCCACTGGGCGGTCTGTAAATAGACCAAATTTTTGTGGTCAGTGAAAACTTGAAAGGGAAAGCGAGCCCCCTCCAGGAGATGTCTCCACTCGGAAAAGGCCAACTTCATGGCTAGCAACTCCCTATCCCCAATGGAATAATTCCTCTCTGCTGGTGTGAAGATCTTGGAAAAGAAGAAACAAGGATGTTTCCGACCTTGAGCATCCTTTTGAAAAAGGACTGCTCCAGCACCAACGGACGAGGCATCGACCTCCAATAAAAAAGGCTTATCAATCTCGTGTTGATGTAAGATGGGAGCGCTAACAAAATGGGACTTAATTGAAGTAAAGGCCTTGGAGACCTCCTCTGACCACAATTTGGGATTGGCTCTCTTCTTGGTGAGGGCTACCAAAGGAGCTACCAAAGTGGAGAAGTGGGGAATGAATTGGCGATAGTAATTAATGAACCCCATAAAGCGCTGCACCTCTTTAAGAGAATGAGGTTCTTGCCAATCCATCACAGCCTGTAGTTTGGCAGGATCCATAGCCAATCCCTGGGCGGAGATGATATAGCCCAGGAAAGGTAAAGACTCCTGCTCAAACATGCATTTCTCCAACTTGCATAGAGGGAGTTCGCCCGTAACAGGTCGAAGACTTTGCAGACATCCCTCCGGTGAGAGTCAATATCTGAAGAAAAGATGAGAATATGTTATGATTTGGTAGCTGAGGAGAGCAGGCAAAAAGGGCAATACACCAGAGAGGTTGGAATCTATTGGATTGCAGTACCCTGACTAACCACCACAACTAAAGGCAGCCGTGGAGCGTACCTACGTTGGTCCTAGACACCTCGTCACAGCCTGAGAAGCTAACTTCACCTAAAGATAGAAAGAGGAAAATTATCTGCCCAGAGCAGATCCCCAAAGAACATAGGAAGCCCCCAAACATGTAATGGCGGTTAGACAAGAGGAAATACAGACACAGACAGAAAATAGTATGAGCAAACGTTGGGGCCCAATCTTCCTAGAAAGTAAAGGATAGGAAGGTCACTTACTGCAATCCAAAAAACCTAAAAAAATACCAACACACTAATTGCAAAAACACCTGAGATCACACGACCTCTACCACCTAAATTAGTTCTCTGGTGTAACAAAACTAAGCAGCAGCCACTGAAAAAACTGGAAAAGGCAAATGAACAAACAACTGGCTGAACTAAACTGAGAGGAGCACAAGCCCCGGAGGGGACCTGGCAGACCCCCACAGAAGTGCAGGACAAAATGCAAAAAGCAAGCACAAAAAACTAAAAGAAGAAAATGTCTTATCTGTTAGCAGAAGATGCAGGCACGAAACAGCAAGCTTCAAAGTGAACCAGGGACAAAAGTTGAGACCAGAACAATTGATCACCGGCAACCCTGATGGGAGGGAACCTCCCTTATATAAGACCAGTCAGTAACACCTGATCGCCAATCTTCACAATCTTCATTGAATTGTTCAGTACTGTTTGTAACCACCAGAGGGAGCTTCTGCTCAGAATTCATTTCTAGCACATTCACAACAGTACCCCCCCCTTGAGGAGGGGTCACCGAACCCTCATTTGGGCAACCAGGTCGGTCAGGATGAGCTCTGTGATACTCACGGATGAGTCTTCTAGCATGGATGTCCGAAGCAAACACCCAAGAATTGTCCTCCTGACCATAACCTCTCCACTTAACCAAATACTGGAGTTTCCGTCTAGAAAAACGAGAATCCAATATTTTCTCAACCACATACTCCAGATTGCCCTCAACCAAAACAGGGTCAGGAGGCACAGTCATAGGAACCACTGGCTCGACAAACCTCTTCAATAAGGACTTGTGGAACACGTTATGGATCTTAAATGTCCCTGGAAGAAGTCAACGAAAGGAAACAGGATTAAGAATCTCCATGATCTTATAAGGTCCAATAAACCTAGGCTTAAAATTAGGAGATGCAACTCTCATAGGGATATTTCTTGAGGACAACCAGACCAAGTCCCCCACTTCAAACTGAGGACCATCAGTCCTATGCCGGTTGGCAAACCACTGGGCCCTCTCCTGAGAGAGGGACAACCTCTCCACTACCTGGTCCCAAATCTGCTGCATACGCTACACAACAGAGTCAACACCTGGACAGACAGAAGCCTCCGTCTGTCCTGAAGAAAATCGTGGGTGAAACCCAAAATTGCAGAAAAATGGAGACATCAAGGTTGCAGAGCTAGCCCTATTATTAAGGGCAAACTCAGCCAAAGGCAAAAAAGAGACCCAGTCATCCTGATCAGCAGACACAAAGCATCTCAGATAAGTCTCCAATGTCTGGTTTGTTCTCTCAGTTTGTCCATTGGTCTGACGATGAAAAGATGAGGAGAAAGACAATTGAACACCAAGTTTAGAACAAAAAGTCCTCCAAAATCTGGAAACAAACTGGACTCCTCTGTCAGACACAATGTTCTCAGGAATACCGTGTGACCGAACCACGTGCTGAAGGAACAAAGGCACCAATTCGGAGGAGGAAGGCAACTTAGGTAATGGCACAAGATGTATCATTTTGGAAAACCTATCACAAATCACCCAGATAACGGTCATTCTCTGAGAAACAGGGAGGTCGGAAATGAAATCCATAGAGATATGGGTCCATGGTCTCTTGGGCACAGGCATGGGCATCAACAAACCACTAGAGCGAGAGCAAGGCTTGAAGCGAGAGCAAGTCCCGCAGGACTGCACAAATTCTCAGACGTCACGAGACAAAGTAGGCCACCAAAAGGACCGACTAACCAAGTCTCTGGTACCAGAAATTCCGGGATGACCGGCCAATGCGGAACAATGAATCTCAGACATCACACTCTTTTTCCACCGGTCTGGGACAAACAATTTCCCAATAGGGCAGAGTTCGGTTTATCCTCCTGACACCCTTCCAGAGCCAGTCTCAAATTGGCCGAGATGGCGGAAAGAACTACATCCTCTTTCAAAATAAAAGTAGGATCAGATAACTCGGGAGAGTCAGCAAGGAAACTCCTCGAGAGGGCATCCGCTTTAACATTCTTAGTACCAGAAGAAAAGGAAACCACAAAATTAAAACGTGTGAAAAACAAGGCCCACCTGGCCTGTCTAGGATTAAGTCGCTTAGCTGATTCCAGATAAACCAGACTCTTATGGTCCGTGAGGACCACCACCTGATGTTTGGCTCCTCCAGCCAATGTCTCCACTCCTCAAAAGCCCACTTCATGGCCAGTAACTCCCAATTACCACGTCATAATTACGTTCAGTTGGAGAAAATTTTCGAGAGAAAAAGGCACAAGGGTTACTTTTAGAGGACTCTGGATCTCTTTGGGACAAAACGGCACCTGCCCCAATTTCAGAGGCATCAACCTCCACCTGAAATGGCAGAGAAACATCAGGCTGCCGTAGAACAGGAGCAGAAGTGAATCTCTGCTTAAGTTCCTGAAACGCAGAGACTACCTCAGGAGGCCAATTCACCACATCAGAACCCTTTTTGGTCAAATCAGTCAATGGTTTAACAATAACAGAGAAATTACCAATAAATTTACGATAAAAATTGGCAAAACCCAAGAATCTTTGAAGAGCCTTTAATGAAGTAGGTTGGACCCAATCACAGATGGCCTGAACCTTGACGGGTCCATTTCAATAACAGATGGGGACAAAATGAATCCCAGAAATTAGATCCTCTGTACGCCAAAAAGACACTTTGATCCCTTCACATACAGAGCATTCTCTCTCAAAATCTGGAACACAGTCCGAACATGTTTCACATGAGAGTCCCAGTCATTGGAAAAAATCAAGATATCATCCAAATAAACAATCAGAAATTTATCCACAAAATCCCTGAAAATGTCATTCATGAAGGACTGGAAGACAAGGAGCATTAGTGAGCCCAAAGGGCATCACTAGGTACTCAAAATGCCCCTCTGGGGTATTAAATGCGTCTTTCATTCATCCCCGTGATTAATGCGAATAAGGTTATATGCCCCCTGAGGTCAAGCTTGGTAAACCAAGTAGCACTTTTCACCTGGAAAACAGGTCAGAAATCAAGGGTAACGGATATTGATATTTCACATTGATATTGTTCAAGAGACGATAATCAATACACGGCCTTAATGAACCATCCTTTTTGGCCACAAAGAAAAACCGCCACCCAAGGGTGAAGAGGATGGTCTGATATGACCCTTCTCAATGACTCCTTGATATAAGACCGCATAGCGTCATGTTCAGGTACAGACAAGTTAAAAAGGCGACCTTTAGGGAATTTACTACCAGGCACTAATTCAATAGCGCAGTCATAGCTCCTACGGGGGGGCAAGGATGCAGATTTACTTTCGCTAAACACATCAGAAAAATCAGTCAAAAAGTCAGGAACATCCTGAGCCTGGGGGGAGGCAGAAAAAACAGGAGTGTTGGCATTAACACATTGGCAGCCCAACTGGTTACAGACACAGATTTCCAATCCAAAACAGGATTATGAGACTGTAACAAGGGAAACCCAGTACAATAATGTCATGCAGATTATACAGAACCAAAAATTTGCAACTCTCCTGATGATCAGGTTCAACCCTCATTATCACCTGAGTAGAGAACTGGGGTTTATTCTCAGCTAAAGGGGTAGAATCGATCCCCAGTAGGGGAATAGACTTCCGTAGGGGTATCAAGGGAAACCCACAACGTTTAGTAAAATCAAAATCCATAGGTTAATAGCTGCTCCCGAATCAACAAAAGCCTGAGCAGAAAATGTGGACAGGAGCAAATCAGGGTAAAGTCAACAAAAATTTAGTCTGAAAACTACCCAAAGACAACTGAAAGTGCAAAACGTCTTCCCCGCTTAG
>JARQOD010000003.1:485976218-486042072 GCA_033576555.1 Oophaga sylvatica
GGGGGAAAAAACATATCCCAGAAGTTTTCTTTTACAAAGTCTTGGAAAACGACTGGGGCCCCCCCGAGCCCCAAAGGGGGAAACCCCGGGGATTCAAAAAGGGGCCCCCCCCGGGTTTTAAAAAACCCCCTTTTCCTTTTGCCCCCCCCCGGGGTGCGAAAAAGGTTTTAAGCACCACCAAAACTAATTTAGTAAAAACCCTTGTTTCCTGGGTCCTATCAAAAAGTCAGAGAACAGGGGAAAAAGGTTTTCTTTTTTCTTAACGGGGTTGGGGTTAAGCCCCTTTAATCTAAAAACCCCCAAAAAATTTTTCCCTCCCCCTTTCACGAAGAAAAACCCCCCCTCCTGGGGACCCCCAATTTCCTAATGAACCCCCTTGCCAGATTCTCAGGGGTATTTTTTAGACATAGCCCCCCGTCTCGGGGAAAGGGGGGATAGACCCCCCCCCCAGGAGGTTCTGCTCCAGACAAAGGTCAATGGGGCGGCGTAGGGACATGGGGGGGGGCAGGGTTCCGCAGCCTTTTTAAAAGAACACGTCTGCATATGACTGATAGCACTTGGGAAAAAAACTGTGGGTATCTTGTATGGTAACCTGAATGCACTCCCTGACACATCTGCCCTTTAAAATAAAATCCTCTAACCCAGTATCCTACCGGATTCCCCTTTTTGAATGAGGGGGGGGGAACGAACCCCGGGAATTTTCCGTAGGTTTCCCCTAAATTTCCCCCGGGAAAGGGGCGAAAGGGAAAAAAACTCCGGGGGGGGGAAAAAAGGGGCAGAAAAAAATAAGGGGGAAAATTTGATGTATAATTGGCGGGGCCCCAAGCAACGAATTCACTACCCAGACGTCACTGGTTTTTCGAGGGGCAAAACCGATGTATTGGGTGGCGACGAGAAAAGGGTTTGTGCTAAATTTTTTCCCCGCTCCTGAGTCCACAAAGCTGGGACTGAAAATTTGGGAAAAGTCTACATTGACTGTCCCTTTAAATGTCATCTTTGGAAAAAACCGCTGTCTCTAGTAAACCCCCTCCCGGGGGGCCCTAGAACCCCATGGGTTCCTCCAAGGTTTTTGGGGGACTTTTTTTTTCAAAAATTTTCCCTTTTTTCCCCCTGAAAAGGTTTTTTCAGCCCCCAAAGGATTTTTGGACGGCCCCAAGTTTTTTGGTCCTTTTTGGGGAACCTCTGGGGGTTTTTGGGGTTTTTCGCCCGGCCAAAAAATTTTGGGGGAAAATTTGCGAGGCTTGGAAAAAGGGGGGAGCCAACCAAATTTTCCCTGCCCCCCCCAAGGGCCCCTGCCCCCAACCCCCCGCTCGGGGAAAAGGGGGAAAAGGCGATGGGGTGGGAAAATGGAGATAAGCTTCTCCAGGTGGGGGGGGAATTCCCTTTTTTCCCCCAAACGCCTTTAATTTTGGAAAACCCGTCCTCCCCCATTTGACTGGTTTTAAAACTTTATCCGACCCCATTTTAAACTCTGAGGCCAAAATCAAAAACCCCGGAGGGGAAAACCCCCCGCCCAAAAAACAAAACCCGTGCCAATGCCACATTTGGGAGCCCCGTATCGTGGGTCCCCCGGGGGCCAAAAAGCCCTTTTTTTAAAGCCTCCAGGAAACAAAGGGGCACTCCCCCCCAAACGAAAAACCCCGCTCCCACACCGGCGGGGCCCACTCCAAAAACGTTGGGGCCCCAGAGTAGATACAGTACAAAACCCATTTGGCCCATCCATGGGGAAAGTGCACCCCAAACTCCGAGCTTTTATAGAGCACTGACTCAAAAAAACCCCGACATTGCTTTTCTGTCAAAGTAAAAATTGTCGGGGGAACGGGGGGGTTTGGGAAAAAATGTTTTGGGGGAGAGGTTTTGGAGGGACAAAAAAGGCTGCACCCCCCCTAGCAGCCGGGGCCCGACTGCGGAACAACCACAGCTGAGGGGTTTGCGCTCTTTTGCCCCCAAAAACCCTCCCCTGTGAATGTACTGTGGTAAACCTGGGGTTCGCCATTTTTTAGCCCCACCCGGGCCCCGGGGAATGTTTTTGGGGCCCACGGAAAAACCCTAATAAAAAATTTTAAGAGGGGTGGGGTTGAAAACCCGGGGGGCCCCCGTGCAGGCAGGCCTGCTGCTAGTAAAAAGGCCCCAAGGAGCGAACTTTTTTTATAAAACCCAGAACGCTAAAATAAACGAAGTTTTCGTGCCGGCAGATATGCGAACTCTGTTAATCCACAGAGCCCCCAGAAAAGGGAAACCGCTGCGCTATACATGATATAAGCGAAAACTGTTACACCCAGAGGGGGCTAGGTAAAGAAAACCGGGGGTAGGTACTGTGCCTGTTTTTTAAACCACAGGGATACACAGATAACTGCTGTGGGATAGCAGTCCGTGATAAAACAGACAGCAACGCAATTTTAAACAATCCCTCCCCGGGGGAACCGGGGGATTCTGGGGGTTATTTCAGCCAACCCCCCAACCAAAATGCCTCAAACCCCCCTCACCGGATTTTTTCCGGTATTCAGGAGCTTATTTCCCCAAAACCCAACCACATACTTTTCATAAAAAAACCCGGCGCAAATTTTCAAAATGAAATTTTTCCCCAGCCCGGCCCTGCGGAAGGGGTACCTTTTATAGCAGCCAAAAAAAAGCCTTCCCCGGGGAAGGGGCCAAAGGGGGGAAACTGCTTCGGGAAAATCAACACCCGAGGCCCCCTTTTAAAAGGCCCCAAAAAGGAGTGGCAGCTTTTATCTGAGCGGGGGCCCCCCCATCTCCAAGGGGAAACTTCCCCGGGGGTTTCAGATGAACCCCCAAAAGGAAAATTTGACCAAAAAAAAGTCTGCTCGCCCCCCGACTAGTAGGGGCTACAATAGCAGAACCTGAAGAGGCAGCAGCAAGTCTCCTGCACAGTATTAGACTGGGCGGACGCTGGACCGACATCTTTGCTGAGCAGGCTCCACTGCGGCCGGAGATGGATGGGGGACCGCAGCGGGACTGGTTCGAGACTCCCCTTGTGCAGCAGCGGGAACTCGAACCCTAACCACACAGCCTTGTCAACGTATGTAATGTGGAGATCCAGTGCGTTTTCACATCGTAAATCAGTCGGTAAGCTGGAAGTGCTGCTGCAGCACTGCCAGACTAGTGGCGCTGTAGCTGACTTGGAGAAATGGGTGCACACATGATATACCTTCACGAGTAGTCAGGTAAATCTTGGTAGGCTTTAAGAAACTGCTGAACCACTAAGTTGAACACGTGGCCAAGCATGGTACGTGTGTGAGCTTGCCAAGCCCAGAGCTCCACCAGTTACTGCCATTATTACAAAACACCATAACCTGTTGTAGGGTCAGCAGTGTAGGCCATAGATCTGTCTGGTCTATTGTTAATTTCAATAACTCTGCTGTGGTGTGAGGTTTGTCCCTAGACAAATTAGGTTCAGCAGAGCCTGTTGCCGCTTCACTAAGGCAATGCTGCAGTGCTTCCAACTTGTGACTGATATGGATGACAATTCTGAAATGGAAGATGAGGAGGAGGGGATGCAGAAAATGGTGTTGGAGGTGAGTAAACCCTGATGGAATTATGGCCCAAAAAACCTCGGCGTTGGTAGCATATGTGCCGTCCCAGGGTCCGAATCAGTCCCAGTCTCCACAAAGGTTCACTCAGTGTGCCGTCAAGGAATTTGTAGCATCCCTGGCCACAAACACTTGTCCACGTGTTGGTGGTTCAGTGGACCTATTCAGTAACTGCATCGGTCAGGTCATGGGTGATGTTATAGGACATGTATGGACATGTGCTGGTGTAAGGCGAGGACGACACACTGTGAAAACATAGGGGGGGACCGAGTGCCCTAAAGACTGCCACCACCATGAGCTTTAATGGGGATAAATGTAAGTCATGCACTTGGGGTAGAACAAACAAGATGTATAATTATGTGTTTAAATTGTTAAAACACTGGGCAAAACTGTCACTGAAAAAGACCGGGTGTATGAGTGGACAACAAACTCACATTTAGTGGCCAATGTCAGGCAGTGCTGTAAAGGCAAATAACATAATGGGATGCATTAAAAGAGGCATAGATGCTCAAGAGGAGAGCATAATTTTACCTGTAAACAAGTCACTGGTGCGACCACACTTAGAATACTGTGTACAGTTCTGGTCTCCGGTGTATAAGAAAGACATAGCTGAACTGGAGCGGGTGCAGAAAAGACCGACCAAGGTTATTAGAGAACTGGGGGGTCTGCAATACCAGGACAGGTTATTACACTTGGGTTTATTTACTTTGGAGAAACGAAGGCTTAGGGGTGATCTTTTACAATGTATAAATATATGAGGGGACAGTACAAAGACCTTTCTAATGAGCTTTTTACTCTTAGACCTGTGACGGGGACAAGGGGGCATCCTCTACGCCTGGAGGAAAGAAGGTATAGCCATAATCACAGACGTAGATTCTTTACTGTAAGAGCAGTGAGACTATGGAACTCTGCCATCTAATGTGGTAATGGTGATTCCCTACTAAAATTTAAGAAGGCACTGGATGCCTTTCTTGAAAAGCATAGTATTACAGGCTATATTCACTAGTTTCCTAGATATTGCGTTGATCCCGGGAGCTAGTCTGATTGCTGTATGTGGAGTCGGTAAGGAATTTTTTTCCCCAATGTGAAGCTTACTGTTTGCCACTTGGGTTTTTTTTGCCTTCCTCTGGATCAACATGTTAGGGCAGGTTAGGATAGGATATGGGTTGAACTTAGTGTTGAGCATTCCGATACCGCAAGTATCGGGTATCGGCCGATATTCGCGTTATCGGAATTCCGATACTTAATTCCGATACTTTTTCAATATCGTATACCGGAATCGGAAGTTCCCATAATTCTTTGAGAGGCAATGTGATTTTAGTCAGCCAATGAGGAATCCTACGAAGTGTGGGCACATCCTGTAATGCTGCGGTCATCTTACTAATGGCATGGCTGTGATTGGCTGCTGAAATGATGTCAGAATGCACTATAAAAGGCGCCGCCGCCATTTTAGCGTCACTGTGCTGTGAACTCAGTAAGGGACAGAACGCTACTCTGCTCACTCTGAGGGACAGTTAGATATTGCGATTTTGTGTACTACTGTGCTTGAGGCAGGCTAGTTTACCAACCGCTGTGTAAAGCTTCATTTTGCCAGTGTTTGTTTTAACAGCTCTGTGCAAGGTGTGTGTGTGACAGTGCAGGTGACGCTGCAGTTTGCTCTGCATCCACCGCTGTTTGTAGGCATCTGCACGTGTCACTGACTCTTTTTTTTTTTTATTTTTATTTTGTGGAATTGGTGCAGCTCCATTATATTAGAAAAAAATCAAATCTATAGTGTGACGTGCTTCCATCGTATACAATACATTGGTTGCAAACACTATAGAAGTACAGAAAGGAGCCTTTCACAGCTACTGAACAGTTGTCTGCAGGGTTTACTGTAGTCTGTGAGCATTTAATTTTGTGAGTGCAGATTACGCTCCAGTTAGTTCTTCAACCACTGCGGTTGTAGTCTGCTGAGCGTGTGTCACTGCCTCATCCTTCACATTTTTCTCTAATTGGTGCTGCCTCCATTTTTAGTGGAAAAAAATCTAATCTTTAGTGTGATGCGCTTCCATCCGTATACAATACATTGGTTGCAAACACTATAGAAGTACACAAGGGGCCTTTAACAGCTACTGAACAGTTGTGTTTCAGTGTTCACTGTAGTCTGTGAGCTTTTTAATTTTGTGAGTGCAGATTACGCTCCAGTTAGTTCTTCAACCACTGCCGTTGTAGTCTGCTGAGCGTGTGTCACTGCCTCATCCTTCACATTTTTCTCTAATTGGTGCTGCCTCCATTTTAGTGTAAAAAAATCTAATCTATTATGTGTGACGCGCTTCCATCCGTATACAATACATTGGTTGCAAACACTATAGAAGTACACAAAGGGGCCTTTAACAGATACTGAACAGTTGTCTGCAGGGTTTACTGTAGTCTGTGAGCTTTTAATTTTGTGAGTGCAGATTACGCTCCAGTTAGTTCTTCAACCACTGCCGGTTGTAGTCTGCTGAGCGTGTGTCACTGCCTCATCCTTCACATTTTTCTCTAATTGGTGCTGCTCCATTTTAGTGGAAAAAAATCGAATCTATTAGTGTGACGCGCTTCCATCCGTATACAATACATTGGTTGCAAACACTATAGAAGTACACAAAGGGGCCTTTAACAGATACTGAACAGTTGTCTGCAGGGTTTACTGTAGTCTGTGAGCTTTTAATTTTGTGAGTGCAGATTACGCTCCAGTTAGTTCTTCAACCACTGCCGGTTGTAGTCTGCTGAGCGTGTGTCACTGCCTCATCCTTCACATTTTTCTCTAATTGGTGTGCTCCATTTTAGTGGAAAAAAATCTAATCTATTAGTGTGACGGGCTTCCATCCGTATACAATACATGGTTGCAAACACTATAGAAGTACACAAAGGGGCCTTTAACAGCTACTGAACAGTTTGTGTTTCAGTGTTCACTGTAGTCTGTGAGCTTTTATTTTGTGAGTGCAGATTACGCTCCAGTTAGTTCTTCAACCACTGCCGGTTGTAGTCTGCTGAGCGTGTGTCACTGCCTCATCCTTCACATTTTTCTCTAATGGTGCTGCTCCATTTTAGTGGAAAAAATCTAATCTATTAGTGTGACGCGCTTCCATCCGTATACAATACATTGGTTGCAAACACTATAGAAGTACACAAAGGGGCCTTTAACAGATACTGAACAGTTGTCTGCAGGTTCACTGTAGTCTGTGAGCTTTTAATTTTGTGAGTGCAGATTTACGCTCCAGTTTGTTCTTCAACCACTGCCGGTTGTAGTCTGCTGAGCGTGTGTCACTGCCTCATCCTTCACATTTTTCTCTAATTGGTGCTGCTCCATTTTAGTGGAAAAAAATCTAATCTATTAGTGTGACGCGCTTCCATCCGTATACAATACATTGGTTGCAAACACTATAGAAGTACACAAAGGGGCCTTTAACAGATACTGAACAGTTGTCTGCAGGGTTCACTGTAGTCTGTGAGGAATAACCACACTTAGCCTTATAACTTTTCTGACTTTCTTTATCAATCTACCAAGATGAAGAAGTCAGTGAGTAAGGCACGTGGTCGTGGTCGTGGCCGTGGATTTGCAGCAGGGAGAGGACGTGGGGATTCTGTGGCTGCTGCCGCACCCAGTGACACAGCATCCACCAGTTTTCCCTGTGAGCGTTCCTTTATGCGCACTTTTGTAGGAGCTCAGCGTACCCCCTGCTGCGTCAAGAACAAATTGAAGCCGTTGTTGGTTGGATGGCAGCCAATGCATCGACTTCAATACCTTCCACCTCCTCTCAGGACCACAGCACTGTTGAACAACCATCAGTCTCTTCACCGCCTGCAAATTGCCAGGCAGTCAGAGAGCTCTGTACAGGGCCAGCTGAGTCTCTGCTTCTGTTCTCAGAATCTGTTGGCTTGCAAACAGGGCCCAGCTAAGCAGCATTCTGGAATGTGAAGAAGAGGCAATATGCAGTGATGCGCAACAGCTGTGTCTCTCTGAATCTGAAGAGGCGGGTGAGCCAGTGCCGATGGTCAGCACACCGCAGAACGCATCTGATGATGATGAGACTCAGTTGCCAGTTTCTGTTGAGCATGGTGCTGGCCAGACCACCCAACAACAGCAGGTGTTGGAAGAGGGTAGTGGTGGAGATGATGAGGTCCAAGACCCAACATGGCGTGAGGAACAGGAAGGTGGTGGGAGCAGCTCTGAGGAAGAGATTGCCCCAACGGTCCAAACAGTAGGGAGAGGTAGGCTGCAGACTCGCTTGCCTGTAGCCTCCAGTTTGGCACCCGTTCGGAGCAGTTCTCTTACAACAGCCAAACCGGGCGCTCCCAGGACTTGCTCTGCGTGGTCCTTTTTTGATACAGTTGCAGATGATATTTGCTATGTCAAATGCAAGCTGTGTAATCAAAAAATTAAAAGAGGTAAAAGTGTCAGTAACCTTAATACAACAAATATGTGGAAACATGTGCGGTCAAAGCACTTTGTTGAGTTACAAAGACACCCCTGGAGATGTAGGCCAACCTACAGCAGCACCTACATCTTCAGCTCGTGTTGGAGCCTCTTCCTCCAGTTCACACACAGCTGTTTCGGCTTCCTCACAGGATCGCCATGGAAGAACCTCTGTCACTGTTGTCCAGAGACACAGTGTTATTCCACGCACAGCTGCAAGTTCCCTGTCATCCTCACACACCCAGGCCACAAAACAGCCATCGGTAGCACAGGCATGGGATAAAAGACGGCCATACTCGGCAAACCATCCACAAGCACAGGCTCTGAATGCTGGCATTGCAAAACTCCTGTCCCTTGAAATGCTGTCATTCAGGCTGGTGGAGACTGACAGTTTCCGTGAATTAATGGCATTGGCAGTCCCACAATACAATGTGCCCAGCCGATTTTATTTCAGCAGGCAAGCCGTCCCTGGTCTGCAAAAGCATGTTGAGGCAAAAATTAAACATGCGCTACTAAACGCCGTCAGTAGCAAGGTCCACCTGACCACCGATGCGTGGACCAGTATCATGGCCAGGGACGATACCTTTCACTCACTGCCATTGGGTGAATGTTGTGGAGCCGGGTACAGATCTTGCGAGTGGCGCTGTACGTGTTCTGCCAACTCCAAGGATTGCCGGAATTAAGTCTGTCCACATTGACTCCTCCTCCTACTCCAGTTCCTCAGAATCATCGCTGCAGGAGCCGTCACGGTCTACCTCCACATGGACCCGTGGACGCTTACCTGATGCGACCGATATGAGCACAGCCGTGGCCAAACGGCAACAGGCCGTTCTGAAATTAATTTACATGGGGAATCGAAGCCACACAGCGCAGGAGGTCTGGAATGCCATCAAGCAGGAGAGCGACGTGTGGTTTTTGCCAGCGAATCTCCAGCCAGGCTTGGTAGTGTGTGACAATGGCCGAAATCTGGTGGCAGCTCTGGGCCTTGGCAAACTCACTCACATACCATGTCTGGCACATGTGCTCAACTTGGTCGTGCAGAGTTTTTTGAGGGACTATCCGGATCTTGATGCACTGCTGCACAAGGTCCGCCTAGAGTGCGCTCACTTGCGACGTTCCAGCATGGCCAGATCGCGCATTGCAGCTCTGCAACGCAGATTGCGCCTTCCTGAACATCGCATCATATGTGACGTATCCACCAGGTGGAATTCAACGTTACATATGTTGGAGCGGTTGTGTGAGCAGCAGCCAGCAGTAATGGAGTATCAGCTGCATCAGGCGCAAGCAACACGCAATTTGCGCCGTCCACACTTCACCATTAATGATGGGCCACTATGAAGGACATGTGCCACGTTTTGCGTGCGTTTGATGAGTCAACGCGGATGGCGAGTGCAGATGATGCACTAGTCAGCCTGACTGTCCCCCTTATCTGCCTGCTTCAAAAAACACTGCAAGCAATAAGGGATGAGGTTTTGGAAGAGGTGGAGGATGAGGAGTCACAAATTCCATCACCTTCTGGAAAGTCAGCGCAACGTGGTTCCTCACAAAGGGCTGGGCAGGGCTCACTTTGTGAGGAGGAGGAGGAGTCAATGGAGGAGGAAGACATCGCTCCAGAGGGAGGTACACAACGCTCTAGTCAGTATGTAGAGCGAGGGTGGGGTGATGCAGAGCAGGCAGAGATGACGCCTCTTGCAGAGGACAGCGTTTCTTTGCCAGTTGGGAGTCTGCAGCACATGGTTAATTTCATGCTGCAGTGCCTAAGAAACGACCGCCGCATCGCCCACATTCTCACGACGTCTGATTATTGGGTGTACACCCTCCTAGACCCTCGCTACCGGGACAACGTCAAAAGCCTCATCACACCGTTGAACCGGGAGCGTAAAATGCGGGAGTACCAAGACACACTGGTGCAATCCCTAATGTTCTACCTTACTGCCGAGAGCACTTCTGCTGCTACTGCTTTACAAAGCAGCTCTGTGCGTCGAGGCAGTGTAGAGAGCTCTGCAACAAGAGGGAGCACACGCAGTGCCTCTGCACAGGGAAAGACCAGTATGTTAAAAATGTGGCAAAGTTTTGTGGCAGCGCCACAAATGTCTACACCATCCGAGAGGGCTCCAGTCAGCGGGAGGCAACGTATCCGTCAGATGGTGACAGACTACTTGGCTTTGCCTCTCAGTGTACTCCCAGATGGCTCTTCCCCATTCAAGTTTTGGGTCTCTAAGCTGGATACATGGCCAGAGCTTAGCCAGTATGCATTGGAGGTGCTGGCTTGCCCTGCTGCCAGTGTATTATCGGAGCGCGTCTTTAGTGCTGCAGGTGGTGTACTAACAGACCGTCGCATGCGACTATCCTCCGATAATGTAGACCGGCTTACTTTTCTGAAAATGAACAAGGCATGGATCTCGCCAGAATTTGTCTGTCCGTTTTCAGATTAAATTACTGGTTCGCAACGTTATCCATGTCTCCTGTTATGTTCATCTTTCTACCACCTGAACTCTACTCCCTGGGCTCCAACACTGCCAGTTGCTGCTCAGAAGTGTCGTGTCCACAGAACAAAACACAAGCTCTACTGTTAGTGGGGTTCAGTAACGCCAGCTGTTCCCCTGCTGTGTCAACGGCAAGTCTCCTGTTCCCGACACATGGACAGAAAAACACATGACCAAGATGCTCCAAATAGGGAAGAGCCGTCACCCTGCTTGTTATGCTGAAAACATGAAATTGTGAAGTTTTGCAGGCCTAGAATGATAAATTTTAATGACAAATATGGACAAATAATAATTTGTCATCACAGCGCATATCTGCACATGTCTATTAGAAATGGTAACAAAAAATAAAACATAGTCTACTCTTCACATTTTGAAATTAATGCATAAAAGTACATTTCATACTTATGAATTAATGCTTTTTAAGGAACTTTATCTGTACCTGTAAGATAATGCAGTCAATGGATGTACGAATCATTAAATCCTCATCATCATCATCACGAGTTTTATTTATGACAGACATTATAAAATACACATACTGATGCCAACTGTAACTTCAAACACCATATATGAAATGGCCAGCATGTAAACATGGTAATAATGTCCAATAATAAATTATTACATCTAGAAAGTGCATCATGCATACTGACAATAGGTAGTTATACCTGCAAGTGCTGTTGAAACAACCACAAGAGATATAAATTAATACTGGTATATAGGTATCACATTCACAGTGCATAGTTACTCATGGACAATGTTGATGTAATACTGTATCTCAATTAAGTCAGCGTGAACCATTAGGCTTGTTAGTCTTGTACATTGTTAAAGAGGGAACGTAATTTTTTTTGTTTGTCATAGGTGGAGTATTACACATTAAATTATTACTGCTGTATTTTTTTTTGCGTCCCTAGTGCGCAATAACGCAGCCTAACCTCACATTTTATAGTCAGCTATTTGCCACACGCTACCCTACCCTACGCGTGACAGTAGGAAGGTAGTGTTGTTGGATAAAGCTTTGCGCAACCAGACATTCTTTTTACCCTCTTCAACACTCTACAAGCAAAAAATGCATGATTTCAGCCACAGACTTTATTGACGTACAGTATAACATCGGCATTACCCATCAGAGGCTGTCCACTGTCTGATACAGACATAGAATATACCTTTGCTATCCGTAGCCTTTGTTTCACCTACACTTGCAGGCACACACTTAAATTGTGACAAACAATGCCTAATGTTTTTTTAAATGGTTATTTTTTATCGTACATTATTGTGTCATCAATCATCACATTGATGAGTCCATGCTGGACATGTCATACATGCTATAGAAAGTTACGATTTTATGAACTTAAATAATTGAAATGTCTGTGACTGTCACATAAAATTTGCGATGATGATGATGACTGACTATTACAAAATCCATTGTCTTCACTATGTTATGGTTTAACATAGCGCTCCTTAAGCATTATTCATAAAAAAAAAAATGGACTTTTATTCTTACATTTACAACACTATATTTTGTTACCAATTTTTTGGGTGTTGTGTTGGTCCATTTTTTTTTGGCATGTGCATATATGCGTTTATATTTGTATTTTCTTTATTTTTCCTTCTTGAAATTAGAAAACATGTGTATCTTTGTACCGTGTTAGCCAGTAGATAGAAAAATATTTAGACTTCAGAGTCAGCAGTGGTTGATACCTTTTAATGGATAACTGAAAAGATGGAAACAAATTGCAAGCTTTCAAGGCTACTCACGTCTCTTCATCAGGCAAAGACTAAATAAAAAAATTAAGCATCACATATTTCTATACACAACAGGACACAGGAATAGTGCAATAGGTAAGACAAGTAAGTGACGTGTATCAGAACTGTCATTATCTCACAGGGATGAACATAAATATTGGAACAGTTCCTACATAAGGATAGAAAGTTTGATTGCCCTCTCATTGGCTTTTTTTTTTGGGTTTTCATGACCCTGGAAGGGCATAGACGCAGATTCCTTAATTGATATAGAATGACATAAATCCATGTGATCTATTCATTCCATCACTAACAGTGTCAAAGGTCATGATGAGCTTATATTCTGAAACCTTTGTACGTTTCTCATATTTGAAGTTATATTTTAATACCAGTAATTCCATATCCATCATGCTATGACCGGGCATACAAAAGTCTTTTGCCACAGGTAAATTCATTAATTTATCTCTGATTGTGTGGCGCTGATAATTCATCCTTGTTCTCCTTTTTGTTGCCGGTCTCCCCTCACTTGTCCCTCCCTCACTTGTCTTAGCTATTCCTGTGTCCTGTTGTGTGTAGAAATATGTGATTCTTCATTTTTGGCTTTACTCTTAGCCTGATGAAGACACCTGAGTAGTCTCGAAAGCTTTGAATTTGTTACCATATTTTCAGTTAGCCATTAAACGTTATCAACCACAGAGGACTGTCAAGTATAATATTTTTCTTATTCTTGTAATTGAAATTCATCATTTTATTGTCGTAGTAAAACTTCATTTATTCTTGTTTGAAGTACATACATTTGCAATGGCCACGTAACAAGGCAATAACTCAATATTTTATGCCTACACCCTCCTTGACCCTGGGTTACAACACCGCCAGTTGTTTCTCGGAAGTGCTGTTAGCACAGTCTACACTTGCTCCTGTGTTACTGGGGTTCAGTAATGTCAGCTGTTCCCCTGCTGTGTGAACGGCAAAAAGTCCTGCTGCCTCCACCATGTTCTCTTCTCATCCCTGGGCTACAACACCGCCAGTTGTTTCTCGGAAGTGCTGTTAGCACAGTCTACACTTGCTCCTGTGTTACTGGGGTTCAGTAATGTCAGCTGTTCCCCTGCTGTGTGAACGGCAAACAGTCCTGCTGCCTCCACCATGTTCTCTTCTCATCCTGGGTTACAACACCGCCAGTTGTTTCTCGGAAGTGCTGTTAGCACAGTCTACACTTGCTCCTGTGTTACTGGGGTTCAGTAATGTCAGCTGTTCCCCTGCTGTCTGAACGGCAAAAAGTCCTGCTGCCTCCACCATGTTCTCTTCTCATCCCTGGGCTACAACACCGCCAGTTGTTTCTCGGAAGTGCTGTTTGCACAGTCTACACTTGCTCCTGTGTTACTGGGGTTCAGTAATGTCAGCTGTTCCCCTGCTGTGTGAACGGCAAAAAGTCCTGCTGCCTCCACCATGTTCTCTTCTCATCCCTGGGCTACAACACCGCCAGTTGTTTCTCGGAAGTGCTGTTAGCACAGTCTACACTTGCTCCTGTGTTACTGGGGTTCAGTAATGTCAGCTGTTCCCCTGCTGTGTGAACGGCAAAAAGTCCTGCTGCCTCCACCATGTTCTCTTCTCATCCCTGGGCTACAACACCGCCAGTTGTTTCTCGGAAGTGCTGTTAGCACAGTCTACACTTGCTCCTGTGTTACTGGGGTTCAGTAATGTCAGCTGTTCCCCTGCTGTGTGAACGGCAAAAAGTCCTGCTGCCTCCACCATGTTCTCTTCTCATCCCTGGGCTACAACACCGCCAGTTGTTTCTCGGAAGTGCTGTTAGCACAGTCTACACTTGCTCCTGTGTTACTGGGGTTCAGTAATGTCAGCTGTTCCCCTGCTGTGTGAACGGCAAAAAGTCCTGCTGCCTACACCATGTTCTCTTCTCATCCCTGGGCTACAACACCGCCAGTTGTTTCTCGGAAGTGCTGTTTGCACAGTCTACACTTGCTCCTGTGTTACTGGGGTTCAGTAATGTCAGCTGTTCCCCTGCTGTGTGAACGGCAAAAAGTCCTGCTGCCTCCACCATGTTCTCTTCTCATCCCTGGGCTACAACACCGCCAGTTGTTTCTCGGAAGTGCTGTTAGCACAGTCTACACTTGCTCCTGTGTAACTGGGGTTCAGTAATGTCAGCTGTTCCCCTGCTGTGTGAACGGCAAAAAGTCCTGCTGCCTCCACCATGTTCTCTTCTCATCCCTGGGCTACAACACCGCCAGTTGTTTCTCGGAAGTGCTGTTAGCACAGTCTACACTTGCTCCTGTGTTACTGGGGTTCAGTAATGTCAGCTGTTCCCCTGCTGTGTGAACGGCAAACAGTCCTGCTGCCTCCACCATGTTCTCTTCTCATCCCTGGGTTACAACACCGCCAGTTGTTTCTCGGAAGTGCTGTTAGCACAGTCTACACTTGCTCCTGTGTTACTGGGGTTCAGTAATGTCAGCTGTTCCCCTGCTGTGTGAACGGCAAAAAGTCCTGCTGCCTCAACTTTAATTTCCATGGGTACCTTCTGCTACCCATCCGGGTTCCAGTACCGTCAGCTGGTTCTCCGCAGTGCCTTTGGCCTAGGTGCCTCCATGTCGGTATCCGAGTTCCAGCAACGTCTGCTGGTCCTTGGTAGTGCTTTGGAGCACAGGTACCTCCTGCTTAGTAACCGTGTCCCAGTAACGTCAGCTGGTCCTCGGTTGTGCCATTGGCTCTTTTCCTTCTGCTGACCCTCCGGGTTCCAGCACAGTCAGCTGGTCCTCGTTACTTTCATTGGCTCTTGTACCTTCTGCTACCCATCCGGGTTCCAGTACCGTCAGCTGGTTCTCCGCAGTGCCTTTGGCCTAGGTGCCTCCATGTCGGTATCCGAGTTCCAGCAACGTCTGCTGGTCCTTGGTAGTGCTTTGGAGCACAGGTACCTCCTGCTTAGTAACCGTGTCCCAGTAACGTCAGCTGGTCCTCGGTTGTGCCATTGGCTCTTTTCCTTCTGCTGACCCTCCGGGTTCCAGCACAGTCAGCTGGTCCTCGTTACTTTCATTGGCTCTTGTACCTTCTGCTACCCATCCGGGTTCCAGTACCGTCAGCTGGTTCTCCGCAGTGCCTTTGGCCTAGGTGCCTCCATGTCGGTATCCGAGTTCCAGCAACGTCTGCTGGTCCTTGGTAGTGCTTTGGAGCACAGGTACCTCCTGCTTAGTAACCGTGTCCCAGTAACGTCAGCTGGTCCTCGGTTGTGCCATTGGCTCTTTTCCTTCTGCTGACCCTCCGGGTTCCAGCACAGTCAGCTGGTCCTCGTTACTTTCATTGGCTCTTGTACCTTCTGCTACCCATCCGGGTTCCAGTACCATCAGCTGGTTCTCCGCAGTGCCTTTGGCCTAGGTGCCTCCATGTCGGTATCCGAGTTCCAGCAACGTCTGCTGGTCCTTGGTAGTGCTTTGGAGCACAGGTACCTCCTGCTTAGTAACCGTGTCCCAGTAACGTCAGCTGGTCCTCGGTTGTGCCATTGGCTCTTTTCCTTCTGCTGACCCTCCGGGTTCCAGCACAGTCAGCTGGTCCTCGTTACTTTCATTGGCTCTTGTACCTTCTGCTACCCATCCGGGTTCCAGTACCGTCAGCTGGTTCTCCGCAGTGCCTTTGGCCTAGGTGCCTCCATGTCGGTATCCGAGTTCCAGCAACGTCTGCTGGTCCTTGGTAGTGCTTTGGAGCACAGGTACCTCCTGCTTAGTAACCGTGTCCCAGTAACGTCAGCTGGTCCTCGGTTGTGCCATTGGCTCTTTTCCTTCTGCTGACCCTCCGGGTTCCAGCACAGTCAGCTGGTCCTCGTTACTTTCATTGGCTCTTGTACCTTCTGCTACCCATCCGGGTTCCAGTACCGTCAGCTGGTTCTCCGCAGTGCCTTTGGCCTAGGTGCCTCCATGTCGGTATCCGAGTTCCAGCAACGTCTGCTGGTCCTTGGTAGTGCTTTGGAGCACAGGTACCTCCTGCTTAGTAACCATGTCCCAGTAGCGTCAGCTGGTCCTCGGTTGTGCCATTGGCTCTTTTCCTTCTGCTGTCCCTCTGGGTTCCAGCACAGTCAGCTGGTCCTCGTTACTTCCATTGGCTTTTGTACCATCACCAACAGGACAAAGAAGGTTAAGACAAACTACAAGATACAGAACAAGAGACAGAAGAACAATAAGCAGAAGATCAAAAAGCAGAAGAACATTAAATATAAGACCAAAATGAAGAGCAAAATATATGCTCTAAATTCTAAGCAGAAGAAGACTAAGCAGTGTATGGGGGTGAGTCCGTTCCTCCTCGTGGTGCCCCTGGAAAATGCCTGATGCTGCTGCAGGCTAAACTGAACGCGGACAAATACTGTTGTAATTAAAATCTTTCGTGACAGCAAGAACGGAAGGATGAAAATTCAGAGTTTTACAGATTACAAGTACAGGAATGTCTGTCACAAATAAGAATATGATGAAAAGGATGAATAGGAAGAAGATGAAGAAGTAGAATATGAAGAATAATAACTGTTTAATAAGAACAATATAAGTAATGTTAACAAAAAGATGAATAGCAAGAAGTTTTAGAAGATTAAGAAGGTGAAGATGAAGAATAATTTGATGAGAAAGATGATGCTGCTGAAGATTATGAAGGAGAAAGTGTGTGAAAAGTTAAAAAGGTGAAGACCATGGAAGTTGTGAAACAGACATATTTGACAAAATAGAAAAAAGGTTAACAACATTGTCAATTTCTTCGTCAATCCGAACGTATTTCCTAAAAAAAAAAAAATTAATGCTATTCCATTGGATTGGGTTAAACATCTATGCCTTTAATGTCTCCTCAACCTCCCCCAATACATTCTACATTACTCTTTGTTGTTTTCCTTCATGTACAATTAACCTACAAGGCAAGAATGGGGTTTTTTTTATTTCGATATTTTGTTCCCATAGACTTACATTGGACTTCCGGTATCGGTATCGGGTATCGCCGATATTTTTTGGGTATCGGCGATACCATTCCGATGCCGATACTTTTGGATATCGGAAAGTATCGCTCAACTCTAGTTGAACTAGATAGACATAAAGTCTTCCTTCAACCTTAATAACTATGTTACTATGTTACTATGTTACCATGAGGATACGGAAAGCTTCAGTATCTTAAAAGGGCAAGCAGTCTAGAAATGGGCCAGTTTAATGTTTGGGCCTATTTGTGAGTGGCTGGGTATATTTGCATTCCTAGGCCTGGTGTAGGGATAGCTGTGCACTGGGCTGATACAAGGAATTGGACTTGGTTGCTGAATGTGTTTGCGAATTTATAATAACATGTGCTGGGAGGGAGGCATCAGTGCCTGCATCAAGCCTGCTTTGATGACATGTGCCTGATCATGTTGATGGTATGCAGGCTGGTAATGGTCAACACCAGACTAGGGAATGCCTAACCATGGCCTGGGAACTTGCAGGTGCTCTGGGGAACAGTTGCATGCCTTCTCCCTCTTGCCTCCCCACTGCCTCTTCCATCCTGTTGCAGTGCTGCAGATCCCACACCCTTTACGCTGATGGCATTGCTAATCATGGCACCTTCCCAGGTTGGGTCAGTGACTTCATTGTCCACCACCTAGTCCCCCTCTTCCTCACTCTGGTCCTCCTTACTTGTTTACTTAACAACATAATTTGTTGGCAACTGTGTCTCATCATCTTCCAACTCTTCAGACAATAATTGCCGTTCCCCACCCTTATATTCTTCTGACTGTGACTGCTCAAATATTTGTACATCATTACACACAATATCCTCATGTCCCGCTTGAAATGTGCATCGTGAGAGGCAAGAATCAATAAAAGGAAATGTATAGAGCTCCTCGGAACCCGAGTGTGGGATGGGATTACTTGTCCACTGGGACTCACAATGGTGGGAGGAAAGAGGATCAAGGTGAAAATTATATGGTTCATACTCTTGGCCAGTGAGACTGGACCATGTGGAAGACAGGATGGTGTTGGAAAACATACTGGAAGCATTATCTGCCATCCAACCGACCACCTGTTTGCATTATTCTGGCTTTAAGAGTTGTGTCCCAAGCCCCCATTCAAAGTGGGGCAAGAAGCTAGGTCTCGTGGATGAGCATGTTTGTTGTGCTTCTCAATAAGTCACAGTTTCACCTGGCTCACGGCCTCAGCCTATACGTGCACAATCAGCAGCATGTCCACTTCAACATCCCTTACCACGTGCCTTGTTAATTTGAAATGAGATATATTTGTGGTACCCTGGTACGTGTTCTGCTGCTGAATGAGGCAGTTGTCGTGTGACAGTAGATTTTTTCCATTGTGTCAGAATTAGTTTGGACGCTGTGAGTTAGAAAATGTAATACATTGCGTTGTATACCGGCGACTCATAAATGTGCTTTGCTGCCATATGAAAGTTAAGTGATTATTCGCCTCACAACAAGCTGCCATGGAAACAGCTGGGAGGAGCCTTCCAGCTCAGGGCTCACACAGACTTCCTGAGGTAATTCTCAGCTCAGGACTCTCACACTTCCTGAGGTATCTCCCAGCTAAGGACTCTCACACCTCCTGAGGTAACTTCCAGCTAGCCTGAGGTGCAAACACTACTGCTCCCATCATAGTTTTCCATGCGAGTCCACTCTGTGGGGGCATCTTTCTCCGCATAATCTCCTTCGCCAGAGAGTGAAGTCTCATCCTGACAGAAGAGATAAAGCTGCTCATGTGCTCTCCTGCATACTGGTTATCCTGTTTGCTTCTAGCCAGGACCAGATCCCCGTGGCTGCCACGCCACTGACTTTGACTAAACTACCCCCGTGCGAAAGAGAATGGTAGGCTCAAAACTGTGAGTGCTTCCACACTTTAGAAGAGACAATCTGTGAAGGTCCCTCCATCAGTGTAATATTTATTGGACTGCGCATAACACTTCCTGTAATAGCAAGTGAAGAGAACTCTGTTCCAGCCGCCCTGAGAGGCCGTAGCCTCGCTTGTCTTATGAGGAGAGAATCATTGCTTTCACATGCACAATATACTGGGAACTTTGCCTTTAAGAGAGATTGAATTCCATTGCCTTTTTCAGTAAAATTGTTATGTTTACAAGTTCACCAGCACATCTGGCTGCTTGAGATTGCTCAAACACCACAGGCGCTCCAAAACCTGCACCCAGACAACACTGCGCCCCAGGGGGGTCATATACCATCCACAAGTGCCACCTCCCGCTATTGACAATTGTTGTGGATACGAGGGAAGTGTTGAGAGGTCCAGCGACCCACTTCAGCTACCATGACATCATTATCTGCTGCCAGTGGGACTACATGCCCCAGCTGGCCCTTCTGCAACATTTGGCTCCTCTCCTGTGGCCCACCACATATTTATTTGCCTGCAAGCTTTACAATATTAATAGGGAAAAGAAAACATGTAGCCTGAAAAAGACGTTTATTTTTAGGTTGCAGAAACAGTATACCTTTATAAAGTTCTACAATAGCAATATTAAACCCTGTCTATATGACACTAATCCAAAACTATCCCTCAACTGAATGAAGGTAACAGCGGTTCTACTATAGAAAGGAAAATGTGTAACGCTGAAAAGGAATTTTCTATTAATAATGCAGCAGCGTTTTACAAGTACTGCAATAGCAATATTAAAACCTGACGATATACCTCTAATCCAAAACTATCACCCACATAATGCAGGTAACAGCAGTTTTACTAGAGAAAGGAAAAATATGTAGCCCTGAAAATAACTTTTCTTTTAATGGGGCAGCGGTGGTATACAAGTACTGCAATAGCAATATTAAACCCTTGCTACATGCCTCTAATCCAAAAGTATCCCATCAATGAATGTGCATAACAATGGTAGGTTTGAGACTCGAGCATGGCATTCGAGCACTTGCTATGCTCGATCAAGTAATGAGCGTACATACCCGAGAATCCCAATGCAATATTGAGTATCGGGCAGTGGTGAGCATGCTCGCTTATTACTATCCTCTATCTAAAAAAGGAAATATGAAGTCTGTAAGTAGTTATTAGTGGCGTTAGAATACATTCCAAAGAAAATGAGTCTTCGTGGTCACCAATATCAATATCACTTTGTGTAATATTTGCCTTGAGGTAACTGTCACTTAAACACTATACTTTAACACAGGCTAGAGATTGACACATTTATTCAAATGGAAATGAATTCTACTCAAATTTTTTTGCAATTCTCTCATTGCAAATTCAGCAAAATGCCCAAGCTGGTTGCCATTTTGCTAAACTGTAGAAGGCCAGCTAAAAGTTTTAAAAAAATAGAAAAACAACTAGGGTAATACCACCTCATATCTCACATGTCTGCATTCCAAAACCCCAGGCCTGTTTACACTAGGTCTTGACTTTTTGCTGGGACCAGGCCCAAAACGTCTCTTCATATGTGCATCACAATGTGTGTTGCGACCTTACAACACATTTTGCATGGACACCAGGGCCAAAAGTTCAAAACTAGCATGAAGGTGAGGTCTGGCGTTTCAGCATGCAGTGGTGGTAAGTAGAGATAATGAGGACAAAAATTTGGCAGCAAGTAGCGGAGGTGGAGAGGAAGATGAGCAATGATAGAACTTATACTTCATGTAATTTGGCTCCTGTGTGTGCAGCATAAAATAAATGTTCATGTTGTCACATGCTGCAGTAATCATGTGTGGTGACCAAGGGCGTAATGACTGCAGACACAGAGGGGGCTGGAGGCGGCCTACCGATGCTAATTTCACCTGGTTGTGCATCCTTCAGGAATAATGTATTGGGGTGCAGGAACACCAGTGAATCAGAGGCCAGTAGCTAATGTCACTTGTGAGTGAAATCATGCACTATCTATGCCACAATGCTGAAGTCAGCTGCCACTGAGAACCAGGTGACCACAGGCCCCCGCGGTTCTCACGGTAGCCTCTGTGAGAGCCGGTCAGCTGTGAACTGCGCTGAACTCCATGAGGTTATTGCAGTTCATAGCTGGCCAATCACTTGCCGAAGATAACGTGTGAGCCGGAGGCTGTGAAGTGCGGTATCCTTAATTGCATCACTGCTTGTCAATACCACTGGTTCTCACTCTACTCTCAGTGTATTTCAGCCGCCATGGTGAGCGGTAATATCGATGCTCATCACAACCTCCGGATGTAGCAGAGTTGGGGGATCATCATGGAACATCGATGTGGATTACGGCTGAACTGTGGGTTTTTTATGGGTGGGGAAATAAATTGGTTAAATAGGGTGTCTGGGTTTTTATTTTAAAATTAAGAACTTGTCTGAGTGTGTGTATTTACTGATTTTTACTTACAGGGTTAGTAATGTGGGTGTCTGACTGATGCCTTTCCATTACTAACCATAGCGCTTAACAGCAGCTATGATTTTTGGCAAATCACAGCTGTCATCAACCCCACATATTACCCTGATTGCCACCGCCCCAGGGCAATTGAAATGAGCCATGTAAAGGGCAGAGTTGGCGAATCTGTTGTGATGCACCAATGCTGTGGCGTCTGCAGGCTTTTATTTTTTGGCTGGGGAGGGTCCAATAACCATGGACCTTCTCAGCCTGATAATAGCTGTCTGCTTTATATGCGCTAGTTTTTAAAAAAAAGGGGGAACCCCATGCTGTTTTTTTAAATAATTGTTTAATACGTAAAAAAAATTTGTCTATCTCTCTTCATCTATCTTTTATGCTTTTCATCGCTATCTATCTCTATCTTTGAACATCTTTATTACAGAACACTCTATAATTTCTATGCTGCATTTCATTCCATACGGATTGCACACTGATAGCACATGGACAGCACAAGAACACAAAGATACGTACAGCACACAGACACACAAATGTCACACGAATAATAAACAAGTACACACAGATGGCACATGGACACGGACCACGCATTTCCCCAATACTGTTTTTTCCTGTACCAGAAACATCAGGACGTGTGAAGGGGGCCTAACACTTGATTTTGCTGTAGTGATTTTCCACAGCAACTCTATGTCATCTAGATATCCTAAGGTCATCTTCATTCTGTTTTAAAAAGTATTTGTATTCACTGAAAAAAAAAGATCTTTCATGGTAAATATTGTACGCAAATCATAATTCTTGTAGCAATGAAAGAAAAATGTGTATGAATTAATGGCACTTAGGAGGTGAATAAAGTAGGATTTTGCAATTGGGCCTTTTACGCTTTTGGCTATAAATGAGAAAATTAAATGACAAATATGACAATAATAATCTGGTTGTCCTTAAGAAAATATACAAACTAAACAAACTATACAAACTAAAATTAAGACTATGAAATACTTCCAAACCTAATTTTTGAATGCGTGAACTCCGGGGTGAACATTTTCTTAATTATGGTATTAGCCAAACAAAACAAAACAAAATCCCTTACAACCCTTTGACAACTTTATATACCATGGCTGTCATGCTCGCTACTGTCAAGTATCAAACTAAGCCATTATCACTCTAATCTGTTGCAGATGGCATTTGTCTTTCCCTTTGAGCTGAGCCCAAGGCTGTAGTTACAGCTGGTGATGCCCCAGGCACTTCACGTGACTGCACATTAAATTAACAGTTGTGTCAACCCAATAATTTTATTTTCCATTACACTAAATATTATTTTCAGTTATTTTATGGTAAAGTTAGTGATGATAAGATTTATGCCTCTATAGGTGCTTTGCCCTGGATTTACACACAACAGTTTTTTGGATGTACCACCCAGCTGTTTGCAAATATGTACGGTCCGGCAATTGTGCTTGGGATCTCTTGTCCATACTTAATTGAACAAATAGAGTTAGAACCCAGATACGGGGCAAACGGGAAACATCAGGAGACTATAATGACTTGACTGCAACTAAACTCTAAGGCCACGTGCACATGTTGAGCATTTGGTGAGTTTTTTACTTCAGTATTTATAAGCCAAATCAGGAGTGGAACAGTCAGAGGAAAAGTATAAAGAAACACGTCACCACTTCTGCATTCTCCGCCCACTCCTCATTTTGGCTTACGAATACTGAGGTAAAAAAAAAACTCCCTAAATACTCAATGTGTGCACGTGGCCTAATCTCGTTTGTCAGCAACAATCCAATTTTGAGATGAGCTGTTGAGGCTTTTGAGTTACTCAAATACATTTCTTTAAAAAATTATACATAGCAAATATTGCTATGACTGAATAGCTATAAAAGATTAAGCTAAGCCATCGTTTTAAAAATCTATTGTCGTGTTAAAATGTAAAATGAAATTGGTTATAAGAGACCATTGACACAGCTGAAGTAATTACCATAGACACATATATTAAAGGCATCATTCCAGGGTTTTTTTTTATTCTACCTCTGGAGTAGTGCTTTTAATCTTAGGCCACTGACCCTACTCTTTTACTCAGTTGTCGCCATCTTCATCTTTTATCAACGCTGCTCCCTTTTGCCTTTGGCAGTTTGTGACCTATTGGATCGCTCCAGTGATACATAGAGCGAGGCGGAAGTAATTTTTCAATGCGAGTCTATGAGAGTCTCATTGTGGCTCTCATAGATTTGCATTGAGAGGTAGTGATGTCACTTCTGACTTTCTTCCATTCAGAAGTCACGGTCTTAAGATGGCTCCATGGGATCCGAGCGGTGCCAATAAAATGTGAAAATGCCTGATGGTGACTATAGGACCAGGGGCATGGACCTTACAATAGAAGCACCAATCCAGCACTGAAAAAAAAATCTGTAAAGTACTTTAAATGTTTTTTCTTGTAACAGTGTTTAATTCTGAAGAACTGCAAGCAAATCTTTCACTCCATGGAAATCTTTAGTTATGAATGTTTAACTAACTTAATACATCATAATTGTACATCCTAGCATCTTTTGTCATCTACAGCACTGACACAATTTTGGCAGTGCAGTGGCTCAGTGGTTAGCACTATTGCTCTGCAGCACTAGGGTCCTGGGTTTAAATCCCACCCTGGACAACATCTGAAAGGAGTTTGTGTGTTTGCATGGTTTCCTCTGTGTTCTTCGATTTCCTCCCATGCTCTAAAGACTTACTGATAGGAAATTTAGATTGTGAGAGGAATGGGAACAGTGATGATGATGTCTGTGAAATATCATGGAACTACATAAATGAGTAAGATCAATAAAAAAATATCAACAGTGCTACAACCAATAACTGATCTCTGCAGCTTGTTCTGAGGCAAAGCCACTAAGCTCAGCTTTTGGCTGCAGCATCATTGATGTGACGTCAACGCTGCAGACACAAACAAGTCACCAGGAGCAAGAGCGGAGACCCAGTACTGTACCTGGGGAGGGTGAGTAATGTGCAGTTTACTATAGCTAGAAGGCAAAGGTTTTTCGAAACCAGAGACTCCTTTCAAATTAATTCATAGTTAATATGACAGTGGTAGAAAGATATATTAATATTAAAAAATATATACGGTATTCTAATCTGTTGAAGATTTCTCCTAGTGCTTGGAAAATATCCCATGTAGCCATTACTTTTGATTATTTTCGCATAAGGGTAGATTGGTTTGTTGCTTTATAGTGATACAAATCTTGGAAATTAAATCATGTCATGTAGTATTTCCACAGTCGTGAGCAGAAACTGTACAAAGAAGATGTCTCTCAGTAAACAATAAAGACACCACATTTGTTTTTTTAAAAAGCCTGCATCTTCCCTTTCTTTACAAACATTTACATCCCAAACTGCCAAATATATACCGTATATACTCATGTATAAGCCGACCCGCGTATAAGCCGACCCCCCTAATTTTGCCACAAAAAACTGGGAAAACTTATTGACTCGTGTATAAGCCTAGGGTGAAAAATGATTATGTCCCCATATGATGCTCCACAGATTATGCCCAATATGCTCCACAGATTATGCCCAATATGCTCCACAGATTATGCCCCCATATGCTCCAGATTATGCCCCCATATATTCCACAGATTATTCCCCCGTATGCTCCATATTATGCCCCCATATGCTCCATATTATGCCCCATATGTTCCACAGCTTATGCCCCCATATGCTCCATATTATGCCCCCATATGCTCCAGATTATGCCCCATATGTTCCACAGCTTTTGCCCCCATATGCTCCATATTATGCCCCCATATGCTCCAGATTATGCCCCATATGTTCCACAGCTTATGCCCCCATATGCTCCATATTATGCCCCCATATGCTCCAGATTATGCCCCATATGTTCCACAGCTTTTGCCCCCATATGCTCCATATTATGCCCCCATATGCTCCAGACTATGCCCCATATGTTCCACAGCTTATGCCCCCATATGCTCCATATTATGCCCCATATTCTGCACAATTATGCCCCATAGTATTAGGCCTCATATGCTGCTGCTGCAAAAAAAAAAATGACATACTCACCTCTCGTCGCTGGGGGCCAGGTGCCGGTGTCCTGAGCAGGCGGGGGTGTCATCGCTCGCTCAGGACCCCGGCACCTGAGATATTTACCTGTCCGTCGGTCCACAGCAGCGCACTGCTCCCTCGGTCCGACTCCTCTGTGTGTAAATGATCTGGCAGGGGGCGGGGCGCGCACTAACGACGTCATCGCACCCTCTGCCTGATCATTTACACACAGAGGAGTCGGACCAAGGGATTAGTGCGCAGCGGTGGACCGACGGACAGGTAAATATAACTATACTCACCCCTCCGCCGCGCGTCCCTGCAGTGTCTCCTCTTCTCCCGGCGCTCTCCGCAGCGCTTCAGTCCTGCAGCGGTCACGTGCTACCGCTCATTAAAGTCATGAATATGTGCATATTCATGACTTTAATGAGCGGTGCCATGTGACAGCTGCAGGAGGGAGCCGGAGATCGTGGTAGAAGCAGGGGGGCTGCAGAGACCGCGCCGGCGGAGGGGTAAGTATGATCCGACACCCCCCGCTTCCCCTCCCCCGCCGACCCCCGTATATGACCCGCGTATAAGCCGAGAGGGGGAATTTCAGCCCTAAAAAATGGGCTGAAAATCTCGGCTTATACATGGGTATATACGGTAGATATTTATTAAAACTCAAGTCAGTTCCTTCCTCTAACTGATTTTATTACTTGTACAGTGCCTACAAGTAGTATTCAACCCCCTGCAGATTTAGCTGGTTGACACATGCGGAATTAACTTGGCATTGTGACATTTGTACTGTAGATCAGCCTGGAAGTGGGAAATGCACTGCAGCAAAAAAATTTTTCAGAATTTTTTTTTTTTTTTTAAAAACGTTAAAAGTTAATTCAGAGTGTCATTTATTATTCAACCCCTCAAACCACAAGAATTCTGTTTGGTCCCCCTAAAGTATTAAGAAGTAGTTCAGGCACCAAGAATAATGAGCTTCACATGTGTGGATTAATGATCTCTTTTGCCAGCCTTTTCTGACTATTTAAGACCCTCCCCAAACTTGTGAACAGCACTCATACATGGTCAACATGGGAAAGACAAAGGAGCATTCCAAGGCCATCAGAGACAAGATCGTGGAGGGTCACAAGGCTGGCAAGGGGTACAAAAACCCTTTCCAAGGAGTTGGGCCTACCTGTCTCCACTGTTGGGAGCATCATCCGTAAGTGGAAGGCTTATGGAACTACTGTTAGCCTTCCACGGCCTGGACAGCCTTTGAAAGTTTCCTCCCGTGCCGAGGCCAGGCTTGTCCGAAGAGTCAAGGCTAACCCAAGGACAACAAGGAAGGAGCTCCGGAAGATCTCATGGCAGTGGGGACATTGGTTTCAGTCAATACCATAAGTAACGTACTCCATAGCAATTGGTCTCTGTTCCAGACGAGCCCGTAAGGTACCTTTACTTTCAAAGCGTCATGTCAAGGCTCGTCTACAGTTTGCTCATGATCACTTGGAGGACTCTGAGACAGACTGGTTCAAGGTTCTATGGTTTGATGAGACCAAGATCGAGATCTTTGGTGCCAACCACACACGTGACGTTTGGAGACTGGATGGCACTGCATACGACCCCAAGAATACCATCCCTACAGTCAAGCATGGTGGTGGCAGCATCATGCTGTGGGGCTGTTTCTCAGCCAAGGGGCCTGGCCATCTGGTCTGCATCCATGGGAGGATGGATAGCACGGCCTACCTGGAGATTTTGGCCAAGAACCTCCGCTCCTCCATCAAGGATCTTAAGATGGGTCGTAATTAGTGTTGAGCGATACGATACCGCAAGTATCGGTATCGGCCGATATTAGCTCTATCGGCCTTTCGATACTTAGTTCCGATATTTTCGTCTTATCGGATACCGGAATCGAGATTGTCACTGTCACTGTCAGTGTCCGTCGGTCGGGTCTGTCAGGAGTCAGCGGCACTTACCTGGCAGAACATCTCCGGCGGTCACGGGCTGGACTGCTTCATGGCCGTCATCATCTTTCCCCGGCGGTCACATGCAGTTTCTCGCGATAACTGCAGTGACTGCTGGGTAATCCCGGCCGTAAAGCAGTCAGTCCGATGACGTCACCGCCGGGGAAGCAGGTAATCAGCTGTGCTGCGTCGCGATGACAGGCTCTGCCTGTCATTGCGATGTAGCAGAGCTGGATCGTCGTGGGACACTCGTTCCTATGGATTGCGTCGGACAGGTGGTATACTGTTGGTTTGTTTTTTTTCTTTTTTTACAGGAGATCGATGGCGTCGCAGGAATGAGAGTATAATAAAAGAAATGAAAACTGTGTTGTCTCTTTTATTTCATTAAAATACTTTTTTCTTGCATTGTTTTTTTTTTATACATTTAATAACTTTGGGATTAATAATGGATCGGTGTCTTATTGACACCTCTCTATTATTAACCGGGCTTATTGTCACCGTGCAATCAACGGTGACATTAACCCCTTATTACCCCACTTGCCACCGCTACAGGGCAGTGGGAAGAGCCGGGTAAAGTGCCACAATTGGCACATCTTTTGATGTGCCAAATGTGGGGCTGCTGTAGCCTGGTATTATCAGGCTGTTGAGGGCCAAAATCCATGGGCCTTGACAGTCTTTTAATACCAGGCCGCAGCAGTCTGCATTTTACTTGGCTGGTTAACAAAAATAGGGGGACCCCTACGCCGTTTTTTTTCGAGGGGATCCCCTATTTTTGTTAACCAGCCAAGCTAAGCAGACTGCTGTGGCCTGGTATTATCAGGCTTGCAAGGTCCATGGATATTGGATCCTTACCAGCCTGAAAAACCAGGCCTCAGCGGTCTGCTTCATCTGGCTGGTTAACAAAAATAGGGGGGACCCCACGCCAATTTTTTTCGAGGGGATCCCCTATTTTTGTTAATCAGCCAAGATATGCAGACTGCTGTGGCCTTGTATTATCCGGCTGGCAAGGTCCATGGATCTTGGCTCCTTAACAGCCTGAAAATCCAGGCCTCAGCGGTCTGCTTCATCTGGCTGGTTAACAAAAATAGGGGGGACCCCACGCCAATTTTTTTCGAGGGGATCCCCTATTTTTGTTAATCAGCCAAGATATGCAGACTGCTGTGGCCTGGTATTATCAGGCTGGCAAGGTCCATGGATCTTGGCTCCTTAACAGCCTGAAAATCCAGGCCTCAGCGGTCTGCTTCATCTGGCTGGTTAACAAAAATAGGGGGGACCCCACGCCAATTTTTTTAGAGGGGATCCCCTATTTTTGGTAACCAGCAAAGATAAGCAGACTGCTGTAGCCTGGTATTATCAGGCTGGCAAGCAGGGTCGGACTGAGCCACCGGGACACCGGAGAAACCTCCGGTGGGCCCCAGCTCCTGCGTGGTGGGCCCTGATTTGAAAGGATAGGTCGCGGGGCAGAGGGGGCGGTGGCCCGGGCCCCGCGCTCTGAGGGGGCCCACCCGGAGCTACGCTACAGTAACTGTATCGGCGTGCACAGCACGACGATACAGTTACATTCTGCGGCAGACCAGGGAGAATCGATCTTCCTGCTCTGCCGCCCAGAAGCTATGGGGCCTGAACAGGCATTGGGGGGGCCCGGTGCCAGCAGTGGGCCCCCCAACCATCATCGGAGGGTCAGCTGTATCGGCATGGGTACGGTTGGGGCGAGGATATGGGTGTGATTAGCTGTGAAATGGGTGTGGTCGGGGCGTGGCTTAAAATTTGCAGCGGTGCGCTATGCGCCCCGCAGCCTTTAACCCTCTTTCCTGTCTTCAAAATTTGGGAGGTATGCTGAATGACCTCCCTACAACTTCTGGGCATGCTCCTGATGAGCGCGACGGATGGTCTCCTGAGGGATCTCCTCCCACACCTGGAATAAAGCATCCACCAACTCCTGGACAGTCTGTGGTGCAACGTGGCATGGCCTAAAATTTGCTGCAGCAGACACAGCGTGCCACAGCCTTTGTCCCTCTTTCCCTTCTTCAAAGGTTGGGAAGTATGATGGTGGGCCCCAAGAATATTTTTTCTCTGGTGGGCCCAAGGTACTCCAGTCCGACGCTGCTGGCAAGGTCCATGGATCTTGGCTCCTTAACAGCCTTAAATACCATGCCTCAGCAGCAGGGGCGTACATAGAAATCATGGGGCCCCATAGCAAAAGTCTGAATGGGCCCCCCCCCAAAAAAAACAAACAGAGCCATTGTAAATGTAAAGTGCCAGCACAGTGAGGGGACACATTAAACAAAAAAATGTATTATGCCCCCATAGATTGTGCCCCCATAGATGCTCCATAGTATAGGCCCTTATGCTGCCGCAGCTGCTGCAACCAAAAAAAAAAAAAGACATACTCACCTTTCATCGCTGGGGGCCAGGTGTGTCCTGAGCAGGGGGTGACACCAGGTGCCGATGTCACCGCTCGCTCAGGGCCCCGGCACCTGAGATATTTACCTGTCCTCTCTCCACTGCTGAGTGCCGCTGTCTTCGGGGTCCTCCAGCAGTGAATGATGAGGCAGAGGGCGCGGCGCGCACGAACGACGTCATCGCGCCCTCTGACCTGAACATTGCAGCAAGAGGACGCGAGCAACGGTGGAACGGGACAGGTAAATATCCCTTATACTCACCCTTCTGCCGGCGCGGTCTGTGCAGCCCCTGCTCTTCTCCCACGGTCTCCGCCGCCAGTGTTCAGCGGTCACGCGGGACAGCTCATTAAAGTCATGAATATGTGCGTATTCATGACTGTAATGAGCGGTACCACCTGACCGCTGAACACAGGCGTCGGAGACCGTGGGAGAAGAGCAGGGGCTGCAGAGACCGCACCAGGAGGGGTGAGTATATAGAAGAGCTGCGCTCCCCCTCCCCCGCCGACCCCCTGGTAGTACTGTGTCAGCACAGCTACCCGACCGTCGAGGGCCCCCTCACCTGTCCGGGCCCCATAGCAGCTGCTTGGTCTGCTTCATTCACGGTACGCCACTGCTCAGCAGTCTGCTTCATCAGGCTGGTTAACAAAAATAGGGGGGACCCGACGCCATTTTTTATTCGAAGGGAACCCCTATTTTTGTTAATCAGTTCCCTCTGACGTCACTGATTGTGTCCCTGGCTGACCTGAAGTGAAAGTGGAAAGCAATCAATTAAGCTTTCCACTTCCTCTCCTGTCAGCCAGGAGAGGAACTCATTCATTTGGGGGTTTACTGTGAGGCTGCAGCATTAGCTGCGGTCCCTGCAGTAAACATTAACCCTTTCTGAAGGATTACACCGTGGGACCTGACTGTGCATGGGATAGGTAAGAATAATTTTGCTTTTTTATTTTATTTTTATTACAGGAAATGGTTTTTGCAGTCAAATAAAAGATGGTCAAAAACATGTGTCTTTATTTCATTAAAATGATTTTTAATTAAAGTGTGTGTGTTTTATTTTTATTTCATGCAATAGGATTAATAATTGATAGTTGTCTAATTGACAGCTCTCAATTATTAACCTGGCTTAAGGTCACCTTTCAATTGCAATGTGGCTTTAACCCCATATTAACCCATTCGCCACCGCTACAGGGCAATGGGAATAGACGGGCAAAGTGCCAGAAAGGGCGAATCTAATTATAGATTTGTCTTTTTGGGGTGTCTGGGGGCAGATGTTAGTAGCCAGGGGGGGCCAAAAATAATGGTCCCTCTCTGGGCTATTATTATCTGCCCCCATTCGCTGGCTTTGTCTGTCTGGTTGCGAAAATAGGGCGGGAGCCCACGCATTTTTTTTAAACAATTTTACACCTCAATATATATATATATATATATATATACATGTCATTGAATTTGTGACACATATATATATTTATATTTATAGTTCATACACTTCTACATAGTATAATAGCCGCTAATTCAATTGACGGCTTTTGTGAAAATGCAGAACCCGACATGAAATGACACTTGGTGTACATAGGGTTAACCATGTCTTTTCATGTCCTTTGCTATCTAATTTGCACAAACAATTACATCAGTCTATGTGTGCAAAATTTCACACCTGTAGGGGTTAATTAAAGGTGTAAATTCGTAGCAAAAAAGTCCATTTTCTTTACAACGAATTTACACCTTTAATTAACCCTACAGGTGTGAAATTTTGCACACATAGACTGATGTAATTGTTTGTGCAAATCAGATTGCAAACGACATGAAAAGACATGGTTAACCCTATGTACACCAAGTGTCATTTCATGTCGGGTGCTTCTGTCTTTTCACAGAAGCCGGCTTTACCCGGCAATTGAATCAGAGGATATTTTACTATGTAGAAGTGTATAAACTATACATATATGTATATATATATGTCACAATGACATGTATATATATAATATATATGTATTCTATGTGTGTATATTTAGTGTTTACAAGGAAATAAAGGTTTTTTTTTAGTTGCGATATTTTGTTCCCATAGACTTACATTGGACTTCCGGTATCGGAATCGGATATCGCCGATATTTAGTGATATCGGCGATACCATTTCGATCCGATATTTTTAGATATCGAGCAGTATCGCTCAACACTAGTCGTAATTTCATCTTCCAACAAGACAACGACCCAAAGCACACAGCCAAGAAAACCAAGGCCTGGTTCAAGAGGGAAAAAGTCAAGGTGTTGGAGTGGCCTAGTCAGTCTCCTGACCTTAACCCAATTGAAAACTTGTGGAAGGAGCTCAAGATAAAGTCCACATGAGACACCAAAGAACCTAGATAACTTGGAGAAGATCTGCATGGAGGAGTGGGCCAAGATAACTCCACAGACCTGTGCCGGCCTGATCAGGTCTTAAAAAAGACGATTATTAGCTGTAATTGCAAACAAGGGTTATTCCACTAAATATTAAACATAGGGGTTGTATAATAATTGACCCACACTTTTATGTTTAAAATTTATTAAAATTCAACTGAGCAACATAACTTTTTGGTTTGTAAGATTTATGCTTCTGTTAATAAATCCTACTCTCGTTTGCAGTTTGAAGGCTCTAACTTATTTGCATCTTATCAAACCAGCTAAATCTGCAGGGGGTTGAATACTACTTGTAGGCACTGTATATCCTGATCAGCTTCAAAGGGCTCGCTCACACTGCCATATAACACGGCAGAGTCCTATCCGATGTTTCATCGGATAGCACTCAGCTCAATGTTATACTGTGGGGCAGTGCAGATCAGTGATTATTTTCTCATGGTATGAGAAAATAATTGCAGCATGCTGCATTTGTCTCCGATAATCAGATCACGCTCACCCATTCAAATCTATGGGTGCGAGTGAAACATTGGACTGCACTCGGATTTCATCACTAGAGATCAGCGACTTTCCCTTTTTTCGGGTCGAGTCGGGTTTCATGAAACCCGACTTTCTCAAAAGTCGGGTCGAACTAAATCAGTCAACTATCGGGAAAGTCGGAGGTCCGACTGAAAAACGAAACCCAATGCAAGTCAATGGGGAAGCAAAGTCGGCAGGGAGTGGAGGACAGTAAACACACCTACAGTGCCCATTTCAATGCCAACAACATCAATTCTTATTACTTAAGCTTGGTAACCTTAATAAACTTTAGACTAATAGTTACGCATTGAAAACTGGGGGTTATTTGGCTAAACTTGTGGGGGCTTGAGGGCTGGCTACCGTTTTTCGTGTGCCCCGGGCCAAAGAGTGTCAGTGGGCCCCTTTAACACATACCACAATTCATGATGCTCCGATACGGCACAGACATATAGGTATAGTACAATGAAAAATACTTCACTTCTTACATGACATGACTGATATCTATGTTAAAATCTACAATAGCTCAAAAAACGCACAGTATATTACGCCATACAGTATTATGGCCACCACATAGTGCGCCATACAGAATAATGAGCCCCATATATTGCTCCATACAGAATGGGCTCCATATAATGCTCCATAAAGAATAGTTCCCATATGTGCCCCATATGATGCTCCATACCCTATATGATGCCCCATAAATAATTAACCCCATATGATTCTCCAGAATATGATGGGCCCCATGGATGATGCTCCAGTGTCTAATGGGCCAAAATAATGTTCCATATATAATGGGCCCCATTTATAATGCTTCATTGTATAATGGTCCCTGTAAATGCTGCTCCAGTGTCTGTTTTCCCCCTTTTAGAATGCTCCAGTATATGATGGGCCCCATGGATGATGCTCCAGTGTCTTATGGGCCAAAATAATGCTCCATATATAATGGGCCCCATTTATAATGCTCCATTGTATAATGGTCCCCGTAAATGCTGCTCGAGTGTCTGCTGCCCCCCATATACAATGCTCCAGTATATGTTGGGCCCCATGGATGATGCTCCAGTGTGTTATGGGCCAAAATCATGATCCATATATAATGGGCCCCATTATTCATGATCCAGTGTATAATGGGCCCCGTAAATGCTACTCCAGTGTCTGCTGTCCCCCATTTACAATGCTCCAGTATTTGATGGGCCCCATGGATGATGCGACAGTGTCTGATCTGCCCCATTTAGAATGCTCCAGTATATGTTGGGCCCCATGGATGATGCTCCAGTGTATTATGGGCCAAATTCATGGTCCATATATAATGGGCCCCATTATTCATGATCCAGTGTAAAATGGGCCCCGTAAATGCTGCTCCAATGTCTGCTGTCCCCCATTTACAATGCTCCAGTATATGATGGGCCCCATGGATGCTGCTCCAGTCTCTGATCTGCCACATTGAGAATGCTCCTGTATATAATGGGCCCCATGGTTGATGCTCCAGTGTCTGCTGTCCCCCATTTACAATGCTCCAGTATATGATGGGCCCCATGGATGCTGCTCCAGTGTCTGATCTGCCCCATTGAGAATGCTCCTGTATATGATGGTCCCCATGGATGCTGCTCCAGTGTTTGATCTGCCCCATTTAGAATGCTCTAGTATATGATGGGCCCCATGGATGATGCTCCAGTGTCTTATGGGCCAAAATCATGGTCCATATATAATGTGCCCCATTATTAATGATCCAGTGTATAATGGGCCCCGTAAATGCTGCTCCAGTGTCTGCTGTCCCCCATTTACAATGCTTCAGTATATGATGGGCCCCATGGATGATGCTCCAGTGTGTTATGGGCCAAAATCATGGTCCATATATAATGGGCCCCATTATTAATAATCCAGTGTATAAGGCTGTGTTTCCACGGTCAGGAAACATAGCGCTTTGGATGGAGTGGAAAGTCCGCTCCGCCCAAAGCCCCGCCCCTTACTGAACGCGCGGTCAATCCGGATGTGTTCATGGAACAACTCCGGAACACATCCGGAATGACCGCAGGGCTGCATAGCCCTGTGTTATTTCCCTTGTGGCGATGCAGGGAATAGGACATGCTGCGGTCTGAAAAGACGCGCCGCATGTCCGGAAACACAGGTCTTCCGGCCTGCGTGTTTTGCAGCATAGTGGAGACGGGATTTCTTGAAATCCCCTCCGCTATGCTGCAACATCTGGACGCTGCGTGTTTGACGCTGTGCCAACGCATAGCATCAAACACGCAGCTAATCCGGACTGTTTCCTGACCGTGGAAACATACCCTAATAAAGTCATGGCCAAAAGTTTTGAGAATGACACAAATATTATATTTTCACATGATCTGCTGCCCTCTGGTTTTTATGTGTGTTTGACAGATGTTTTTATCACAGACAGAAATATAATAATTGCAAACATATGAGTAACAAAAGCTTATATTGACAGTTAGAATGAGTTAATGCAGCAAGTCAATATTTGCAGTGTTGACCCTTCTTCTTCAGGACCTCTGCAATTCTCCCTGGCATGCTCTCAATCAACTTCTGGACCAAATCCTGACTGATAGCAGTCCATTCTTGCACAATCAATGCTTTCATTTTGTCAGAATTTTTAGGTTTTTGTTTGTCCACCCGTCTCTTGATGATTGACCACAAGTTCTCAATTGGATTAAGATCTGGGGAGTTTCCAGGCCATGGACCCAAAATCTCTATGTTTTGTTCCCTGAGCCATTTAGTTATCACCTTTGCTTTATGGCAAGGTGCTCCATCATGCTGGAAAAGGCATTGTTGATCGCCAAACTGCTCTTGGAGGGTTGGGAGAAGTTGCTCTTGGAGGACATTCTGGTACCATTCTTTATTCATGGCTGTGTTTTTAGGCAAGATTGTGAGAGAGCCGATTCCCTTGCCTGAGAAGCAACCCCACACATGAATGGTTTCAGGATGCTTAACAGTTGGCATGAGACAAGACTGGTGGTAGCGCTCACCCTGTCTTCTCCGAATGAGGCGTTTTCCTGATGTCCCAAACAATCGAAAAGGGGATTCATCAGAGAAAGTAACTTTACCCCAGTCCTCAGCAGTCCACTGCCTGTACCTTTTGCAGAATATCAGTCTGTCCATGATGTTTTTTCTGGAGAGAAGTGGCTTCTTTGCTGCCCTCCTTGAGACCAGATCTTGCTCCAAGATTTTCCGCCTCACAGTGTGTGCAGATGCACTCACACCTGCCTGCTGCCATTCCTGAGCAAGCTCTGCACTGCTGGTAGCCCGATCCCGCAGCTGAAACACTTTTAAGAGAAGGTCCTGGTGCTTGCTGGTCTTTATTGGGCGCCCTGAAGCCTTTTTAGCAACAATGGAACCTCTCTCCTTGAAGTTCTTGATGATGCGATAGATTGTTGACTGAGGTGCAATCTTTCTAGCTGCGATACTCTTCCCTGTTAGGCCATTTTTGTGCATTGCAATGATGACTGCACGTGTTTCTTTAGAGATAACCATGGTTAACCGAAGAGAAACAATGATGCCAAGCACCAGCCTCCTTTTAAAGTGTCCAGTGGTGTCATTCTTACTTAATCATGACAGATTGATCTCCAGCCATGTCCTCATCAACACCCACACCTGTGATAATGGAGCAATCACTGAAAAGAGGTTAGCTGGTCCTTTTAAGGCAGTGCTGCAATGATGTTGAAATGTGTTTTGGGGAATAAAGTTCATTTTCTAGCCAAATATTGACTTTTCAAGTAATTGCTATTAAGGTGATCACTCTTTATAACATTCTGGAGTATATGCAAATTGCCATTAGAAAAAGTGAAGCAGTAGACTTTGTAAAAATAAATATTTGTGTCATTCTCAAAACTTTTGGCCATGACTGTAGTCGCCGTAAATGCTGCTCCAGGGTCTATTTTCCCCCTTTTAGAATGCTCCAGTATATGATGGGCCCCAATGGTGGAAAAAGTCAGAAAAGGGCCCCTGTAAAAGAACAATACATGGGCCCTTTGCAGCCCAAGATCTCCTAAAAATGCAAAATTGCACCTGCTTTGGAGGTATAAATGGGCCTCCTCACCTCTTGGGCCCTTGTACGGCTGCACAGGTTGCACCAATGATATGTCCGCCCATGATGGGCCCCATGGATGATGCTCCAGTGTCTGATCTGCCACATTTGTAATGCTCAAGTGTATGCTGGGCCCCATATATAATTCTCCAGTGTATAATGCTTCCCATATATTGCTCCAAACATTAAAAAAATGTAATACCTCTCCTCGCTGTGCACTGCTCTACTCTGGACTCCTCAGCCTCGCCATGTTACAGCTCTCTGCACTTAGACTGTTTAGAAAGAGGGCGGACAGACGTGGGCGATGGCAGTGGCACAGGGCCCCTCATAGTACGCCGGTGTGTTTGACGGCGAGTGGGCCCTCCCACAGTCAGAGACAATTTTTTGTACTATGAGGGGCCCTGTGCCAGTGTCGTCGCCCACGAGTCGGCCCTCCCCCCACCTGCTCAGGGAACCGGTACTTGCCCGGGTGCGCCAGGTGGTGATGTCGGCCCTGGGGGGGGATTTGTAGGTTTTGTTGTCTGTCCACGCTTGCAAGTGCATGTTCATTAAATGTCTAAGCATGCAACTGGTATTCCAATTTCTGAGATTTTTCCTTCGGCTAAAGGTCCTTCTGCACTGCTTACAGATAACCTTTGGACTTGATAACCCAGGCATGGTATGTGAAAAAAGCTCCATGGAGTAATCTGAACTGTGGGCTGCTGCATCCTTCACTTTTAGTGGGGGTGAAGGACACAAGGAAAGGTGTTATTCCTGACCAGGAGCCTGCACTGACCACTCAGTGCTTGCATTTTTTTAAACTTCAGAAGAGGAGGCGATAGAGCGGGAGCCTGTTTCGGCAATGTAAGCCTAAACCTGTTCCTGATGCTCCGGCTTTAAAAGCGGTTTACCTACTCCCAGAAAAGGAAGCCTTCCAGGCCTTCTTGAGCCAGAAGTTGACGCAGCCTCAACACCTCCTGCTTTAGGTGCTATTGTGCTTTAGTCACAACCAGCAGATGCACCACCACCACCATCAGTACCAGCTGGCCCCCCCGCCCACGTCCGCGGCCTATTCCACCATACTTCCTCATGTTTTTGAAAATGTACCAAAAATGGCAGCAGATATATGGTACTGTATCAGAAGCGTGCAGCTGTATACAGTGTTGGGGTAATTTTAAATCTCCGTATAGATTTCCGGAATAACACACAGACGCTCACAGGCTCAGTATGGATTACACCAGAATATAACAAGCTGCAAAAGGGTACTAAATCTGAAGATAATAGGTGTATTTAGTGTAGGGGTAAATTGTAAATATCCATATAGATTTCCGGAGTAACATACAGATGCTCACAGGCTCAGTATGGATTACACCAGAATATAAAAAGTAGAAAAAGGGTAATGTATTACAAGCGTACAGCTGTATACAGTGTTGGGGTAATTTTTAAATCTCCGTATATATTTCCGGAGTAACACACAGACGTTGACAGGCTCAGTATGGATTACACCACAATATAAAAAGATGAAAAAGGGTACTGTATCACCACATAGCAGGTATATATAGTATAGTAAAAATATTAAAAATCTTCGTATATATTTCAGGAGTCAGGCACTGACGCTCTCAGGCACAGTCTGGATTACACAAGAATATAATAAGAAGAAAAAGGGGTACTATATCAGCAGATACCAGGTTTATATAGTATAGTGAAAATATTCTAAATAACTGCATATATTTCAGGAGGCAGCCACTGACGCTCTCAGGCTCAGTATGTATTACACAATAATATCAAAAGGGTACTGTTTCACCAGATACAAGGTATATATAGTATAGTGAAAATATTATAAATCTCCGTGTATAATTCAGGAGGTAGACAATGAAGCTCAAAGGCTTAGTATGGATTACACAAGAATATAAAAAGATGAAAAAGGGGTACTGTATCACCAGATACAAGATAGTAAAGTGAAAATATTGTAAATCTCTGTATATATTTCATGAGCAACACACAGTCAGAGGCCCAGTCTGGATTACACAAGAATATAATAAGAAAAAGGAGTACTGTATCAGCAGATACCAGGTATATATAGTATAGTGAAAATATTATACATTTTCGTATATATTTCAGGAGGCAGACTGATGCTCAAAAGCTCAGTATGGATTACACAAGAATATAAAAAGATCCGCAAGAAATAATCACACATGTGGGCCAATGTTCCAGGTGTCAATGATGCACTTAGAGTGATGGGTGGAGGAGGACTTTATGGCAAAAAGGGTACTGTATCAGAAGCGTACAGCTGGATACAGTGTAGTGGTCATTGTAAATCTCCGTACATATTTACGGAGTACCAGACAGACGCTCACAGGCTCAGCATGGATTACACCAGAATATAAAAAGTAGAAAAAAGGTAATGTATTACAAGCGTAGACCTGTATACAGTGTTGGGATAATTTTTAAATCTCCGTTTATATTTTCGGAGTAACACACAGACGTTCACAGGCTCAGTATGGATTAGACCACAATATAAAAGCTGAAAAAGTGTACTGTATCACCAGATAACCGGTATATATAGTATAGTGAAAATATTAAAAAATCTCTGTATATATTTCAGGAGGCAGACACTGACGCTCTCAGGCTCAGTATGGATTACACCAGAATATAATAAGAAGAAAAAGGAGTACTGTATCACCAGATACCAGGTATATATAGTCTAGGTAAAATATTGGAAATCACCGTATATGTTTCAGGAGACAGACAATGATTCTCACAGGCTCTGTATGGATTACACCAGAATATAAAAACTAGAAAAATGGTAATGTATTACAAGCAGACAGCTGTATACAGGGTTGGTGAAATTGTAAATCTCCGTATATTTTTCCAGAGTCACACAATGGCTTTCACAGGCTCAATATTGATCACACCAGAATATAAAAACTAGAAAAAGGGTAATGTATTCCAAGCGGACAGCTGTTTATAGGGGTTGGTGACAAATTAAATCTCCGTATATTTTACCAGAGTGAGACACAGGCTCTCACAGGCTTAGTATGGATCACACAACAATATAAAAATTTGGGTGGTGGAGGAGGGGGGTGGGGACAGACCAGATCCGGAGGTGGCAAAAATGGCATATGTTGAGGTGTATAATGGACTTAAAGCAGCTTCAAATGGAGGAATTTGACAAGTACGAGGAAGAGGAGTACAAAGCGAGCCATTTTATGGCAACCTATGTGTCATCAGGTGAAGGTGGGACAAAATCCTTTGCAACTCATGCATGGTTCATTTTAATGAAAGTTAGGTCATCAACATTTTGCGTTGACAGACGGATCCTTCTTTCCGTCAGGATTGATCCTACAGCACTGAAGACTCTTTCAGATAGCACACTACCAGCAGGGCAAGAGAGCTCCTGTAAGGCATATTGTGCCAATTCAGGCCAGGTGTCCAGTTTACAGGCCCAGTAGTCAAATGGGAATGACCGGTGAGGGAGAACATCGATAGGGGAGGAGAAGTAATTTGTAACCATAGTTGACAACTGCTGTCTCCTGTCTGTTGCTATAGATTCATTATTACCAGGCGTGTGAGCTGTCCTTAAGAAATCAGTCCACAACATGGTCATGAAACCCCTGTCTCCAACGCCACTTTGGCTGTGTGCACCACAAACACCTGTTCCATTTGGCCCAGTACAGCTCGTGGTCGAAACTGCACTGCTGCTGTTTGCTGGGAATGCCTCTAACAAACGGTTTACCAGAGTTGCTTGTTTGTTGGCCAATATTAGCTCTAGGTTCTCCTGTGGCATCATGTTCTGTAATTTGCTTTTATAGCGTGGATCGAGGATGCAGGCCAACCAGTAGTCGTCATCCTTCATAATATTGGCAATGCGGGGGTCCCTTTTTAGGATCCGCAAGGCAGAATTACACATGTGGGCCAATGTTCCAGGTGTCAGTGATGCACTGCCAGTGGTGGGTGGAGGAGTACTTTCTGCCAAATCCACATCTCTCCAGTCACGCACAAACCCTGTACCTGAACTTGGCAAGCCAACATTTTCTCTTGCCCCCTGAGAAGCATCATCCTCCCAAAAATAATCAGCCCCCCTCCTCCTCCTCCTCTTCTTCCTCCACCTCGTCCAGGACAGTTCCCTGAGCAGACAATGGCTGACTGTCATCAAGGCTTCCCTCTTCCTCCTCTTCCTCCTCCGCTGCAGATGCCTGATCCTTAATGTGCATCAAAGTTCGTATGAGCAGACGCATAAGTGGGATGCTCATACTTATGATGGCGTCGTCTGCGCTTACCAGCTGTGTGCATTCCTCAAAATGTTGAAGGACTTTAAAGAGGTCTTTCAGCTTTGACCACTGCACACCCGACAACTCCATGTCTGCCCTCAAACTGCCTGCCTGTGTATCCTCCGATAAAAACATGACAGCCTACCTCTGTTCGCACAGCCTCTCAACCATGTGCATGGTGGAGTTCCACCTTGTTGCAACGTCTATGATTGGGCGGTGCTTGGGGACTGGAGTCTACGGGCGAGCGACGGATGTGCGAGCACAGTCTTCGCACTTTATGGAGCAGGGCTGTTAACTCTGGATAATTATTTAAGAAGCACTGCACCACCAGGTTCAAGGTGTGTGCCAGGCAAAGTATGTGTCTGAGTTTTGTCAGGGCTATGGCCGCCACAAAATTACGTCCGTTATCACTGACTACATTGCCTGGCTCAAGATGTATACTTCCCAGCCATGACTCAGTTTCTCGCTGCAAGTAGTTAGCCAGCACCTCCACGGTGTGTCTGTTGTCGCCCAAAGACATCATTTTTAAAAAAGCCTGCTGACGCTTACCACTAGCTGTTCGAGAGTGGTAATACTGGCAGTTGCGGATGGAATGCTGGTGTGACTGCGCTCCGTTGACAAGCTTTCGATTCTGGAGGAGGAGGGTCGAACACCTACAGCCAACTGTTGCCTATACAGTGGGCTAGGCAGCACTGTCCCACCGCCGCTGTCCCCTATGGACCCTGCATCCACCACATTAACCCAGTGCGCAGTGATGGATACGTAACGGCCCTGGCCATGCCTACTGGCCCATGCATTTGTTGTGAAGTGCACCTTTCCACTCACTGATTGTTTGAGTGCATGGACAATTCGCTCTTTTGCATGCAGGTGAAGGGCAGGGATGGCTTTTCTAGAAAAGAAGTGCCGACTGGGTAGGTCATAGCATGGGACAGCATAGGCCATGGGATCTCTGAATGCCGCGCTTTCAACCAAACGGAAGGGCATAATCTCTAATGAGATCAGTTTGGCAATGTAGGCGTTCAAACCCAGTGTACCCGGATGAGAGGATGAGTACTTTCTTGTCCTACTCAGAGTGTCTGGTAGGGTGATCTGGACTTGAGAGTTGCATATGGGGGAACTATTGGTGGACATGACGGACTGAGACTGGGTTGGTGATGGTGATGGTGGTGGTGGTGGTGGTGATGGCCTAGATGCAGTCTTTCATTGCAAAAACATTGTGATTCCTTTGGGATTGCGAGGACACCTCAACATTTCTTGCTGGTGGTGTGCCAACCGGTGGGCTTACAGTGGGGGAAGCGATGGAGCGTTGCTGGCTAACTTCAGTCGGAGCCGGTGCACATGTGCTACCTGAGGTTTTGTAGTCCGTCCACGCTTGCAAGTGCATGTTCAGTAAATGTCTAAGCATGCAACTGGTATTCAAATTTCTGAGATTTTTCCCTCGGCTAAAGGTCCTTCCGCACTTTTTACAGATAACCTTTGCCTCAAATCAATCAATTTCACCGTCTGGCCAAGCTGTCCTGCAACTCTTTTTGTTTTTTTAAAACCTTTTTGGACTGCTACGGGCCAGCCAGATGACCCCAGCTGCAATGTCGATACCTGCTGCGGAGCCTTCTCCTCTTCTGAGCAATTGCCAGCGGCACCCTCTTCCCCCACTTTATGCCAATCCGGGTCAACAACTGGGTCATCCATCACCTCCTCTTCAATTTCATATGCACCTTCCTCTGTGTCACCGTCTAAGGTGGTAGAGTATGCGGGAAGGGGCACCTGAGTTTCATCAGGGTCACATTCTGGCTCAGTACAGTGCGAGGGCAATGTAGTGCTGTGGTTGAATGTACCAGCACAATCATCTAGCAGTGGCTGTGCATCAGTGCACTCCATCTCTGATTCATGTTGGACTGGGGAATTCAGGATTTGACTTGATAACCCAGGCATGGTATGTGAAAAGAGCTCCATGCAGTAATCTGAAGTGTGGCCTGCCGCATCCTTCACTTTTGGTGGGGATGAAGGACACAAGGAAAGGGGTTGTTCCTGACCAGAAGCCTGCACTGACGACTCAGTGCTTGGAGCTTTAGAAACTTCAGAAGAGGAGGAGAGAGAGCTGAAGGCTGTTTTGGCAATGTAAGCCAAAACCTGTTCCTGATGCTCCGGCTTTAAAAGCGATTTACCCACTCCCAGAAAAGGGAGCCTTCCAGGCCTTCTTGAGCCAGACGATGACGCAGGCTCAACACCTCCTGCCTTAGGTGCTATTGTGCTTTTGGCACTACCAGCAGATGCACCACCACCACCACCATCAGTAGCAGGTAGCCCCCCACGACCACATCCGTGACCTCTTCCACTATACTTCCTCATGTTTGTGGAAATGTACCCAAAATAACAGCAGATATATGGCACAGTATCAGAAGCGTACAGCTGTATACAGTGAAGGTGAAAAATTTTAATCTCCGTATATATTTGCGGAGTAACAGACGCAGACTCTCACAGGCTCAGTATGGATTACACTAGAATATAAAAACCAAAAAAGTGAACAGTACCAAAAGCGTACAGCCATATACAGTGCTGTGTTAATTTTAAATCTCCGTATATATTTCAGGAGTACGACACACGGTCACAGGCACAGTCTGGATAACACCAGAATATGAAAATCAGAAAACTGTACTCTATCAGTAGCGTTATACAGTGTTGGGGGAATTGTAAATCTCCGTATATATTTCAGGAGTAATACACACAGTCAGAGTCCTAGTCTGGATAACACCACAATATTAAAATCAGCAAAAGTGTACTGTATCAGTAGCATACAGCTGTATACAGTGTTGGGGGAATTGTAAATCTCCGTATATATTTCAGGAGTAACACACACAGTCAGAGGCCCAGTCTGGATAACACCAGAATATGAAAATCAGAAAAATTGTACTCTATCAGTAGCGTACAGCTCTATACAGTGTTGGGGGAATTTTAAATATCCGTATATATTTCAGGAGTAACACACACATTCAGAGGCCCAGTCTGGATAACACCAGAATATGAAAATCAGAAAAAGTGTACTCTATCAGTAGCGTACAGCTGTATACAATGTTGGGGGAATTGTAAATCTCCGTATATATTTCAGCAGTAACACACACGGTCAGAGGCCTAGTCTGGATAACACCAGAATATGAAAATCAGAAAAAGTGCACTCTGTCAGTAGTGTACAGCTGTATACAGTGTTGGGGGAATAGTAAATCTCCGTATATATTTCAGGAGTCACACACAGATAGTCAGCATGTATTTGTCCGTGATACCAGCCGATACACGGTAGTGTGAGTAGCGTACAGCTCTATTCGGTGTGGGAATAAATGAGCGCTCGGTAACTGTGCAGAAAAAAATTAAAGTATTAGTGCTGTGTAGGTGCTGTGTTAAAAAGCAGTCTGCACTGCAGGGTACACACAGCAATACAGCTAGCAGGCAGCCTAATAATCAGCTCTGCTGCTGCACACTAGAAATTCCTCAATGTCACTGGCAGGCAGCCTAATAGTCAGCTCTGCTGCTCCACACAGTAAATTCCTCCCCTCTCACTGGCAGGCAGCCTAATAATCAGCTATGCTGCTCCATACAAGCGATTTCTCCCCTGTCACTGGCAGGCAGCCTAAGAACCAGCGTTGCTGCACACACCAAAATCCTCCCTTGTCACTGCACAGTAACTGTACAGCTAATCGCTATCAGCACAAGCACAGATTTTTTTTTTGGGCCTGCCTAACGCTCTTCCTACTGAGAACCAGCGTCAGCAACCTCTCCCTACGCTAAGATCGGCAGAAGTAAAATGGCGGTCGGCGGTGAGGGCTCTTATAGGCACTGTGGCGCCACACAAAGCAAGCCAATCACTGCAATGCCCTTCTCTAAGATGGTGCAGGCCGCTGCCCATGTCATTGCGTTGCCCACAGTCTGCGTCCTTGCTCATTGGCCGAGAAAAGTCCCTTAAAGTATTAAGGGAAAACCGACTTGGGCGCAATGGTCGCCGAACACGTGTCCGACCTCACGCTATGGCGAAAGTCGGCCTTTTTTGAAATTGACCAACCTGTTTCGCTCAACTCTACTCATCACACATAGTCAATGGAGAAGATTGAGAAATTGCATCCTACATCTTAAAGGCAACTATTCTGTGATTCTGTAATGCAAGAGAATCAGAGCGCACTCAGATGACACTCTGATCAAGTTCTGCTTAGCATAATCGTCCCAATTCATTCACATGAGAGAATATACGGCAGTGTGAGCAAACCCTAATTTGTAACTTTGTAAGCTATATAACAGTGCAAAGGCTTTCAACTGATACATCTGATGGATAATTAAATATCATCTGTACAATGAGAGGCATAAGAAGGATCTCAATGTTTTTTTGATGGCATCCCAAGGAGTTGGAGGACCTTTTTGTTCACCAGATAGCTACATGAAAGCAGCTGCATGAGCAACAATATGACTAACAATTATGTTAGTCAGACAAGTATTTCCTTTTCCAAAGCCAAATTAAAGGGAAACTGTCACAGAAAAAAACACTAAAAGCGTTAGTAACCTGTTTGACGCCTGCCGAACGCTGTGGGGAGAAAATGTGTAATAATAATAATATTAGCAAATTTCTCCAATTAGAAATGTACTATAGTTTTCTTGATTGCCATGTCTCTTTCCTCATGTGCAGGCATTGCAGGGCCTTAGATATCCATGGTTAGAACCATTAGCAGCTAGCCAACTAACTGTCACTTCATCAGTGTACGTAACCATGGATACCTAACGTCCTGCAATGCCTGCACACAAGGAAAGAGACATGGCGAATCAAAAAAAAACTATAGTACATTTCTATTTGGAGATATTTGCTAATATTATTATTAATACACCTACTACATATTGGGATAGGATCTTGGAGATGGAAATACCCTTTAACTTTAAATGTATATTTATAAAATCACATAGGGGGTAGTATAAAGGAAAACACATTTGTTACACATAGGTAATATAAATGAATGAACAGCCACTGTGGCGGACAAGTCAATAAAAAGAGGATTGACACCTCCGTTTCACGTAGGTATTGTAAAATAAATAGACAACCACAGTGGTGGATTAGTCATTATTAAAGAAGATACATTTGTGTATTGAAACTTCGCTATTCTGCCTAAGAATGACAGTGGTTACAAACAGAGCATTTAGCATATGTAGATAAATAACATAATACAGTGTCAAATAGAAAAAAAAAGAAATCTCTTACCTAATATGTGTCATTCCTAGGGTGAAGTGGAAGGTATACCTAAAGACACCATCCTCATCAGGTCTGCAAATGGGGAAATGCAGGAGCATTGACCCTGTTAGGCCCTGTGAGTCAATACAATATCCCTAGAAGCTCCATAGCTCCCGCCCTTACAAGGGCAATCCACAGCTTTCCCTAAGAGGGACTTGCCATATATAGCCCTGTGTGCCTCCCGACGTGTTTCTCTTTGTAGGTCTTCAGGGGAGGACATGTGCATGCATATGACAAGAAAAGACTGTGTTCATTGCCCACCTTGTTCGTTGTCAGAATAGTGTGGCCAGTGTTAGCAGTGGTAGCGGAATTTCAATCCACAGGTCTATCTTCCACCACTGTTGCTGTCTATTCATCTATATTATCTATGTGTAAGAAAGGTGTTTTCCTTTTATACTACCCCCTACGTGACCTATAGATTAAAAATTAAGTTTTGCATTATTCACCTAGATACTATATTTTAGAACATGTGAGTTTTGGGAATCGTATGTTGATCAGGGCTGCTGGCTCTATGTTTTCTTTCTGTCTCTTTGTTTTCTTCTGTTTCATCCTCTGCTATATTCTGCAAAACTGAGAGAGTGGATAAAAAATAATTATGACTACGTTTGCATTAAAAAAAAAAACAAGTGCAACATTTTTGCAACAGTTTCGTTAAAGAGAACCTGGCATTAGGATTAGGTATGGTAAACTACAGTTATGGGCATAAAGTGTTATGATTTTGTAGCTGAGGAGAGCAGGCAAAAAAGGAAATACACCAGAGCAGTTGGAAACTATGAGATTGCAGTACCCTGACTAACCACCACAACTAGAGGCAGCCGTGGAGTGTTCCTACGTTGGTCCTAGACGCCTCGTCACAGCCTGAGAAACTAACTACACCTAAAGATAGAAAGAGGAAAGCTATCTGCCCCGGAGCAGATCCCCAAAGAACATAGAAAGCCCCCAAACATGTAATGGCGGTTAAACAAGAAGAAATACTGACACAGACAGAAAATAGTATGAGCAAACGTTGGGGCCCAAACTTACTAAATAGAAAAGGATAGGAAGGGCACTTACTGCAATCCCAAAAAACCCTGAAAAGCACCAACTCTACTAATTTCAAAAACACCTGAGATCACACGACCTCTACCACCTAAATTAGTTCTCTGGTGTAACCAAAAACAAACAGCAGCCACTGAAAAAACTGGAAAAAGCAAAAGTACAAACATCAGTGGCTGAACTGAACTGAGAGGCAAAAGCCCCCAGAGGGGACCCTGAAGGCCCCCACAGAAGTGCAGGACAAAATGCAAAAATCAAGCACAAAAACAAAAAGAAGAAAATGTCTTATCTGTTAGCAGGAGATTCAGACACGACACAGCAGGCTACCAAGGAAACAGGAATCAAGGATTGAGACCAGAACAATTGATCACCGGCAACCCTGATGGGAAGGTGACTCCCTTATATAAGACCAGTCAGTAACACCTGATTCCCAATCCTCACAATCTTCACTGGACAGTCCAGTACCGCTTGTAACCACCAGAGGGAGCTTCTGCTCAGAACTCATTTCCAGCCTATTCACAACAGTACCCCCCCCTTGAGGAGGGGTCACCGAACCCTCATTTGAGCAACCAGGTCGGTTAGGATGAGTTCTATGATACGCACGGATGAGTCTCCTAGCATGGATGTCCGGAGCAAACACCCAAGAATTGTCTTCCTGACCATAACCTCTCCATTTAACCAAATACTGGAGTTTCCGTCTAGAAAAACGAGAATTCAATATTTTCTCAACCACATACTCCAGATTGCCCTCAACCAAAACAGGGTCAGGAGGCACAGTAGTAGGAACCACTGGCTCAACAAACCTCTTCAACAAGGACTTGTGGAACACGTTATGGATCTTAAATGTCCCTGGAAGAAGCAAACGAAAAGAAACAGGGTTAAGAATCTCCATGATCTTATAAGGTCCAATGAACCTAGGCTTAAATTTAGGAGATGCCACTCTCATAGGAATATTTCTTGAGGACAACCAGACCAAGTCCCCCACTTTAAACCGAGGACCATCAGTCCTATGCCGGTTAGCAAACCGCTGGGCCCTCTCCTGAGAGAGGGACAACCTCTCCACTACCTGGTCCCAAATCTGTTGCATACGCTCCACAACAGAGTCAACACCTGGGCAGACAGAAGCCTCCGTCTGTCCAGAAGAAAATCGAGGGTGAAACCCAGAATTACAGAAAAATGGAGACATCAAAGTGGCAGAGCTAGCCCTATTATTAAGAGTAAACTCAGCCAAAGGCAAAAAAGAGACCCAGTCATCCTGATCAGCAGACACAAAGCATCTTAGATAAGTCTCCAATGTCTGGTTTGTTCTATCAGTTTGACATTGTTCTGAGGATGAAACGCCGAGGAGAAAGACAATTGAACACCAATTTTAGAACAAAAGGTCCTCCAAAATCTGGAAACAAACTGGACTCCTCTGTCAGACACAATGTTCTCAGGAATGCCGTGTAAACGAACCACGTGCTGAAGGAACAAAGGCACCAATTCAGAGGAGGAAGGCAACTTAGGTAATGGCACAAGATGTATCATCTTGGAAAACCTATCGCAAATCACCCAGATGACGGTCATTCTCTGAGAAACAGGGAGGTCGGAAATGAAATCCATAGAGATATGGGTCCATGGTCTCTTGGGCACCGGTAATGGCATCAACAAACCACTAGAACGAGAGCAAGGCTTGGAGCGAGAGCAAGTCCCGCAGGACTGCACAAACTCCCTGACATCACGAGACAAGGTAGGCCACCAAAAGGACCGACCAACCAAGTCCCTGGTACCAAAAATTCCGGGATGACCGGCCAACGCGGAACAATGAATCTCAGACATTACACTCTTTTTCCATTGGTCCGGGACAAACAATTTCCCAACAGGGCAGCACTCGGGCTTATCTTCCTGGCACCCCTCCAGAGCCAGTCTCAAATTGGGCGAGATGGCGGAAAGAACTACACCCTCTTTCAAAATAACAGAAGGATCAGATAACTCAGGAGAGTCCGCCAGGAAACTCCTCGAGAGGGCATCCGCCTTAACATTTTTAGTGCCAGGAAGAAATGAAACCACAAAATTGAAACGTGTGAAAAACAAGGCCCACCTGGCCTGTCTAGGATTAAGTCGCTTGGCAGATTCCAGATAAACTAGATTCTTATGGTCAGTAAGGACCACCACCTGATGTTTGGCTCCCTCCAGCCAATGTCTCCACTCTTCAAAAGCCCACTTCATGGCTAATAACTCCCGATTACCCACGTCATAATTACGTTCAGTGGGAGAAAATTTTCGAGAGAAAAAGGCACAAGGGTTACTTTTAGAGGTCTCTGGATCTCTTTGGGACAAAACGGCACCTGCCCCAATTTCAGAGGCATCAACCTCCACCTGAAATGGTAGAGAAACATCAGGCTGCCGTAGAACAGGAGCAGAAGTGAATCTCTGCTTAAGTTCCTGAAATGCAGAGACTGCCTCAGGAGGCCAATTCACCACATCAGAACCCTTCTTGGTCAAATCAGTTAATGGTTTAACAATAACAGAGAAATTACCAATAAATTTACGATAAAAATTGGCAAAACCCAAGAATCTTTGAAGAGCCTTTAAAGAAGTAGGTTGAACCCAATCACAGATAGCCTGAACTTTGACCGGGTCCATTTCAATAACAGATGGGGACAAAATGAAACCCAGAAATGAGATACTCTGAACGCCAAAAAGACACTTTGATCCCTTCACATACAGAGCATTCTCTCTCAAAATCTGGAACACAGTCCGAACATGTTTTATATGAGAGTCCCAGTCATTGGAAAAAATCAAGATATCATCCAAATAAACAATCAGAAATTTATCCACAAAATCCCTGAAAATGTCATTCATGAAGGACTGGAAGACAGAAGGAGCATTAGTGAGCCCAAAGGGCATCACAAGGTACTCAAAATGCCCTTCAGGGGTATTAAATGCCGTCTTCCATTCATCCCCGTGCTTAATGCGAATAAGGTTATATGCCCCCCTGAGGTCAAGCTTGGTAAACCAAGTAGCGTTTTTCACCCTGGAAAACAGATCAGAGATCAAGGGTAACGGATATTGATATTTCACAGTAATATTGTTCAAGAGACGATAATCAATACACGGCCTTAATGAACCATCCTTTTTGGCCACAAAGAAAAAACCGGCACCTAAGGGTGAAGAGGATGGTCTGATATGACCCTTCTCCAATGACTCCTTGATATAAGACCGCATAGCGTCATGTTCAGGTACAGACAAGTTAAAAAGGCGACCTTTAGGGAATTTACTACCAGGCACTAATTCAATAGCGCAGTCATAGCTCCTATGGGGAGGTAAGGATGCAGATTTACTTTCGCTAAACACATCAGAAAAATCAATCAAAAAGTCAGGAACATCCTGAGCCTGGGGGAGGCAGAAAAAACAGGAGTGTTGGTATTAACACATTGACAGCCCCAACTGGTAACAGACACAGATTTCCAATCCAAAACAGGATTATGAGACTGTAACCAAGGGAAACCCAGTACGATAATGTCATGCAGATTATACAGAACCAAAAATTTGCAACTCTCCTGATGATCAGGTTCTACCCTCATTATCACCTGAGTAGAGAACTGAGGTTTATTCTCAGCCAAAGGGGTAGAATCGATCCCCAGTAGGGGAATAGACTTCCGTAGGGGTATCAAGGGAAACCCACAACGTTTAGCAAAATCAAAATCCATCAGGTTAATAGCTGCTCCAGAATCAACAAAAGCCTGAGCAGAAAATGAGGACAGAGAGCATATCAGGGTAACAGTTAACAAAAACTTAGTCTGAACACTACCCAAGACAACTGAGCGAGCAAAACGTCTTCGCCGCTTAGGGCAGACAGAAATAGCATGAGAGGCATCACCACAGTAGAAACATAACCCATTGCGCTTTCGAAATTTATGACGCTGTGCCCCAGAAACCACTCTATCACACTGCATGGATTCAGAAGCAGGTTCACAAGGCAACATTATTCCACGCATACCTTTCCGCTCACGCAAACGTCTGTCAATTTGAATCGCTAATGACATAGAATCATTAAGACCAGAGGAAACAGGGAATCCCACCATAACATCCTTTACATTATCTGACAGTCCCTTCCGAAAAAGAGCTGCCAAAGCGTCGTCATTCCATTTGGTCAGGACTGCCCACCTACGGAATCTCTGACAGTATAACTCAGCGTCCTCAAGCCCCTGACTTAATGCCAACAAAGTTTTTTCAGCTTGATCAGTGACATTAGGCTCATCGTACAATAACCCCAAAGCCTGAAAAAACGCATCAACATCACTCAAAACAGGATCCCCAGGTGTCAGGGAAAAAGCTCAATCCTGAGGGTCGCCACGCAGGAGAGAGATGACAATTTGAACCTGCTGCGCTGCGTTCCCTGAGGACTTAGATTTTAAGGCAAAAAACAATTTACAGTTATTTTTGAAATTCAGAAACTTAGCTCGATCCCCTAAAAACAAATCTGGCATGGGAATCCTAGGTTCCACAACAGGCAACCTAGCAAGATAGGTAGCAATACTCCGAACTTCAGTGGCAAGCTGATCCACACGGCCAGACAACTGTGCAAACTCCATTGAGAGAAAAAAAAAATCCTCCTCAGCACCCAGAGATACAGAGGGGAAAAAAAATGCAACAAACAGAAAAAAAAAAAAATCTCTGACAACTCTGACAACTTTTTTCTTTCACAATATTTTTCCCTTCTGTGAGTACCATATAATTTTCAGTTCGGGCCGGTGATACTGTTATGATTTGGTAGCTGAGGAGAGCAGGCAAAAAAGGAAATACACCAGAGCAGTTGGAAACTATGAGATTGCAGTACCCTGACTAACCACCACAACTAGAGGCAGCCGTGGAGAGTTCCTACGTTGGTCCTAGACGCCTCGTCACAGCCTGAGAAACTAACTACACCTAAAGATAGAAAGAGGAAAGCTATCTGCCCCGGAGCAGATCCCCAAAGAACATAGAAAGCCCCCAAACATGTAATGGCGGTTAGACAAGAAGAAATACTGACACAGACAGAAAATAGTATGAGCAAACGTTGGGGCCCAAACTTACTAAATAGAAAAGGATAGGAAGGGCACTTACTGCAATCTCAAAAAACCCTGAAAAGCACCAACTCTACTAATTTCAAAAACACCTGAGATCACACGACCTCTACCACCTAAATTAGTTCTCTGGTGTAACCAAAAACAAAACAGCAGCCACTGAAAAAACTGGAAAAAGCAAATGTACAAACATCAGTGGCTGAACTGAACTGAGAGGGCAAAAGCCCCCCAAGGGGACCCTGAAGCCCCCCACAGAAGTGCAGGACAAAATGCAAAAATCAAGCACAAAAACAAAAAGAAGAAAATGTCTTATCTGTTAGCAGGAGATTCAGACACGACACAGCAGGCTACCAAGGAAACAGGAATCAAGGATTGAGACCAGAACAATTGATCACCGGCAACCCTGATGGGAAGGTGACTCCCTTATATAAGACCAGTCAGTAACACCTGATTCCCAATCCTCACAATCTTCACTGGACAGTCCAGTACCGTTTGTAACCACCAGAGGGAGCTTCTGCTCAGAACTCATTTCCAGCCTATTCACAACAATAAAGGCACTGTTCTACTGATTTCAAAGGTACCTTCACAGTAGAAATTCACACCCTAGTGATTCTTTGATCATCATTTGAAGTTTGGGTGTAATAAGCTGTTCGTGCATCAGTTGGGCCTATGAGGCCTATGAGGCAGGACTTCATCTCTGCCACAACCCCTCAGCTGCCTCTGGTATTTGCATCCTGTTACTGATTAAAAATTTGCACTGAAGCTGTCCTAGCCCCATGCAGCGCTTTTGTGGATCAATCTGGTTTCAGGCCTCAGTAAAATGGTTCACGAACATTCGGCGGTTCCCACACTGTCATCTGTGTGACAGCGTGGGAAGCATCAGCTGTGACCGGCGGTAACGTTTCTGAAGTCACCGCCGGTCACAGCCACTGGGTATCATTCCCATCCTGTCATGCAGAGAACAGAATGTGAGCCAGCTGCTGTAACTGGCGGTGACAAGGTTACCACTGGTCAAGCATTGGCTGATAACTACTACTCTCATCAGCTTCGCCTGCTCTTGCTGATAGCAGTCAGAGCAGGCAACGTTGGTGCGTGTATTCACCAGCAGTCACCTGTTCATAGTAAGAAATATGTTAGTGAGATATATAATTAGTTGCAGTGCTTATGTAGCTTACTGTACATGTATTTAGCTAATAAATAAATATAAGAAAAAAATGGAGTGGGTCCCCTGTAATTTTTAATAACCAGGGAAAGAAGACAGCTGTGAGGCTAGTGTTATTATTTTGGGAAGGGGTTAATATCCATGAAGCTTCCTAGGATAATAATATCAACTCACAGCAGTCTGCTTAGACTCTACTGGTTATTAAAAAGGACTACCCCAAAAAAATGATATGGGTCCTCTTATTTTTAATAACCAGCAAAGGCTAAGCAGACAGCTGTGAGCTGATATTAATAGGCTTTGAAGAAGCCATGGATTTTGGCTCCCAGACTAATAAATCTTGCTCCCAGCCACCCCAGAAATGGTGCATCTATCATATGTGCCAATTCTGGCTTTTAGCTTCAGCTCTCCCCACATGCCCAGGTGCATTTGCAACTGGAGTTATTACCTTTGCTTGCCATCGCACTGGGGAAAGCTGGAAGAGCTAGGCAAATAGAATAGATATGCACCACTTTTTCTGGGGCGGCTGAGGGCTGCTATTTTTAGGAGGGTCAAATATCTATGGATCTTCCCAGCCAGAGAATACCAGCCGCAAGCTGTCTGCTTTAACTTGGTTGGTTATCAAAAATAGAGTGGACGCCACAACATTTTTTAATTATTTATGTAAAACATTTAAAAGATTGGCAATTTTTCATAACAAGCCAAGATAAACCAGAATGCTCACTACTGAAGCCTGCAGCTGTCTGTTTTACCTGCGCTTGTCATCAAAATTAGAGGGGACCCCACGTCTTTTTTTTGTTATTTATTTTTTATTTTTTTACATATTGCGCTGACCAATCACAGCCATGTGAATACCAGAAAAGTCTTTCAACAAATTTTGTCCAGGCTGCTGAACTCTAACAGTAACACGGACTTCCAGGAGAAGTCCTTGTTCGGGGTCCATACACAGACACTATATGTCCAGTATGGATCCTGAACTTTATGGTTTGGGTTTGCCCATTCTTACCCATAACATTATGCCTCCTCTGACAAACATTACAGTTGGCACAATGCAGTCAGAAAGGTTATGTTCTTCTGGCATTGGTCAAACCTAGATTTGCCTATCTGACTGTCTCATAGAAAAGCTTTATCACTCCTAGCTTAGTGGTGGGATGCTTTACAACACTCCATCCAATGCTTGGCATTGAGCTTGGTGATATAAGGCTTTGCATGCTGCTAGATGGCCATGGAAACGTATGCCATGAAGCTGCCAATGTGTTTATTGAAGCAGTAGAGTTTTGCCAACTTGTATGTACTGTGCATCTCAGCATACTGCGACCCCACACTGTAACTTTATGTGAGTTGCCAATTTGTGTCTGAGTCACTGTGGTTTCTATACCCTTCTACTTTTCAATAGAACCACTCGCATTTGTTGAAAATTTACAAGCAAAGAAATTTCATGATCTGGCTGTTTGCAATATTGGCATCTTATTTAAGTACCATTTTGGAATTTTCTGAGCTTTTTTAAAAGACCCATTCTTTCACAAATATTTACAAGTGGAGACTGAGTTGTTAGGTGATTGATGATTTACATCTGCGGTAATATAAATTAATTAAAAATCTAAATTCAATAATTTAGAGGTTTGTTCCAATAATGCTATTAATGCAGGGTATTAAATTCATGCTCTATTATAATGCACTAAGTGCACTAAGAACTAATTCCGTAGTTGTAATGACCAGAGCAATAACTTGAAGCTTCAGCGTCAAAGTGAATAATCAGTAGAAGCGTCACCTCCTGCAATGGACAAGTTACAAAATGGTGATGCCTACCTATATGGTAAATGGCATTAGGGTTTGGATGCAACTGGTCACTTTGAAATAGTTTGATTCACATTAAGTAGTATTTCTATCTGGGTAAATTCACGTTATATTTTCATGGTTCATAGATTGCCATATTTTACATCCAAATCACATAGATGTGTGTATTGACTAAAGCAGTTTATGAATACGTCATAAAAAGCATTAATTTGACAAATGCTTTGTTGTATGATAAATGGCCAATGTTTAGTAGAAGTGGCTAAAGTCAATTAATAGATTGTTATTCAAAGTCTCCAGGAAAGTCAAACGGCTGTCATTTGTGGGTAATATTTCTATTGATTTGTGCGAGCCTGTATTATCTTATTTTCCCTGTATTCATAGAGTTTCAAGGTCAAAATAATTATACACTATGGTACTTATGTATTGAGCAATAAATTATCAATAAAATAAAAAATCATCAATACCCATCTTCACTTCCCTAAACTTTCCCTTTGATTAGATTGATATATACGATAACCTATCCTGTTTATCCAAGGCCATATTATACCACAAGATGACAGGTTCTACATGCAGTTATCACTGCCTTATCACATTTATTATTATTTTATTGTTTCAATGTTCTTCTTTTATTCGTATTTTTGTGTGCTTTTTCTTTTATATGAAATTCATATATACAGATTTAGGCTCCATTGAATTATAAGGAGATGTGATGCAACATCCAGTGGAACATGAAGAGAAATAGGATATGGGAACATATAATGGAAATATTGCTAAGGAATCTCACAGACATGTCCATTACCCTATTACATAGTTATGCCTCTACTCCTAAGTAATATACACCAAAGCAATTTTCATTCAAGTGAAGGTAACAAAATATATGAGAGTTTGGTAAACAAAATTGGATGATGTCTAATTATATGTAAATAGTTTTATTGGGCAAGAGAAAATGTAGAGAAATTCTGAAACTACAATAATATTGATTTGTAATCAGTAGTGATGAGCAAACCCGAACGTAAAAGTTTGTACAGTTAGTGTTCAGGGCTAAACGCCGAACACAGACTTCTTCCAGAAATCCGTTGCAATATTCGTGATTCTGGAGTAGGTCCAGGGAGATAGAAAATTTTTCAGCTCAAAAGTCCAGGTGCCCATTCTTTTCAATGTGTTTCTCATTCAATTTCAGGTACAGATCTGGTACGCAAACCATACTTTGAAATAACGCTCGGGTCAGGTACCAGGACCCGAACTTCCATGGGTCCGGTCATCCCTAGTAATTAACCATTTTTCAGAGCTTTTCAGCCCTGGGGTTAGACTGTCTTTCCAGAAAATTGTTCCAGATTAGAAACGAGAAAATCTATTTGCAGGACTCTGTTGGCCAGATAAGTAGTCTTTGACCAATGAACAGGAGCTTTGCGAATCTCCTTACCTCTTCACATTTCTGGCACTTCTTTTGATTAGCTGGGCTGGCACAACATCATGTGTGTGTCTTGTTGCATTGATGAAGTTGTGCCAGTCCAAATAATCAAAAGAAGAGCAGAGCATGCCAGAAGGTAAAGGGATTTGCAGAGCTCTCATTCAGCTGTCATAGATTACTAACTTGGTCGATGAACTGGAGTCCTGCAAATTGATTCTCTCATCTCTAGCCCAGTCTGTAACACAATAGTGATTTGGCATTACAGGATGCGCAGGAGTATGCCAAGTAAAAAATTGCAATTTTGGTCCACGCAGGAGTAACTATGTCAGTGAGAGCACAAAGGGTTCACCACTGGGCATATTATGGGGATAAACCGCCTCGGTCCCAAATGTTTGACCTACTGCTTCTGGTGCAAAATTGGCAGCAGCCGGAATCCTCCACTCCAGCACAGATGGTAGAGCGCGTAGTCATGGACAGGTTTGTGCACTTACTTCCTAGGCCAATGCAGACCTGGGTTGCCCAGGAGAGCCGCAAAATATTAATAAACTGGTGGGCCTAGTGGAACGGTTCTAGATGGTCGAGAGGTCCCTAAAAAAGCTAGGGGGTAGTGCATCCCCATACTGTGGTAAACAGCAAAATCCCGACTAGCAAAAGAGCGGTAGTAGAGCCACCACTTGGGGGAGTCCTAGATCCCAAGGTGTCACTGAGGGGTTATCAAAGGCCACGGGTAAAGACTTGCTTTGCTGGAGATGTCACGGTCCTGGATATATAGCTGCCCTTTGTCCCTTGTCCTCTGAAGAGATGGATACAGCGTAGGGAGGCGCTGCTCCTACTATGCCTACCCCACCTGCAGTGTGGACTATCAGCCCGGTGAGGGGCCGCAGACATGTCCTGTGTCAAAAATTGGGGTGCTGGTGTCAGGATTCTTAGACTCCCCAGCAGTTGATCCAGGGGAAATATGTGGGTGCACACTGTATCCACGGGGATGCCAAAGACTATCCCATCACCAGAGGGCCAGTTAAAACAGACTGGGCTATGGAGTCCCATGTGGTCGGGGTGATCGAAGGTTTGCTACATCCCGTAATAATCACATGGGACCTCAGCCTTTTCTGAGACTTATGGGGAAAAGTAGAGATATGAAAGGATGCAGACAGGAGCCAGTTCAACCCTGTCAAAACTCATCACATTCAGAGATGGGTGAGTTCCCTTTGTGTGTCTTGGCTGGTGATGAGGACAAGATGGTGACCAGTGAGACTGAATTCCTAAACTGGGGTTTCTGGCAGGAATTTTGGGACTGACCAAATTCAGGACTTGTCTTTGAAAAATGTACTGGAAAATGTGACTGTGATAAATGGGGTTGCGTAAGAGTCGGGGACCGACCCCAGGTTCCTGTATTTTGCAGTCAATGGGGAGTTGCTATATCGGGTCACTAAGCAGAGAGGGGAAGTATTAGAGCAGCTGTTAGTCCCAGGACCCTATAGACATAGGGTATTATATCTGGCTCATGCTCATGTCTTAGGGGGCATCTAGGTGTTGATAAGACCCAAGAGCGAGTCCATCAGAGGTTTTACTAGCCTTGTGAAGCGGAGGTAACACCCCACCGAAGTGTTATTTAACATGTGGCCCAGATACAGGATCACGAGTGTGATGCCGATTGTAAAGGAGAGTCTCCTCTAAGCATGAGGCTCAGGCAAGTGTCTACTAAGACAGTTTAGCCCTGGAGACTGGATGCTCATGTTGATCCCCACCATTGAAAGTACATTCATGGTCAAGTGGCAAGGGCCATACGAGGTGGTTGAGAAGTTGAGTGACATCAACTATAAGGTTCACCAACCAGGGAGAAGAAAGCCGTTCCAAGTGTACCACATCAACCTGCTGAAACCGTGGCGAGACAGGGATCCGGTAGAAGCAACGTGTGTAGGGGCCCATCCTGAAGCCAAGGTCGAGGATGTCACAGTGGCAGAGACACTGTTGCTGACCTAGAAACAACAGTGCTGTGAGCTGCTTCAGTGGAGCCAAGACCTGTTTTCAGAGTTGCCAGGTTGTACGCAGATTGTGGAGCATGAAATCCTGACTGAACTACATGTGAGGGCGAACCAAATGCCATATCAGATTCCTGAAGCTCACCACGAGATGATCTCCCAGGAGATGAAGGGAATGTTGAGCACGAGTGTCATTGAGGAGTTAAAAAGTGGCTTGTCCAGCCTTATTGTCCTGGTGCCAAAGCCAGATGGAGAGTGGCACTTCTGCAATGATTACAGAAAGCCCAATGAGGTGTCTAACTTCAACTCATATCTGATTCCCCAGATCAATGAGCTTATTGAGAGGCTAAGGTCAGCCAGGTACATCAATACCCTGGACCTAACAAAGGGATACTGGCAAATTCTCCTGTCTTCAAGTGCCAAGGAGAAGATGGCCTTCTGTAAACCTGACAGTGCTTTCAATATACCCAGATGCTGTTCGGACTAAAAGGAGCCCCAGCTACTTTCCAGAGGACTATGGACAAGATACTAGAAGTATGCCGCCGCCGCTTACTTGAATGACATATTGATTTTCAGCCCGGAATGGAGAAGTAATCTGCAGAAGGTCATGATAACCAATGCACTGAGGAAGGCGGGGTTAACCATAAACCCAAAGAAGTGCGCCCTTGGGAAAAAGAGGCAAAGTTCTTGGACTACATCAATGGAATGTGTGAGATAAAGCCACAAATAGACTAAGTGGAGGCAATCCAAAAGTGTCCACAGCCAGTCTCCAAAAAGCAGGTTAGTGCGTTTCTGGGAATTGTGGGATATTATTGGCAATTTATCCTGAACTTTGCCATAATAGCTGCCCCCCGACTGATCTTCTCAAGGACACAAAGTTGACGATGGTCAAATGGTCCTCTGAAGCAGAGATGGCATTCCAGGAGTTGAAGTTCGTCCTGTGCAAACAGTCAGTCTTGGTCGCACCAGACTTCACTAAAGAGTTTGTGCTCCAGACGGATGCCTCTGAAGTCAGTTTAGAAGCTATGCTATCCCAGGAAATATATGGGGATGAACACCCAGTCCTATACCTGAGTAGGAAACTCTCCTCCTGTGAGAAGAACTATGCCATCGTGGAGTGTTTGGCCATCAAGTGGACAATTGACACACTAAATCATTACCTGCTAGGCAGAAAGTTCAGGCTAATATCAGATCATGTACCCCTGAGATGGATGAGGGAAAAGAAGGGGAAGAATGTCCAGGTAACTAGGTGGTTTCTGGCGCTCCAGGACTTTACTTTCTATGTGGTGCACAGGCCAGGGAGGTTGCGAGGGAATGCAGATGCACTGTCCAGAGTACCCTGCTTAGCCAGTGAAGGTGCAAAAAAGCCCCTGACTTTGGGCAGAGGGGGGATATATGACAAAGTCACAGGTGGAGTAATGGGGGGAGATATGAGTCACTGCACATGATGGCGTGAGTGAAGTGAAACCAGAGTTGTTTCCTCCAGCACACTACGTGTTGTGAGGGTAAAATTATAGTTGCATCATGGGCTGGTTTTTATGTGGACTGTTATGATTTGGTAGCTGAGGAGAGCAGGCAAAAAAGGAAATACACCAGAGCAGTTGGAAACTATGAGATTGAGGTACCCTGACTAACCACCACAACTAGAGGCAGCCGTGGAGCGTTCCTACGTTGGTCCTAGACGCCTCGTCACAGCCTGAGAAACTAACTACACCTAAAGATAGAAAGAGGAAAGCTATCTGCCCCGGAGCAGATCCCCAAAGAACATAGAAAGCCCCAAACATGTAATGGCGGTTAGACAAGAAGAAATACTGACACAGACAGAAAATAGTATGAGCAAACGTTGGGGCCCAAACTTACTAAATAGAAAAGGATAGGAAGGGCACTTACTGCAATGTCAAAAAACCCTGAAAAGCACCAACTCTACTAATTTCAAAAACACCTGAGATCACACGACCTCTACCACCTAAATTAGTTCTCTGGTGTAACCAAAAACAAAACAGCAGCCACTGAAAAAACTGGAAAAAGCAAATGTACAAACATCAGTGGCTGAACTGAACTGAGAGGGCAAAAGCCCCCCGAGGGACCCTGAAGGCCCCCACAGAAGTGCAGGACAAAATGCAAAAATCAAGCAAAAAACAAAAAGAAGAAAATGTCTTATCTGTTAGCAGGAGATTCAGACACGACACATCAGGCTACCAAGGAAACAGGAATCAAAGATTGAGACCAGAACAATTGATCACCGGCAACCCTGATGGGAAGGCGACTCCCTTATATAAGACCAGTCAGCAACACCTGATTCCCAATCCTCACAATCTTCACTGGACAGTCCAGTACCGTTTGTAACCACCAGAGGGAGCTTCTGCTCAGAACTCATTTCCAGCCTATTCACAACAGTACCCCCCCTTGAGGAGGGGTCACCGAACCCTCATTTGAGCAACCAGGTCGGTCAGGATGAGTTCTATGATACGGATGAGTCTCCTAGCATGGATGTCCGAAGCAAACACCCAAGAATTGTCTTCCTGACCATAACCTCTCCATTTAACCAAATACTGGAGTTTCCGTCTAGAAAAACGAGAATTCAATATTTTCTCAACCACATACTCCAGATTACCCTCAACCAAAACAGGGTCAGGAGGCACAGTAGTAGGAACCACTGGCTCAACAAACCTCTTCAACAAGGACTTGTGAAACACGTTATGGATCTTAAATGTCCCTGGAAGAAGCAAACGAAAAGAAACAGGATTAAGAATCTCCATGATCTTATAAGGTCCAATGAACCTAGGCTTAAATTTAGGAGATGCCACTCTCATAGGAATATTTCTTGAGGACAACCAGACCAAGTCCCCCACTTTAAACCGAGGACCATCAGTCCTATGCCGGTTAGTAAACCGCTGGGCCCTCTCCTGAGAGAGGGACAACCTCTCCACTACCTGGTCCCAAATCTGTTGCATACGCTCCACAACAGAGTCAACACCTGGACAGACAGAAGCCTCCGTCTGTCCTGAAGAAAATCGAGGGTGAAACCCAGAATTACAGAAAAATGGAGACATCAAAGTGGCAGAGCTAGCCCTATTATTAAGAGCAAACTCAGCCAAAGGCAAAAAAGAGACCCAGTCATCCTGATCAGCAGACACAAAGCATCTTAGATAAGTCTCCAATGTCTGGTTTGTTCTCTCAGTTTGACCATTGGTCTGAGGATGAAACGCCGAGGAGAAAGACAATTGAACACCAATTTTAGAACAAAAGGTCCTCCAAAATCTGGAAACAAACTGGACTCCTCTGTCAGACACAATGTTCTCAGGAATGCCGTGTAAACGAACCACGTGCTGAAGGAACAAAGGCACCAATTCAGAGGAGGAAGGCAACTTAGGTAATGGCACAAGATGTATCATCTTGGAAAACCTATCGCAAATCACCCAGATGACGGTCAATCTCTGAGAAACAGGGAGGTCGGAAATGAAATCCATAGAGATATGGGTCCATGGTCTCTTGGGCACAGGTAATGGCATCAACAAACCACTAGAACGAGAGCAAGGCTTGGAGCGAGAGCAAGTCCCGCAGGACTGCACAAACACCCTGACATCACGAGACAAGGTAGACCACCAAAAGGACCGACTAACCAAGTCTCTGGTACCAAAAATTCCGGGATGCCCAGCCAACGCGGAACAATGAATCTCAGACATTACACTCTTTATCCACTGGTCCGGGACAAACAATTTCCCAACAGGGCAGCGCTCGGGCTTATCCTCCTGACACCCCTCCAGAGCCAGTCTCAAATTGGGCGAGATGGCGGAAAGAACTACACCCTCTTTCAAAATAACAGAAGGATCAGATAACTCAGGAGAGTCCGCCAGGAAACTCCTCGAGAGGGCATCTGCCTTAACATTTTTAGTGCCAGGAAGAAATGAAACCACAAAATTAAAACGTGTGAAAAACAAGGCCCACCTGGCCTGTCTAGGATTAAGTCGCTTGGCAGATTCCAGATAAACTAGATTCTTATGGTCCGTAAGGACCACCACCTGATGTTTGGCTCCCTCCAGCCAATGTCTCCACTCTTCAAAAGCCCACTTCATGGCTAATAACTCCCGATTACCCACGTCATAATTACGTTCAGTGGGAGAAAATTTTCGAGAGAAAAAGGCACAAGGGTTACTTTTAGAGGTCACTGGATCTCTTTGGGACAAAACGGCACCTGCCCCAATTTCAGAGGCATCAACCTCCACCTGAAATGGTAGAGAAACATCAGGCTGCCGTAGAACAGGAGCAGAAGTGAATCTCTGCTTAAGTTCCTGAAATGCAGAGACTGCCTCAGGAGGCCAATTCACCACATCAGAACCCTTCTTGGTCAAATCAGTTAATGATTTAACAATAACAGAGAAATTACCAATAAATTTACGATAAAAATTGGCAAAACCCAAGAATCTTTGAAGAGCCTTTAATGAAGTAGGTTGGACCCAATCACAGATGGCCTGAACTTTGACCGGGTCCATTTCAATAACAGATGGGGACAAAATGAATCCCAGAAATGAGATCCTCTGAACACCAAAAAGACACTTTGATCCCTTCACATACAGAGCATTCTCTCTCAAAATATGGAACACAGTCCGAACATGTTTTACATGAGAGTCCCAGTCATTGGAAAAAATTAAGATATCATCCAAATAAACAATCAGAAATTTATCCACAAAATCTCTGAAAATGTCATTCATGAAGGACTGGAAGACAGAAGGAGCATTAGTGAGCCCAAAGGGCATCACAAGGTACTCAAAATGCCCTTCAGTGGTATTAAATGCCGTCTTCCATTCATCCCCGTGCTTAATGCGAATAAGGTTATATGCCCCCCTGAGGTCAAGCTTGGTAAACCAAGTAGCGTTTTTCACCCTGGAAAACAGATCAGAGATCAAGGGTAAAGGATATTGATATTTCACAGTAATATTGTTCAAGAGACGATAATCAATTCACGGCCTTAATGAACCATCCTTTTTGGCCACAAAGAAAAAACCGGCACCTAAGGGTGAAGAGGATGGTCTGATATGACCCTTCTCCAATGACTCCTTGATATAAGACCACATAGCGTCATGTTCAGGTACAGACAAGTTAAAAAGGCGACCTTTAGGGAATTTACTACCAGGCACTAATTCAATAGCGCAGTCATAGCTCCTATGGGGAGGTAAGGATGCAGATTTACTTTCGCTAAACACATCAGAAAAATCAATCAAAAAGTCAGGAACATCCTGAGCCTGGGGGGAGGCAGAAAAAACAGGAGTGTTGGTATTAACACATTGGCAGCCCCAACTGGTAACAGACACAGATTTCCAATCCAAAACAGGATTATGAGACTGTAACCAAGGGAAACCCAGTACGATAATGTCATGCAGATTATACAGAACCAAAAATTTGCAACTCTCCTGATGATCAGGTTCTACCCTCATTATCACCTGAGTAGAGAACTGAGGTTTATTCTCAGCCAAAGGGATAGAATCGATCCCCAGTAGGGAATAGACTTCCGTAGGGGTATCAAGGGAAACCCACAACGTTTAGCAAAATCAAAATCCATCAGGTTAATAGCTGCTCCAGAATCAACAAAAGCCTGAGCAGAAAATGAGGACAGAGAGCATATCAGGTAACAGTTAATAAAAACTTAGTCTGAACACTACCCAAGACAACTGAGCGTGCAAAACGTCTTCCCCGCTTAGGGCAGACTGAAATAGCATGAGAGGCATCACCACAGTAGAAACATAACCCATTGCGCTTTCGAAATTCATGACGCTGTGCCCCAGAAACCACTCTATCACACTGCATGGATTCAGAAGCAGGTTCACAAGGCAACATTATTCCACGCATACCTTTCCGCTCACGCAAACGTCTGTCAATTTGAATAGCTAATGACATAGAATCATTGAGACCAGAGGGAACAGGGAATCCCACCATAACATCCTTTACATTATCTGACAGTCCCTTCCGAAAAAGAGCTGCCAAAGCGTCGTCATTCCATTTGGTCAGGACTGCCCACCTACGGAATCTCTGACAGTATAACTCAGCGTCCTCAAGCCCCTGACTTAATGCTAACAAAGTTTTTTCAGCTTGATCAGTGACATTAGGCTCATCGTACAATAACCCCAAAGCCTGAAAAAACGCATCAACATCACTCAAAACAGGATCCGCAGGTGTCAGGGAAAAAGCCCAATCCTGAGGGTCGCCGCGCAGGAGAGAGATGACAATTTGAACCTGCTGCGCTGCGTTCCCTGAGGACTTAGATTTTAAGGCAAAAAACAATTTACAGTTATTTTTGAAATTCAGAAACTTAGCTCGATCCCCTAAAAACAAATCTGGCATGGGAATCCTAGGTTCCACAACAGGCAACCTAGCAAGATAGGTAGCAATACTCCGAACCTCAGTGGCAAGCTGATCCACATGGCCAGACAACTGTGCAAACTCCATTGAGAGAGAAAAAAAATCCTCCTCAGCACCCAGAGATACAGAGGGAAAAAAAAATGCAACAAACAGAAAAAAAAAAAAAAAAAATCTCTGACAACTCTGACAACTTTTTTTTTTCCACAATATTTTTCCCTTCTGTGAGTACCATATAATTTTTAGTTTAGGCCGATGATACTGTTATGATTTGGTAGCTGAGGAGAGCAGGCAAAAAAGGAAATACACCAGAGCAGTTGGAAACTATGAGATTGCAGTACCCTGACTAACCACCACAACTAGAGGCAGCCGTGGAGCGTTCCTACGTTGGTCCTAGACGCCTCGTCACAGCCTGAGAAACTAACTACACCTAAAGATAGAGAGAGGAAAGCTATCTGCCCCGGAGCAGATCCCCAAAGAACATAGAAAGCCCCCAAACATGTAATGGCGATTAGACAAGAAGAAATACTAACACAGACAGAAAATAGTATGAGCAAACGTTGGGGCCCAAACTTACTAAATAGAAAAGGATAGGAAGGGCACTTACTGCAATCTCAAAAAACCCTGAAAAGCACCAACTCTACTAATTTCAAAAACACCTGAGATCACACGACCTCTACCACTTAAATTAGTTCTCTGGTGTAACCAAAAACAAAACAGCAGCCACTGAAAAAA
>JARQOD010000003.1:486042172-486125850 GCA_033576555.1 Oophaga sylvatica
TCCTACTATGCTACCCCACCTGCGTGTGGACTATCAGCCCGGTGAGGGGCCGCAGAACATGTCCTGTTTCAAAAATTGGGGTGTGGTTCAGGACTCTTAGACTCCCAGCAGTTGATCCAGGGGAAATATGTGGGTGCACACTGTTCCAGGGGGATCCCAAAGACTATCCATCACCAGAGGCCAGTTAAAACAGACTGGGCTATGGAGTCCCATGTGGTCGGGTGATCGAAGGTTTGCTACATCCGTAATAATCACATGGGACCTCAGCCTTTTCTGAGACTTATGGGGGAAAAGTAGAGATATGAAAGGATGCAGACAGGAGCCAGTTCAACCCTGTCAAAACTCATCACATTCAGAGATGGGTGAGTTCCCTTTGTGTGTCTTGGCTGGTGATGAGGACAAGATGGTGACCAGTGAGACTGAATTCCTAAACTGGGGGTTTCTGGCAGGAATTTTGGGACTGCCCAAATTCAGGACTTGTCTTTGAAAAATGTACTGGAAAATGTGACTGTGAATAAATGGGGTTGCGTAAGAGTCGGGGACCGACCCCAGGTTCCTGTATTTTGCAGTCAATGGGGAGTTGCTATATCGGGTCACTAAGCAGAGAGGGGAAGTATTAGAGCAGCTGTTAGTCCCAGGACCCTATAGACATAGGGTATTATATCTGGCTCATGCTCATGTCTTAGGGGGGCATCTAGGTGTTGATAAGACCCAAGAGCGAGTCCATCAGAGGTTTTACTAGCCTTGTGAAGCGGAGGTAACACCCCACCGAAGTGTTATTTAACATGTGGCCCAGATACAGGATCACGAGTGTGATGCCGATTGTAAAGGAGAGTCTCCTCTAAGCATGAGGCTCAGGCAAGTGTCTACTAAGACAGTTTAGCCCTGGAGACTGGATGCTCATGTTGATCCCCACCATTGAAAGTACATTCATGGTCAAGTGGCAAGGGCCATACGAGGTGGTTGAAAAGTTGAGTGACATCAACTATAAGGTTCACCAACCAGGGAGAAGAAAGCGTTCCAAGTGTACCACATCAACCTGCTGAAACCGTGGCGAGACAGGGATCGGTAGAAGCAACGTGCGTAGGGGCCCATCTGAAGCCAAGGTCGAGGATGTCACAGTGGCAGAGACACTGTTGCTGACCTAGAAACAACAGTGCTGTGAGCTGTTTCAGTGGAGCCAAGACCTGTTTTCAGAGTTGCCAGGTTGTACGCAGATTGTGGAGCATGAAATCCTGACTGAACTACATGTGAGGGCGAACCAAATGCCATATCAGATTCCTGAAGCTCACCACGAGATGATCTCCAGGAGATGAAGGAATGTTGAGCACGAGTGTCATTGAGGAGTTAAAAAGTGGCTTGTCCAGCCTTATTGTCCTGGTGCCAAAGCCAGATGGAGAGTGGCACTTCTGCAATGATTACAGAAAGCCCAATGAGGTGTCTAAGTTCAACTCATATCTGATTCCCCCAGATCAATGAGCTTATTGAGAGGCTAAGGTCAGCCAGGTACATCAATACCCTGGACCTAACAAAGGGATACTGGCAAATTCTCCTGTCTTCAAGTGCCAAGGAGAAGATGGCCTTCTTAAACCTGACAGTGCTTTCAATATACCCAGATGCTGTTCGGACTAAAAGGAGCCCCAGCTACTTTCCAGAGGACTATGGACAAGATACTAGAAGTATGCCGCCGCCGCTTACTTGAATGACATATTGATTTTCAGCCGGAATGGAGAAGTAATCTGCAGAAGGTCATGATAACCAATGCACTGAGGAAGGCGGGGTTAACCATAAACCCAAAGAAGTGCGCCCTTGGGAAAAAGAGGCAAAGTTCTTGGACTACATCAATGGAATGTGTGAGATAAAGCCACAAATAGACTAAGTGGAGGCAATCCAAAAGTGTCCACAGCCAGTCTCCAAAAAGCAGGTTAGTGCGTTTCTGGGAATTGTGGGATATTATTGGCAATTTATCCTGAACTTTGCCATAATAGCTGCCCCCCGACTGATCTTCTCAAGGACACAAAGTTGACGATGGTCAAATGGTCCTCTGAAGCAGAGATGGCATTCCAGGAGTTGAAGTTCGTCCTGTGCAAACAGTCAGTCTTGGTCGCACCAGACTTCACTAAGAGTTTGTGCTCCAGACGGATGCCTCTGAAGTCAGTTTAGAAGCTATGCTATCCCAGGAAATATATGGGGATGAACACCCAGTCCTATACCTGAGTAGGAAACTCTCCTCCTGTGAGAAGAACTATGCCATCGTGGAGTGTTTGGCCATCAAGTGGACAATTGACACACTAAATCATTACCTGCTAGGCAGAAAGTTCAGGCTAATATCAGATCATGTACCCCTGAGATGGATGAGGGAAAAGAAGGGGAAGAATGTCCAGGTAACTAGGTGGTTTCTGGCGCTCCAGGACTTTACTTTCTATGTGGTGCACAGGCCAGGGAGGTTGCGAGGGAATGCAGATGCACTGTCCAGAGTACCCTGCTTAGCCAGTGAAGGTGCAAAAAAGCCCCTGACTTTGGGCAGAGGGGGGATATATGACAAAGTCACAGGTGGAGTAATGGGGGGAGATATGAGTCACTGCACATGATGGCGTGAGTGAAGTGAAACCAGAGTTGTTTCCTCCAGCACACTACGTGTTGTGAGGGTAAAATTATAGTTGCATCATGGGCTGGTTTTTTATGTGGACTGTTATGATTTGGTAGCTGAGGAGAGCAGGCAAAAAAGGAAATACACCAGAGCAGTTGGAAATTATGAGATTGCAGTACCCTGAATAACCACCACAACTAGAGGCAGCCGTGGAGCGTTCCTACGTTGGTCCTAGACGCCTCGTCACAGCCTGAGAAACTAACTACACCTAAAGATAGAAAGAGGAAAGCTATCTGCCCCGGAGCAGATCCCCAAAGAACATAGAAAGCCCACAAACATGTAATGGCGGTTAGACAAGAAGAAATACTGACACAGACAGAAAATAGTATGAGCAAACGTTGGGGCCCAAACTTACTAAATAGAAAAGGATAGGAAGGGCCCTTACTGCAATCTCAAAAAACCCTGAAAAGCACCAACTCTACTAATTTCAAAAACACCTGAGATCACACGACCTCTACCACCTAAATTAGTTCTCTGGTGTAACCAAAAACAAAACAGCAGCCACTGAAAAAACTGGAAAAAGCAAATGTACAAACATCAGTGGCTGAACTGAACTGAGAGGGCAAAAGCCCCCGAGGGGACCCTGAAGGCCCCCACAGAAGTGCAGGACAAAATGCAAAAATCAAGCACAAAAACAAAAAGAAGAAAATGTCTTATCTGTTAGCAGGAGATTCAGACACGACACAGCAGGCTACCAAGGAAACAGGAATCAAAGATTGAGACCAGAACAATTGATCACCGGCAACCCTGATGGGAAGGCGACTCCCTTATATAAGACCAGTCAGCAACACCTGATTCCCAATCCTCACAATCTTCACTGGACAGTCCAGTACCGTTTGTAACCACCAGAGGGAGCTTCTGCTCAGAACTCATTTCCAGCCTATTCACAACAGTACCCCCCCTTGAGGAGGGGTCACCGAACCCTCATTTGAGCAACCAGGTCGGTCAGGATGAGTTCTATGATACGGATGAGTCTCCTAGCATGGATGTCCGAAGCAAACACCCAAGAATTGTCTTCCTGACCATAACCTCTCCATTTAACCAAATACTGGAGTTTCCGTCTAGAAAAACGAGAATTCAATATTTTCTCAACCACATACTCCAGATTACCCTCAACCAAAACAGGGTCAGGAGGCACAGTAGTAGGAACCACTGGCTCAACAAACCTCTTCAACAAGGACTTGTGGAACACGTTATGGATCTTAAATGTCCCTGGAAGAAGCAAACGAAAAGAAACAGGATTAAGAATCTCCATGATCTTATAAGGTCCAATGAACCTAGGCTTAAATTTAGGAGATGCCACTCTCATAGGAATATTTCTTGAGGACAACCAGACCAAGTCCCCCACTTTAAACCGAGGACCATCAGTCCTATGCCGGTTAGTAAACCGCTGGGCCCTCTCCTGAGAGAGGGACAACCTCTCCACTACCTGGTCCCAAATCTGTTGCATACGCTCCACAACAGAGTCAACACCTGGACAGACAGAAGCCTCCGTCTGTCCTGAAGAAAATCGAGGGTGAAACCCGAATTACAGAAAAATGGAGACATCAAAGTGGCAGAGCTAGCCCTATTATTAAGAGCAAACTCAGCCAAAGGAAAAAAAGAGACCCAGTCATCCTGATCAGCAGACACAAAGCATCTTAGATAAGTCTCCAATGTCTGGTTTGTTCTCTCAGTTTGACCATTGGTCTGAGGATGAAACGCCGAGGAGAAAGACAATTGAACACCAATTTTAGAACAAAAGGTCCTCCAAAATCTGGAAACAAACTGGACTCCTCTGTCAGACACAATGTTCTCAGGAATGCCGTGTAAACGAACCACGTGCTGAAGGAACAAAGGCACCAATTCAGAGGAGGAAGGCAACTTAGGTAATGGCACAAGATGTATCATCTTGGAAAAACTATCGCAAATCACCCAGATGACGGTCATTCTCTGAGAAACAGGGAGGTCGGAAATGAAATCCATAGAGATATGGGTCCATGGTCTCTTGGGCACAGGTAATGGCATCAACAAACCACTAGAACGAGAGCAAGGCTTGGAGCGAGAGCAAGTCCCGCAGGACTGCACAAACACCCTGACATCACGAGACAAGGTAGACCACCAAAAGGACCGACTAACCAAGTCTCTGGTACCAAAAATTCCGGGATGCCCAGCCAACGCGGAACAATGAATCTCAGACATTACACTCTTTATCCACTGGTCCGGGACAAACAATTTCCCAACAGGGCAGCGCTAGGGCTTATCCTCCTGACACCCTCCAGAGCCAGTCTCAAATTGGGCGAGATGGCGGAAAGAACTACACCCTCTTTCAAAATAACAGAAGGATCAGATAACTCAGGAGAGTCAGCCAGGAAACTCCTCGAGAGGGCATCCGCCTTAACATTTTTAGTGCCAGGAAGAAATGAAACCACAAAATTAAAACGTGTGAAAAACAAGGCCCACCTGGCCTGTCTAGGATTAAGTCGCTTGGCAGATTCCAGATAAACTAGATTCTTATGGTCCGTAAGGACCACCACCTGATGTTTGGCTCCCTCCAGCCAATGTCTCCACTCTTCAAAAGCCCACTTCATGGCTAATAACTCCCGATTACCCACGTCATAATTACGTTCAGTGGGAGAAAATTTTCGAGAGAAAAAGGCACAAGGGTTACTTTTAGAGGTCACTGGATCTCTTTGGGACAAAACGGCACCTGCCCCAATTTCAGAGGCATCAACCTCCACCTGAAATGGTAGAGAAACATCAGGCTGCCGTAGAACAGGAGCAGAAGTGAATCTCTGCTTAAGTTCCTGAAATGCAGAGACTGCCTCAGGAGGCCAATTCACCACATCAGAACCCTTCTTGGTCAAATCAGTTAATGATTTAACAATAACAGAGAAATTACCAATAAATTTACGATAAAAATTGGCAAAACCCAAGAATCTTTGAAGAGCCTTTAATGAAGTAGGTTGGACCCAATCACAGATGGCCTGAACTTTGACCGGGTCCATTTCAATAACAGATGGGGACAAAATGAATCCCAGAAATGAGATCCTCTGAACACCAAAAAGACACTTTGATCCCTTCACATACAGAGCATTCTCTCTCAAAATATGGAACACAGTCCGAACATGTTTTACATGAGAGTCCCAGTCATTGGAAAAAATTAAGATATCATCCAAATAAACAATCAGAAATTTATCCACAAAATCCTGAAAATGTCATTCATGAAGGACTGGAAGACAGAAGGAGCATTAGTGAGCCCAAAGGGCATCACAAGGTACTCAAAATGCCCTTCAGGGGTATTAAATGCCGTCTTCCATTCATCCCCGTGCTTAATGCGAATAAGGTTATATGCCCCCCTGAGGTCAAGCTTGGTAAACCAAGTAGCGTTTTTCACCCTGGAAAACAGATCAGAGTTCAAGGGTAAAGGATATTGATATTTCACAGTAATATTGTTCAAGAGACGATAATCAATACACGGCCTTAATGAACCATCCTTTTTGGCCACAAAGAAAAAACCGGCACCTAAGGGTGAAGAGGATGGTCTGATATGACCCTTCTCCAATGATTCCTTGATATAAGACCGCCTAGCGTCATGTTCAGGTACAGACAAGTTAAAAAGGCGACCTTTAGGGAATTTACTACCCGGCACTAATTCAATAGCGCAGTCATAGCTCCTATGGGGAGGCAAGGATGCAGATTTACTTTCGCTGAACACATCAGAAAAATCAAACAAAAAGTCAGGAACAACCTGAACCTGGGGGAGGCAGAAAAAACAGGAGTGTTGGTATTAACACATTGGCAGCCCCAACTGGTTACAGACACAGATTTCCAATCCAAAACAGGATTATGAGACTGTAACCAAGGGAAACCCAGCACGATAATGTCATGCAGATTATATAGAACCAAAAATTTGCAGCACTCCTGGTGATCAGGTTCAACCCTCATTATCACCTGAGTAGAAAACTGGGGTTTATTCTCAGCCAAAGGGGTAGAATCGATCCCCAGTAGGGGAATAGACTTCTGTAGGGGTATCAAGGGAAACCCACAACGTTTAGCAAAATCATAATCCATCAGGTTAATAGCTGCTCCAGAATCAACGAAAGCCTGAGCAGAAAATTAGGACAGAGAGCATATCAGAGTGACAGTTAATAAAAACTTAGTCTGAACACTACCCAAGACAACTGAGCGTGCAAAACGTCTTCCCCGCTTAGGGCAGACTGAAATAGCATGAGAGGCATCACCACAGTAGAAACATAACCCATTGCGCTTTCGAAATTCATGACGCTGTGCCCCAGAAACCACTCTATCACACTGCATGGATTCAGAAGCAGGTTCACAAGGCAACATTATTCCACGCATACCTTTCCGCTCACGCAAACGTCTGTCAATTTGAATAGCTAATGACATAGAATCATTGAGACCAGAGGGAACAGGGAATCCCACCATAACATCCTTTACATTATCTGACAGTCCTTTCCGAAAAAGAGCTGCCAAAGCGTCGTCATTCCATTTGGTCAGGACTGCCCACCTACGGAATCTCTGACAGTATAACTCAGCGTCCTCAAGCCCCTGACTTAATGCCAACAAAGTTTTTTCAGCTTGACATTAGGCTCATCGTACAATAACCCCAAAGCCTGAAAAAACGCATCAACATCACTCAAAACAGGATCCGCAGGTGTCAGGGAAAAAGCCCAATCCTGAGGGTCGCAGCGCAGGAGAGAGATGACAATTTGAACCTGCTGCGCTGCGTTCCCTGAGGACTTAGATTTTAAGGCAAAAAACAATTTACAGTTATTTTTGAAATTCAGAAACTTAGCTCGATCCCCTAAAAACAAATCTGGCATGGGAATCCTAGGTTCCACAACAGGCAACCTAGCAAGATAGGTAGCAATACTCCGAACCTCAGTGGCAAGCTGATCCACACGGCCAGACAACTGTGCAAACTCCATTGAGAGAGAAAAAAAATCCTCCTCAGCACCCAGAGATACAGAGGGAAAAAAAAATGCAACAAACAGAAAAAAAAAAAAAAATCTCTGACAACTCTGACAACTTTTTTCTTTCCACAATATTTTTCCCTTCTGTGAGTACCATATAATTTTTAGTTTAGGCCGATGATACTGTTATGATTTGGTAGCTGAGGAGAGCAGGCAAAAAAGGAAATACACCAGAGCAGTTAGAAACTATGAGATTGCAGTACCCTGACTAACCACCACAACTAGAGGCAGCCGTGGAGCGTTCCTACGTTGGTCCTAGACGCCTCGTTACAGCCTGAGAAACTAACTACACCTAAAGATAGAAAGAGGAAAGCTATCTGCCCCGGAGCAGATCCCCAAAGAACATAGAAAGCCCCCAAACATGTAATGGCGGTTAGACAAGAAGAAATACTAACACAGACAGAAAATAGTATGAGCAAACGTTGGGGCCCAAACTTACTAAATAGAAAAGGATAGGAAGGGCACTTACTGCAATCTCAAAAAACCCTGAAAAGCACCAACTCTACTAATTTCAAAAACACCTGAGATCACACGACCTCTACCACCTAAATTAGTTCTCTGGTGTAACCAAAAACAAAACAGCAGCCACTGAAAAAACTGGAAAAAGCAAATGTACAAACATCAGTGGCTGAACTGAACTGAGAGGGCAAAAGCCCCCCGAGGGGACCCTGAAGCCCCCCACAGAAGTGCAGGACAAAATGCAAAAATCAAGCACAAAAACAAAAAGAAGAAAATGTCTTATCTGTTAGCAGGAGATTCAGACACGACACAGCAGGCTACCAAGGAAACAGGAATCAAGGATTGAGACCAGAACAATTGATCACCGGCAACCCTGATGGGAAGGCGACTCCCTTATATAAGACTAGTCAGCAACACCTGATTCCCAATCCTCACAATCTTCACTGGACAGTCCAGTACCGTTTGTAACCACCAGAGGGAGCTTCTGCTCAGAACTCATTTCCAGCCTATTCACAACAGTGGACATTCATAATGCGGGTGGAAAAATGTCCACTGTATCTCCACCTACAGAGCTGAGCACTGCTGTGTGCTAACAGGACCTTTGGTGATGTCACAATCATGTGATCAGTCACATAGTCTGGGTCTTTAAGGGCTTGCTTCCAAAGCGTTCAGTGTTCAGTGATGGACCTGGAAAGGAAGCACTTCATGAAAGTGTTGCTTGGACTTGTAAGTCTGAACCGTGCGTGTTCTGCCAGCCGTGAGTGGGAGGAACACCGCTCTCAGAAGGGCTGTTCTTTCTGCCACCATTTTGTTTTGTTTTTCTGTTTTGCCCAGAGGGCTGTATTTTCTTTAACACCTTGGTTTATGGTGCCTACAATAAACCAAAGAAAGTTCTTAAAGCTGCAGTGTATCCGTTTCTACCTCTGAGTTAGCCGATCTACCACTCTCCGTACAAGATTTTTAGGATGTTTACCTTTTCCGTTATATCCTCAATAAATCCACATAGCTGTGGTCTTGATTGTCAAAATGCAGTAAGCTTTCTTTCTAGTATTGTTGCTTGCTAATTTTTGTCTTAACACCACCTTTCACAAGTAATAGCTCAGATATGTTTTCGTAATTAGAAAATCTGCTGCACATAATATGACGCAACTTATGTCCCTTATGAGTCTTAAAACCTGACTTTTAGAATACATAATGTGATGTGTCATAACAGGGAATCATCCTGATAACATAATACTCTTCTCTCATCCGTTAGGGAGTAAAGCATGCAAAATAATATAAGCTATGACTAATTCATACCAGCATCCTAATGGCAAGAAGTATTCAGCAACTAAAAAAACAGAAAGTTTTCATGCTTTGATCTATAGATTTTCAAATTACACTGACATCATTTCATCAATATTCTCATTGGTAAGCAGCAACACTGCTCAGTTTTAGCATTTGTCGCAGTGCTATGAGATCTAGATAGAATTTGCAAGTTGCAATCAAAGGATGGCTACCTACCATATGGAGGTCTAGTCACCTGAAATGCACTTATGCCTCTTAAATGGTGGTATTTAAATATACAACTCATACAGGATGAAATTTCCATACTGACCTTAGAAAAATTACTCATGTGCATTTTCACATTGACTAATGTAAGTCTGTGTGTGCTCAATTGTGCATACATACAGCACAATGACCAAAAGTATGCTTGTCTGATCTGGCCTATTCTGCATGGCTTCAGTATGTCTTCAGTGTTGCATCCATAATCCATCCATTTTTTAGAGGGGCCATCTTATTTAATTAATTCTTCTCTCTGAAAGACAACTCATCAATATCACAGATCAGTAATATCCAACATTGTGCAATAAAGCAATATCATCCTAATAAGTCTGCATAGGAATATCGCCTATGCACTGTTACCAATAAGCTCATGTTAAACAATCTTATTCCAGTCTGGGGATCTTGATTTTATAGTGTTGATAATGAATGCCCCCCCCCCTTTAAGAGCACCAGCTGGTGAATGTCAACCGTATCCCACTGGGCAGTATTCATTTCACTTGTGTTCTTAGTTATGCTACATGCCCATAATATGTTACAGATAATCATAGTTGTTTGCAGTCAAAATTACTTTGAAGGATAAAAGAAAATCTGAAAAAGATGAAAAGTCTTTCTTTGTTAATTGGACAATATTTAATATAGTAAACAGACAGCACAAATGACTTGCTGATTAAAACCTGCCTTGTGTTTGTAAGATCCCATCTCCTTGTAGAGGTCTGCAAAAAAGACAAAAAAAAATACATCCACCTAATTAACAGCAAATGTTTAGCTGGAGGTGATAGCTTTTATTGACTGCTAAAATATGTTAACTAATGTTCATCTTTTGATCCTTGGTCTGACAGACATGAAGAAACAGTTAACATTTTTGCTAAATCGATGCTCCCTCCAATACCCTTTAAAACACAGGAACTTATCATTAAATGTAACTTATAATTACAGCGCTCATAACTTTTGGCTACCTTGTAAAGCTAAATTTAAGATCATAACATGTATTGTACAGTATTTCACAGGGTTGTAAATTCCTTAAAACAAGGCTAATTAGAGTGGAAATGCTATAAAGCTTTGTGAAATAGTGGTGACTTTGTGGCACAACTGTAGATGGAAACCAATAATAAAGATTAACTTTTCCCATCCAGAGTTTATCATAAGTTTTCTTCACAACAAATGTTCAGATCTCTACATATATATGAGTCCTATTTGCTGACTTTGGTCACTACTTGTCAAGCTGTTATAGCGTAGTGGTTGAAGTGCACAACCAACAATGCAGGGTTCACACCCCAGCTCTGCCCTGCTGAAATAACATACCAGTAGTGGTCCTCAGGCAAGACTACTAACACTATAGTGCCTACCTCAATAAACACGAGAGTGTCACAAACAAAGAGAGTCATGCCGGCTTGGACGTCACCTGGAGTAACAAGTTCCACGTAAGATGAAGCTGGACAATCTGATGATAAATGGGCTACTGGAACAAACCATACATGGACAAGGCAAGAGAACCTTGGAGTTGTGTGAAAAAGTATTTGACCCTTCCTGATTTCCTATTCTTTTGCATGTTTACCACACTTAAATGCTTCATATCACCAAACAAATTTAATATCAGACAAAGATAACACAAGTAAACACAAAATGCAGTTTTTAACTGAAGGTCTTTATTATTAAGGGAAAAAGAAACCCAACGTTTGCAGGTGAAGGAAGATCCAGCTTGAGTAAGTAAAATCAAATTACTTTATTTGTATCTATTAAAACATGACATAGCTGCTAAGAAATACTCTGCTGGGTATACCACAGAAAGAGTGCCTAAAGATAACTGATCGCTTTTCGAACACCCTATGTGTTCTTAAACTCAGTTTAATGCAAACAAGCAGCAAGTAAGACTTATAAAGAGAAAAAAAAAGTGGGGTTACTTAACAAGGCCGCATTTGTAATAGCACATAGTAGAAAACTAATGCCATGGTTTTAAAGTCCTATTTGGATTATAAAATCTAGGGGGCATAGAATTGCCCAAGGTGAGTGCTTGTCTTGATAGTATTTTGATGCCATTTTTCAAGATAGTGTCCATGGTATCATCATTTCTCAAAATATTTAAGTTACGATGTACTGTATCAGATATGGATTTGTAATAAGTGCTATATGTTAGAACTAAGGTTGGCAGATCTGACAATTTTTTTTGTGTATTTTTTCATCATTAGATCCTGAGTTGGAAACAGGAGTAATAAGATCCTCTTTAGACTTGGTTTCTACAATTCGAGAAGCATGATTGATAATCCAATTAGGATAATTTCTGTTATTTAAGCGTTATTTGATTAATTTAGTTTCAGTATTGTATGAAATAGTGTCACTACAATTATGTTTATCTCTAATGATTTCACCTACTGGGATAGACTTGATTGTGTGAAATGGATGAAAACTGTGAGTGTAGTATAGTATTACCTGCGGTTTTCTTGCGGTAAGTGCAAGTGGAAATAGGTTTGTGGGGTTCACTTGTTAGGCATAGATCCAAAAAATAAATCGTATCTCGGTGGAAGGAATTTGGAAATTTCAAATTAAATTGGTTACCATTAATATAGTACATGAAGGAGGAAATTACCGCAACATCATCATTCCAGACAAGTAATAAGTCATCTAAACAGATAACACAGATATGATGTAAGTTTGTAAATCTGTGGTCTACGCACTATATTTATTTGAGATGTGATTCAACAGCAACATTGGCTATTCTACAGTACAGACCAAAATTTTGGACACACCTTCTCATTCTAATATTTTCCTGTATTTTCATGACTATGAAAATTGTAAAATCACACTGAGGGCATCAAAACTATGAATTAACACATGTGGAATTATACATTACACTTTACAAAAAGTGTGAAATAACTAAAAATATGTCTTATATTCTAGTTTCTTCAAAGTAGCCACCTTTTGCTTTGATTACTGCTTTGCACGCAGAAAAGGTGAACGGATGGACTCTACATGCCTGGTTCCCACCGTGAAGCATGGAGGAGGTGGTGTGATGGTGTGGGGGTGCTTTGCTGGTGACACTTGTGAGGAACTCCTCCGGCCGCCACACGGTAGCCCGGGTATCACAGCTTCTGATACCACCGCCGCTACCAAATGTGACGGACGATCCCTTTCCTCCCACGTCACCAATGGGACGTAACTCCACAGGTACAGCTCTCCGGCGCCCCCCTTTGTCTCTCAGGTCAGTAAGAGAACTGCACCTAGAGCAAATGGCCGCCGGGGAAGGTGTCCTGTTACCCACTGGGTATTCTAAGATTCGTGATCAGAGTAAAAGCATCAGCCCAAGATTAATTTTATGGTTTAATTTGCCTTAAGGGCGCACTAGATAATTACAGAAATATACAGTAAAGCTATACAACGTAACTACAATGGAATGGCAGTCAGAGTAAAAATACAACAATAATGTACAAGGCTTAAAGGTATTAGCTATAGATCAATATTACCGGGTATTATGGTCATGGGAAGGCCTTGGCTCTGCCATTCCCAGGTACAGTCTTCAGTTCCTGAATAGTCCCTTGGTCTTTCCTAGACCATCTTGTTGGCTTCTGTGTGTGAAATGGAATGAGACCAGCAGCCTGGTCATGGCTAGTTCTTAAACCTGCTAGGCCCATCCCCATTGCTTTGAAGCACGCATATTAATTGGCCTGCAATTCATATGGAGCAGGAAACAATGCCTGAGCTTGGGCTATTTACCATACGACTGACCATCTCATTCAGTCACTGGCCTAGACTAATTAGCATGTAAAGGCCTATTGATTCCTAGTGGACATCAAAACCTGTCGTACTGGATATGCTAATAGGCAATGTGTAGCTAAAAGTCTGTGGCTGTGTGAACTGACAAAATGGAGGCTGGTACAGTCCCTATACAAAATGGCGACAACCTTTTCCTTACACCTCCCTGCTTTTGAGGGCGCTAGGGGGTATCACATTCCTGTGTTCCCCCGTGCGCCCTACCGCACCCTCTCCTTGCCGGGACAACCCATCAGCGTTACCATGGTCACTGCCCTTTTTGTGGCGAATGGTGAAATGGTACTGTTGGAGAGCGAGGCTCCAGCGTAGCAACCTCCCATTCGTCCCAGAGACCGTGTGTAACCAGCTGAAGGGGTTGTGGTCTGTTTCCACGGTGAATTGGCGTCCGTACAAGTAAGGCTGCAGACGCTGCAGGGCCCACACAATTGCCAGACATTCCTTCTCCATCGTGGAATAGGCCACTTCCCTCGGCAGGAGCTTCCTGCTCAGGTACAAAATGGGGTGTTCATGGCCCGTAGTGTCAACCTGGCTGAGCACAGCACCGAGGCCGAAGTCGCTGGCGTCGGTCTGCACTAAGAATGGCCGCGTGAAGTCGGCTGCCTGTAGTACAGGAGAACTAGAAAGGGCGGTCTTGAGCGCCTGGAAAGCTGTCTCGCAGGCGACTGTCCAGTCGACTGCGACGGGCAGCCTTTTCTTGGTGAGGTCCGTCAGGGGCTTGGCCAGGGCACTATAGTGCAGAACAAACCTCCTATAGTACCCAGCAGTACCCAAAAAGGACATCACCTGCTTCTTGGTCCTGGGGGTGGGCCAGGATGCGATGGCATCCACCTTCCCGGGCTCTGGCTTCAGAGCTCCCCCACCTACCCGGTGTCCCAGGTAGTGGACCTCACTCATACCCAGCTGGCATTTTTCCGGCTTAATGGTCAAGCCTGCTCGCTGGATCCGCCCGAGCACCTGCGCCAGGTGCTCTAGGTGATCCTCCCAGGTGGGACTGAAGATGGCAATGTCATCCAGGTACGCGGTCGCATACCCTTCCAGTCCCTCGAGCAGCGTGTTGACCATCCGCTGAAAAGTGGCAGGGCATTCTTCATGCCGAAGGGCATCACCGTGGACTCGTACAGTCCGAATGGGGTGATAAAGGCAGAGCGTTCCCGTGCCCTAGGGGTCAGGGGAATCTGCCAATACCCCCTGCTCAGATCCATGATGGTCAGGTACTTGGCCCCGGCCAGCTGGTCGAGCAGGTCATCGATGCGCGGCATTGGGTACGCATCGGTGACCGTCACAGCGTTGAGCCCCCTGTAGTCCACGCAGAACCGCGTAGTTCGGTCCTTTTTTGGGACGAGGACTACAGGCGAAGCCCACGCGCTGTTGGACGCTTGGATCACCCCCAGCCTCAGCATCTCGTCTATCTCTTGGCGCATCTGCTGCTGCACCTCAAGAGAGACCCGATATGCTGAACGCCGGATTGGGGGGTGGTTACCAGTGTCCACGTCATGGACTGCTGCCTCAGTCCTTCCGGGCAGGCTGCTGAACAGCTCCCGAAAGGGGTGCAGGGTGGCCCCCAGCTGGGAACGTTGGTCCTCCGAGAGCTGGTGGCCAACCCCCACATCCTCGATGGATCCACCCGCCTTGGCTTGGGTGAGCAGATCGAGGAGGGTTTCTGCCTCTCCTTCCTCTGGAAGGTTGCACACTGGGTGAGCATAAGCCTCCCGCTCATGATGGGCCTTCATCATGTTCACATGGAAGGCCTTCCTCCTTCCACGGGCGTGGTCCAGGGTGACCAGGTAGGTGACGGCGTTGAGCTGCTCGTGCACGAGGTATGGACCCTCCCAGGCCGCCTGAAGCTTGTTTTGTGGTACAGGGACCAGTACCCACACCTTTTGACCCACATGGTAGGTCCGCTCACAAGCATTCTGGTCGTACCATCGCTTCTGGTCAGCCTGAGCTTGGGCCATATTGTCATGCACCAGCCGCGTCAAGGCCATCATTCGGTCCCGGAAGCGCACGACATACTCAATGACCGACACTCCAGGGTGGCTAAATCCCCTTCCCATGCTTCCTTCACCAGAGCAAGGGGCCCCCGTACACGTCGCCCGTACAGGAGCTCAAAGGGGAAGAACCCCGTTGAGGCCTGTGGGACCTCCCGGTAGGCAAACAGCAGGTGTGGGAGATACCGCTCCCAGTCTCTCCCGTGGGAGTCGACCAACATCTTCAGCATCTGCTTTAAGGTGCCATTGAACCGCTCACACAAGCCATTGGTCTGTGGGTGATACGGGCTGGCCACCAGATGTTGCACCTGTACCTGCTTACAGAGAGACTCCATCAGCTGCGACATGAACTGGGCCCCTCGGTCGGTGAGCATTTCCTTGGGAAACCCCACTCTGGAGAAAAATCTCCAGTAAGGCAGTGGCCACTTTGTCGGCCCGAATGGACGACAAAGCTACCGCCTCCGGGTACCGGGTGGCATAGTCCACTACCGTTAGTATGAAGCATTTCCCGGAGCGGCTGGGAGTGGACAGAGGTCCAATGAGATCCACAGCCACCCTCGAGAAAGGTTCTTCGATGATGGGCAGGGTTACCAGTGGGGCTTTGGGGCACGGCCCCGCCTTCCCCACCCTCTGACAGGTGTCACACGAACGGCAGTAGGCTATCACCTCGGTCCTCATACCGGGCCAGTAGAAATGCTGAGCTAGCCTGGCCCTGGTTTTAGTGATCCCTAGGTGTCCGGCCATTGGAATCTCATGTGCGATCAGCAACAATTCCGCCCTGAACGGATGGGGTACCACTAACTGTCGGTCCCTGGGCCACGCCTCCGGTGAACCCTGCTGGACCGTTACCCGGTACAGCCGTCCCTGGTCCCAGACCACTCGCTCGCGGTCGGACTCCAGGGGAGGCTGTGCCGCCTGTTCCTTGAGAGTCTTCAGGCTAGGGTCAGCTTCCAACGCTGCCTGAAATCCCTGACTAGATATGGCAAGAATTGATGAAACTGCCCTGTCCTCTGTCAGTTCCCCGGGATCTGTCTCCTGGCTACTGTCTGACTCGGCAGCCACTTGGTCAGAGAGGGGGAAACCGTCGGACCTCCGCGAGGCTCCTTGGGCTTCAGCGCTCCCACTCCTGGTAACAGCGGCCACGACCGCTGAGACCACGGGTAGCGCCTGCTTTCCCTCCTCCTCTGACCAAGTCGCTGGGTCAGGCAGACTTCCCTGACTTCCTGACATCCCGGATGTGGGGAACTCCTGACCTGGGGTCCTACCTGGTGGCTCCTCTCCCGGGACACCCCCTCCCCCCATGGCCTGTTCCTCTTCCTGCAGGGGCCCTAGACTCAGCAGGCTGGATTCACTTAGGGGCCCTACACTGCCCATAGCAGCCCCTCCCTCCACCTCTGAGCTCTCCCCTACAGCCTCCTCACCTGTCCTCACTGTGAGCCCTGTGTGTGTAGTGTCAGTGCATGGCTTACCATCAGGTTTCACTCCCTCCTCCACTGTTGGAGGCACATTCAATACATTAACATTAGCATTCACAGTAGAGTCATGACATTCTTGGGGAGCCGGACTTGGGGGTTCAGTGGCCACATACTGGGACACTAGCCGCCCCAAATCGGTCCCAAGCAACACATTTGCAGGAATATTCGGCGTTACTCCCACCTCCCGCATCCCCCTCCCGGCACCCCAATCCAAATACACCTTGGCAACGGGCAGCGCCGGTTCAACGCCTCCGATTCCGGAGACGGAAAGGGTTTTCCCAGGTACCAAGTCTTGAGGGGACACCACCTCAGGGCGTACCAGGGTTCGTTCAGCGCCTGTGTCCCGCAGTCCCATGACCGCTGAGCGGCCGATGGTGACGGGTTGGTAATTGTCTAGGGACCTCCCACCACCCCCTCCCACACACAAAACAGTGGACGGTTTCTGGGACAGGGATGGGGCCTTCTGGCGCTGGGGACATGCAGCCTTAAAGTGTCCTGGCTGATTGCAATTATGGCAACGTCTGGGTTCTGTTCCTGGCCTGGAGAGGGCAGCAGGGGGTACACCCCTTGCACTCTGGGGGCTGGATATGGGGCTGGGGCAGGATTGGGCTTACCCCCTCTCCAGGTGCTGCTGGCAGGCTTCTTTGGCTCCGGCGCCCTGTTGTTGGCATACTCGTCTGCCAGGGCGGCTGTAGCAGAAGCCCCCTTTGGTTTCCGGTCACGGAGGAACTGCTGGAGGTACTCTGGGCAGTTCCACAAAAATTGCTCCACGACAAACAGTTCCTGGACCTCCTGGCGGGTAGTGAGCTCTAGACCCGAGGTCCAGTGCTCCGCAGCTCTCAGCAGGGCCCGCATGTGGTCGGTCCAGGTGTCCTTTGAACCCCGCTGCAGGCTCCTGAACTTCCTGCGGTACGACTCCGGGGTGAGGTTGTAGTGCTGGATCAGGGCCCGCTTGATGCTGTTGTAGTCCTGCTCCTCCCCGGCAGGTAAGTCCCCCAAAACTTCCAGGGACTTACCCTCAAACGGGGGGTCAGGTACCTTGCCCACTGATCCGGGGCCAGATGATGTTGGAGGCATGTCCTCTCAAAAGCAAGCAGAAAGGAATCCAGGTCTCCATCCTTTTCAAGTAAGGGAAAGTCCTCCGCCCGGACCTTGGAGCCCTTGTCTCCAGTGGGCCTGGTGCGTCCAGCGGGGGCCCGTGCTGAGCCATCTCCAGTCGGTGCTGGCGCTCCGCAGCTTCACGGCGTTCTGTAGCCTGCAACACACGTTCTGCATGCTCACGCTCTGCTGCTCTCTCTGCCGCTGCTTGCTCACGCTCCGCAGCTTCACGGCGTTCTGCTTGCTCACGCTCTGCTGCTTTCTCTGCCGCTGCTTGCTCACGCTCTGCTGCTGTCTCTGCCGCCACCAGGAGTCTTTCATAGGCGGCGTCATTACCAGCCTCGAGCTGCGCCATAGCCGCTTGGAAGAGGGTCTCCGATCTGGACAGGCTGGGACGGGCAGGGGGTGGGCAGTCCACTGTGAGACTGAGCACGGGGGTTGGGCTCCTTGGGGAGCCCTGGCTGAGCTCCCCCTCATCGGTATCGAACCCCTCATAGGCCACAGCATTGGCCTCCCCCTTTGCCCTACTCCTGGTGCCTTCCGCCATCTTGGGAACCTTTGGTTACTGAAACACAGCTGCAACCCTGACCTTGCACACAACTTGTTATATTTACACTCTGACCGTCTAGTGCTGGGCTGACCTTAAGACACCAGCAGTGAAAGTACCGCTGGTAGTCTCTAGTGTCTGGGAGTAGGGGTCCCACGCACACTATTACTCTGATCCCACCGCTGCCACCAATTTGTGAGGAACTCCTCCGGCCGCCACACGGTAGCCCGGGTATCACAGCTTCTGATACCACCGCCGCTACCAAATGTGACGGACGATCCCTTTCCTCCCACGTCACCAATGGGACGTAACTCCACAGGTACAGCTCTCCGGCGCCCCCCTTTGTCTCTCAGGTCAGTAAGAGAACTGCACCTAGAGCAAATGGCCACCGGGGAAGGTGTCCTGTTACCCACTGGGTATTCTAAGATTCGTGATCAGAGTAAAAGCATCAGCCCAAGATTAATTTTATGGTTTAATTTGCCTTAAGGGCGCACTAGATAATTACAGAAATATACAGTAAAGCTATACAACGTAACTACAATGGAATGGCAGTCAGAGTAAAAATACAACAATAATGTACAAGGCTTAAAGGTATTAGCTATAGATCAATATTACCGGGTATTATGGTCATGGGAAGGCCTTGGCTCTGCCATTCCCAGGTACAGTCTTCAGTTCCTGAATAGTCCCTTGGTCTTTCCTAGACCATCTTGTTGGCTTCTGTGTGTGAAATGGAATGAGACCAGCAGCCTGGTCATGGCTAGTTCTTAAACCTGCTAGGCCCATCCCCATTGCTTTGAAGCACGCATATTAATTGGCCTGCAATTCATATGGAGCAGGAAACAATGCCTGAGCTTGGGCTATTTACCATACGACTGACCATCTCATTCAGTCACTGGCCTAGACTAATTAGCATGTAAAGGCCTATTGATTCCTAGTGGACATCAAAACCTGTCGTACTGGATATGCTAATAGGCAATGTGTAGCTAAAAGTCTGTGGCTGTGTGAACTGACAAAATGGAGGCTGGTACAGGCCCTATACAAAATGGCGACAACCTTTTCCTTACAACACTGTTGGGGATTTATTCAAAATTGAAGCAGTGAGCGTCCAGCTCACCCTAAACCACCTCGATTGGGTTCAGGTCTGGTGACTGTGGAGGCCAGGTCATCTGGCGTAGCACCCCATCACTCTCCTTCTTGGTCAAATAGCCCTTACACAGCCTGGAGGTGTGTTTGGGGTCATTGTCCTGTTAAAAAATAAATGATGGTCCAACTAAATGCAAACCTGATGGAATAGCATGCTGCTGCAAGATGCTGTGGTAGCCATGCTGGTTCAGTATGCCTTCAATTTTGAATAAATCCCCAACAGTGTCACCAGCAAAGCACCCCCACATCATCACACCACCTCCTCCATGCTTCACGGTGGGAACCAGGCATGTAGAGTCCATCCGTTCACCTTTTCTGCGTGCAAAGCAGTAATCAAAGCAAAAGGTGGCTACTTTGAAGAACCTAGAATATAAGACATATTTTCAATTGTTTCACACTTTTTTGTAAAGTGTAATGTATAATTCCACATGTGTTAATTGATAGTTTTGATGCCTTCAGTGTGATTCTACAATTTTCATAGTCATGAAAATACAGAAAAATCATTGAATGAGAAGGTGTGTCCAAACTTTTGGTCTGTACTGTAAGTGGAATGCATGTATATAATGCAGCTACATCACATGTTAGCCAGGATCACTGTGGATTCCACATTGCAGAACATATTAAGTACATCCTTGGAATCTTTTAAATAACCCAGGACACATCGTACCAGTGGTTGTAGAGCAGTAGACAGCCATTGGTTGAGGTGTTCACTTGGGGAACCAATCCCTGTCACTATGGGATGCATGGGTGGAGGGTGAATATTTTTATGCGTTTTTGGTAAGGCAAGTAAGATAGGAATTGTGGGATTATAAACATATAGATATTCAGATTGTATTTTCGTAAAAAAAAACCTGTAAAAAACCTTCTTCAATAAAACATTTGCATGCATCAGAAAAGGAAGATGTAGGATCAGATTTTAAAAGAGTGTATATCTCATTATTGGAAACCATATTATTAATAGCGGACATAATCTGTTTCATTCATTACTACTACAGAACCTCCTTTGTCTGACATTTTAATGACATATATTGGTATATGTTTGCAGGTTTTTAAAGGCAACCTTTTCCATTTTTGATGAATTGCTTTTACAATAATGAAATGTCGAATTGAAAAAGTAAATTTCGATTGTCTTTTTCCACATTGTCTTGAAAACGTTCCATTGTGTCAGTCCTGGTTTGTACTGGATATAAGGTTGGATTTTTTATTCTGAAAGGAAAGATGGTATTAATATCATTTGGTAGTCTATCAGAGGTGTCCAAGTCCATGAGACATAGTAGACTACTCTGTTCAAGGAAATTCTTCTCGGTAAAATGATTAACACGGAAGGTTTGGACCGGCTTCTGTCGATCATCTTCTGAAAAAAAAATGTTTCTTAATGTTTAAATCCCTGACAAATATATTTATGTCTTTTAACGTAGAGAAACCATCCAAATTTGAATTGGTAGGACCAAAATTAAGTTCACGTAAAAGGAGTTTAATTTTCACATCAGATAGAACTGTAGAAGATAGATTAATGACATCTAACGAAACGTTTAGTTGAAGCTCCTTAGACGACACTTGGAAAAGGCTAACGTGATTGTGGCTGTTTTCTTCCACCCCTCCTGATATGTTTTTTGAGAATTTATTGCATTTGCATGGTTTTCGAAAAGAAACCCAAACCTACAGGGTCCTGTGTAAAAAAGTGATTGCCCCCTCGCTCAAAACATAAATAAACTGTGGGAAGCTGAATTTAATTTCCCTACCCAACCTACCCACACCCAGGTGTGATTACTGCCACACCTGTTGTCAATCAAGGAAATCACTTAAATAGGACGTGCCTAACAATGTGAAGTAGACAAAAAGATTCTCAAAAGCTAGACATCATGCCGGGATCCAAAAAAAATTCGGGAACAAATGAGAAACAAAGCAATTGAAATCTATCAGTCTGGAAAAGGCTATAAAGCCGTGTCTAAAGCTTTGGGACTCCTGTGAACCACAGTGAGAGCCATTATCCACAAATGGCGAAAACAAGGAACAGTGGTGAACCCTCATAGTAGCGGTCGGCTGACCAAAATTACCCCAAGAGCACAGCGACAACTCATCAAAGAGATCATAAAAGACTCCACAACAACATCCAAAGAGCTGCAGGCCTCACTTGCCTCAGTTAAGGTCAGTGTTCAATAAAAACATAAAGGCTCATCTCACTTTTGCCAGAATACATCTTGATTATCCCTAAGACTTTAGGAAGAATACTCTGTGGACTGATGAGACAAACAAACTTTTTAGAATATGTATGAACCATTACATCTGGCATGTTACTTACACAGCATTTCAGAAAAGGAACATCATATCAGAAGTAGAATTCGGTGGTGGAATTGTGATGATCTTGGGCTATTTTGCTGCATCAAGACCTGGAAGACTTGCTGTGGTAAATGGAACTATGAATTCTGCTGTCTACCAAAAAATCTGTCCGGCTATCTGTTCGTGATCTCAAGCTGAAGCGCCCTTGGGTTATGCAGCAGGACAATGATCCAAAACACATCAGCAAGTCCACCCCTGAATGGCTTAAGAAAAACAAAATTAATACTTTGGAGTGGCCCAAAGTCCTGACCTTAATCAGCTTGAAATGATGTGGCATAACCTTAAAAAGGCGATTCTTGCTCGGAAACCCTCTAATGTGGCTGAGTTACAACAATTCTGCAAAGGATGAGTGAGCCAAAATTACAGAGCATTGTAAAAGACTCATTGTCAGTTATCGCAAACACTTGATTGCAGTTGTTGCAGCTAAGGGTGACCCAACCAGTTATTAGTAAATTGCAAGTAAAGTGCAATCACTTTTTCACACAGGGCCCTGTAGGATTGGATTTCTTTTTCCCTTAATAATAAACATCTTCATTTTAAAACTGCATTTTGTGTTTACTTGTCTAATATATACATCTGTTTGGTGATCTGAAACATGTGTGACAAACATGCAAAAGAATAGGAAACCAGGCAGGGGGCAAACACTTCTTCACACAACTGATATATACTGTATATATTTGAGTATCCACCATGAGTTTCCAGGCAAAAAGTATTTAATGGTCCAAGAAATGACTGTCAATGACTCCCTACACATTGTGTCATTGAGGCTTAAAACTCATTATAAAACAAAGAGCATGATAGCACAGAAGAAGATTCATCCCTAGGTTTCTCTTCTGTATTATACACAGTACAGACCAAAAGTTTGGACACACCTTCTCATTCAAAGATTTTTCTGTATTTTCATGACTATGAAAATTGTAGAATCACACTGAAGGCATCAAAACTATGAATTAACACATTTTGGAATTATACATTACACTTTACAAAAAAGTGTGAAACAACTGAAAATATGTCTTATATTCTAGGTTCTTCAAAGTAGCCACCTTTTGCTTTGATTACTGCTTTGCTCGCAGAAAAGGTGCACGGATGGTCTCTACATGCCTGGCTCCCACCGTGAAGCATGGAAGAGGTGGTGTGATGGTGTGGGCGTGCTTTGCTGATGACACTGTTGGGGATTTATTCAAAATTGAAGCGGTGAGCGGTTCAGCTCACCCCAAACCATCTCGATTTGGTTCGGGTCTGGTGACTGTGGAGGCCAGGTCATATGGTGTAGCACCCCAGCACTCTCCTTTTTGGTCAAATAGCCCTTATACAGCCTGGAGGTGTGTTTGGGGTCATTGCCCTGTTGAAAAATAAATGATGTTCCAACTAAACGCAAACCGGATGGAATAGTATGCCACTGCAAGATGCTGTGGTAGCCATGCTGGTTCAGTATGTCTTCAATTTTGAATAAATCCCCAATAGTGTCACCAGCAAAGCACCCCCACACCATCACACCACCTCCTCCATGCTTCACGGTGGGAACCAGGCATGTAGAGTCCATCCGTTCACCTTTTCTGCGTGCAAAGCAGTAATCAAAGTAAAAGGTGGCTACTTTGAAGAACCTAGAATATAAGACATATTTTCAGTTGTTTCACACTTTTTTGTAAAGTGTATTGTATAATTCCACATGTTACTTCATAGTTTTGATGCCTTCAGTGTGATTCTACAATTTTCATAGTCATGAAAATACAGAAAAATCTTTGAATGAGAAGGTGTGTCCAAACTTTTGATCTGTACTGTATATTGTCTCAAAATATGGTGTATTGGATTCTCCTGAGTTTACACTGTTGAGGCAGAGACAATTCTTCACAAAAGAATATTATTAGCTGTGGTTCCACGGTCCGGAACCACAGCGCTTTGGACGGAGGGAAATTCTGCTCCGTCTAAGCCCCGCCCCCTTTATGACGCGCGATCTTTCCGGAGGTGTTCAGGACACCTCCGGAACACCTCCGGAAAGAGCGCAGGGCTACATAGCCCTGTGTTAATTCTGTTGCGGCGACGCACCGTCGCCGCAATACGCGAGGACATGCTGGGTCTGAAAAGACGCGCCGCATGTCCGTTTACGCAGGTCTGCCACCTGCGTGTTGTTACTGATAGTGGAGACGGGATTTCTTGAAATCCCCTCCACTATGCTGTAACATCTGGACGCTGCGTGTTTGGCGCTGCGCCAGCGCACAGCGCCAAACACGCAACGTTTCCTGACCATGGAAACTCACCCTTAGGCAGAATATCATCTGGCAAAGGCTGCACTGTCACTTCAAAAAATCATAACTCAGAGTGACCAAGCAAAGCAAACCTCTGTGGAATTGTTATCGTAAATTGCAGAGCTGACCAGGGCTCCACTCAAGAGCCACATTAGCAGTAAATAATAAAGCAATATTCTTTCACCTGACCTTTTGTGCATGCACCAACCTATGTCTGCTACTTAAAGCTGTCCCTTGCTGTGCATCATACTATTAGATTACGCTCTTGCAGGAGCACCATCATGGCATTTTTAGGTGCGATAGTGGTCTGCATCCTTAACATAATGGTAAAAAAGAATGAAGATAGTGATTTTCCTAAGAATGGACTGTTCTCCATAGACACCGAGTAACAATAATCTTCCTTATTCTACAAAGTATAATTCCCACAGAGAGAAGGCACCCAGCGTTAGTAAACAAGCCTATTTTCCAATGGTAATGCATTTGAAGTAAGTAAAATACAGTATTCATTATCCTAGAGCATTGTCAACAAACTTGGTTTATAGTTTGCATGCTATGATTGAAAGCCAGACTGCGGCAAGAAAATTTTCATAATCACAGAGAAAACTGACTGTACCGCAATGAAATCTCTTACAATGAAGGTTTGGATGGTGGGATGAGGGATTTTTTTCACTTATGTTTTGCGTTGTAAGTTTATAATTGTTTTTTCTCACATGGCTAAGAGCAAAAAAAGTAAAAACAAAATTTTCCAACAGAACACTATGCAGCCAAGTACAGTCACAATCTCATGTTCATATCTAGCACAGACAAAACCGTACAACAATGAAAGCAAAATAAGCAGGTTCAATCCATATGTTTTGTGCTATATAATCTAAAACCAAATATTGTCATTGAAAACTACAAACCCTAAGGGTATGTGCACACAATGAGGATTTGCTGCGGATCCGCTGCAGATCTGCAAGTGATTTACAGTACAATGTAAATCTATGGGGAAAAAACCGCTGTGCATATGCTGCGGAAAAATCAGTGCGGAAGCGCAGCAGTTTATTTTCCGCAGCATGTCAATTCTTTGTGCGAATTCCGCAGTGTTTTTACACCTGTTCCATTATAGGAATCCGCAGTTGTAAAAACGCATGCCAAATCCGCACAAAGTCCGCAGTGAATCCGCAGGAAAAACGTGCGGATTTTGACCTGCGGATTCTGCCAAAAATAGCAGATTCCGTGTGGAAAATTCTGCACATGAATCCGCAACGTGTGCACATACCCTAAAACTGGAAATTGATAAATTGGATCATGTCATATAAATTGATAATAAAGCAGTCAAGTTCTCCATCTAAAAAAGTGCAAAGAATATACTTTGACCAATAAAGAGAGTTTAGAACTCAGTGCATAGTATCTTACATATAAACAGTAAGTAGTTTGCAGCACTCATACAAACTGTTACTTGCGGTGGTTTTGGACTCATTTGGACATAGTCCGTCTTCGCAAGATGTCAGTTCCTGCACCATGACAGACTATGCCATCCTGCATTTAAACTGTCACTGCATGTAAACATAAGTGACAGTTCCGTGCTGACAGCTGACAGGCATGGCAAGAGGTGCGGGGACCCATGCTGTCTTTCCCAGCAACTAGAGCACTGTGATTGGTCAGTCAATCTGACTGACCGATTATACCATGATCGGGCTGGAGATGCTGAAATTTCAGCATCTCCTGCCCAGTCAGTGCTGGAGCTCAGTGCTGTCGGTGGCTGAGCTTCCTGCACTAACAGCCAGGATCGTTGTCCATGCCCACCCCTGGCTGTTAACCCCCTGATTGCTGTAATCGGGCGCAATCGCAGCGTTTAGGGGGAGGCAGAGGGTCGGGGCTCGTTATCTGCCATGATGACTTGGGGTTGTCATGACGACACTGGGTCACCAAGCTACAGAAAGCCTCTGAGACCATGCTCACAGCATTGTCTCAGCAGCTGTCAGCATAGGGTATAATACTTTGCAATGCTGGAGCATTGCAATGTATTATACCTGCAATGAAAGTGAAAAAGTGAAAGTCCCATTAGGAGACAAGGTAAAAAAAACATTTAAAAAAATGTAAAAAAAATTAAAAAATAATAAAAAATCCCCTAATAAATACACATTTTTATGTAAAAAAAAAAAAAAAAAACCACGTTTGGTATCGCCGCATCTGTAAACATCCCATCTATAAAAGTGTCACCCTAGTTAACCTTTTCAGTGAACGCCGTAAAAAAAACACAAAAAAGTAGTAAAATATACTGTAATGTAATAAAACGCGATAAAAAAACGAATGGTAATAAAAATAGTATCACTGAAAGCGCCATCTTGTCCCACAAAAAACAAGCTACCACACAGCTCCATCAGTGGAAAAATAAAAAAGTTATAGCTCTCAGAATAAAGTGATGCAAAAATAATTATTTTTTTCTATAAAAATTTTTATTGTGTAAAAACGCCAAACATAAAAAACTATATAAATGAGGTATCACTGTAATCATAGTGACGGGAAGAATAAAGCTGCCTTATCAATTTTACCACATGCAGAATGGAGAAAAAAAAACAAATCCTGAATTGCTGGTTTTTGTTCATTCTGCTGCCACAAAAACCGGAATAGAAAGCGATCAAAAAAGGCATGTGCCCGAAAATGGAATCAATAAAAACTTCAGCCCATCCCGCAAAAAAAAAAGTCCCTCAAATAACTCTATCGGCTGAAATATGGAAAAATTACAGCTCTCAAAATACGGTGATGCAAAAACTTCTTACAAAAAATTCTTACAAAGAAAAAAGCGTCTTTTAGTGTGTGACAGAAGCTGAACATAAAAAAAGGATGTAGATCTGGTATCGCTGTAATCGCACCGACCCAAAGAATAAATTTGCCTAATCACTAATACCGCACGAGGAACGGCGTAAAAAATAAAACCAATTCTTCACCTGTTGTGGATTTGTTCATTCTGCCTCCCAAAGATCGCAGTAAGGCGATCACAGTGGTTCCCCCCACATATGGGTATCAGCGTACTCAGAACAAATTGCACAACAGCTTTGCAGGTCTAATTTCTCCTGTTACCCTTGTAAAAATAAAATAAAAGGGGGCAAAAAGTTCATTTTTGTGAAAAAAATATGATTTTTTTATTTTCACGGCTCTACATTATAAACCTCTGTGAAGCACTTGGGGGTTCAAAGTGCTCTGCACACATCTAGATAAGCTCTTTTGGGGTCTAGTTTCCAAAATGGGGTCACTTGTGGGGGGTTTCTACTGTTTAGGCATATCAGGGGCTGTGCAAACGCAACATGACACTCGCAGACCATTCCATCAAAGTCTGCATTCCAAAACGGCGCTCCTTCCCTTCCGAGCTCTGCCATGCACCCAAACAGTGGTTTACCCCAACATATGGGGTATCAGTACTCAGGACAAATTGCACAATAACTTTTGGGTCCTGTTACCCTTGGGAAAATAAAAAATTGAGGATGAAAAAATCATTTTTTTGAAAAAAATATATATTTTTTAATTTTACAGCTCTACATTATAAACTTCTGAGAAGCCCTTGGGGGTTCAAAGTGCTCACCACACATTTAGATAAGTTCCTTGGGGGTCTAGTTTCCAAAATGGGGTCACTTATTGGGGGTTTCTACTGTTTAGGTACATCAGGGGCTCTCCAAACGCAACATGGCATCTGCTCTCGATTCCAGCCAATTTGACATTCAAAACCTCAAATGATGCTCCTTCCTTTCTGAGCACTGTCGTGCACCTAAAGATTGGTCTTCCTCCTCACATGGGGAATCAGTGTACTCATTAGAAATTGCACAACAAGTATTGTGTTTCATTTTCTCCTGATACCTTTGACAAAATAAAAAAATTGTGTCCGAATTATAATTTTTGGGAAAAAAAGTTAAATGTTCATTTTTTCCTTCCACATTGCTTCAATTCTTGTGAAGTACCAAAAGGGTTAATAAACTTCTTGAATGTGGTTTTGAACACCTTGAGGGGTGCAGTTTTTAGAATGGTGTCAATTTTGGTTTTTTTCTGTTACATTGACCCCCCAAACTCACTTCAAATGTGATATGGTCCCTAAAAAAATGGATTTGTAAATTTTGTTGGAAAAATGAGAAATCGCTGGATCAACTTTTAATCCTTATAACGTCCTAACAAAAAAGTTATGCTTACAAAATTGTGCTGATGTAAAGTTGACATGTGGGAAATGTTATTTATTAACTATTTTGTGTGACATCACTCTCTGATTTAAGGGTACAAAAATTAAAAGTTTAGAAATTGCAAAATTTTCAAAATTTTTGACAAATTTCCGTTATTTTCATAAATAAACGTAAATTATATTGAAGAAATTTACCACTATCATGAAGTACAATATGTCACAAAAAAACAAAGTCAGAATCAGCAACATCCGTTGAAGCGTTCCAGAGATATAACCACATAAAATGACAGTGGTCTGATTTCAAAATTAAGGCTTGGTCATTAACCCACAAAGTGGCCTGGTACATAAGGGATTAAAGAAGCAAGATGGTATCTAAAATGAAGTGTTCTTCAAAAACTTGACCTCTTGTTTAAGTCAGGTTTTTCCGTTACATGTATTTTTGAAAAACCTTTGGAAATGTTTTATTTCCAATCATGAAAAAAAATAATTATAATCTTGCAATTTTCACATTGGCCACTGTGGATTTAATAGACTTTTACTTCCTGTCCTTTCAGGAAGAGTTTACATCAAGGTCACATATTATACAAATGAGCTAGCTGCGAATAAATGTCCATTGAATAGCACAAATAGTAAACAATAGGTTACTGATAACGTTTAGTAACTCAAACATCCATGTTCATATTTTGTGTTAGTTGGTTGAAGGTACTAAGCCACACTTGGTGTGATCTCTTTTAGGTCGCTAGTAGCTGCCAAACAGGAGATCTCATAAACGACACATCAGCGGTCAGCGATCTCTTTAACGACTTTGGCGGTCGTTAGGATGTCATTAGCATGTACTGAGCGCTTCTGATTCTAGGAATTTCCAGCATCGCTCCTGCTCTCTGCGTCCGGCTAGCCTGCTTTGCAACTTCTGCGATCCTCTCTGTGACGCAAAAGAGAACTTACAGATATTGCGATCCACTCCGTGACGCTAAAAAACCTAGTCCCGCCTGCGCATATGCATCACAAACGAGGTCGCTCGTCGTTCGCAAAAGGTGCCAAACACAGCGATATAGGCTCACCAGCAGGACGCCAACGATCAAAAAACGGTCCAGAATGCTAGTGAACGATCAGCGACATCACAGCAGGGCCACATCGTTGCTACATGCCACACACAACGAGGTCGCTAACGAGATCGCTAAATAGTGACGTTTTAGCAAACTCGTTAGCGATCTCGTTAGCGATCTCGTTTAGTGTGGCATACCCTTTAGTGTTAGCCCTATAAATATTACATCATGTGCAGTGGTAGCAGTTCTAGCAAAATTTATTCATATATATTAATGCCTATAAAATGCGTCAATCACATTTCAAATATTTTAATCAAGCATTTATCAGCCATGATTACACTGGTGAGCTGAATGTAAGGATGTGACTGATCTGGGTCTGAATTTTATTTCTCATTTTCTCTTTGGTAGGAGATTCCCAAGTCTGTATGACTGCAGACTCCGGAGTCATAGAATCATAGAATAGTAGAGTTGGAAGGGACCTCCTGGGCCTTCTGGTCCAACCCCCTGCTCAAAGCAGGATTCCCTAAATCATCTCAGACAGGTGTCTGTCCAGCCTCTGTTTGAAGACTTCCATTGAAGGAGAACTCACCACCTCTCGTGGCAGCCTGTTCCACTCATTGATCAACCTAACTGTCAAAAAGTTTTCTCTAATATCTAATCTGTGTCTCCTCCCATTCAGTTTCATCCCATTGCTTCTAGTCTTTCCTTGTGCAAATGAGAATAAAGATGATCCTTCTACAATGTGACAGCCCTTGAGATATTTATAGACAGCTATTAAGTCTCCTCTCAGTCTTCTTTTTTGCAAGCTAAACATTCCCAAATCCTGCAACCGTTCCTCATAGGACATGTTTGCAGACTGGTACTATTCTGGTGGCTCGTCTCTGAACTTGCTCCAGTTTGTTGATGTCTTTTTTAAAATGTGGTGCCCAAAACTGGACACAGTATTCCAGATGAGGTCTGACCAAAGAGGAGTAGAGGGCAATAATGACCTCACGTGATCTAGACTGTATGCTTCTGTTGATACATCCTAGAATTGCATTTGCCTTTTTTGCTGCTGCATCACACTGTTGACTCATGTTAAGTCTGTGATCAATTAGTATACCCAAGTCTTTTTCACATGTGCTGTTACTTAGCAATATTCCTCCCATTTTGTATATGCTTTTTTCATTTTTATTGCCCAGATGTAGTACTTTGCATTTTTCCCTGTTAAAATCCATTCTGTTAGTTGCTGCCCACTGCTCCAGTTTATTTATATCTTTTTGAATCCTCTCTCTCTCTTCTCTAGTATTAGCTACCTGCCAAAGCATGCACTGTGTGCTGCAACGATTCATTGGTGTTTGTGCTGGAAAAGGCATTCAAGTATGCGATATGCATACTTCCAGCCAAAACCTGTCTAGTGGGCGTAGCCTCGCTCTATGTTCTTGTATTGAGTGAGGCCGTGCCATGCCCACTTGACAGGTTCTGGCTGGGAGTATAGCTGGGAGTATGTGTATCGCAAACTTGACCATCGTTCCCAGAGCAGACATCAGCAAATCCTCACAGTGTACATACAGTGCATGCACTCAGAGGATTCACAAATCTGCAGTCATACAGAGGACTGCAGACTTGTCATTCTAGAACAGAAAACCTCTTTGACTAATTAATAATTTTTCTTCTGGTTGGGAATCTGAATAATTTTGGTGTCTAAGGTCAAATTAATTTAGTAGTCTTGTCTAAGGCCTGGATGTTATAAATATGGCTTGAGGTTTGAACAATTTCCTGGTCTAGTCTGGCTTAATATAGGATTCTGGTGTGAAGTCTGAAGAACTATTGATTTTGTCTGTGATTATTTAGGGGTCTATATTCACTTTCTTGTCTCTGGTTTGAAGTCTAAAATTATTTAATGGTCTTTGCATATGGAAATATTGCTGACTTATACAGTACAGCACAATTGTGTAATTAGTACAATAAAACATCACAGTATAATTCAATAAAAATTTCCAAGATGTGCAGAATTATTTATTTTTCATTCAACCCAGAAAAAAAAAATTTTCAACAAAAATGGTGCCTTTTAAAAATACAACCAGTCCTGCAAAAAATAAGCCTCATACGTGCTCTTGGCAAGAGTGAGTGAAAAAAACTTGCTGGCAAAAATTACTTTTTAAAAGAGGTAATGAATGAGTGTAGGTGAGCGAATTTTTTGAAACTAGAATTCACCATCTTCATCAAATTTTTCCCCAAAATTCTATTTGTGGTAATTTGCAAGTAATCTCACAATTTACTTGCCCAGGTCTCAAAAATTAATGCACGATCAGGATGCAGTAAACCCACTTAATAAAAATGGAGGCAACACAGGTGCAAAATTCTGATGAGAAAACCACTCATAACCTACCAATTCGTGGAGGAGGTGATTGCTTAGTATTAAAATTGCACACAAAAAAAGCTTATATAGTGTGCTGGTCACACACATGTAGTGCACAGTGTCTGCCTTATAGCCTATTATTGACGCCCATATTACTATTACTGCTCAGCACTATCTAAGTGCACCCCATAAGGACAGACACCCTAGTTTACTACATCAACATTGAAGGGCTTGGCTGCACCCTGGCTAAAAATATAAATTTCAAAAAAATATATATAATACTAGCTGAACAGCCCAGCGGTGCCTGGGCATAGTAACTAACTGTGGTTAGTTATAACAAATTATAATGATTATATTGCACATAAAAACATTTCACATCATATATTCAACACTACAGATTTGCAACACAAATTAACTAAATGATTACCTCAGTATTGATAGTATGTTTTTAACGGCGCCATTTTCTTTTGCTTCTCCAGCATTACGTCGCACTAAATGAGTGCAGAAGAACCTATTGCTCTGCGTGTTGAGGAAATCGAGGGTCCCCCGCCTCACCTCAATTTAACCGTTATTTACTTCAAGTATATTTCTGCACGTACCGTGACCAGCTGAGAAAATGAATACGGGATTTCAGGTCTATAAATATTCTTGCCATCTATTTTCTCTTCTGCCTTTATGCCACCAAGAGACTTTGAACTTCTTATAATTACCTGCATGTACTGCTTCTAACTAATACAGGCTCTTAAAGCTCCATAACCTTAATTCTGTGTCGGAATCCAATCCTGAACTGTATTAGCCGTGGATTCCCCACATGAACTGTAAACCGTTACTCCATGTTATATCTCCCCATTCTGCTGAAGTAAAGCAGTTTTTATCCCCAAGTCCTGTTGTCTGTGATTATTCAATCGGCTGTGAACACAGCGTAGTGGTGGATAATAGTGAACGGAATAGCCCCATACCAGGGCTATTGCACCTGAACAGTCTGTAGCACAGGTGTGTCACAGTTGTATAGTGATGACAAAGTCCAGGTCCGGTGTTTGCTCCTCCGTTGTCTCATCAAGGACAATCTCTTTAAGAGCTTCGGAGAGCTGACTGATGGGAGACACCTGGGGAGCTCCGAGTATCAGAAGAGTCATAAAACTTTCCCATCTGGAGAACTTGTCCAGTGTGACACTCACTCACCCCAGAGATGCTCCATGTCCCTCCTGCTCCTCCAGGACAGAGAGCGCGGGAAATCTCCCTCAAGTTCAGGTGTCTCCGGAGCAGTGATCCGAGCTGCACACACCAGCCGCAGCCTGTGCAGTGTGAGAGCCCCGGAGCCACAGGCTGAGCACACGCCGCTCTCCCCACCGTCCGCACACTCAGCGCCATACACTACAAATCTCATCACTACATTGGTGGAGATTGGAGCACGGGCAGGGAGTGACGGACAATGCCACTCTCATAGGGGAGCCATCAATCACCAGATACCCCACCCATACCACTCCAACCGGCAACTCCAGGCTGAAGAGGGAACGATGGAGGGAGCCACTGAGCCCAGGCTCTGCAATGTGTGCTGGATGTACATGTGCTATATCATATACTGTATGTATCTATAGAATGGAGAAATGGCTGTGTGTCATGTGCATACAGTTAGGTCCATATATATTTGGACAGAGACAACATTTATCTAATTTTGGTTCTAGACATTACCACAATGAATTTTCAACAAAACAATTCAGATGCAGTTGAAGTCCAGACTTTCAGCTTTCATTTGAGGGTATCCACATTAAAATTGGATGAAGGGTTTAGGAGTTTCAGCTCCTTAACATGTGCCACCCTGTTTTTAAAGGGACCAAAAGTAATTGGACAAATGACTCCAAGGCTATTTCATGGACAGGTGTGGGCAATCCCTTTGTTATGTCATTCTCAATTAAGCAGATGAAAGGGCCGGAGTTGATTTGAGGTGTGGTGTTTGCATTTGGAAGGTTTTGCTGTGAAGGAAACATGCGGTCACAGGAGCTCTCCATGCAGGTGAAACAAGCCATCCTTAAGCTGCAAGAACAGAAAAAAACCCATCCAAGAAATTGCTACAACATTAGAAGTGGCAAAATCTACAATTTGGTACATCCTGAGAAAGAAAGAAAGCACTGGTGAACTCATCAATCCAAAAAGACCTGGGAGCCCACGGAAGACAACAGTGGTGGATGATCGCCGCATACTGTCTTTGGTGAAGAAGAACCCGTTCACAACATCAACTGAAGTCCAGAACACTCTCAGTGAAGTAGGTGCATCTGTCTCTAAGTCAACAGTAAAGAGAAGACTCCATGAAAGTAAATACAAAGGGTTCACATCTAGATGCAAACCATTCATCAATTCCAAAAATAGACAGGCCAGAGTTAAATTTGCTGAAAAACACCTCCAGAAGCCAGCTCAGTTCTGGAAAAGTATTCTATGGACAGATGAGACAAAGATCAACCTGTACCAGAATGATGGGAAGCCAAAAGTTTGGAGAAGAAAGGGAACGGCACATGATCCAAGGCACACCACATCCTCTGTAAAACATGGTGGAGGCAACGTGATGGCATGGGCATGCATGGCTTTCAATGGCACTGGGTCACTTGTGTTTATTGATGACATAACAGCAGACAAGTGTAGCCAGATGAATTCTGAAGTGTACCGGGATATACTTTCAGCCCAGATTCAGCCAAATGCTGCAAACTTGATTGGATGGCGCTTCATAGTACAGATGGATAATGACCCCAAGCATACAGCCAAAGCTACACAGGAGTTCATGAGTGCAAAAAAGTGGAACATTCTTCAATGGCCAAGTCAATCACCAGATCTTAACCCAATTGAGCATGCATTTCACTTGCTCAAATCCAGACTTAAGAGGGAAAGACCCACAAACAAGCAAGACCTGAAGGCTGCGGCTGTAAAGGCCTGGCAAAGCATTAAGAATGAGGAAACCCAGCGTTTGGTGATGTCCGTGGGTTCCAGACTTAAGGCAGTGATTGCCTCCAAAGGATTCGCCACAAAATATTGAAAATAAAAATATTTTGTTTGGGTTATGTTTATTTGTCCAATTACTTTTGACCTCCTAAAATGTGGAGTGTTTGTAAAGAAATGTGTACAATTCCTACATTTTCTAACACATATTTTTGTTCAACCCTTCAAATTAAACGTTACAATCTGCACTTGAATTCTGTTGTAGAGGTTTCATTTCAAATCCAATGTGGTGGCATGCAGAGTCCAACTCGCGAAAATTGTGTCACTGTCCAAATATTTCTGGCCCTGACTGTATGTATGTTATGTGCGACGTGGGCCATGTGGACGGGGCTTTGCATGTGGAGTGAGTGTGGCTATGCGGAGTGGGTGGGGCTCTGTGGAGTTGGCGTGGCTTTATACATACATGTTGTGAATGTGCTAGAAATGAATTCTGAGCAGAAGCTCCCTCTGGTACAAACAGTACTGAACTATCCAATGAAGATTGTGAAGATTGGCGATCAGGTGTTACTGACTGGTCTTATATAAGGGAGGTTCCCTCCCATCAGGGTTGCCGGTGATCAATTGTTCTTGTCTCATCTTTGATTCCTGTTCACTTTGTAGCTTGCTGTTTCGTGCCTGCATCTTCTGCTAACAGATAAGACATTTTCTTCTTTTAGTTTTTTGTGCTTGCTTTTTGCATTTTGTCCTGCACTTCTGTGGGGGTCTGCCGGGTCCCCTCCGGGGGCTTGTGCTCCTCTCAGTTTAGTTCAGCCACTGTTGTTTGTTCATTTGCCTTTTCCAGTTTTTTCAGTGGCTGCTGTTTAGTTTTGTTACACCAGACAACTAATTTAAGTGGTAGAGGTCGTGCGATCTCAGGTGTTTTTGTAATTAGTAGTGTTGGTACTTTTCAGGGTTTTTTGGGATTGCAGTAAGTGTCCTTCGTATCCTTTTCTATTTAGGAAGTTTGGGCCCCAACGTTTGCTTATACTATTTTCTGTCTGTGTCTGTATTTCCCCTTGTCTAACCGCCATTACATGTTTGGGGGCTTTCTATGTTCTTTGGGGATCTGCTCCGGGGCAGATAGTTTTCCTCTTTCTGTCTTTAGGTGTAGTTAGCTTCTCAGGCTGTGACGAGGCGTCTAGGACCAACGTAGGTACGCTCTACGGCTGCCTTTAGTTGTGGTGGTTAGTCAGGGTACTGCAATCCCATAGATTCCAACCTCTCTGGTGTATTTCCTTTTTTGCCGGCTCTCCTCAGCTACCAAATCATAACAGTATCACCGGCCCAAAAACTGATATTTGTATGGTACTCACAGAAGGGAAAAATAGTGTTAAAGAAAGAAGATTGTCAGAGTTGTCAGAGATTTTTTTTTTTTTTTTTCCCTCTGTTTCTCTGAATGCTGAGGAGGATTTTTTTTTCCTCTCAATGGAGTTTGCACAGTTGTCTGGCCGTGTGGATCAGCTTGCCACTGAAGTTCGGAGTATTGCTACCTATCTTGCAGGGTTGCCTGTTGTGGAACCTAGGATTCCCATGCCAGATTTGTTTTTACGGGATCAAGCTAAATTTCTGAATTTCAAAAATAACTGTAAGTTGTTTTTTGCCTTGAAATCTAAGTCCTCAGGGAACGCAGCACAGCAGGTTCAAATTGTCATCTCTCTCCTGCGCGGCGATCCTCAGGATTGGGCTTTTTCCCTGACACCTGGGGATCCTGTTTTGAGTAATGTTGATGCATTTTTTCGGGCTCTGGGGTTATTGTACGATGAGCCTAATGTCACTGATCAAGCTGAAAAAGCCTTGTTGGCATTAAATCAGGGGCTTGAGGACGCTGAGTTATACTGTCAGAGATTCCGAAGGTGGGCAGTCCTGACCAAATGGAATGACGATGCTTTGGCAGCCCTTTTTCGGAAGGGTCTGTCAGAGAATGTAAAGGATGTTATGGTGGGATTCCTGTCCCCTCTGGTCTCAATGATTCTATGTCATTAGCGATTCAAATTGACAGACGTCTGCGTGAGCGTAGAGGTATGCGTGGAACAGTGTTGCCTTGTGAAACAGCTTCTGAACCCATGCAGTGTGATAGAGTGGCTTCTGGGGCACAGCGTCATGAGTTTCGAAAACGTAATAGGTTATGTTTCTACTGTGGTGATGCCTCTCATGCTATTTCAGTCTGCTCTAAGTGGGGAAGACGTTTTGCACGTTCAGTTGTCTTGGGTAGTGTTCAGATTAAATTTTTGTTGACTGTTACCCTGATTTGCTCCCTGTCCACATTTTCTGCTCAGGCTTTTGTTGATTCGGGAGCAGCTATTAACCTGATGGATTTTGATTTTGCTAAACGTTGTGGGTTTCCCTTGATACCCCTACGGAAGTCTATTCCCCTACTGGGGATCGATTCTACCCCTTTGGCTGAGAATAAGCCTCAGTTCTCTACTCAGGTGATAATGAGGGTTGAACCTGATCATCAGGAGAGTTGCAAATTTTTGGTGCTGTATAATCTGCATGACATTATCGCACTGGTTTTCCCTTGGTTACAGTCTCATAATCCTGTTTTGGATTGGAAATCTGTGTCTGTAACCAGTTGGGGCTGCCAATGTGTTAATACCAACACTCCTGTTTTTTCTGCCTCCCCCAGGCTCAGGATGTTCCTGACTTTTTGACAGATTTTTCTGATGTGTTTAGCGAAAGTAAATCTGCATCCTTGCCCCCCCATAGGAGCTATGACTGCGCTATTGAATTAATGCCTGGTAGTAAATTCCCTAAAGGTCGCCTTTTTAACTTGTCTGTACCTGAACATGACGCTATGCGGTCTTATATCAAGGAGTCATTGGAGAAGGGTCATATCAGACCATCCTCTTCACCTTTGGGTGCCGGTTTTTTCTTTGTGGCCAAAAAGTATGGTTCATTAAGGCCGTGTATTGATTATCGTCTCTTGAACAATATCACTGTGAAATATCAATATCCGTTACCCTTGATTTCTGGCCTGTTTTCCAGGGTGAAAAGTGCTACTTGGTTTACCAAGCTTGACCTCAGGGGGGCATATAACCTTATTCGCATTAAGCATGGGGATGAATGGAAGACGGCATTTAATACCCCAGAGGGGCATTTTGAGTACCTAGTGATGCCCTTTGGGCTCACTAATGCTCCTTCTGTCTTCCAGTCCTTCATGAATGACATTTTCAGGGATTTTGTGGATAAATTTCTGATTGTTTATTTGGATGATATCTTGATTTTTTCCAATGACTGGGACTCTCATGTGAAACATGTTCGGACTGTGTTCCAGATTTTGAGAGAGAATGCACTGTATGTGAAGGGATCAAAGTGTCTTTTTGGCGTACAGAGGATCTCATTTCTGGGATTCATTTTGTCCCCATCTGTTATTGAAATGGACCCGGTCAAGGTTCAGGCCATCTGTGATTGGGTCCAACCTACTTCATTAAAGGCTCTTCAAAGATTCTTGGGTTTTGCCAATTTTTATCGTAAATTTATTGGTAATTTCTCTGTTATTGTTAAACCATTGACTGATTTGACCAAAAAGGGTTCTGATGTGGTGAATTGGCCTCCTGAGGCAGTCTCTGCGTTTCTCTGAGGCTTCTGTCTGTCCAGGTGTTGTGGAGCGTATGCAGCAGATTTGGGACCAGGTAGTGGAGAGGTTGTCCCTCTCTCAGGAGAGGGCCTAGCGGTTTGCCAACCGGCATAGGACTGATGGTCCTCGGTTTGAAGTGGGGGACTTGGTCTGGTTGTCCTCAAAAAATATCCCTATGAGAGTTGCATCTCCTAAGTTTAACCCTGCTGTTCTGTTCGGGTTTACTATACACTTGTTATGTTCGGGTCATTTTTGACCCGAACCTATTAAAATGTTGTTTTGAGCCACTGAAAAGTTCTTTTTGAATACCTGTTGCATTATTATACTGTGTGTGATCATAGTTGTTCATTATCAAAGAAAAATTGAATAAAAAAACTTAATTTTTTTAAATTTTGTGTTGATTAATGTAAAACAGCCTAATTGCATTTTACACCAAAGTAACAAACTTGTGCTTAAATAATCAACTATATCTTTTACAACAACATCAACAACAACTTTAGGTAACTATTAGTACAACTAACTTAAAACTAAAATAAATTTTAACAGTATAAAAGCATTTTGAAAAAAAATAGTAAAAAATAATCAGAAAAAAATAAAAATTTCAGTTTTTTTCAAAAAAAGGTTTCTACTAATCTATTTTTTTTCAATCCACGTTTTCGCATCATTTTTGCAAAACTTCAACAGTCATAAATACCACGTGTACCATGTATTCAAAGCTGTGAGGTAAACTGTGTGCAGCTCCAGACTCCAGCTCCTCTCTCCAACAGCCTTGGAATGTCTGACTGTACTACTATACTGACAAGATAACGGTACTGCCACACTAAACAATCCCGCTAGCGATCACAATAACGACGCATACTAATGCGGCCACATTTAGCGATATAGTTAACGACGCTATCGCCGTTAGCGATCTTCTTAACGACTTTAGCGGTACAAAAGTACCGCTAAATCGCTAAGAAAAGGTGCCACACAGCGATTAGATACTTACCCAGCGGGAGCGCCGATGAGAAAATAGGGTCCGGAACGATTCCAGCGACGAGCGAGATCACAGCAGGAAGCTCGTCGCTGGAAGCTGCCGCACTGAACAACATCGCTAACAGGATCGCTAAATAGTGACGTTTTTTAGCGATCCCGTTAGCGATATTGTTTAGTGTGGCATACCCTTAAGGGCGGAGACACACAGGCACCTTCTGCAAGGCTAAGATAACACACAACAAAATACATTCTCATTAGCTTGTCAGTTCACAAGGAAAAGAAACTATTTTCTTTTGCAATCTTGAAAACTGAATTGATTTATTTGTAGAGGAACAGCAGGCCTTTAGATACAGCAATAAAAATTGTACTGAAAGACAATGCGTATGGTTTGTACTGAAATCATTTGTATACATGTATCCATCCATTTATGTCCATCTGTGCACCTAAAGCAACTAGATAACTTGATAAACAATAGTAGATGCAATAAGTAGTCTCAAAATAAACTAAAAATCCTTTGTTTTACTCAAAAAATGGCTGTAGATTAGTATAAAAGGCTAACGGGTCATTTTTGACCCGAACATAACAAGTGTATAAAAACTGTAGCGCAAAAAGTAAAGCACCGAAAAAAAAAAATAAAATACCCTTAGTATGAACCCCGTAAATTAGGAAAATAGAAGTAACCACAAGTTTCAAAATCAAAAAATGAATGAATAAAATAATATTTAATTTCCAAAACGGGTCATTTTTGACCGAACAGAAAAGCAGGGTTAAGCCTAGGTTCATTGGACCTTATAAGATCATGAGATTCTTAATCCTGTTTCCTTTCGTTTACTTCTTCCAGGGACATTTAAGATCCATAACGTGTTCCACAGGTGCTTATTGAAGAGGTTTGTCGAGCCAGTGGTTCCTATGGCTGTGCCTCCTGACCCTGTTTTGGTTGAGGGCAATCTGGAGTATGTGGTTGAGAAAATATTGAATTCTCGTTTTTCTAGACGGAAACACCAGTATTTGGTTAAGTGGAGAGGTTATGGTCAGGAGGACAATTCTTGGGTGTTTGCTTCGGACATCCATGCTAGGAGACTCATCCGTGCGTATCACAGAGCTCATCCTGACTGACCTGGTTGCTCAAATGAGGGTTCGGTGACCCCTCCTCAAGGGGGGGTACTGTTGTGAATGTGCTAGAAATGAATTCTGAGCAGAAGCTCCCTCTGGTGGTTACAAACAGTACTGAACTATCCAATGAAGATTGTGAAGATTGGCGATCAGGTGTTACTGACTGGTCTTATATAAGGGAGGTTCCCTTCCATTAGGGTTGCCGATGATCAATTGTTCTTGTCTCATCTTTGATTCTTGTTCACTTTGTAGCTTGCTGTTTCGTGCCTGCATCTTCTGCTAACAGATAAGACATTTTCTTCTTTTAGTTTTTTTTGCTTGCTTTTTGCATTTTGTCCTGCACTTCTGTGGGGGTCTGCCGGGTCCCCTCCAGGGGCTTGTGCTCCTCTCAGTTTAGTTCAGCCACTGTTGTTTGTTCATTTGCCTTTTCCAGTTTTTTCAGTGGCTGCTGTTTAGTTTTGTTACACCAGAGAACTAATTTAGGTGGTAGAGGTCGTGTGATCTCAGGTGTTTTTGTAATTAGTAGTGTTGGTACTTTTCAGGGTTTTTTGGGATTGCAGTAAGTGTCCTTCCTATCCTTTTCTATTTAGGAAGTTTGGGCCCCAACGTTTGCTCATACTATTTTCTGTCTGTGTCTGTGTATTTCCTCTTGTCTAACCGCCATTACATGTTTGGGGGCTTTCTTTGTTCTTTGGGGATCTGCTCCGGGGCAGATAGTTTTCCTCTTTCTGTCTTTAGGTGTAGTTAGCTTCTCAGGCTGTGACGAGGCGTCTAGGACCAACGTAGGTACGCTCCATGGCTGCCTTTAGTTGTGGTGGTTAGTCAGGGTACTGCAATCCCATAGATTCCAACCTCTCTGGTGTATTTCCTTTTTTGCCTGCTCTCCTCAGCTACCAAATCATAACACATACACACACACATACAAACACTCAGCTTTATATATAGATATATAAGATATTGGTCGATATTTTGCTCAAAATACATGTTCTTGCTATCCACGTCAAGGGTTCTCATATTTGAAAGTCCCCACACTAAAATTAAAAGCAAGGTCACAGAAAGAGGAATTAAAATTCCACAAAATTCACTAATTGGTAGGTTGTCAATGGTTGTCTCATCAGTATTTTTCACCTGTGTTGCCTGCATCTTTATTACCGGGGTTTGCTGCATGCTGTTGATGTGTTAGTTTGAGACCTGGAAAAGTAAATACTGTTGCCTTTTTTGCTTTGATAATTCTTGAATTTTAGGGAGAATTTTAATTCCTGTTTCTGTGGCTTTGTTTTAATTTTACACTCTCGTGATCCAAATTCACCAAAAAATGTCTTCTGCATTCCCTGATTTGGCTTTAACACGTTTCATATATTTATTATTCTTATTGTTATGGAGTCATTATATTCTACAGCACTTTACTGATATTGTTATCACTGTCCCCATTGGTGCTCACAATCTAAATTCTTTATCATTTTGTCTTTGGAGTGTTGGATGAAACCCGAGTACCAGAGAAAACCCACGCAAACATGGGGAGAACATACAAACTCCTTGCAGGTGGTGGCATTTGAACCCAGTGCCCAGCGAAGCAAGGCTACACTGCTATAAAATCATAATAGTCTCTCCTGATTAGCTGTGCAAATATTATGGGGAAGCCCACCTGGCCATGTCCGAAGTCATGTAGACTTTCTCTGGCTCATACATGCCTCTATAAAGTATGAAATGGCGGTAGCTATTTTGGGCAATCCACAGGAGTTGTTTAGATTTCTGAAATTGTTTAGATTTCTAAAAATTTAAAATAAATTTGATTTGCATTTAATCAATTCACTCAAATTTAGTAATCAGTGAAGAAAAAAAAATCCAACTTATCAGGACTTGAGGTTTTCTCATGAACAAAGTTAATTTTATGCTACATTTTAATCAGTAGATCTTGGAAAAATAACAATTTCCATAATTGGATGTGTTGAAAAAAAATGTTCCTGTGCTGAGATAATCTTATAAATGTGCCCTGCTGTGTACTGTGTAATGGCTGCGTCTGACCATACAGGGACATGGTTTGATTATATCACAGCTCTTGGGCAGGAGATGAAGGAAAAGAGTATATTGACGAGTATATGAACGTGGATTATTTTGTGGGACCATTTAATTAATAAATGGGTGAACGATGTGTCACAATGGTGTTGGGACAATGGGCACTAACCAAGTCCCTAGAACTAGGGACAAATCCTTAGATGTCTAATTATTTCGGGCATTGGTTGCTTAACAGAGCCATTTTCCCAATATTTGGACTGGCTACTTAAACCACTCCTTAAAAAACTACCACTGTTGTGAATGGGTTTGAGATGAGTTCTGATCAGAGGCTCCCTCTGGTGGTTACAAGCGGTGCTAGTGAGGATTGTGAGGACTGGGAATCAGGTGTTACTGACTGGTCTTATATAAGGGAGTCATTTTCCCATCAGGGTTGCCGGTGATCAATTGTTCTGGTCTGAATCCTTCATTCCAGTTTCCCTTGTAGCCTGCTGTGTCGTGTCTGCATCTCCTGCTTACAGATAAGACTTTTGCTTCTTTTGTGTTTTTGCTATATTTTTGCATTTTGTCCTGCACTTCTTTGGGGGCCTTCAGGGTCCCCTCGGGGGCTTCTGCCCTCTCAGTTTAGTTCAGCCACTGAGTTTTGTTCTTTTGCTTTTTCCAGTTTTTTCAGTGGCTGCTGTTTTGATTTTGTTACACCAGAGAACTAATTTAGGTGGTAGAGGTCGTGTGATCTCAGGTGATTTTGAAATTAGTAGAGTTGGTGCTTTTCAGGGTTTTCTGGGATTGCAGTAAGTACCCTTCCTATCCTTTTCTATTTAGATAGTTTGGGCCCAGCGTTTGCTCATATTATTTTCTGTCTGTGTCAGTATTTCTTCTTGTCTAACCGCCATTACATGTTTGGGGGCTTTCTGTTATCTTTGGGGTTCTGCTCCGGGGCAGATAGCTTTCCTATTTCTATCTTTAGGTGTAGTTAGTTTCTCAGGCTGTGACGAGGCGTCTAGGACCAAAGTGGGAACGCTCCACGGCTGCCTCTGGTTGTGGTGGTTAGTCAGGGTACTGCAATCTCATAGATTCCAACTGCTCTGGTGTATTGCCTTTTTTACCTGCACTCCTCAGCTACCTAAACATAACATTATCAACGGCCAAAAAATTGAAAATTGTATGGTACTCACAGAAGGGAAAAAAATATTGTGAAAGAAAAAAGGTTGTCAGAGTTGTCAGAGATATTTTTCTGTTTGTTGCATTTTTTTTTTTTTACCCTCTGTATCTCTGGGTGCTGGGGAGGATCTTTTCTCCCAATGGAGTTTGCACAGTTGTCTGGCCGTGTGGATCAGCTTGCCACTGAGGTTCGGAGTATTGCTGCATATCTTGCTAGGTTGCCTGTTGTGGAGCCTGGGATCCCCATGCCAGATTTGTTTTTAGGGGATCGAGCTAAGTTTCAGAATTTCAAAAATAATTGTAAATTGTTTTTTGCCTTAAAATCTAAGTCCTCAGGAAACGCAGCGCAGCAGGTTCAAATTATCATCTCTCTCCTGCGCGGCGATCCTCAGGATTGGGCTTTTTCCCTGATACCTGGGGATCCTGTTTTGAGTGATGTTGATGCGTTTTTTCAGGCTTTGGGGTTATTGTACGATGAGCCTAATGTCACTGATCAAGCTGAAAAAACCTTGTTGGCATTAAATCAGGGGCTTGATGACGCTGAGTTATACTGTCAGAGATTCCGTAGGTGGGCAGTCCTGACCAAATGGAATGACGACGCTTTGGCGGCCCTTTTCCGGAAGGGTCTGTCAGATAATGTAAAGGATGTTATGGTGGGATTCCCTGTCCCCTCTGGTCTCAATGATTCTATGTCATTAGCGATTCAAATTGACAGACGTTTGCGTGAGCGGAGAAGTATGCGTGGAATGGTGTTGCCTTGTGAACCAGCTTCTGAACCCATGCAGTGTGATAGAGTGATGTCTGGGGCACAGCGTCATGAGTTTCGAAAGCGCAATGGGTTATGTTTCTACTGTGGTGATGCCTCTCATGCTATTTCAGTCTGCCCTAAGCGGGGAAGACGTTTTGCACGCTCAGTTGTCTTGGGTAGTGTTCAGACTAAGTTTTTATTAACTGTCACTCTGATATGCTCTCTGTCCTAATTTTCTGCTCAGGCTTTCGTTGATTCTGGAGCAGCTATTAACCTGATGGATTATGATTTTGCTAAACGTTGTGGGTTTCCCTTGATACCCCTACAGAAGTCTATTCCCCTACTGGGGTTCGATTCTACCCCTTTGGCTGAGAATAAACCCCAGTTTTCTACTCAGGTGATAATGAGGGTTGAACCTGATCACCAGGAGTGCTGCAAATTTTTGGTTCTATATAATCTGCATGACATTATCGTGCTGGGTTTCCCTTGGTTACAGTCTCATAATCCTGTTTTGGATTGGAAATCTGTGTCTGTAACCAGTTGGGGCTGCCAATGTGTTAATACCAACACTCCTGTTTTTTCTGCCTCCCCCAGGTTCAGGTTGTTCCTGACTTTTTGTTTGATTTTTCTGATGTGTTCAGCGAAAGTAAATCTGCATCCTTGCCTCCCCATAGGAGCTATGACTGCGCTATTGAATTAGTGCCGGGTAGTAAATTCCCTAAAGGTCGCCTTTTTAACTTGTCTGTACCTGAACATGACGCTAGGCGGTCTTATATCAAGGAATCATTGGAGAAGGGTCATATCAGACCATCCTCTTCACCCTTAGGTGCCGGTTTTTTCTTTGTGGCCAAAAAGATGGTTCATTAAGGCCGTGTATTGATTATCGTCTCTTGAACAATATTACTGTGAAATATCAATACCCGTTACCCTTGATTTCTGACCTGTTTTCCAGGGTGAAAAACGCTACTTGGTTTACCAAGCTTGACCTCAGGGGGGCGTATAAACCTTATTCGCATTAAGCACGGGGATGAATGGAAGACGGCATTCAATACCCCTGAAGGGCATTTTGAGTACCTAGTGATGCCCTTTGGGCTCACTAATGCTCCTTCCGTCTTCCAGTCCTTCATGAATGACATTTTCAGGGATTTTGTGGACAAATTTCTGATTGTTTATTTGGATGATATCTTGATTTTTTCTAATGACTGGGACTCTCATGTGAAACATGTTCGAACTGTATTCCAGATTTTGAGAGAGAATGCTCTGTATGTGAAGGGATCAAAGTGTCTTTTTGGCGTTCAGAGGATCTCATTTCTGGGATTCATTTTGTCCCCATCTGTTATTGAAATGGACCCGGTCAAGGTTCAGGCCATCTGTGATTGGGTCCAACCTACTTCATTAAAGGATCTTCAGAGATTTTTGGGTTTTGCCAATTTTTATCGTAAATTTATTGGTAATTTCTCGGTTATTGTTAAACCATTAACTGATTTGACCAGAAAGGGTTCTGATGTGGTGAATTGGCCTCCTGAGGCAGTCTCTGCATTTCAGGAACTTAAGCAGAGATTCACTTCTGCTCCTGTTCTACGGCAGCCTGATGTTTCTCTGCCATTTCAGGTGGAGGTTGATGCCTCTGAAATTGGGGCAGGTGCCGTTTTGTCCCAAAAAGATCCAGAGACCTCTAAAAGTAACCCTTGTGCCTTTTTCTCTCGAAAATTTTCTCCTACTGAACGTAATTATGACGTAGGTAATCGGGAGTTATTGGCCATGAAGTGGGCTTTTGAAGAGTGGAGACATTGGCTGGAGGGAGCCAAACATCAGGTGGTGGTCCTTACGGACCATAAGAATCTGGTCTATCTGGAATCTGCCAAGCGACTCAATCCTAGACAGGCCAGGTGGGCCTTGTTTTTCACACGTTTTAATTTTGTGGTTTCCTTTCTTCCTGGCACTAAGAATGTTAAGGCGGATGCCCTCTCGAGGAGTTTCCTTGCGGACTCTCCTGAGTTATCTGATCCTTCTGTTATTTTGAAAGAGGGTGTAGTTCTTTCCGCCATCTCGCCCAATTTGAGACTTGCTCTGGAGGGGTGTCAGGAGGATAGGCCCGAGCGCTGCCCTGTTGGAAAATTGTTTGTCCCGGACCAATGGAAAAAAGAGTGTGATGTCTGAGATTCATTGTTCCGCATTGGCTGGGCATCCCGGAATTTTTGGTACCAGAGACTTGGTTAGCCGGTCCTTTTGGTGGCCTAACTTGTCTCGTGATGTCAGGGAATTTGTGCAGTCCTGCGGGACTTGCTCTCGCTCCAAGCCTTGCTCTCGCTCTAGTGGTTTGTTGATGCCATTGCCTGTGCCCAAGAGACCATGGACCCATATCTCTATGGATTTCATTTCCGATCTTCCTGTTTCTCAGAGAATGACCACCATCTGGGTAATTTGTGATAGGTTTTCCAAAATGATACATCTTGTGCCATTACCTAAGTTGCCTTCCTCCTCTGAATTGGTGCCGTTGTTCCTTCAGCACGTGGTTCGTTTACACGGCATTCCTGAGAACATTGTGTCTGACAGAGGAGTCCAGTTTGTTTCCAGATTTTGGAGGACTTTTTGTTCTAAACTGGGTGTTCAATTGTCTTTCTCCTCGGCATTTCATCCTCAGACCAATGGTCAAACTGAGAGAACAAACCAGACATTGGAGACTTATCTAAGATGCTTTGTGTCTGCTGATCAGGATGACTGGGTCTCTTTTTTGCCTTTGGCTGAGTTTGCTCTTAATAATAGGGCTAGCTTTGCCACTTTGATGTCTCCGTTTTTCTGTAATTCTGGGTTTCACCCTCGATTTTCTTCAGGACAGACGGAGGCTTCTGTCTGTCCAGGTGTTGACTCTGTTGTGGAGCGTATGCAACAGATTTGGGACCAGGTGTCACGCTGTATAGCAGATATATATATGAGATGTCAGTAATCTATATCAAAAGGGCAACATACTATATAACATGCGCATAGATATATTATAACATGGATTTACCTGATAGAATGTCCAGTGGGTCAAAACGGAATCCGTTATACGCTGTCTCCGGCTAGAGGGTGACCGGGGTCTAAGCTGACCCTGAACTGGGGTCCTAACTAATCCCTCAACCTGGAGGTACTGTTAAAGGTACAGAGGTCCAGGCCACCAGCGTAAACCCTGTCTCCTATCAATCCCTGCCAACTGTATTCTAGTCCTAAGAAGGACCCTGAATACCACCAAAGGGAATGAACAGGTAACGGATAATGAACAGAAAGACATACAAGAAAGAGAAGGAATAAAGTAAATAAAGTCTTACATACAACACTCACACACAGTAGGAACACCTAAGGTCTCAGAGATAAACTATAAGCTATAAGAGTAAAAACAACTAATGAACTCTTAGCTTAAATATTCTCAGAACCGATCCAGACTGCTGAACTACATGAATGCTTTCACCGGCGTCTAACACCCAGACTGGCAGAAATATAAAGGAAACTAATTAGAACATAATCAAAAGCAGCCGGGCGAGGCTGCACCTAGCCTTAGCAAAGAGCTAGGAAAAATTAACTCTCACATTACCAAAAAACAAAGAAACAGAAGCTCAGCTGTGAGAAGTCAGAATGTGCAATCGCGACGATCTTTGTGGCGATGCACCCATGACAGTACCCCCCCTTCTACGAGGGGCCTCCGGACCCTCATGACCAGGTCTGTCCGGGTGAGTTGTGTGAAAGGTCCGTCCACGTTATCATTGACCACCACTGAAGGAGGAGGTAGAGGTGACGGTATGACTGGTGCCACATACTTTTTAAGTAATGACTTGTGAAACACATTATGAATTTTAAACGTAGGAGGGAGGTCCAGACGAAATGCCACAGGATTAATTATGGAACTGATCCTGTACGGCCCGATGAATCTGGGACCCAACCTCCAGGAGGGAACTTTAAGTTTAATATTCCTGGTAGACAACCACACCAGATCATTCACCTTCAGATCTCGACCAGAAACTCTCCCCTATCAGCCATCCGTTTGTAACGGTTCTCCGTAACCTTCAGTCTTAACTGATCTGGAACTATCAGTCTCCCTGGAAGTCCCACAGGGGCGTCCCCCTGAGCCCCCAATACCTCCCCCTCAAGCTCAGAGCATACAGCTGACACCACAACTCCCTCCTGAGGAATAGGAACCGGATCATCCATCCTCCCGGTCCCTGGGAAAGTACGAGATAAGGCATCAGGAAGCAACTTTATTGAGCAGTCATATGCGCGATGAGGAGGTAACTCTTTACACCCTTCTCTTGAGAACATCTCCCCAAAGTCCTCCAGAAAAGGAGGCAAAGTCCTAGGCACAACTGCACCGATGACCGTGCTCATGCAGTTATTCTTGCAAAATTCACCCCACTGGCTTATCTTTCTGGATTGCCAATCAATCACTGGGTTATGTTTAGCCAACCAAGGAAGTCCCAACACAATAGGAGTAGGTAGACCCTCCAACACATAACAAGACAATTGCTCTTTATGCATTGCCCCTACTCGAAGATCTATGTTATGAACAGCTTGAACCAAGCTACCTTGACCAAGAGGTCTAGAATCAATAGAGAGTATAGGGACCGGTTTGGCCAATACACTCAGTTGCATACCATGCACCTGGGCAAACCGAGCGTCCACAAGATTAGCCCTGGACCCACTATCAAGAAAAACAGAAATCCTCTCAGTTCTAGTACCAATCACCACCTCCGCAGGCACGATAAACTGAGAGGGATTTGGGGACGAAATACAGACTCCCAGGTTAACTCCTTGGGTCAAAGAGGTCCGGGATGGACAACCCCAACAAAATGTCCCTCTCTCCCGCAAAAGAAACACCTTCTAGCCTTGCGGCGCACCGCCGATTCCCTCCTACAAAATGATGTCCCTCCCAACTGCATGGGTTCCTCAGAACAGACCAGGGGAACCTCAGTATAAGGGACTTTAGTAGTAGGTGGAGTCATCATGGGGGGCGGAGTTACCTCGCGTCTTCCCGAAGTCGTCTATCAATGCGAATAGCAAGGGCCATAGCAGCCTCCAGTGATGGAGGAGAATCATACTGAGCCAACACATCTTTTAATTTGTCAGACAACCCTTGACAAAACTGGCTCCTAAGAGCTGGGTCATTCCACTGAGTATCTGTTGCCCATCTACGGAACTCAGAAGAATATTCCTCCGCTGGACGATTTCCCTGCCGTATTTTACGTAACTTTGTTTCAGCAAGGGAAACTCGATCCGGATCATCATATACCAGACCCAGGGCAGTAAAAAATCGATCCACTGACTGGAGATCTGGGGAGCCTGGAGGAATAGAGAACGCCCAAGATTGAGGGTCCCCTTGTAAGAGCGAGATAACAATTCCCACCCTCTGCTCTTCACTCCAGATGACCGAGGCCGCAGCCGAAAGTACAATTTACATGCCTCCCGGAAAGTAAAAAATTTGTCCCGCCCACCAGTGAACCTGTCCGGGAGAGCAACCTTAGGTTCAGATCTGGTTTGCTCTGGGAGGGACAAAACCTTGGACTTAATGTCTGCAAATTCCATGGACAACCCCTGCAACTGTCGGGCCAGCTGGGCTACTGGATCCATGACAGCTGGGGAGAATCTTTTTAGGCCGGTGAAAATGTCACGCTGTATAGCAGATATATATATGAGATGTCAGTAATCTATATCAAAAGGGCAACATACTATATAACATGCGCATAGATATATTATAACATGGATTTACCTGATAGAATGTCCAGTGGGTCAAAACGGAATCCGTTATACGCTGTCTCCGGCTAGAGGGTGACCGGGGTCTAAGCTGACCCTGAACTGGGGTCCTAACTAATCCCTCAACCTGGAGGTACTGTTAAAGGTACAGAGGTCCAGGCCACCAGCGTAAACCCTGTCTCCTATCAATCCCTGCCAACTGTATTCTAGTCCTAAGAAGGACCCTGAATACCACCAAAGGGAATGAACAGGTAACGGATAATGAACAGAAAGACATACAAGAAAGAGAAGGAATAAAGTAAATAAAGTCTTACATACAACACTCACACACAGTAGGAACACCTAAGGTCTCAGAGATAAACTATAAGCTATAAGAGTAAAAACAACTAATGAACTCTTAGCTTAAATATTCTCAGAACCGATCCAGACTGCTGAACTACATGAATGCTTTCACCGGCGTCTAACACCCAGACTGGCAGAAATATAAAGGAAACTAATTAGAACATAATCAAAAGCAGCCGGGCGAGGCTGCACCTAGCCTTAGCAAAGAGCTAGGAAAAATTAACTCTCACATTACCAAAAAACAAAGAAACAGAAGCTCAGCTGTGAGAAGTCAGAATGTGCAATCGCGACGATCTTTGTGGCGATGCACCCATGACACCAGGTAGTGGAGAGATTGTCCCTCTCTCAGGAGAAGGCCCAGCGGTTTGCTAACCGGCATAGGACTGATGGTCCTCGGTTTAAAGTGGGGGACTTGGTCTGGTTGTCCTCAAAGAATATTCCTATGAGAGTAGCATCTCCTAAATTTAAGCCTAGGTTCATTGGACCTTATAAGATCATGGAGATTATTAATCCTGTTTCTTTTCATTTGCTTCTTCCAGGGACATTTAAGATCCATAACGTGTTCCACAAGTCCTTGTTGAAGAGGTTTGTTGAGCCAGTGGTTCCTGCTGCTGTGCCTCCTGACCCTGTTTTGGTTGAGGGCAATCTGGAGTATGTGGTTGAGAAAATATTGGATTCTGTTTTTCTAGACGGAAACTCCAGTATTTGGTTAAATGGAGAGGTTATGGTCAGGAAGACAATTCTTGGGTGTTTGCTTCGGACATCCATGCTAGGAGACTTATCCGTGCGTATCATAGAACTCATCCTGACCGACCTGGTTGCTCAAATGAGGGTTCGGTGACCCCTCCTCAAGGGGGGGGTACTGTTGTGAATGGGTTTGAGATGAGTTCTGATCAGAGGCTCCCTCTGGTGGTTACAAGCGGTGCTAGTGAGGATTGTGAGGACTGGGAATCAGGTGTTACTGACTGGTCTAATATAAGGGAGTCATTTTCCCATCAGGGTTGCCGGTGATCAATTGTTCTGGTCTGAATCCTTCATTCCAGTTTCCCTTGTAGCTGCTGTGTCGTGTCTGCATCTCCTGCTTACAGATAAGACTTTTGCTTCTTTTGTGTTTTTGCTATATTTTTGCATTTTGTCCTGCACTTCTTTGGGGGCCTTCAGGGTCCCCTCCGGGGGCTTCTGCCCTCTCAGTTTAGTTCAGCCACTGAGTTTTGTTCTTTTGCTTTTTCCAGTTTTTTCAGTGGCTGCTGTTTTGATTTTGTTACACCAGAGAACTAATTTAGGTGGTAGAGGTCGTGTGATCTCATGTGATTTTGAAATTAGTAGAGTTGGTGCTTTTCAGGGTTTTCTGGGATTGCAGTAAGTACCCTTCCTATCCTTTTCTATTTAGATAGTTTGGGCCCCAGCGTTTGCTCATACTATTTTCTGTCTGTGTCAGTATTTCGTCTTGTCTAACCGCCATTACATGTTTGGGGGCTTTCTGTTATCTTTGGGGTTCTGCTCCGGGGCAGATAGCTTTCCTATTTCTATCTTTAGGTGTAGTTAGTTTCTCAGGCTGTGACGAGGCGTCTAGGACCAAAGTGGGAACGCTCCACGGCTGCCTCTGGTTGTGGTGGTTAGTCAGGGTACTGCAATCTCATAGATTCCAACTGCTCTGGTGTATTGCCTTTTTTACCTGCACTCCTCAGCTACCTAAACATAACATACCATCTTTTATAAAAGATTCTGGATCATTTTTAAAGAGCTATTGGTGACATAGATTGGCAAGATGATTTTTCCTTAGTTACTGTAGATGTCGAAAACCTCTTTACCAGAATCCCACAAAAAATAGGTAAAGAGACAATAGTCAAAATCCTTGCCAGTACAGATAAAAGTTCAGAATACACGACTTTCAACCAAGAAGCATTAGAACTTATATTATGCCATAATGCATTTAAGTTTATGGACAAATGGTATCTGCAGCAAGTTGGTACTGCCATGGGTTCACCAGTTGCATACGTCTTTGCTAATCTTTTTTTAGCATTTTTTGAAGACAAATATATTTCCAATCTGCCCAACCCCTATCTTAAATTCATCCACACATACCTCAGGTATATGGATGATGTATTTATGATCTGGGCAGGCACAGAAGAACAATTTTCTGATTTTATAGCATACTTTAATGCCATCAATATAGAAAACATGCACTTTACATCAAACTTTGGAGACAAACAGTATAGAATTTTTAGATGTCAAAATGAACATATAGGAAGGCAAAATTGTCACAGAGTCTTATTGGAAGCCTACTTCTACAAATATGTTGTTACTTTATAGTAGTGCTCATCCAGTGCACACAAAGAGGCTACCCTACAGCCAAATGCTGTGATTACGCAAAATTAATAATAATGACAACGTCTTTGAAGAACAAATTGATGAACTAAATCGTTTTTCTTAGTGAGGCTATCCGTCATCTATACCAGACGAAGCACATAAACGTGTCCGTGAAATTCCTCATGCATACTTACTCCAGAAGACTAAAAGGAAAAAGGAGGAAGGTAGCGAAACATATGCAACTATGCAAAAAACGCATCATTTCATTTTCAATTTCAAACATAGTCCTATGGACAAAATAATACTGTACACTCAGCCATTCGAAAACACTGGCATATTCTAAATACAGAAATATTTACAAAAAATGGGTTTTCTAAAACCCATTTTTCTTATCGGAGAACTCACAGCATAGGGGACATTCTAGTTCATAATAGAATATTATTAACTATAAGTAACAGGTTAGAAAAATTATCCTCAAGGTAATTACAAATGTGGTAATTGTCCCAGCTGTCACCTCCATATTACCACCAATCCCTGCGTATTAGCCTTATACTACATATAACTACAGATTTTCCATGGAACTTTTCTACGTTGTCTGGTGCCGCTACCTGCTGGACAAAGAGCCAGAATTGGTACATCTAATGGATGCCTTTGCTGGGGCGGCTGCAGGCTGCAATTTTTACACTGGGGAGGGCCAAATATCCCTGGACCTTTCCAACCTGAGAATACCAGCATCCTGTTGTCTGCTTTACCTTGGCTGATTATCAAAAATAGGAGAGGCGCACGCTGTTTTTCCCATTCATTTATTTATTTATTTTTTACTAATAAATTAAAAATACCAATAAATAAGTAAATGAAAATAAAACTGACATGGGGTCCCTCCTATTTTTAATAATTAGCCAAGGGAAAACAGCTGTGAGATGGTCTTATTATGCTAGTAAAGTACCAATATACAGTACAGACCAAAAGTTTGGACACACCATCTCATTCAAAGATTCTTCTGTATTTTCATGACTATGAAAATTGTAGAATCACACTGAAGGCATCAAAACTATGAATTAACACATGTGGAATTATACATTACACTTTACAAAAAAGTGTGAAACAACTGAAAATATGTCTTATATTCTAGGTTCTTCAAAGTAGCCACCTTTTGCTTTGATTACTGCTTTGCACGCAGAAAAGGTGAACGGATGGACTCTACATGCCTAGTTCCCACCGTGAAGCATGGAGGAGGTGGTGTGATGGTGTGGGGGTGCTTTGATGGTGACACTGTTGAGGATTATTCAAAATTGAAGCTGTGAGTGGTCCAGCTCACCCCAAACCATCTCGATTGGGTTCAGGTCTGGTGACTGTGGAGGCCAGGTCATCTGGCATAGCACCCCAACACTCTCCTTCTCGGTCAAATAGCCCTTACACAGCCTGGAGGTGTGTTTGGGATCATTGCCCTGTTGAAAAATAAATGATGGTCCAACTAAAAGCAAACCGGATGGAATAGCATGCCGCTGCAAGATGCTGTGGAAGCCATGCTGGTTCAGTATGCCTTCAATTTTGAATAAATCCCCAACAGTGTCACCAGCAAAGCACCCCCACATCATCACACCACATCCTCCATGCTTCACGGTGGGAACCAGGCAGGTAGAGTCCATCCGTTCACCTTTTCTGCATGCAAAGCAGTAATCAAAGCAAAAGGTGGCTACTTTGAAGAACCTAGAATATAAGACATATTTTCAGTTGTTTCACACTTTTTTGTAAAGTGTAATGTATAATTCCACATGTGTTAATTCATAGTTTTGATGCCTTCAGTGTGATTCTACAATTTTCATAGTCATGAAAATACAGAAAAATCTTTGAATGAGTAGGTGTGTCCAAACTTTTGGTCTGTACTGTATATGGACTTTCTCAGCCTATTAATATCATTCCCCAGCTGTCTGCTTTGCCTTTGCTGGTTGAAAATGGGGGGACTCTAAGAAAATGATGTGGTGGCCCCTCCATTTTTTAATAAGGCAAAGCAGACAGATGGGGTTGATATTAATAGGCTTGGTACTTTCATGGATATTGGCCCCTTTCCAGCCTTATAAGACCATTCCTCAGCCACCCAGAAATGGTGCATGCATTAGATATGTCAATTCTGGCGATTAGCCTCAGCTTTTCCCAAATGCCCTGGTGCATTGAAAAGTGGGGTAATATTTTGGGGTTGATGTCAGCTGTATAATGTCTACTGATATCAAGCACAGAAGTTAGTAATGGGGAGGCGTCTATCAGACACTCCCATTAATAACCTGGTAAATAAATACTATACAAAACCCAGACACACAGGAAAAAATGCTTTATTTGATATAAAAAAAACCTACACTCCCTCTTTTACCTATTTATTAATTAAAAATAAATCCAAGAAGTTCCAACGGTAATATAATAGTGAAATATCCAACGACGCCCTTCAAAGCCTATGGATTCTCGTGAGAAAGTTCTCAGAACGAGACTTCATAGTACACTCCAGTCCAGCAGCAGGCACAGAAATTCTCACACTCATGCCTGCCGCTGACTGCGAGTAACCCTATAGAGTCATGTTCTCAGAATGTTCTTTTGTGGTACTGAAGTTTTTTAAAACAACAGTGTTGCTGGTCTTTCCCCTTCATCTAGTTTAACAGACATCATCATCATCATCACTGTCTTCATTGAGCCTCACATTCTAACTTTCCAACAGCATATCTTCGCAGTGTGGAAGGAAACCCACGCAAACACGAGGAGAACTTACAAATCCTTGAAAATATTGTCCTCTTTGAAATTTGAACGCAGGACCTCAGGGCTGTAAAACAATGGTGCTAATTACTGAGCCACTATGCTGACCTGAAGATAGGTTCTTATTCATACAAACAATTTAACAGACAATATACTTTCTCAATTTGTAATTTATCTTAAAATGCTTCAAATAAAATGATAATAGAAATAGCAATTTTTTTGTGAATAACACATAAACTTGAAACTCTGAAGCTGATTTGAGATTCTACCCACAATAGCTAACATTTAAAGATAACAAAACATCTGATTCAAGTCTTTAAATATACACCTGACACATGTGAAATAAATGATGGCTCCACAACTGCTGTAAATATCCAAAATATATTCCATAGCACAAAGCATCTCAAATTATTGTCAGTGACCTATTTATATAAGGATAAATGATAATAAAAACAATCAGCTTCTTACCATCAGATCAGAACAAAAGCATAGAAAAACGATATCCAGTTCTTCATTATTGAACTAGAAAAAATTGTAACTTTTATTTAGAAAAATATGCATTAAAAGACAGCGTCTATGCCAAAAAAACACAAACTGTGAGGTCTTAATCATGGCTACATTATTTTCATATAGATGTCATGATATACAAAGAGATGTTACCTCCCATTAGTGGCTGGATTAATCAATAAAATCAACCACATGAGTATATACAAGTAGAAATCATCGAACCTTTCAAGGTTTGGTTCGGTTTGGATAGGCAAAGGGTTCGTCGGTTCGTCGACCATATCCAAACCCCATTGAATTCAATGGGAAGCAAAAACAAACGCATAAACTACACCTTCAGGGGAGCCAAAAAGCTGCCAAAACAGCTCAAATTAGGGGCAGACACCAGGAAAAGTGGCAACATTTGACCCAGAGTACAAATAATATAATTCCACAGTATGGATCCATGGGACATGTCCTGGGACAGGGCTTGAACCAGCATTTCTAGCTTAAACATGAACATTGAACTGTATTAGGTTGATGAGTGACAGGTATAGGCCTGATGTTCTGAGAGCCCTGCCAATTTAGGCAACACACATAAATGAAACCCAACTTTGAGTCTCCAAGTTCCAATTTCCAAAAATTAGAGGCAAACACCAGGAAAGTGACCAATCAATCTCCTGATGGTTGCATGCCCATCACCTCTTCCTCCTCATCCTCCTCCATTTGTTCCTTGGCTCATGCACCTTCACTAACAGTTTGGGTGGTACCATGAGCCCCTCGATCTCCGTAATTCACCCGCCTAAGAAACAACAGTCCGGAACTAAGAGATATTGTTATACCTTCCGCATCCTCCTCTTCTTCCAAATATTCCTCTGGGACCACCACCTCCTTCTGCAGACTATTCAAAGTGTGCTCAGCATGTAGATGACCGAAATAGTGATGCTGTTCACAGCATCGTCAGTGCTAGCCATTTCTAAACTTTGCAGAAGGCTACAAGTCGATCCGAGGAAAAAACTCTGCATGTCCAAGTTTGGACTGCACTCAGCTATGCAAGTCAATGAGTGCATGGAAAACATCGAACTGCACTCAGATGACATCTGAGTGTGGTCCAGTTTCCACGGACTGACAAAATGGAGAAGATGGAAAAACCTTTTTCTCCATCTTCTCCTCATCCGAGATAATTGGCTCACACTTTACTGACTCTCAGATCAGAGTTTGATCAGCATGTGACCATAGTGTGCTTATCATAATCATCCCAATCTCTCTGATGAGAGGATATGCGCTTGTCTGCACCTGCTCTAATAAAGAAAAATGTATTTTGACTTGTTACCCTGAAGAGAGAAAACATGCAGTGTAGATTGCAGTAAAATCCCAGCGGTGTTAAATGAGGTTATTTCATTTGTCATTATTACTCCTAAAAAGTATTTTATTATTTAAGCCGCAGAATCTTATGAAACTATAAAGTAGAGGCTTACTTGCCTGCTGTTCTATTACTGTTTTGCCTGCACAAACCACTGTGCATAGTATAATTGATATACATTTATAAATTAAAAGCTTAATCCTGTGTGTACAACTCCAACAGAAGATAATTCCCATTAGATATAATTCTTGCCTGCTAGCTGGAAGCTTTTCAATTCACATACTTAGACATTTATTTTAAATTTAAAGTCTAAATATTTTTTTGCATTGGGGCTCATTCTTACATATACATCGCTGCAGCAGTGAATTATTCTTTTTAATGGGCATATGAAAATTACATATATTGCATTGCTTTTAAACACGTGGCAAAATAAGATACTGCCAAGGCCTCCAAATAACTGAGATCTGGAGGAATTGTCTGGTTTTGAAAACAGATTTTCAAGAATATTCGTCAACATGAACATACGTTGATTGCATGGATAGCCCAATAATTATTATAGAAACTATGCAGTGCTTTATCTTCTCTGTGGTGGTCCCACAGGGAATGGAGTATCTAGTACTTGATCTCAGCTGACCACTGGAGGTCACAGACAGGGTACATCTTGCTATCAGTTTTTCACTGGAGTTCCATTCATACAAAAACAGATTTCTATAGTGGACCAACAGTTGAAGGGGATGTCTAGCTTTGGGCACAATTTTTTCCCCCAAAGTCTAAATATCATTTCACAAAGAAGCAGAAAAAACATAACACTCTTCATATAATTTTTATCAAGCTAAGTGATCTGAAAGTTTTTGTTCTGTAGAACAGAAGTACCTATCTGTTATGTTTCGGTAGCTGAGGAGTGCAGGCAAAAAAGGCAATACACCAGAGCAGTTGGAATCTATGAGATTGCAGTACCCTGACTAACCACAACAACTAGAGGCAGCCGTGGAGCGTTCCTACGTTGGTCCTAGACGCCTCGTCACAGCCTGAGAAACTAACTACACCTAAAGATAGATATAGGAAAGCTATCTGCCCCGGAGCAGAACCCAAAAGATAATAGAAAGCCCCCAAACATGTAATGGCGGTTAGACAAGAAGAAATACTGACACAGACAGAAAATAGTATGAGCAAACGTTGGGGCCCAAACTAACTAAATAGAAAAGGATAGGAAGGGTGCTTACTGCAATCCCAGAAAACCCTGAAAAGCACCAACTCTACTAATTTCAAAAACACCTGAGATCACACGACCTCTACCACCTAAATTAGTTCTCTTGTGTAACAAAATCAAAACAGCAGCCACTGAAAAAATTGGAAAAAGCAAAAGTACAAACATCAGTGGCTGAACTAAACTGAGAGGGCAAAAGCCCCCGGAGGGGACCCTGAAGGCCCCCACAGAAGTGCAGGACAAAATTCAAAAATCAAGCACAAAAACAAAAAGAAGAAAATGTCTTATCTGTTAGCAGGAGATGCAGACACGACACAGCAGGCTACAAGGGAAACAGGAATCAAGGATAGAGACCAGAACAATTGATCATCGGCAACCCTTATGGGAAGGTGACTCCCTTATATAAGACCAGTCAGTAACACCTGATTCCCAATCCTCACAACCTTCACAATCTTCACTGGACAGACCAGCACCGCTTGTAACCACCAGAGGGAGCCTCTGCTCAGAACTCATCCCAAGCCCACTCACAACAGTACCCCCCCTTGAGGAGGGGTCACCGAACCCTCATTTGAGCAACCAGGTCGTTCAGGATGAGTTCTATGGTACGCACGGATGAGTTCTATGGTACGCACGGATGAGTCTCCTAGCATGGATGTCCGAAGCAAACACCCAAGAATTGTCTTCCTGACCATAACCTCTCCACTTAACCAAATACTGGAGTATCCGTCTAGAAAAACGAGAATCTAATATTTTCTCAACCACATACTCCAGATTGCCCTCAACCAAAACAGGGGCAGGAGGCACAGCAGCAGGAACCACTGGCTCAACAAACCTCTTCAACAAGGACTTGTGGAACACGTTATGGATCTTAAATGTCCCTGGAAGAAGCAAACGAAAAGAAACAGGATTAAGAATCTCCATGATCTTATAAGGTCCAATGAACCTAGGCTTAAATTTAGGAGACGCCACTCTCATAGGAATATTTTTTGAGGACAACCAGACCAAGTCCCCTACTTTAAACCGAGGACCATCAGTCCTATGCCGGTTAGCAAACCGCTGGGCCCTCTCCTGAGAGAGGGACAACCTCTCCACTACCTGGTCCCAAATCTGTTGCATACGCTCCACAACAGAGTCAACACCTGGACAGACAGAAGCCTCCGTCTGTCCCGAAGAAAATCGAGGGTGAAACCCAGAATTACAGAAAAACGGAGACATCAAAGTGGCAGAGCTAGCCCTATTATTAAGAGCAAACTCAGCCAAAGGCAAAAAAGAGACCCAGTCATCCTGATCAGCAGACACAAAGCATCTTAGATAAGTCTCCAATGTCTGGTTTGTTCTCTCAGTTTGACCATTGGTCTGAGGATGAAATGCCGAGGAGAAAGACAATTGAACAACCAGTTTAGAGCAAAAAGTCCTCCAAAATCTGGAAACAAACTGGACTCCTCTGTCAGACACTATGTTCTCAGGAATGCCGTGTAAACAACCACGTGCTGAAGGAACAACGGCACCAATTCAGAGGAGGAAGGCAACTTAGGTAATGGCACAAGATGTATCATCTTGGAAAACCTATCACATATCACCCAGATGGCGGTCATTCTCTGAGAAACAGGAAGGTCGGAAATGAAATCCATAGAGATATGGGTCCATGGTCTCTTGGGCACAGGCAATGGCATCAACAAACCACTAGAGCGAGAGCAAGGCTTGGAGCGAGAGCAAGTCCCGCAGGACTGCACAAATTCCCTGACATCACGAGACAAGGTAGGCCACCAAAAGGACCGACTAACCAAGTCTCTGGTACCAAAAATTCCGGGATGCCCAGCCAACGCGGAACAATGAATCTCAGACATCACACTCTTTTTCCACTGGTCCGGGACAAACAATTTTCCAACAGGGCAGCGCTCGGGCCTATCCTCCTGACACCCCTCCAGAGCAAGTCTCAAATTAGGTGAGATGGCGGAAAGAACTACACCCTCTTTCAAAATAACAGAAGGATCAGATAACTCAGGAGGAAGCTCCTCGAGAGGGCATCCGCCTTAACATTCTTAGTGCCAGGAAGAAAGGAAACCACAAAATTAAAACGTGTGAAAAACAAGGCCCACCTGGCCTGTCTAGGATTGAGTCGCTTGGCAGATTCCAGATAAACCAGATTCTTATGGTCAGTAAGGACCACCGCCTGATGTTTGGCTCCCTCCAGCCAATGTCTCCACTCTTCAAAAGCCCACTTCATGGCCAATAACTCCCGATTACCCACGTCATAATTACGTTCAGTAGGAGAAAATTTTCGAGAGAAAAAGGCACAAGGGTTACTTTTAGAGGTCTATGGATCTTTTTGGGACAAAACGGCACCTGCCTCAATTTCAGAGGCATCAACCTCCACCTGAAATGGCAGAGAAACATCAGGCTGCCGTAGAACAGGAGCAGAAGTGAATCTCTGCTTAAGTTCCTGAAATGCAGAGACTGCCTCAGGAGGCCAATTCACCACATCAGAACCCTTTTTTGGTCAAATCAGTTAATGGTTTAACAATAACCGAGAAATGACCAATAAATTTGCGATAAAAATTGGCAAAACCCAAAAATCTTTGAAGAGCCTTTAATGAAGTAGGTTGGACCCAATCACAGATGGCCTGAACCTTGACCGGGTCCATTTCAATAACAGATGGGGACAAAATTAATCCCAGAAATGAGATCCTCTGTACGCCAAAAAGACACTTTGATCCCTTCACATACAGAGCATTCTCTCTCAAAATCTGGAATACAGTTCGAACATGTTTCACATGAGAGTCCCAGTCATTAGAAAAAATCAAGATATCATCCAAATAAACAATCAGAAATTTATCCACAAAATCCCTGAAAATGTCATTCATGAAGGACTGGAAGACAGAAGGATCATTAGTGAGCCCAAAGGGCATCACAAGGTACTCAAAATGCCCCTCCGGGGTATTGAATGCCGTCTTCCATTCATCCCCGTGCTTAATGCGAATAAGGTTATATGCCCCCCTGAGGTCAAGCTTGGTAAACCAAGTAGCGTTTTTCACCCTGGAAAACAGGTCAGAAATCAAGGGTAACGGGTATTGATATTTCACAGTAATATTGTTCAAAAGACGATAATCAATACACGGCCTTAATGAACCATCCTTTTTGGCCACAAAGAAAAAACCGGCACCTAAAGGTGAAGAGGATGGTCTGATATGACCCTTCTCCAATGACTCCTTGATATAAGACCGCATAGCGTCATGTTCAGGTACAGACAAGTTAAAAAGGCGACCTTTAGGGAATTTACTACCAGGCACTAATTCAATAGCGCAGTCATAGCTCCTATGGGGAGGCAAGGATGCAGATTTACTTTCGCTAAATACATCAGAAAAATCAATCAAAAAGTCAGGAACATCCTGAGCCTGGGGGGAGGCAGAAAAAACAGGAGTGTTGGTATTAACACATTGGCAGCCCCAACTGGTTACAGACACAGATTTCCAATCCAAAACAGGATTATGAGACTGTAACCAAGGGAAACCCAGTACGATAATATCATGCAGATTATACAGAACCAAAAATTTGCAGCACTCTTGATGATCAGGTTCAACCCTCATTATCACCTGAGTAGAGAACTGAGGTTTATTCTCAGCAAAAGGGGTAGAATCGATCCCCAGTAGGGGAATAGACTTCTGTAGGGGTATCAAGGGAAACCCACAACGTTTAGCAAAATCATAATCCATCAGGTTAATAGCTGCTCCAGAATCAACGAAAGCCTGAGCAGAAAATGAGGACAGAGAGCATATCAGAGTGACAGTTAATAAAAACTTAGTCTGAACACTACCCAAGACAACTGAGCGTGCAAAACGTCTTCCCCGCTTAGGGCAGACTGAAATAGCATGAGAGGCATCACCACAGTAGAAACATAACCCATTGCGCTTTCGAAACTCATGACGCTGTGCCCCATACACCACTCTATCACACTGCATGGATTCAGAAGCAGGTTCACAAGGCAACACTATTCCACGCATACTTCTCCGCTCACGCAAACGTCTGTCAATTTGAATCGCTAATGACATAGAATCATTGAGACCAGAGGGGACAGGGAATCCCACCATAACATCCTTTACATTATCTGACATACCCTTCCGAAAAAGGGCCGCCAAAGCGTCGTCATTCCACTTGGTCAGGACTGCCCACCTACGGAATCTCTGACAGTATAACTCAGCGTCATCAAGCCCCTGATTTAATGCCAACAAGGCTTTTTCAGCTTGATCAGTGACATTAGGCTCATCGTACAATAACCCCAAGGCCTGAAAAAATGCATCAACATCACTCAAAACAGGATCCCCAGGTGTCAGGGAAAAAGCCCAATCCTGAGATCGCCGCGCAGGAGAGAGATGACAATTTGAACCTGCTGCGCTGCGTTCCCTGAGGACTTAGATTTTAAGGCAAAAAAACAATTTACAATTATTTTTGAAATTCTGAAACTTAGCTCGATCCCCTAAAAACAAATCTGGCATGGGAATCCTAGGTTCCACAACAGGCAACCTAGCAAGATATGCAGCAATACTCTGAACCTCAGTGGCAAGCTGATCCACACGGCCAGACAACTGTGCAAACTCCATTGAGAGAAAAAATCCTCCCCAGCACCCAGAGATACAGAGGGAAAAAAAAAAAATGCAACAAACAGAAAAATATCTCTGACAACTCTGACAACCGTTTTTTTTTTCACAAATTTTTTCCTTTCTGTGAGTACCAAACAATTTTAAATTTTGGGCCGGTGATACTGTTATGTTTCGGTAGCTGAGGAGTGCAGGCAAAAAAGGCAATACACCAGAGCAGTTGGAATCTATGAGATTGCAGTACCTGACTAACCGAAACAACTAGAGGCAGCCGTGGAGCGTTCCTACGTTGGTCCTAGACGCCTCGTCACAGCCTGAGAAACTAACTACACCTAAAGATAGATATAGGAAAGCTATCTGCCCCGGAGCAGAACCCCAAAGATAATAGAAAGCCCCCAAACATGTAATGGCGGTTAGACAAGAAGAAATACTGACACAGACAGAAAATAGTATGAGCAAACGTTGGGGCCCAAACTAACTAAATAGAAAAGGATAGGAAGGGTACTTACTGCAATCCCAGAAAACCCTGAAAAGCACCAACTCTACTAATTTCAAAAACACCTGAGATCACACGACCTCTACCACCTAAATTAGTTCTCTGGTGTAACAAAATCAAAACAGCAGCCACTGAAAAAACTGGAAAAAGCAAAAGTACAAACATCAGTGGCTGAACTAAACTGAGAGGGCAAAAGCCCCCGGAGGGGACCCTGAAGGCCCCCACAGAAGTGCAGGACAAAATGCAAAAATCAAGCACAAAAACAAAAAGAAGAAAATGTCTTATCTGTTAGCAGGAGATGCAGACACGACACAGCAGGCTACAAGGGAAACAGGAATCAAGGATAGAGACCAGAACAATTGATCACCGGCAACCCTTATGGGAAGGTGACTCCCTTATATAAGACCAGTCAGTAACACCTGATTCCCAATCCTCACAATCTTCACAATCTTCACTGGACAGACCAGCACCGCTTGTAACCACCAGAGGGAGCCTCTGCTCAGAACTCATCCCAAGCCCACTCACAACACCTATCCTTCTCATTAATAACAGTCTGTTTTCCCTCTACAGAAATGTTGTGTAATGAAGATGGGGAGAGATCTCTCGCCTGTGATGTTTACCAGTACTCCTGTCTCATGATGGCTTCCCTATCACCCTACAGCCCATCTCACTGACACAAAGGGGCCTATTCATCAAGAGTGGAGTAGCACATAGCATACAATTGCGCTATACCAGTCTTGCTGAAATCGAAGGGACCAAATTCATTAAGAGATGCACGCCAGTAAATGAATTGGGCACCTCTTTCAAGTGGCGTGCACTAGAAGAGCTATTAGAGACTGGAGTGGGCTAGCAGTGACTGGAGAAGAATTTCTGGGGTTCAAAGTGCTGGCTTTTTTCATGAATTTGATGCAAGGTCGTGGCCTCGTCCCTGTGCTGCCTAACCCTTCCATCTCAGCCATTTTTGCAGAGCTGAGTCACACTGGTGAAAAAATGAAAAAATCCCTAAATTTTTACTGAACTCCCCACCTTTAAAGCTTTTATGTATGGAATAAAAGCTTTGAAGAATTGGCCACACAGAGTTTGTCTTAGCTGTTTGGGGCAGGTGCACTGCAGACGCGACTTCCCCCATAATCAGAATATGCATGCTCAACCTGCACTGAGCCGAGTATGAATGCAACATAGCAACACACATCTACTGGAGTGATGGAAAGGGACAGAGGCCACAATTATGGAGAAGCATAAGGCACGAAAGTAGAGAAAACCAAAGAGTCTGTAAAAGACAATTGGGTGCAACATTTTTAATGATATTCAATTGTAAGGCTAAGTTCACACGTTGCGGAATTGCCGCGGAAATTTCCGCGGCAATCCCGCACTTCTCCCGCAGGAAATACGCACGTTTTTTTTATGCTGATTCCCGCCAGAATAATAGCGTTTTGCAAGCGTAATTAGCTTGCAGAATGCTAGCGTTTTCCTAGCGATCTGTAGCATCGCTTGGAAAACTGATTGACAGGTTGGTCACACGAGTCACACATAGTGTTTCACACGTGTGACCAACTTTTTACTATTGATGCCGCCTATGCCGCATCAATAGTAAAAAGATCTAATGTAAAAATAATAAAAAAAATAATAAATAATGATATTCTCACCTTCCGGCGGCCCCGCAGCCTTCCCGCCTCTCAGCGACGCTCCCGGCAACTCGCGGTCCCAAGGATGCATTGCGACAAATCACACCGATGACGTGCATCTCGCGAGACCGCTATGCCATCTGGGTGATTCTCGCAAAGGACTCTTGGGACCGGAAGTTGCCGGGAGCGTCGCTGAAGGCGGGAAAGCTGCGTGGGACGCCGGAACGTGAGAAATATCATTATTTTTTATTTTAATTATTGTTTTACCAGGGATATGGTACCCAGGGCCTGGAGGAGAGTCTCCTCTCCTCCAGACCCTGGGTACCACCGCACATGAACCGCTTACATTGCGCATAGTGGGCATAGCCACATGCGGAAAGTAAGCGGTTCAATGCATTCCTATGGCGGCGGAATCACCGCGGTTACGCTAAATTAATGAACATGTTGCTTTTTTTTCCGCTAAGCATTTTTTTCGCGGAAAAAAACGCAACATGTGTACAAAACATGCGGAATCAATTAAAACGTATAGAATGCTTAATGCTTGCGTTTTGTTCGCGGTTTAACCGCGGAAAATAGCGGAAAAACCGCAAAAAAAACGCAATTATTCCTGATCGTGTGCACTTAGCCTTAAAATTACTTTTGGTCCCCAAATAAATGCCTATACATAAAAAAATATTGTACCCAAAGGTAGACAACTCCTTTAAGTTGATGAAGTCTTGTTGACCTAAAAAAAAATCTGAAGAATGTGACCAACACAATGTACTTTGGGGCATAGTGGACACCCTGGAAGAGACAATATATTCCATGACATTTGAAAATTCTGAAAAAATAAAGATAAATAATTTGTTATATATTAGACTTACCGCAGAATTGTGTTGTATTGTCACCGTATTACATGATTATGTGTCAGTCAGGTATTTCTCTGAGTTTCTTACCCAGGCAAATAAACTTCAGTTTCCAGTCCCTGACATCTAGGAAAGTAAGGACGTTTCTGTAGATAGGAAAATTGGTGAGGTATGCATTTGCTTTTTCCCAAATCAGTCACAGACAGAAGAGAGCAATTATACAAGAAAAGTATATGGGACCCTTACAGTCCAAAAGCTCATAGTAATGCACCCTTTATGTGTCTGTCATAAAAGATGCTTGCTGCTTTGGAGGTGGACATGGGCCCCAGGACCTCTTAGTGGGGCTGCACAGGTTGCACAAATAGTATATCCATCCCTGCCTTACTAATATAAAGGCATTCAATAAAAAATGTATGTTTCTCACAATTGGACCCTATGAGTGATGTCTGTCAGTATTTCTATACAGTGAAACATGGATTCTTTTGTTAGATGTATACATATGGAAAATACTCGATATGTGTACCTCTTGACATGTGTACCTCTGCTCTAAGGCTCTGACTTGATGTGGATAGTGTCAAAGTTTGTTTTGTTTTGTTCTTTTTTTAAAGTGATAAAAGACAAAAGCAAAAATGCACTTTAATTATCTAATTTAAAGATCTTTAGGAGACAAATGATAAATAAAGTACTTTTATATATACTTTTAGTCACTAAAATAAGCCCCAGGAAAGAACGGCAAAAGAAATATGTGATAGATTTGATTTTCATTATAATGAAGGGTGAGTTTCCAGCAGCCTACAGTTCGCTACGCTCTCTTAGAGATAATTAAGTAATAACATCTACAGAGGTAGGTAATGTCATCAGAGTCTTTTGGGAAAATTAACACCAAAGGCAAAGACAAGGGTGGTTAATGGACCCATTACGTTCAGTAGGATTTGTCTTGTAATGGCAGAAAAGTCATAGGATATCAACAATACAGCTCTGATTGAGAATTAAATGTGACTTTTAAAATCCCTCGAATGCCCTACCAGTCTAAAACCTTATGACATTTATCTGTGCCTGCTTAAGAAAGTAACATATTTAGGATGCTACAGATGGTAATAGATATAATAGACCTTTTCTATATATCCTTTGTGCTCTAGCAAGCGGATCTTATTGATCATATTTTTAAAAAATCATGTAATCCTGCCTTATATACCAAGGTGTGTATTTGTATTTCTCATGCACACGACCGATTTTCTCATACGAGTGATATCCATTGTTTTTACAGATAGCATTTGTACCTATGATACTCTATGGAGTTCTGCACATGTCTGTTTTTTCTCCTCAGACCAAGTGGTCCGTGGAATCTCTTAACCTCCGTGCGAATCTGTGTACCTCCCGGCATTCCCGTCTGCCCTTCTGATTGGCTGGGCTGGTACAACTTTATCATTACAGCAAGACACACACATTGTGCCTGCTAATCAGAAGAAGAAAAGCTGGGAATAGGTAAAGAGATTGGGGGGCCTCTCATCCAGCAGTTACAGATTACTGACTTGGTGAATGAACTGGGGTTTGGTGAATTGATTCTCCGATCTCTAGTCTTGAATCTGTAGTCTGCTGTAGTAAGACTAGGTTCACATCAAGTTATAGCCGCATGTTAGTGGTACCATCGAGGCTTCTGTCTGAATTCCTGAAAAATGTGATTTAAGTGTATGAGCCGATGGAGCCATTGACACTAATGAAGGAAACTGAGACACTTTGGCCCCATTTCATTAAGACTGGCATTGTTCACACTGGTGTTGATAAAGGGGATGTAATGCTCCTGATTCATGAACAAGACGGACAAGTGGCATATCCCTCCATGTGCCCTGTGGTAATAATCTGACTACAATCACTTGTGGAATAAGACTTGTGACATAGCGAATGCCGCCGCTCAACAGGAATTTGACTAGCTATGGTTTCCATACTCTACCCACTTTGTCAGAGCAAGCAAAAATGGTGAGAGAACATCAAAAGTTGCAAAATTTTACTGCAGCCTCGAGTTGAGCCAAGATACTGTGATGCTTCAAATGTTTTTAAGCCAGAATATTTGTGTAAAGGCTTTGATGAAGAGGTCCCTCTGTACTTTGCTTGACCTCATTTTCGACATTGTCAACATGGTCAACTGTGTTTTTGTGGCCGCCTAAAAATGATGGCACTACCAAGGTAAAATTGTGTACAAAGGGACTCTGTCTCCTTGATTAAAATTCATGTACCACTTATGTGCAATTTAAAAGAATTTAGAGCTAAAAGGCTAAAATCTCAATGGCTACCATAAGACAGAAAAAAGAAAAGTGACTTGAAAAATAATTAAAATCATGAATTGGGCCAAAGTCCCAAATTCAGATCAGTGCTTATGATTTTTTCATAATAGAGTCCCACATCAACAGGTCTGTTCTTCAAAATGGGATAATTTCTGTTGTGTGTCAATTTATCCTTAGGCAACCATAGAATAATATCTAATTGTTTTATTTTTAATTACTCTGCAAGAATATAACCCTGAAAGAATAACTGAGTAAGCTGGGCTAGTCATTGCAAATGTAGGTTCCTTACACCTCAGAAATGTATTGGGTTGGGATCATATGTTATAGCTGCTCTGTCACATAAAAGGGTGCAGCCACATAAAAATACACTATTATTATAAATGTCTCAAAGGAGATAAAGGAACTGATAAAAGATTTTGCTCTGGGACTCAAGTCATTCCACTGGATGCCAATTTAAGAATCATGTCTCAAGCTGTAAAGGTAAAAGGCTTTTCACTATATTGATTTAAATTTGTTCACTGCAGTAAAAACCTCTGAATTACTACATTGCAGTCTCCATGGATCTCAAGAATACAACAATTAAAAGTTTTGTCAGTTACAGTTGGTATCACCACTTATACAAAAAGATATTAACTAGAGATAAGCGGATTGATCAACTGTGATTTGACTTTGAGTCAAATTTCTTGAAATTTGCAGATTCACGCTAAAAAAAAGTCTAGTGCTATTTCACACACTGCTGACAATTGCAGCAGTCATCCAGCAAACAAGGTTCATGATGTCAAATGCCTCTATGCAGTTTTCCCTATACTATACAGATATCATATCACACTGTTCAGTTCAGCCAATCAGGGGGTCTATCCCAAGGACTATAAAAAATAAGGGCTAGTCAATCAGTGGACATTTTAGTATTTTAACCCCGAGTGTGGTTTGCACGTTAATGACTGGGCAATTTTTGCAATTCTGACCACTGTCACTTTATGAGGTTATAACTCTGTAACGCTTCAACAGATCCGGGTGATTCTGAGAACGTTTTTTTCATGATATATTAAACTTCATGATAGTGGTAAAAATTCCTTGTTATGACTTGAGTTTATTAGTGAAAAAAATGGAAATTTGGGAAAATTTGGAAAATTTCGCAATTTTCAAATTTTTAATTTTCATGCCCTTAAATCACAGAGATATGTCACACAAAATAGTTAATAAATAACATTTCCCATATGTCTTCTTTACATCAGCACAATTTTGGAACCAAATTTTTTTGTGAGGAAGTTATAAGGGTTAAAACTTGGCCAGGGATTTTTCATTTTTCCAACAGGAAAGATGTATATCTTTGTACCGTGTTAGCCAGTTAGATAGAAAAATATTTAGAATTCTGCTTTAAGTCACTTGTCTTATCTATTGCACTATTCCTGTGTCCTGTTGTGTATAAATATGTGATTCTTCAGATTCTGTATTAGTCTTTGCCTAATGAAGAGACCTGAGTAGTCTCGAAAGCTTGCAATTTGTTCCCATCTTTTCAGTTAGCCATTAAAAGGTATCAACCACTGAGGACTCTCAATTCTAAATATTTTTCATTTTTCCAACAAAATTTTTAGGGACCACATCACATTTGAAGTCCTTTTGAGGGGTGTATATGAAAGAAGATACCCAAAAGTGGCACAACTCTAAAAACTACCACTCAAGGTGCTCAAAACCACATTCAAGAAGTTTATTAATCCTTCAGGTTCTTTACAGGAATTTTTGAAAAGAAAAAATTAACATTTAACTTTTTTCACAAAAAATTGATTTCAGATCCAATTTTTTTTAATTTTACAAGGGTAACAGGAAGAAATGGACCTCAAAATTAGTTGTGTAATTTCTCCTCAGCATGCTGATACCCCATATGAGGGAGAAAACCACTGTTTGGGTGCACGACAGAGCTCGAAAGGGAAGGAGCGCCATTTGACTTTTTTAATGCAAAATTTGCTGGAACAATTGGCGGACGCAATGTCGTGTTTGGAGACCCCTTGATGTGTATAAACAGTAAAAATCCCCACAAGTGACACCATTTTGGAAACTAGACCACGTGTGGTGAGCATATTGAACCCTCAGGTGCTTCACAGAAGTTTATAACATTGAGCCGTAAAAAAAAAAAAAAAAAAAAAAAATTTTCCCCGCAAATATGTTTTAGCACATAATATTGCATTTACATAAGGGTATAAGGAGAAATTGCACCATACAATTTGTTGTGCAATTTTTCCTGAGTATGCTGATACCCAATATGAGGGAGAAAACTACTGTTTGGGTGCACGGCAGAGCTTGGAAGGGAAGGAGAGCCATTTGACTTTTTGAATGTAAAATTTCCTGGAATCATTAGCGCCCGTCATGTTCCATTTGGAGAGCCCCTGATGTGCCTAAACAGTGGAAACCCCCACAATTGACCCCATTTTTGAAAATAGACCCCCTCAAGGAATGCATTTAGATGCATGGTAAGAACCTTTTACCCCCAAGTGCTTCATAGAAGTTTATAACGTTGAGCAGTGAAAATAATAAAATCACATTTTCCTCATAAAAATGTTGTTTTAGCCCCAAGTTTTTAATTTTTCTAAGCGCTAATAGGAAAACTTTTTACAACAAACTGAGGTCCATTTTTTCCTGAGTGTTCCAATACCCTACATGTAATCCAGAAATATTTTTCAGGCACATTGTATAGCTCAGAAGGCAAGGAGCATCAGATTTTACTGTTATTGTTTGCAGGTGCCATGACCCACTGGGAGAGCCCTTGAGGTGCCAGAACTGCAGAACCTCCCATAAGTGAACCCATTTTACAAACTATACTTCTCAATGAATTAATCTATGGGTGCAGTGATCATATTTACACCATGGGTGTGTCCCAGAATTTTATATCATTGGGCAGTGAAGACAAAATAGCTACACTTTTACCACCAAAATTTTTTTTTAGACCCAGATTTTACATTTTCACACAAGTGGGTAGAAATTACACCAAAATTTGTCCCAAAAATTCTGCTGAACGTGGCTGTACAATACTACTTAGCCATATGAGAGACTCTGGAGGAACAGAGCTCTATTTGCCTCCTGGAGTGCAAATTTTCCTAGAACAGTTTGCGGACTCCATATATAGAGCCACTAATTGCTAGAAGGGCAGAATCCCCCCTCAAGTCACCCCATTTGGGAAACTATACCCCTTGGGGAATTTATCTACAGGTGTAGTGACGATTTTGACTCCATGGGTGTTTTCCAGAAACAAGCAGCAATAAATGTTGCTGAGTGAAAATTACAAACTGCCATTGTAGTGACCAGTATGCTGTAGTAACCAGTATGTTGCAGTCACCAGTATGTTATGCCCAGCCTGTGCATCTGGAGGCATGCACCCGTAAGTTAGTCAGGCTCTCTTTTTTTTTTTGCTGATGGATGGCGGTATGATGATAACGCATTGTTTTCTGCCTTGTTTTTTATTTTTTTTTTATGTTGCGGGCCTGGTGATACTAAAAATGGGTACTTTTATTGTTTTTGGGGTTTTTTTGGGGGTCCTCGTTGTTTTCAATAGGGTTCGGTTCTGGTTTAAGTTGGAATAAAGTTTGCATCGGGAAAAAGAACTTGAACTTCCATGAGTCCTCTCATCCCTATATATCACATGATCTGTCAAGGAATCATGTGACATGTTATGTTATACAGTGGTTGCTGATGAGGGGGGCATGTGTTTTAAACTACCCGGGGACCTGGCTACTCTTAGTCCACCCTGATTGTTATCAAAACTTGAGCACTGCTGCTCAGCCTACTTGTAACCAGAATACTTAAAGCCTTCTCCTATTCTGTAATCCGTAGTATATTTCCACTAAATTTATATGCAGCAAAATGATTACTGCAATCACGGTGCAATACTCCACATTTATGAACATTAAACTTCCTCTACCATGTGTTTGATCATGCAGACATTTTATTTAGATCATTTTGTAATATTATAATATCAAGCTGAGTTTTTATTGTCCTCCATAGTTTTGTGTTTTCAGCAAAGACTGACATTTTACTCTCAATCCCTTCCACAAGGTCATTAATAGAGATGAAAAATAATTGGCCCTAACACAGATAATTGGGGTTCTCACTGCTCCCAGTGCAAATCCTTATGGCCCCCACTGCTCCCTGTACCTATCCTTGTGGTTCCCACAGCTGACTGTTTCCCATTTATAGAAAGTACCGTTTCAAATAAATCTTTGTTTCTTGTCCCTTAAACAGTTTTTTACTCGTCTGCATATAGATTCCCATAGTCCCTGCTTCAGAAACTTCAGTCCAAGACTACTGTGTGGTACAGTGTCAAATGGCTTTGCAAAAATCAGAACATCTCACATAAGCTGCATGATAGGGTCCAGATTTGCACTTACCTCCTTATAGAAAATCAGTATATTGGTTAGATATGACATATCTTTCATAAACCCATGCTGTTAGCTAATTATGTTATTGTTCTTTGCAATATATTTCTGCAAGTCATCTCTTTTAATGCCCTTAAAAATATTGCACAGTGCAAATGTTACAGTTATCACACAGTGTTTCCTTGGATCCACCTTCTTAATTTTCTTGAATATCGGTACCACAACAGCATCTTCCAATCCTGTGGCACCAACACTATTACAAGGGAATCTAAGAAGATAAAATGCAGCATTTAATTGCTGAGCTCAACTCCTTCAATATACGTGGATGAAGGCCATTTGGCCTGGGGACTTTGTTAATATTTAATTTGCTCAGATGTAGTATTCTTTTATGTTATTTTAATTATATTGGGTGGTGAACTTTGATATATGCTTTTCTGAATGATTCCTGACACAAGCACCTCATTGATGAACAGAGATGAAAAGCGCATGTTTACTATTTCATGCCAATCCTGATAAATAGGGGACTAAGACGTGTGTCAGAGAATCTATGCTTCTTGGATTGTGAGATTGGGAAGGCCTAATTCTTTTTTTTTCTTAAAAGGCAACAAAAATATTTAATTCCAAAAATTTATGCTCAACTGTCTATGTCACAAAGTACATTTTTTGCATATTTCCCTGTTGTAATAGTCCAATTTTTCACTTGTACATGATAACTGAATATAGCGGTCTGTTGCAGATACTTGCTTTTGATACATGAATTCACCTAACATTACCCCTTGAGAAAAAGCCATTGCTTTGCATCTTCCATTTGCATGCCTGTGTATAAACACCAGAAAGTCAGGCAACTATCACCAAAAAGGGATAATTTTTGGACTGTTTTAAAAATTTAAATAGACTAAAAAGTTTGATACTGCATTGTATTTATAAATAGGCTGTTTGTTACCAAAGTGTGCCATCCATTTTCCCCGAACTAAAAAGATAGAGGTCATTAGGGTTGCATTTGCAATATAGAGCTCAAAAGAAGTCTAAAATAGTCCTCAATCTTCAAAGTGCTATATAAATCTTTTCCAGGCAACTTGAGGCTTTGCAGTATTGGAGTTCAAAGTATAGTTACTCTCAATGTATCAAATTTTGAGGGAAAATTCAGCAAAACTAGCTAAATCTAATTTCAAAATATCTGCTCATCTCAAATAAATACATATTATTGCCCTTTTCATCCTTTTGAGGCAGACTTTAATGGACATGTGTTGAAATATGAAAAAAACTCAAATGAGAACTATTTATATTGCTTCCCACTGTATGTCAAAAAGCATTGCTTTGTATTTTCCCTCTTAACAAAATCATTATACCCATGGTCAGTTCAAGTCATGAAACGACAAAATGCATTTAAGTAACTCTCATTTGAATATTTCAAATATACTAAGGGTGTCTTGTGGGCAATGATCTGTAATATAATAACCACATGACTTTGGTTGGACATCAATGTTGAAAGTAATCCTGTTTTGGCACAAGAATTAAGGTTTTAGGATGATGGTCTATTTTTACTACTTATCTCTACTGAATTGTTTCTGCACATAAAGCAAATACTTTATGATTCAAGCAGTGAGATTTGTGGCAGAATGTGAGTGACCCAGTTACAGTGTTCTATTATAATAATGTGCTGAAAAGTTTATCTAGTGTTTGCTTTTGTTGGAGGGAATATATATATAGGATACAAAGGGCAATCCGCAACTAAATGAGGATAACTTATTAAATAAAAAAAAATGTTTCAAATATTGTAGAAACACGTCATATAGCTTTATTGTATTTGTAATGGGTCTCTGTGATGGTGGGTGGTCGTTCCTATATAGACCTATGCAGGACAGACTTAGCAATGGGGATTGTTCTTCAGGCCAGCGCTTAAGCACTACATGAGTCAATCTCTTAAACTGTGGTAACTCTTTCCCATTTACAAAGCAGAAGGAGTTGACTATTACTGAAATGTACATAGTCTCTTAAAGAAGTTAGTATCTGGCTATTATTAGACAGACCTTCTCTAGTATTACTTGGCTCACAGGACCTCTGCACTCTCAGATCCACACCTCGAATGCCCTATCACATGTCAAGTCACAACTTCAAGTCACAACTAGGACAGTCACACTAACTTTCACTTCAGACCTTCGACCACTGTTTTGGCATTCTTCTCACTAGCAGCACAATTTCCACCTGGACCTTGACTTTGCTTGCCTGCCTTTTCATTTGTAAGCGACTTTAGGCAATGGTCATTGTTCTTTCTTTTGGCAACATAATCTCACTATCTTGCTGGTTTCAGGTTCATCCCGCCTTCAACCACACAATATCTTCTCCCACATAAAAGTCATAGGCTATTCAGTATGAGTAAAGCATACCCTGACCTTTTCTGAGTAAATGGACCTGATAACCAACTTGTCTCTGCTATTCCTGGTGCTGCATCAATAAGATATTTGATTACCAACTAATTTCTGCAGACCACACTCTCTACTCCGCTGAATTAAGGTACTTGATGACAGGCTAGTTTCACACTAGCGTTTGGCAGGGCTGCGGAGGGCTGCGTACTTTCTCCATTAAGCCCCGCCCACTGCCACACCTCTATCGTTCAGCTCTGCCTACGTCTGCATGCGTCCTGCGTACACTATCTTTAAGATTGGGTACGCATGCTATGCGGATGTATGTGGATGTTTCCGCATGCGTCATTTTGACGCTACGCAGAACTGCATCGAACGTAACATGTTCCATTTTGTTGAGGTCGGCGCAGCGTCAAAACAATGCATGCACTTGTATTCGAATACGTCCGCATGGCCTGTGTACCCAATGTTAAAGATAGGATACGCAGGACGCATGCAGACGTAGGCAAAGCTGAATGGAAGAGGTGCGGCAGTGGGCGGGGCTTGACGGAGGAAGTACGCAGCCTTCCTGAACGCTAGTGTGAAACTAGCTTTAGTGTACTTTTATCCTTCCTTCTGTTCATAGTCTGAACTCTACTGAATCAAGGTACCTGATTACCAACTTGTCTGCTATTATTATTGCTGCTCACATCTGCAACTATGCGCCATCAAAATACCTGATTACCACCTTGTCTTAGCTTTTCCTGGTGCTGTCCACACCTGCAACTCTACTGAACCAAGGTATTTTCCAATCTATTTGTCTCTGCTACTCACATTTGCTACTGCTCTCTTGCACCAATGTGCCAAATTGACTAATAAGCTCTGCTTTTTCTGTGTGCAAAGGAGAGCCTAATTACCTACTCAACTCTGCTGATCCTGTGCTGCATCGAGTACTTACAGCTCCTCTGATTCACCTGCTATCCTACAAATGCAACTCTACTGATCTTTGCTGTTCCATGTGCCATCTGGTAAGTCCACCATAGTTCTTGTTGCTTACACTTAATTACAGCTTAGAAAATCCACTTAACCTGGTGAGCGCATAACAAATATTTTCAACCCTCTTACAGACATAATTTTTCTGTGTACATAGTGAAAAACTTTTAATTGTCTGTCTGTATGTTTAACAAGATTATTTCAAATAATACTCATTGAAAATAAATTATAAATGTGATGGAAATGGGGTATAATTGTCATATACAAAATTGTACATTGCAATATAGACTATGTTTTCCTTTCAGAAGCAACTGAAATTTGAAAGTGATCTGAATTTGTTACCTAATACTCTGTGTGTTAGATCGTGTCATTCGGTTGCTTAACCAAGTAGTAACAGGAATGCTTCTTGTTTAAATTTTCAATTGGTTTATTATACCAGGCATCGTAAACCAGTCCAAACAAAAGAAATAGACACATTCAGTCCTCCTGACATAAACCAAACAGCAATCTCAATAGTCCTTATAACTACGGATTTTGCCCACACAGGAAACAGGGTTCAGCTTTGTTTACCAAGAGCCCAGCTTTGGAAGTCAGATCCCCTCCAGAGTACACAGAACAATTAGGTCCAAAGTCTTCCCTATTTACCTGTTGGATCTCTCCCTAGCACGGAGATATCTTGAACAGTTGTGCCAACCAACTCTTTAGCTGTTCATAATAGACCTGGGCCTGTCATGGCCGATTAATCTCCTTCAGCACATAACATGCTGGAGCAAAACTTCTAGGTTTATATCACTGAAGCTAATAACCTCAGTGATACATATCTCCCCTCCAGCACATTATCAGTGACCCTCTTACATCTGTTACTAAGCAGTAGCATGTAGCATAGTGGGAGTACTGCTCTCTACCAATTGGTCTCCCTCTTACTAAACCTTCCCCTCTCCAATCCATCCTGAATGCAGCAGCCAAGATCATATTCCTGTCCAACCACTACACCGATGCCTCCACCCTGTGCCAGCCATTGCACTGGCTGCCCATCTGTAAGAGTTCAATATAAGTTAATACGCTCACTCACAAAGTTCTCCACAGTTCTGCAACACCCTTCATCTCCTCAATCATCTCTGTTTATAACCCTACCCGCTAATTACATAAGACATTCTCAATAATCCAAACCACCCACTCCAGTCTCCAAAACTCTGGAATGTACTTCTCGCCAACTCTCTGGAATGCACTACCTTGGCCCATTATATTAATTCCTTATACCCACAGTTTTAAGCATTCCCTAACATGCAATTCTTTAGACTGGCCTATCACCTCACCTCACTAATTTAACTATTCCCTCTTTGCCCTTAATAAAATTTCCTCAGAATTTCTCTCCCATCATCTGTTCACGCACCATCCATGTACTTAATAACATTTTATATCTGTACAAGCACTTTTTACCATGCACCTTTTATGTCTCCCCTATTTCCTCATACAGTTAGGTCCATATATATTTGGACAGAGACATTTATTTAATTTTGGTTCTAGACATTACCACAAATGAATTTTAAACAAAACAATTCAGATGCAGTTGAAGTTCAGACTTTCAGCTTTTATTTGAGGGTATCCACATTAAAATTGGATGAAGGGTTTAGGAGTTTCAGCTCCTTAACATGTGCCACCCTGTTTTTAAGGGGACCAAAAGTAATTGGACAATTGACTCCAAGGCTATTTCATGGACAGGTGTGGGCAATCCCTTCGTTATGTCATTCTCAATTAAGCAGATAAAAGGGCTGGATTGCTTCTATGAAAGAATATCTCTGTACCTGTGGGATCCGACAGAGACTATTTGGCAGCACAAGAGGTGAAGCTTATGAAACATGGGTAGCAAATGTCTGTCTACACTTGCTTGCCAATATCACTGACCATACCACTGGATGAGTCATTCACATATAGCTTAGGATAAACTGCTCATCTTTAACTAGGAAAAAATATATAAAAAACCACAACTGATCATTAACTTCCAGTTAACAAGATCTTGGCTCGGGTAAATAGACTGCATAGTTCCATTACATTAATGGTCACTTTATTGTACACTAAATACGAAAGTATTAAAGCCTCTTTAAACATATTCATCCAGAAATAACACGGTTAATAGCCTGGCATATGAAATGGACAGGAGGCTTTTTTATGACACATGTACAGAAGCAGTGACATAAATGTCATGATGATAGAAGGACAATTAAAAAATATATATTTTCCTTCATCATTTTTTAGCTGTGCACTAGTTTTGATAAATTAGATTTATTATGTCACGTACAAGACTGTCTAATTTTCCTGCATTGTCAGTGTTGTACTTAGTAAAACCATTATGAAAAGTATATTTAGTGTTTGCAGAACACTGAGAGGCAACATTATTGCTTCTTCATGTAGCACAAAGTAACTAACATTACTCCTGACATTCGGTTGAGCCTTGGTTTTGCTGAGAAATGTCAGTGACTCTGTGAATATAACCCCGATCACACTCTGCGTTCCCAGATAATATATCACGTAGACTTGCTGTGACAAAGATGATCCCTCTCCAGATATTTCAAGGAGGAGGACAGAGGCAAGTTTTCCAGGGCAAGGATTTAAAGGGATTATTTAAGATAACCCCAGCATGACCATTTCCTCACCTGAATGATGGTCCCAGAGTTTCATGTATTGTTATACCTAAACTGGCACTTAACCGCTAATTCTATACTGTGCTCCTCTCAACCAATGTAAGGTGTCAAATTTAAAAGTAACCTCTTATGGTGCTAGTGGCACCGTTGGCATCTGGAAGATTTGGTCATCTCATATCAGCTATAGCTAATCAAGATTTTATTGTGCTCTTTATGTTTTTCATGCCACTATATTAAAATTTCAGAAATATTTTAGTTTCCCGTGAAACCTTAAATCAGAAAAAATATTAATTGATAAAAAAATAGTTTATTTCTGTAGAAGTTTCTACAATCCATTTAAATGCTTTAGGAAGAAAGCAATTGCTCAACAATTGTTATTTAGCAATTGTTGTTCTGCCCAAACAGAAGCAGATCCAAATCTTAACAGTGAGTATGTTACACCCTGTTAGATTTTGTCATCCTACTATGCTGCAGTGCTTCATTTTACAAATAATGCTCCTAACTAGGGATGGGTGCATCAGACAAAATTCAAATTCACCTACTTGTGTGTTTTTTGCGGGGAAATTTGATTCAATGGAGAAGTTTTTCTCTGGATATTAAATGTCTCATCAGTCTCATGACACAAAATGTCAAAACATGCGTTTGAGGCACCCGGCTGGAGCAGCATTGGTTTTTTACCTACTATTTGGACACGTGCAGCTGGCGCTCCTTCTGACTGTCCTATCCACAGTCTGAAAACATGCATTGTGACATCTCATGCACCTGTGCAGAACCCACACGATAGCTATGTCATGAGCGGCGAGGGATCAGAAGATGTGGCGAGGTGGTGAGGACTGGACAGGTGGTGGTGAATATCAGAGGTGATGGAAACGTGAGAGGTGAGATGAGTATAATGATTTTTTTTTAAACCTTTCGATGTCCTACTATGGTTCAGAAAAATGGAGGGCAGCGACCGCCATTTTGCTGCATATGGGCAGAAGCAAATTATTAGAGATCCGCAATTCAATTCCACTCAAAGTCATTTACTCTTCTCTACTCCTAACATAAATACAGATGCAGTAATCCTTAACTTGCTACATGTGTACAGGATTAGAATCCAGCACAACAGTACATTATAGAACTACTAACAGAAATACATTACCCGAACCATCAACAGCACAGAGATACAGCATTGCTACCACCAACAATATAAAAATACATTACCAGAACCTCCATCAGTACAGAAATAAATTACTATAACCACATCACTACAGGAATACATTACTAGCAGCCCAATCAGCTAGGAATACATCACCAGAACCACCAACAGAACAGAAATGCAGCACCAAAACCACCATCAGTACATGAATACATCACTGGAAGAACAATCAGTCCAAGATTATAGCACCAAGCGTAGTACAACAATCATTTGTAATGTCAGGACAGATGTCAGAAATAAATCATCAGAACCACCTCCAGGACAGAAACACAGCATCACAACCACTATCAGTACATGAATGCATAATCAAAACCACCATAAGCACATGAATGCAGCAACAAGCTTAGTATAGCAATAATTTGTCATGTCCGTCCATATACAAATGGTAAGAAGATACTGGCAGTTGTGTTACCACCTATCTTTAGACTGTGGATTATACATGAACCACAGTAAAGATTAGTCACAGGCAGTTTCACAAATAAACATTTACACATTTCCCCTCTCACCCCATACTCTTTCCTCATACATTTCCTCCTTTCTTCTTACTGTATCCTCATACATTTCCCCTTTCTCTCCATTCTGTCTCATTTCCCTCTCCCCATGTACTGTAAATTCACATATTTCCCCCTCCCAATGCAGTTGTCTCCTCACACTGACCCCATTAAACTATTGTGTCTTTATCTCCCTTGAATTGCTTACCTTGCCGCCAACAACCTCCTATGCGGCACAGCTATAACATCAGATGAGTGATCAATTGATCTGATCATGATGCTGACAATGCCCTGGCCCTGAGTTTTCAGCAGTCAGGGCTTAAATTGTATTCATGCCTGAAAGACACAGGAACCATTGAGTGCATGAAGCCATCGGTTTATACCTTCTCTGAGCTGGCTGAAAGTTTGACAAATGGCTTGGAGAACTACCAAATCCTTCTCCCAGGGGATGGCAAAATGCCAACTAGAGAGACACTAGGGACCACCACCTTAGGTGGCCTGACAGCAACCCCTCACTTCTGCATCTGAGGTAAATGCCACGCCAATCACCCTCTAGATTTTCCCCTTATCTTGCTGACAGAGTCCTTAGCCAACAATATGACTTTGGAGGTGCAAGGAAGCCTGCAGAAATATGGGAAGAATACACAATCTAGCCTGAGGTAGATTCCCACCTTATAAAGGTATTAACCATCTCATGCAAATATTTCTCAATATTGTCACAAACTGGACTAATGATCATAACCACTTGCAAGAGCATTATGAAAAATCCTATTTTTTTTCTCTATTACCAATAATGTGGAGACCACCCTCTAAAATATTTTCTTAACAGTTTGGTCATACCAAGCATTTCCTTCTTGCAGCTGTACCTTATATAATAAATGTGTTATATAGTTTTGTTTATTTAACTGTCTTTCTCTTAATTTTGACTGCAATGGAAATGTTTACATTAATCTAACCAGTGTTTGAATGGTCCTGCTTCCCTATAGAGTCTCAATAATAATCCATTGCTAAGATATTTTATATTCCTTTTATTTACAGTTGTGCAGTGTACCATTCATTGTAAAATATGTATGTGACAGGTCCAGGCTAGCTAAGGCATCAGGAGATGATATATATCACTCTTTAACCAAGTCATGCTACAGTAGGTTTGTAGACAGTGATTGAGACCTTATATTGTTCAGCGGATTCCTGATGGATGTGCTGCTCTGTGTTTTCTCTCTTCCGTCCTAAATTGCCTTCAATCAATAATCAAAAGGAAAGTGTTTTTTGAAAAATAATTATGGCTATAACATTTTTGTCAAAAGAAATGTATGGGGTTTATAATATTACCTAGTCTGTATATACAGGTGCATCTCACAAAATTAGAATATCATCAACAAGTTAATTTATTTCAGGTTTTCAATACAAAAAGTGAAACTCATATTATATAGAGTCATTACAAACAGAGTGATCTATTTATCTCTTTATTTCTGTTAATGTTGATGATTATTTCATACTTCATACTAGACCTTGGAAATCAAGGTCCCAGAGTCTGAAGGAAGAGTGGAGAGGCACACAATCCAAGCTGCTTAAGGTCTAGTGTGAAGTTTCCACAGTCAGTGATTGTTTGGGGAGCCATGTCATCTGCTGGTGTAGGTCCACTGTGTTTTATCAAGACCAAAGTCACCGCAGCCGTCTACCAGGAAATTTTAGAGCACTTCATGCTTCCCTCTGCCGACAAGCTTATTGGAGATGGAAATTTCATTCTCTAGCAGAACTTGGCACCTGTCCACACTGCCAAAAGTACCAATACCTGGTTTAAAAACAACAGTATCACTGTTAGGGTCTGCGGAACACACCAAATATAAGATGTGCGTTCGCAGCCCGGGGACCACCGTGCAGGCGGAGCCTGCTGCTAGTAAAATGGCGCAAGAAGCGAACTCTGTTATCCCGCAGAGTCACCAAAATAAACGCTGTAACGCGCTGTGGCAATATGCGCGAACTCTGTTAATCCACAGAGCCGCTAGGAGTGCCGCAGCGCTATATGGCGATGTGTGCCAACTCACTAAACACAACTGAGCCGCAAAATAAACATGCTAGGGCGCAGTCTAGCGTTGAAAGCGAACCCTGTTACGTCACAGAGCCGCTGAGACAAACTTCTGTGTCCTGTCAGGCACCCAGGTACACAGTTAACTGCTAAGCGAACATAGAACGTGATCATGCGCTAATGTCCTCGTGGGATTCACCCGCAATCTATGGCGTCTGAACGCCAGGCCCTGAATACGGCAATCAAACTCCTCACCGGTTATGCCGGTAATCTAGGGCATCTAGGACACCAACCCTGACCAGCTAGCATACCAAACTCCTCATCGATTAAGTCAGTATTCTAGGGGCTTATTTCAGCCGGGCCCTAACCACACACACGCATGACCACACTGGCGCTAAGCATATAATGGTTGACACTAGCGCATGGCGGCCCAGCCATGCCACCCTTTTATAGCAACAGCTACAGGACCTGCCAGAAACAAGGACCTATGAAACTGTTCCAGAACACCAGTAGTCACAGGACCTTCCTGGCGGATCAATAGGAGCTGCTGCAGTACCTGAGCATGTGACCCCTGATCTCCAATGAGAGATCTCATCCTGGGCATGCTCAGAAGGGAAAAACAAGGACTTTGTCCTAAAGACGTCTGCTCGCCGCTAACCAGTACTGGCCACAACAGCAGAGCCTGGAGATGCAGCAGCAATCCTCTGCACACTGTTAGACTGGGCGAGACGCTGGGACCGACGTCTAAGCTGAGCAGAGTCCACTGCGGCAGGACGTTGGATACCGCAGCCAGGATGGTTCGAGATTCCCCTTGTGCAGAAGTGGGAACTCGACCCCTAACATTACCCCCCCTCCTAAGGCCCCCCTTCTCTGGGCCTCGCTAAGCTCAAAGGCAGCGATGAGCTGCGGAGCATAAACATGCTCGGCAGGCTCACAGGACCTATCATCAGGCCCATAACCCCTCCAATCCACCAAATAAAATTTTTTGCCCCGTACCACCTTGCACCCTACAATGGCATTCACCTCGTAGTCGTCCGAAGACTAACCCGACATCCCGGCAGATGACTCAGGCAACCGGGAGATGACCACGGGTTTTAGGAGGGACACATGGAAGGTGTCGGAGATACCAAGGCGAGGCGGAAGGGCCAAACGGTAAACCACAGGGTTCACCTGCTCGAGAACCTTGAAGGGACCTAAATAGCGGGGTGCCAACTTAGTGGATTCCACCCGTAGCCTGATGTTTCGGGCGGAGAGCCACACTAGGTCGCCAGGAAAATAATGTAGG